>QXTE01000071.1:4641993-5241993 GCA_003942145.1 Platysternon megacephalum
CCCCCCCCCCCCCCCCCGTAGGATACATGGTAGATTGAGTGGTTGTGGGTTTGCTTTTTTTTTGTTTTTCTTTTTTAGTACAAAATTTATGTGTGCTGTGGTACTGTGGGAGGAAGCAAGTCATGAATAATCAACATCTTGAGGAATGACCTATTGCGTATGTTTACAACTCTGTTAATGAAGTCTTTGCACAGAACCAGTCACCAAAGCTGACACCATATTGTAGCATGATTCAGGGGAAGTGAACACTTTCTTATTCAGCATAAACTAGTGAATAAGAGTGCTGCTTCTCTTTCTTGTTTTTCTTTAAGCAAAGTTCAGGCTGTTCATAAAAACCTTCACTACCTACTCGGAAAAATTGTCAGCGTTTTATGTCCAGCCTACAGATGCAGAACATGAAACACATTCTTTGACAGAAATAGAAGCAGGGCACTACAATAAAGGAATATTTTCTTGAAAGGAAGAATTATTAGAATAGGAAATAGTCTCCGGGGGGAGTGGTGGAAGCTCTTTAATCTATAAATGCAACTCAACAAAATGCTTGAATATACTCTAGTAAACAGTTATGCGTTTAGGATTAAGTTCATCCCAGAGCAGAGGACCTATCCAAGGCCCTATATTAAGTGATGCGTAGAGAAGCTTGTAATAGGACTACACCTGGGTGGATTTCACCCATACAGAGTGGGATGGACAAGATGACTTAAGAGTAAAGTGTGACAAATAACTTCTTTTCCCCCCAAGATTCATTGGCAATTTTGAAAAGTTGAAAAAATAGTTTCAGGCCAAACTAAACTTTTCATTTTGATAAAATTGAAGTTTCAATGATGACCATTAAAAAAAATAAAATTAAATGAAATTTTGGGGAAAAAAAAAAAAAAAAAAAGAGAGAGTCCGGTGGCACTTTAAAGATTAACAGATTTATTTGGGCATAAGCTTTCATGGGTAAAAAACCCACTTCTTCAGATGCATGGAGTGAAAATTACAGAAACAGATCCAAATAAATCTGTTAGTCTTTAAGGTGCCACCGGACTCCTCATTGTTTTTGTGGATACAGACTAACACGGCTACCTCTCTGATATTTGGGAAAAAAAATATTTCAAACCAAAAAATCAAAATGTGGTGTTTGGAAAATATCAAAACAAAAGATTTAGATTTTTTTTCCAAAATGCACAATTTGCCAAATTTAACATGAACTTGCAAAACATTACAGTAGTGCTGAATCTACATTTTTTTTCACTGGAAAAAATGGCTGAAAAATTTCACCCATCTCTACTTGATAGGTCTCTTCCATCTCAGATTTTCTATAATTCTTGTCTCCAGTGTCCATATTTCAGTAGGTTTCATACTGTTGCACGGTTGATTAAAGCATGTGCATTCAGCTCATTTTGTGCTTCTCAGTGATGTTCAATTTTCCAGCTTGACGTGATCACATTTCAAGTAAGTATCCTCCCTAACGCTTAAAGGTGTTGCATACATTAATAATCACTGGATAAAGAAATTATTCACATGATGTGTTTAAATAGTAGATATGAAAAACAGAACCTTAGGAAAGAGTATATAGTTTGCAACTGAGATGTAAATCAGTGGTTCTAATTGTTTTGTTTTTAATAATAGAAAAGGTGGAGAGGGTCTTCGCAGGAGACAACTGTTGGGGGAATGTGACGGGGGTGTGGTAGTTTGTTTTAAAGTTGGCATTAAGTAACAAGGTAAGTAATGTAGCTCTGGTCAAAAAATAGTGGACATTTTAAATGGAAAACATTGATCAACGGTGTAAACAAAAATAATACTGCCCAGCTCTTTTATAGCATTTTCCTTAATAGATCTCAAAGCACTTTATAAATAATGTTTTTTGTTTGCCGAGATTATTTTGAAATGTTATACTACTCCTCTGTTTTCTGTGGAATAAGTCATTACAAATTCAGTTTTAAATAAATTTTTTAACATTAAGCTTGTAGTAAAACACGTTTTCACACAAGCTGTTCACACATACACACAGTTCGGATGGATGTCTCAGCAAATGGACATGTGCTAAAATGATCTATTCATGCATAGCGTTGAAGAGTTTTATTTGTAATATAGTGGACCACCTCCATTCAAGTCCATATAGCTATACCAGCTGAGGTTCTGGTCCACATTATATTAGATTAGTCTCAAGATTTAACATTGAATGCATTCTCTATTCATAATTTTCTCAAGTCTCCATGGTATAAAATGGCATAAAGTAACATTTTAAATAGTTGCTTAATCTTATAATTCTCCTGAGACCTATTTTCATGGCAAAACTCTGACCAGCTTTTTAGTACACCTCTACCTCGATATAATGCTACCCGATATAACACGAATTCGGATATAACGCGGTAAAGCAGTGCTCCGGGGGGGTGGGGCTGCGCACTCCGGTGGATCAAAGCAAGTTCAATATAACGCGGTTTCACCTATAACGCGGTAAGATTTTTTGGCTCCCGAGGACAGCGTTATATCGAGGTAGAGGTGTACTTCTGTCACATAACAAAATATATAGTTGATTGCTACATTCTGAACTGGAGAAAGTAAACCAAATGCTAGAGTGGCTGGAGTGTGTTGCATTCAGAAGCCTGCTATTTACACTAGATATGGCACATGAAAAGTCCTAGTCCTCACTGTCTTCAGATATATTATCCCATGAATACCAGACTGATGATAAATGCTAAAAGTGGAACATTTTTTTGTCTGAAGAAACTTTTGATAGCAAAAGATCAATGTTTTTAATCCATAAGAAACCATAAAGACTTTGGTGATTTTATTTGAGGCTGGGTAAAGTGCTGAGTGATAGAGAGTCTTCATGGTATAGAGTGTTTGTTAGACTTTTGTATGCGAAAATGCTAATTTTTCTTCAAACATAAACAGAGTGAAATTTAAATGAGCTCACAGTAATCTGTTGCTGTTGATATTGTAGGGAACTGGTTTGTTTCATTTCAGTGTTCTTTCGGAAGTAAGGTCAGCATAATGCAGCCAATGCTGACCAGAGAGTAACATGTATACACAGCAGACTGAAAGCTTTCCAGAGCAGAATTTGGCATTCCTAGTTCTTTAAACTAGCTGGTGACCTCAATCTTTTCAAGAATTTTACACTTGTTTGCAGACCATCACAACATGTTTACCCCTCAATAAATAATATGGCAACATGAAATAAGGGAAGAGTATGCCAAACAAAGAACAGATCCTTACCCTGGAGAACTTGGCAAGCACTACTTTGATTACCGTCTAAATACACTATAATTAATTGTCGACACAGTGCTCTGTGCTATTACACGACTCAGCAGACGCAGTCCCTGCCCCACAGAATTTACAATCTGGATGGCAGACAAAACAATAGAAACAATGTCCTGGGTATAGAATAGGTATAAAACAACATGATTATAACCAATGAGATGTGCTCATTTTAGCATCCTACTAGTTTGGCTTTTAGGGTAAATCTACAGTGCGGGGGGCGCGGAACCACGGCAGTGAGTCTGAGTGTGAGTCAACTGATTTGGGCTTGCAGGGCTTGCACTAAAGAGCTAAAAATAGCAGTATCGACATTCATACTCAGGCTGGAGCTTGGGTTCTGAGCCCTCCCTCCCCCCGCGCCTCAGCAGGTTTTAGAGCCTGGGTTCCTGCTTCAGTGTGAACATCGACTATTTTTAGTCCCATAGCACGAGCCCCACAAGAACTGAGTCATTTGACCAGGCTCTGAGACTCAGTGCCGTGGGGTTGTTTTTGTTTTTGTTTTGCAGCGTAGCTGTACTCTTAGACCATAGTTGGAAGGGAAGAGGAGCAGCCCTTGGCAAACATTAGTTGGGAGGATTCTAAACGCTGAATGGGTGGCAAAATGGCACAAAGATGGGAGATGGCAAAGGAGGACTCAAAAGGAATAGATAAAGTATTGATATACAGAGGGGGTGGAGGGTTGGACAAAACCAAGGCAGAAACTGGCTAGAACCAACTTCTGCGTGCACGTAGCAGAATAAATTGCTCTGTTGTCAGAAAGGAAAGCGATGTCAAATGGTGAGAAACCTTCTTAATATTTAAGAAGCAGCCATCAGAAGCTATTCAAAAACCCTTTAAAATTCAACATGCAATGGCTCAAAAGCAAGTTCAAACAGTCAAAGACAACGGAAAATAGTCACATTCTAGGGGCACTGAAAAGTGGAGTTGTGTTTTAAAATGAAGACAAACATTAGCAAAAAAACAGGAAAGCAGGCTCGATTAAGGATATAGTGGACCTGGTTTTAAAATTAAAATCTATTCTGAATCTACTGTTGTTAATCTTACTTCATGCTTAACTCAGAGTGGTTCCAGCATGAATCTTCTCCCTGAAGGAACTTATCTTCAAAACCGGTCCCCTGCTCACTGAAGAAAATGGGGCTGTCTCTGAGCAAATCTCGGATTATGGTTTGGGCTTTGGGATCCAATAGGGCCTGAATTTGCAGAGATGTTGGTGTCCACACCCTTGCAGGCTCTGCTCACATCATTCTTCAATACTTGTAGCCCGACTTTGAGATATGCTGAGCTACTGCAGCTCCCGCTGACTTCAATGGCAGTTGCAGGTGCTCAGCCCCCACTTTGGAAAATTAGGCCCCGGTGCACTTGTTTGTTCAAATAAGGATATTCCAACTTGAAAACATTTGTATCATCTACAGAAAGTCAATTAATGTTCTTATCTCATGAGAGGTTTTAGTTACTGCTGTTAACTTTTCAAAGGAGAGATTGAGGTTGTAATGTCTTTCACTAAGCATTTATGTGTAGTGTTTTAATAAAATTTTAATAAAGCCTATCAACAGTGAGTCCTGTTCTGTACTACAGACCTATATCAGTCTAACTACATTGCTCAGGGGTGTGAAAAATCCACATCCCTGCGCAACATAGTTAGACCAACCTAACTCCCCCCTGTCCCTGCAGACAGCGCTAGATTGACAGGAGAGCTTCTCCCATTAACATAGCTCCCGTCTCTTGCGGAGGTGGATTAACGACGCTGATGGGAGAAGATCTCCCATCAGCGTAATAGCGTCTTCACTAAAGTGCTACAGTGGTGTAACTGTGCTGCTGTAGCGCTGCACTTGAAGACATGCCCTAAGTAAATGCTCTTGTTTGCTACTTAGTTTCAATTAATAGCTGCATAGTGCGCTATTTCACACTCCACTTGGAAACACTAAACATTCATACATTGTTAGCTGGTTGGGAAATGGGGGGAGGGGGGGAAGCAAAAAAGGCTTTTGTGAAATGTGTGGATGTAAGTAGTGCGAATTGTTCTAGTGTTGGATAACAAGATCACTCTTTCCTGACTGATGCATGTTTATAGTTTGGTTTTTTTTAAAGAAGAAAACAAATGTAGAACTCCATTTTACTTAAGCGAGGTTAGGGAGTCCTGTGCCATAGATTTTTTTTTTTTTTTTTTTTTTTTTAAATATCAGTCTTCTTAGAAGGGCTTACTCAGGTCACTTATATTGAGGATTTGGTATTCTTTTTAAGTAGGATTGATGTGGAGAAGAGCCTCTGCCTTCACGATTGATTTTAGTTTCTCTGGCAAATCTGTTTGAAAATAGTTAGTGTGCAGAAAAACTATACAACATAGAATGGATGCATCAATACAGAATGCTGGTCTTATTTAGCTTGAAGCAAGGGGTCAATATAATATGTACATAAGTCTCCCCCATGCTAAAAATTCCTTTTGTTTTACTTTATTAATGTTCTTTTCTGTATTTGTGTCCTGCAGTATCTGCCTATGTCAAGGGTACCATAAGATTGAACAGTGCAGCAGGATTTAAAAAAAAAAAAATTTTTTAGGAACAGTTTAAGGGTCAAACCAGAATATTATACTTCAGTTTTACTATAGCACAAACTACAAGAAGTAATCAATGGTTTTGTTGGCAATGAGATTGTCGGTGCAAAAGAGAATGGGCTAGCCTCTATATATAATAAGGACCAAATAGAGGGCAAAGTCTGAGAACAAGGGATACCAGAAACATAGCACAGACAATTTAAACCAATGGGCGTTTAACATTTTCCATAAGCTCAATTTCTTAATTCAACATTGGAGGTCCATTGTGTGGTGAAAGGCTTACTCCTACCAGATGCTGAGCACTTCAGTCCCTATCCACAAATGTACTTAAGCACATGCTTAATTTTAATCATACAAGTAGTTCCATGTGCTTAACGCTATGCATGTACTTAAGTGTTCTAATGGATAAAGATCAGGGTGTCAGCTCCTTGTAGGACTGAGTGCAAAATTCGGAAGTCTTTAAAACATAGTCAGTCAAAATAGCTCTCATTGACTTAAAAAGTTAGTGTTTGCCCATCATGAATAAGAATCTGTTGTTATTAATTTACTAAGGCCTTGTCCCTCAAAGTTCTAATGAAATCAGTGACACTGCTTGAGGAATTTGTGCCTTCCTTACTCATGCTGAATTAGTGCCAATCTGGCCTTTTATTAATATGAGAAGAGGAGCATATGACTTCACAGGGAAGGTAGGAGAAGCAAAAGAACAAGGTAGGAGGGTCTTACTATTATTAATGGATAGTAATAATTAATAATTAATACCTAGCTCTCACAGAGTGCTCTTCATCAGCAGATTTCCAAGTGCTTTACAAAGAAGGTATGTATGATTATCTCCACTTTATGGATGGGGAAACTGAGGCACAGATATGTTAACTGGTGATGCCTAGGAGCCCCAGTCATGGACCAGGACCTCACAGTGCTAGGCACTGTACAAACATAGAACTATGTTCATGTGGTCTCTTGAGAAGCTGCTGCTGACTTTCAGGGGTATCAAGTACCAGTTGACTTGAAGGTGAGGTAGGGGTTGCTCAGCTGCTGTGAAAGTCAGGATGCTTGAGAGTAACAATGTATAGATAACTGTTTTATAAGAGTCCTTGAAGTTGGCTTTTAGCAGGGTCCTAAGCGAGGTGGTGTGGCCCCAGGCTGTTGGGAAGGGAGTTCCAGGCAGAGGGGGAAATAAGAGAAGCAGGCTAGTGCAAGATATCATGTTGTCCAAGCATACTTTCTCTTTAATGTATGTATTGCTTTTATTTTCCTTCTATTATTCCTGGCTCATTGCCTGTGCTCAGTGTCCATAACAGTGAATTCAGAAATAATCTCAAGATTTTATTAAGGCGACCCCTGCACATTCGCTGTTTACTTACAGATCTCGCTGCCCCAAGGGAAGCAGTTTCTACTGGAGACTCTGCAGATATGTGAAACCACTGCTCGTATTTCATTCCAGTCCCATCATGGGATGCCAGGATCATTTATGATGCTTGAAAAATGCCTTTGCATGCCCCAATTTGTAGTAGTGAATATTAATAAAAGGCAATAACTCTCGCATGCTTTCTCTCTTCCACACTCACTCTTTCTGTATTCCCCCCTTTCCTTAACTGTTATCCTGAGGATAGGAGGGGTTTTATTACCCACTGTGTCATTGCCAGGGGGTGATATTTCACAGCTATAGTATCATTGCCTTAAAATGTGACGTTTAAGAAACAAACTCGAGTAGCCCCAATGATTCTCTTCGTAGCATCCATGTTTAGCTGTCCCTATTTAAATAGTTAGGTGGGCAGTGATAAAACGTATTACCTTTCCAAAAAACCTGCTGAAATACTGAGTATGTGATTTCTTGTTGGGAGGGCAGGGAGTAGGGAGAATAACAAATGAATAGGTCACTGAGGGGAAAGAACATATTGGCCATACTTGGCCAGACTAATGGTCCATCGAGCCCAGTATCCTTTCTTCTGACAGTGGTCAATACCAGATGATTCAAAGGGAATGAACAGAACATGGGAATTAATCAAGTGATCCATCCCCTGTCCTCCAATCCCAGCATCTGGCAGTCAGAGGCTTAGAGACACAGAGCATGAGGTCGCATCCCTGACCATCTTGGCTGGTAGACATTGACATTATCTACTTCTTTTTTGAACCCAGTTATAGTTTCCCTAGCAATGAGTTCCTCAGGTTGGCTGTGCTTTGTATGAAGAAGTACTTCCTTTTGTTTGTTTTTAAACCTGCTGCCTATTAATTTAATTGACTCCTGGTTCTTGTGTTACATTAAGGGGTAAATAACACTTCCTTATTCACTTTCTTCACACCAGTCTTAATTTTATAGGTCTCTATCATATCCCCCCTTAGTTGTTTCTTTTCCAAGCTGAACAGTCCGTCTTTTTAATCTCTGCTCATGTGTAAGCTGTTCCATAACCTTAATCATTTTTGTTGCCTTTCTCTGTACCTTTTCCATTTCTAATATATCTTTTATGAGATGGGGTGACCAGAACTGCATGCAGTATTCAAGATGTAGGTACACTGTGGATTTATATAGTGGCATTATGATATGTATTGTCTTATTATCTTTCCCTTTCCTAATGCACAAGGCAAAGAGGGGTGGTTGTGTGGAACAGCAGGAGAGGAGGTTTTGAGGGAGGGAAAGAATCTTTCCTTATTTCGGGGGGGGGGGGGGGGGAATTATTTAAATTTCATGTGCAGATGCTGAGCCCATATTGGAAAGTCAAACATGCATATTTTTCCAGTGGTGTGCTACTCTGTGGAATAGGAAGCTATGAATCCTGTTTAAGCGTAAGAAATACATAAAGGATGCACCAGTAAGTTAACTACAGTGCCTCTTCTCTTGTGTTAGGCCTGAACTAATCATTAACATATAATAATTATTAATAATAATAATAATTAATAAAATATAGTCACTAGCAGCCCCATCTGAAATTGTGTTCCTGTTGTGTTAGGCACTGCACAGATAGGTAAATGAGAGTCCTTGCCACGAAGCACTTGTAATCTGTATAGACCAGGGTCAGAGAAAGGAAGCATTATTATCCCGGTTTTACAGATGTAGGATTTAGGCACAGAGAGATTAAGTGACTTGGCCAAGGTCATACAGAAAATCTCTAGCATGGCTGTAAACTAAACTCAGGGCTTCTGGGTCCCCACAAAACCATGCTCTTCACAATTCTGAAAAACTCTGCTAATGAAATCCATCAGTAATGTATTGAAACAGGCTTTTCTTGTGACCTGAAGCTTCTCTGCAGCCATCAAGTGCCTTCTACTTTTGAGCTCTGGAATTTCCCAGGAAAATCTCATGGACAAAAATAAATAAATCCTGTATCTCTGCAGATCAATTTACACCAAATGGTTGAAGAGGAAGTCAGAGGAAAGAAAAAGAAAAGTGTGCTCATGTGACTGTTAGTTACTCTGTAGGGGAAGTCATGCAAAGATCATAAGTAGCTGAGCAAATTTTTAGATAAAGTAGATGGGATGGAATGATTGCAGCAGCCAATATTAACAGAAGAATCCTCCCTCCACCCCATGCTCCCTACCAAATATAACACACACTGCGGCAACAAATAGACTCATCAGTATTTACTTTCTAATCGCTACATTCTGTGAGATGCAACGTTCACGTACAGTGAAAAGGTTGATTCGCAATCAGCTCTTCAGCATCCTAAGTTATGCCAATTAAACTGCTCATCAAATTTCTTAGTTGAGGAAATGTTTAAATCTTAAATCTAATTAATAACCAGCTACTGACCTATTTCCCTATACCTTTTAAATTAGAAACTTACTGGATGGTTTTCTATTATTTAAGTAGGCCAAGATTTTCAAAAGTGACTAATGATTTTGGGTCCTGGAAAGGGACCTGATTTTCAGAAAGGGCTGAGCACCTGCCTTATTAGGAGGAAGGATGACACAGGGATTAGGGTGCTAGCCTGGGACTTGGAGAGACTTGGGGTCTGTTCCCTGCTCCACTACAGATTTCCTGCATGACCTTGGGCAGTCAAATAGTCTCTTCTTGCCTAAGTTTTCCATCTGTAAAATGGGGATAATAGCACTGCCCAACCTCACAGGAACAGTGTGAGAACAATACATTAAAGATTGAGACGTGCTCAGATCCTAGGTAATGGGGAGCATATAAATACCTTAGCTAGATATTGAAATCTGGTGCCTCAAATTAAGGCAAAACCAGTAAAGGAAGCAAGATTTGTTTGATAATTAGATATAACAGAGGGAGGGAGGGATGGTATCTGATAGGGATAAAGCTTCCACAGTAAAATGACATGGACTAATGTGAAGTGTTCTAATACTGTAGAGTTATTGTTATATTTAGCTGAGTTCCAGTTCACACTTTTGGGGGATTTATTTTTTTAAACCATTTAAAAATCTCTTAGAAGTTTGGGTGAGGGGCTAGAAAGATCTCATTAGAGTTCGCTAAAGCAATTTTTTCCCTCCCCTCCCCACTGATGATTTTATGGCTTTTCCCAACGGTGCTTGACAGTGTGTATGTTTCATATATTGCATTGCTAAGCATAACTGGAGAGCATGTGAAAAAAATGAAACTTGGCTCGAAGTGCCCATAATTCCAGCTCATTTCTGAGTGATGAGTATGGAATCTGCAAGCACTATAAGAAAATGCAAAAGCAGATTTTTTTTTAAGATACACTTCCACACTGGGGGAAAAATTAATTCCAGAACGAAATATTGACAGGCTCATAAAATGGTATGCGTTATCTATGGAGATTATCTGTTTGGATTTGTTGCTCAAAATACTGAATTTGTAGAGAAATTGTAGCTTGTTTCATCTGGACTCTAGAAGTGGGCTTCATAAAATGACCAGTGAAACTCTGATAGAGCTAGTGCACTAAAAATAGCTGGGTAGTCACGGCAGCACAAGTGGCTCGCTGCCCCAAGTAGGTGCCTAAAATCTCAGGTGGGATTGTACTGGAGGCAGCTAGCCCCTCTTGCTGCTTGTGCTGCCACGGCTATACTTCTATTTTTAGCGCACTAGCTCAATCAGAGCTAGCACAGGTATATGTCCTTGAGCTGAAAATGACACCTTCAAGCTCCGGTGTACACGTAGCTTTAGGCAGAGAGAGAAATGAGGTAGAATCACCATAGGCTGACTTTCTATAGAAATGCTAGTCATGATGATGTACCTACATGTACATGTGAGAGAAGCGTTTCAGGATATAGAGGGAGGGGTCACAGAACTCAAGATTTTCTCCGTGTGTGTGTTTACTAACTTTAGAACTAAACTAACCCTGAAGTATTTTAACTGAACTGAAATAGTTTTTAAATAATTTCTTTTTTTCTTTTAAGCAAAAAAGTGTGAGAGTGTTGGAGCATGTTGAAGAAAGGGGAAAATGCAAACATTTCAACTAATTTTTTCCTGATTTTTGTGTGTTGAATTTTGACATCTTTACATTTTGAACAGCTCCGTCATTTCCATGGGCTGTTTTTATGTTATGGTACCAGTTTCACTGAAATTAATTCAGACACAAACAGAATTTTTTGGAGGGGGAGGGAGAGTTTGTCAGTTGAATCTGTCTTAGTAACTCGAAGCATCATTGTAACACTTGTACTGTCATAAACTGGGCTCTGTGGTAACAGCAAGGTCAAGGAAGGTAGCTGTTCACAGTATTTATGTAGAAATCAGTGTAAATGTAGAATAGTTAATTTGCAGCAAGTTGAAGGACTAGGGAAAACAC
Source organism: Platysternon megacephalum (assembly GCA_003942145.1). Lineage (NCBI taxonomy): Eukaryota > Metazoa > Chordata > Testudines > Platysternidae > Platysternon > Platysternon megacephalum. Next base: position 4,653,490 of record QXTE01000071.1, read on the forward strand.
ATCATGATGTCCACAATGCGTTCAAATGTGCCTTATCTTTAGAGTTCTGATTCAAAGCCCCCTGAAGTCAATGAAAAGATTTCCAGTGGTTTTGGATCAGGCCTGGTAAGAGGCTGGGCCACATGTCTCCATAAAGATCTTGTAGCAAAGAGCCAAGACCTCATACAGCCATATTCCTGGTAGGGACTGGGAATCTACCCATCATCTTAGGGTTTTGACAATATTATCTGAGCACCTCCCAGATAAATTAGTTTGAAATAGTGCTGTATCTACTAGACTTCGTGCACCAGGTGATGGGTTCTGTAGGAATAGTAATATTTAAGATTTAGCATAGCCGGAGAGGATATTAGGCATATTGTATTGTCCCTGCTGTCTCCAAAGGACAAGGTAAACCAACTTCCTATTCCTTAATGTACCTAACTTTGGAGAAGCAGTATGGTTAATTGATTGCCCAACTGTGCTATCTGAAGGCAAAGATGTAATCTATTCTACTCTACTCTGCATAGGTTCGTATACACTCCTCATCACCATTGTATATGAGCACCTACCAGTAGTGCAATAATTGACTAACTGATATCTGTCACTTGTAATTCCTTCTTTCTCATTATCTTGTGTGTGTGATGTAGGGTTTTGTTTGGTTTTGTTTGTTTTAATTTGTACATGCAGCTGTGTGTTTACTGAGCAAGGAGAAAGCCTCTCACCTATAGGGTCAGTCATGATCTCTCTGCCCTTACTCTAGTATAGAATGCAAAGAGGAAATGCAATTCTGTCGTATGAAACAAATCCATCACAGTTTAATTTTCCAAAGTGAGAATATGCTGCAGCGATTGGTTTTATTGCATCCCCTCTCTAGCATAACTTGTGGCATGTTGGCACTTGACTGCATTTGTGTAGACTTTGGGCACTGTGACTAACACTTCAGGGAGAAGGCTGGAGAGGCAGCAGTGACCTTAGATGCATAACATTAGTAAAAATAGTACAGGTCATTTCATGCCAGAAAGCAGAAATCTGCAGATAGCATATTTCAGGGGTAGGCAACCTATGGCACGGGTGCCGAAGGCGGCACGCGAACTGATTTTCAGTGGCACTCACACTGCCCAGGTCCTGGCCACCGGTCCAGGGGGCTCTGCATTTTAATTTAAGAAGCTTCATTTAAAATTAAACATTTTAAAAACCTTATTTACTTTACATACAACAATAGTTTAGTTATATATTATAGACTTATAGAAAGAGACCTTCTAAAAATGTTAAAATGTATGACTGGCACCCGAAACCTTAAATTAGAGTGAATAAATGAAGACTTGTCACACCCCTTCTGAAAGGTTGCCGACCCCTGGCATATGTCTAGCAGCTTTGCCAACCCCGTCTCAAAATAAATTGGTGTTAAATGCACACAAGACGTCCATCACAATCTCTCATTGTGCTAATAAAACTACTTATCAGCTGTGTATGTATTGTCTACAAGTGGTGTGTCTCATGCACAATGGGTCATATTTCTTGCAAAAGCTCAGCATCACACTTAAAACAATTGCATGTATTCACTCAATGAGCCACCTGTACTTGGCAGCATCTTCCCTTATTTTTGCCTACCATTTTTTTAAAACTAAAATAGTTTTTAAATAATGTCTTTCTCACCCCAGACTGCTTCCTTTCCTCCCTCCCTCTGTGACTGTTTTTTGGAGTCAGTCAGTGCTATGCTATCTGGGCATGCAGGGTTGACAGTCTTCTCCTTCCAACATACTGCAACTTCTTGAACCCTCCCTCTCTCCTTTTCTCACCACCCTATTGCCCCTCAGCATCACTGCAGGCTGCTAGTGACATTTAGAAGGTGCCGAGCACCTTCAGCTACTATTTATTGCAATGGGAATGAAGGGATTTCAGTACTACACAGATTCTGACCCTAAGGGAGTGATTGCTAGGAATTTCAGGCTCTTATTTTGCAAAGATTATGCATGTGCTTAACTTTTGGTGTATGAGTAGTCCTATTCAACTCAAGAGAATTACTTGCATTGAAACTGGTACGTGTGCATCAGTTTTTGCAAGGCCAGGGACTTGGGCTCACATTTTCAAGAGCCCATCTCCCAGTTAGAAACCTAAATAGGAACCCAGTTTTCCAAAGTACTCCGCACCTAGCAGTTCCCATTGTGACCGTGGGAGTCAGATGTTCAAAAAGGCTCCCCACCCACCCATCAAGCTTGCCTGCTAATCTGGCCCTTTATTTTGGTTCTGAAATGGGAGCTGAGCTACTTTCAAAAGTCTGGCAGCAATCCCGGGCGCTGAGCATTTTAGAAAATCCAGTCTTTAGCGCACATGGCTTTTTGCTGCTTCATTCTCTTCCTATGGGGGAAAGGAATTAGATTTTATATCAGCAGGATAAAAACTCAATAAGCATGCACCATACAATACACATTACTTACAAAACTAGTCAATGAAAAAGTCCACTAGATGAGAAACCCCTACTTCATATAAGAATGGTCTCCATTGACTGCAGTTATAACTCCCCCCCTCTTCCCACCCATTCTATTTAATGTGTGTGCACCTATTTCTTTTCCTGATATTTATTCTTAATTAAGTCTTTTCTTAAAAACAAAAAAGTGTGTGCCTTTCGGGGCTAAACTCAATTTAATTAACAATATATTCTGCCAGACTCTCAGATATTATTACACTTGTATTTCTTGCCTACAAGACACACTCTTCTTATTTGTACAGTTAACAGACTAAATAAAACCATAAAAAGGGTAATATTTTTAACTCCAGAGTTTTGTTACCCCCACATGCACCTTTTAATGCTTGAAATTAAACAGCAGGGAGATTTAGGCTGAATGTTTCAAGGCCATTATAGTTAGCTATACCTCGGAGATCCATTCAGCACTTCAGTGCTAACAGAGCACTTAATCCACGTCACTGGAGAGACTCTGGGGTGTGCGCCCAACGGAAGGCATTTATTTACCAAATTAAAAGCACAGCAAGTAAAAGCCTGCGTTGTATTTAAGCACATTTTATCGACTCCTATTCTGTTGCTATTTAGTAAATTTTTCACTGATGGAAGATGATGAATGAGCTGATTGCTTGGCTTTCCTAAAGGTGAAATGCATCTTCTCTGATTTATTCCTCTCACATTGACAAAACAGCTTTTGGTGTAATTGGAGACTATCCAACTACAGCTAGATTTGTAGAATTCAGGCAGATTCTCTCACTTCTTTATTATCCTCAAACAGGTTTAAATCACATAATGGAGATTCTGGCAGGTTTCAGATTCAGTGTCAAGTTCGACATCAATGCCAATATTGCATCTAAATACACATACTATGAGTTGTGTATATGTGGTTATATGCATTCTCGCTCCCTCCCCCTCCCCCAGCCACATCCTCACCTAGTGCAAAGTAGCTTCACTGTAGTCAAGGTAGCAGATTTTCACCAGCCAAGGATATTTTCACTATGCTATGCTAACTTACGCCAGGTGAGGATGTGGCCTAGAGAGAGAGTGTGTGTGTGTATGTATATGCACAGGAGTTGTATATCACATGGTGCATGACTGTTTCTATTGTATTATATGTAAATATATTTATGGTAATTGAATATTTGTATTAAATACATATTCTAATAGTTTTTCAGTGGTTAATAAGTTACATTTAAAGGAGAAAAGTGAACTAGAGAATATGATAAATAGAAGTAAAGTAAGCACCAAGAACCCAAATCTGTGCTGAGCTCCCAATACCTGCGATGGAAGTTGAATGTGCTCAGGCAGCCCTCCATATTGTCAGGCACTTACTGGTTTTAGTCTCTATTAAAACAACTTTCTGGTAGAGCCATTTGCATGATTCCTTTTGCAGTTTCTATTAGATATGATGGTATTCTTCAGTTTCTGTCCTACAGTCATGCAGAGTTGCTGTGCACTGAAAAACAGCGAACAGGTTTCTTCCCAGATGTGGCTGCATTTCAGGGGCAGATGAAATGATCCCCTCCCAGTGCGTATTTCACAGCTATTGACTGAAGAATGAAGTACCTCAGGGATGAAAGGTGTTATTTGTTGATGAGGTGGATGGTGTGATACTGGGTGCATGCATATAACTCTTGTTGATAATCAACGGGGTGGTGGTTTACATCCCTCTGATGGTTAGAAACCGATTTAGTTAAGCCGTTGTAGACACAACTGGAGGAGTAAATCTGACTTGAGTTAAAATGATACATGGCACTCCTGAAATAAGAGTAGCCACACAAGGAGCTTGTACCAACTAAAACAATTTAGTTAAATCTGTCCCATTTTCCTATGTAGACAAGACTTAAGACTTCATCTCTTCCATGTCTGGCCACTGATCTCCATATCTGCTTTAGATGTGCCTGTGAAAAGTCTTGGCAAAAAAGAGAATGAGATAAATAGTCTTGATAGTGGTGTGGCCTGGTGTTTGAGACATGTCTGTTTCATATAGATGTTTATAATATAGTTAATCCTATAAAACTTCTCCACCTCCAGTAGGTCCGCTCCATCTCTATTTTTTATTAAGTCATTTGTTCCACATCCCTCCCCATCCCCGAAATCCCTTGTGTCATGATCTCAGTCTTTTTCTAGGGTTCATCATGTTATATATGCCTTTTCAGACACCGTTGCTAGCTGAAAGGCTAAAATAGAGCTTTCTGACTTGACAAATAAGTCTTCAAATCTTAGAACAGAAGTCCTTTCAATCACAGAGTGAGTGATAAACATATTAGATTAATAATATTGCTTTTCATAGGCGAGGAGGGAGAAATTGAGTCAAATTGCAGCTAGATAACAGGCCATTTTTAGCATCTTGCAAATATGAAAAGCCAGTATTGTTCATAGGATGTTTGCACATCATATCTGAGTAATGCCTTGTTATCCTCATTGCTTGTCTTAAAAGAGGTGGAGAACTTGTTTGTACACATTTGGTAGGTATAGGGCTCAGTCAACAAACCAGCTTGCTTTCATTTCCTAGCCCAAGGAATTGACCTCAGTATGTGTCCGTGTATGTATTGAGATATATAAAAGTATGTTGCAGGTTGACTGAATCCAAGAGTATTTGTTATTTCTTTGAAATGGGCCTTGCCGGTGAATAGGCTAAATGCGTCAGCCAGTTGTTGTTAGGGCATGATTTCACCTAGTTGGTCAAGTGTTTACAAGTTGTTCCCCTCTCTGTGCAAAAACCTTAGCCTTATGACTTCTCTGTAAGGACCATAACGTTTAGCCCGGGGTTATGTGCAATGCATATCCGCTCACTTTCCCTCAATTTGTTTCTCAGTTCATGGTGAAGATAATACGTAAAGTGGAGTTAAACTCACTGAAGCAGCTCTGGGGTGCAGCATGTGCATCTTTCATATTGCTCATGATTTCAAGTTCTTTCATGCGGAAAAACAATTCATATTTTTGAATTGTACTATGTGCACAAATTTTACTGTTAAAGCAGTATTTCCTAAATCTCATGTAAATACATATTTTTAAAATGTCAATTACTTTGCCTCGGTGAAAAGGATCAACGTATTTTTATGACTGACTTTCTGTCTTTTAAGTCCTAGAACTTGGGACACTTCCAGAAACATATGGATGAAATTGAGAGTATCGATAATCCTGTGCTAAAAGGGTCCCATCATCTGTAGATTAATTAAAAAAAAAATCATAATTGATAATTTAAAATGGGTGACTGCATGTTCATAGCCTTAAAAAAAATCTCTTATTGAAAAGGTTCACTTGTTTTGAGCGATATCTATTATCTGCTTGCTCTACAATGGTATGTTTCTCTCTGTCTATATCTTTATATTTTGTTTTATTATTTATTTGTATTCCAGTTGGAGACGCCAACCAAAATCAGGGCCCCATTGTGCTAGGTGATGTACATAGATGTACCAAGAGAAAGTCCCTGACTCAAAGAGTTTACAATATTAACAGACAACTCAAAGAGCGAGAGAATAGAAATAGTATTATGCCCATCTTACAGATGAGGAGCCTGAGGCTCAGAAATATCGAGTGACTTGCCCAAGGTCACATACAGTTTGTGACAAAGCTATGGATTAAACAGAGATCTGAGTCCCTTAACCACAAGACAATCCCTGTCTGAAAGTATTATCCTTTCTCCTGAAATAATTCAAAATGCTGTTGGTTTTAGGAAGTTCTGACAGTGGGGAAATTTCGGAAGCAAATATGCCTGCCATTAAACAGGAAAATGATATTAATTATGGATGCAAACTCTTTGAGATGCTAAAAGTTTTTTTTCTGTCATTTAGCAAACTTAATCTGGTGTTATGCACACAAAAAATCAGATTACAGACCACCAGTGGGATTAAAAAAAAAAAATAGAATAGATAATTTATTTAAATATTTTTTCTGTGGTTCCATGTTTATATCATGCAAATCTTGCCATTGTTTGAATGTGTGTTTTTAAAAATCATCAAGCTTCCCTCTTCCTGGCAGAGTGAAGAGAAAAAGAGAGATTGCATTATTGTTCATTCTTTTGGGAGGTACTATAATGATTGAGACCAAATAAGTAGGTAAATAGACAGATAAATAGTACATCAGGGGTTAGCCATCTGTCTCTGTCTTGGTGAGTCAGATGTCCATTGCAATCGATTTTTGTTTAACCGCATCTGCTTATTAAAAGTAAGCCAAAAACAGTGTCTTCGAGACTTTTCTAAAAGTTCTTTTAGGATCAGGTTGCGTTTAGAAGAGGGAAAAGCCCTATGCACTCTTTTTTTCCTTTTAAAGGAGTGAAAATGCCTTTGGCTCAGGCAGAGTATAGATCCAGAGCAAAGGCTTTGTAAATTATTAATGAGACTATGGTAATCAGCATTTTTTTTTTCTGCTGTCAACTCCCAGTGTGAAATGTGTGAGTTGATATGGGCTTAGCATAACTAAACACCAGACATACACAAAATTGCTAAGAGCACTTAAGTGTTGGGATAGTTTTCCCTGCTGTTATTGCAGCAATTCCTCAGTTTCCTGATGTGTGGTCTAAGGTTCTGAGCTGGAACTCCCGGTGCAGTCCTGTTTGCTATATAACAGCAAGATCCTAATTTAGCTTTTGCGAGAGTTTATTTTAAATGTACAGTATTCTGGAATTAAGAAAGTAAATGTCACTCTTCTTTTGGGCAGGGTGTCTGTATGCTGCCGTTTCGAACTGGAACAAGTTATACTTTTTATTTGCTGACTTCTCAATATGCTTAATATTACCCTAATTTCTTACTATTTTTTTTTAATCAGGGATTCACAGGGATTTGAGTGTGGGCTCATTCAGAGACTAGCTGGGTTCTAAACACAGCCCCAGTGAGCAGTAGTTTGCCAGGTGGGTTGGTCTGAGTGGTGATTCTGGTGCACTCCTTTTCTTCTGTTTATAGAATCACAGGAATGTAGGGTTGGAAGGGAATGAGTAGAGCAGGACAATTACCTCCCTTGTCTTACATACGACACTCCAGTTAATACACCCCAGAATGATATTGGCTTTTTTCTCTCAGCTGTGTCACATGGTTGTCTCATATTCAATTTGTAATTCACTATAACTCTCAGATCCTTTTCAGCAGTACTACCACCAAGCCACTTATTCCCAGTTTTGTAGTTGTGCATTTGATTTTTCCTTCCTAAGTGAAGTATTTTGCACTTATCTATATTAAATTTAATCTTGTTGAATTCAGACCAATTTGTCAAAGTTATTTTGAATTCTAATCCTGTCCTCCAAAGTGCTTGCACCCCCTCACAGCTTGGTGTCATCTGCAAATTTTATAAGCATACTCTCCACTCCATTATCCAAATGATGAAAATACTGAATAGTACCCAGAGCCTCATTAGATACATTCCTTCCCCCACCTCCCCTTCCTCCATGTGGCAGTGAACCATTGATAACTGCTTTTTGAATACAGACTTTCAAACCACATTATAGTAATTTCATCACCGCATTTTCCTAGTGTGCTTAGGAAGATGTCATGTTACACTGTGTCAAAAGCCTCGTTTCTATTGCCTTCCCCCTCTTCTTGCTCCTCTCTTTCATGTGATCCTTTCCTCTCCCAATCTGCCATTGGTATGATGCACAGCGTCAGAATATCGCAAGGACTAACAATAAACTTCTAGAGCCTTATCCAAAGTCCATTGAAATCAAATAAAATGCTCCCATTGACTTCAGTGGGTTTTGGAGCAGGCTGCTAGAGCTGCCATGCATACAGCCCACCAAATGGCTATGCTTGGCAGCAGGACACATTTGAAACCCCTTACCTAGAAAATGTGTGTCACCCCATAAATGTCAGAGTCTCTATCAGTCTGCAGAACAAGAGACCCAGATGCTTCTAATCCTGAGCAGAGAGCTACCTATTAAATCCTTTAGACAGTAAGATTGTCTATTATTTTTAATGATGGCAGAGGACATGAATTTCAAAAGGAAGTCTTATCACAATCAAGGCTTAGCTTCTTTTCACACCTGAAACTACAAAGCACTAATGAAGAAGGGCAGCAAATAGGCTACTGCCTGGATTTAGTTAGATCTAATGTATTCCCTTTTTAAGTGCCTTTGTACTTTCTCTCAGGTCTTCCTTGTTTTCCACGTTATAGTCACCCTAGTGCCATCCTCAGAAATCTTAATACTGCAACTGTACAGAGAGACCCCTTGCTACCAGAACCAGTTGTTATTATTCCTTGTTTTGGAGCAATGCTCGTTGGCTGGGCATTTCAAAGGAGCCTATAGGAGTTAGTGGCTCAACTCCATTTAAAATGAGACTTGAGCAAGCAACTCCCTTGAAGTCCTTTCCTGGTGTAGCCTGATCTATAGATTATGAATAAGAATTTCCAGTTATCACTTTAAGGGTAGACGGGTTCTTGTCCTCAGATCAGGTCCAGTATTGTTAAAATTATTCTATAGTTGGGAACCCCAATGTGCACAGGTGCAACAAACTATAGGAACTCTTTTATATTGACAACTATATAATGTATTAATATATTTAGCAAAGTCACGCACACTCTAATTCAGTAAGGTGGGTAGAGATAATATAGAAAGTACCTCTGAACATCCATACTCACACCATCCCTTGCAGAACAACCTGAAATGTTAGCCATTATCTTCCTCATCACCGTCACCTTCCTCATCCTCACCAGTGGCCGTCATTCTGGGCCCTCCCAAGTGCTACATCTCTCTTTCCTACTACCCCAGGTCGGGATGCCACTTTTATAATATGTTACACTGATGTTACCATCTCTAATGCATATTCAATAGGTGTTTCTCCCCTCTTCCTTATTTGTATTTCCTCCCCTTATCAATGTTAAGGTGCCCTTCTTCTATAGGTTAGTGTATTTATGATTTTAACTCATCATAAACGTCAATTCATTGCCATGGCGCTCTTGCAGTCGGATGATCCATCCAAAACCTTCCAGAAGCTGGTGTCAGTTTATGTTTCTGTGGTTGGCTGATGTCATTATGGACAGAATTCCCCCTTACACTCTACTTCCAGTTCCCCAAAACTCATGGGTTACCTAAGTTTATCTATGCCAAGTTCATAGGCCTCAAGCCTCATGCTAACTGCTGAAGCCAATGTCTTACAGGATACAAGCCTGTAGGTTCCTTGCATTACCTCTGACTATAATAAAGCAGAATATAATGCAAAGAAGTGACTATAATAGAGGTAAGATGGCCCACTGGGCTACACTGGTCAAAAAGTGTGTAACAGATCTGAGCTCATCAGGTGTATCCAGAGTTCTGTGACTGTGAGAAGTGATGCTACTTTCTTTTTACTCTCTCTGAACACAAGCCTCATTCTGGTTTGGTCTCCTATTTTAGAGTTGACCCAAAGCCCATTGAAGTCAACTGAAAAAACTACCACTGACTTTCAGTTGAGTTCAGTGGACTTTGGATCAGCCCCTAACTCCCTTGAGTGCCGATAACCTACATCACAAATCCAGTCCATCTCTCCTGCAATAATTTGCCTGTCCATCTATGCTAAGTAATACAGAGAAAATTGAGCTAAAGTTTTACTAATTTTTTCTGTTATGGAAATCAGTGGAATTAAATTAGGAGGTAGAATGAAGTCTAGGTGTCGTGCTTGAAGTGTTCATGGAGTGACTGTTTCTGGAGAGGTTCCAGTTCATAGAATCATAGAATATCAGGGTTGGAAGGGACCTCAGGAGGTCATCTAGTCCAACCCCCTGCTCAAAGCAGGACCAATTCCCAACTAAATCATCCCAGCCAGGACTTTGTCAAGCCTGACCTTAAAAACCTCTAAGGAAGGAGATTCCACCACCTCCCTAGGTAACCCATTCCAGTGCTTCACCACCCTCCTAGTGAAAAAGTTTTTCCCTAATATCCAACCTAAACCTCCCCCACTGCAACTTGAGACCATTACTCCTTGTTCTGTCATCAGGTACCACTGAGAACAGTCTAGATCCATCCTCTTTGGAACCCCCTTTCAGGTAGTTGAAAGCAGCTATCAAATCCCCCCTCATTCTTCTCTTCTGCAGACTAAACAATCCCAGTTCCCTCAGCCTCTCCTCATAAGTCATGTGCTCCAGCCCCCTAATCATTTTTGTTGCCCTCCGCTGGACTCTTTCCAATTTTTCCACATCCTTCTTGTAGTGTGGGGCCCAAAACTGGACACAGTACTCCAGGTGAGGCCTCACCAATGTNGTTCTGTCATCTGCTACCACTGAGAACAGTCTAGATCCATCCTCTTTGGAACCCCCTTTCAGGTAGTTGAAAGCAGCTATCAAATCCCCCCTCATTCTTCTCTTCTGCAGACTAAACAATCCCAGTTCCCTCAGTCTCTCCTCATAAGTCATGTGCTCCAGCCCCCTAATCATTTTTGTTGCCCTCCGCTGGACTCTTCCCAATTTTTTCACATCCTTCTTGTAGTGTGGGGCCCAAAACTGGACACAGTACTCCAGATGAGGTCTCACCAATGTCGAATAGAGGGGAATGATCACGTCCCTCGATCTGCTGGCAATGCCCCAACTTATACAGCCCAAAATGCCATTAGCCTTCTTGGCAACAAGGGCAACTGTCGACTCATATCCAGTTCTTCCTTTACTTCTGTTTTTGACTGTTTTTTTCCTCTTCCTTTTGGGTGGGATGGTGGTAAGAGAGAATATCTTCAAAGTGACAATTTTAATTGATGAAAGAACATGTAGTAAATGCCAGGCTTCCAAATGGTGGTAATTAGCTTTAACTTTTGTCTACTGAGTGCAGAAACACCTATTATTTTAAAACAGAGCTTATGAAAAGGTCGGCGGGGAACGCTTGGGTTAGCTGATCTACTTCACTGAAGCTTGCAAGTAATAGGGAGTCTCATCTATTTTTGCTGCCTTTCCCTGTCCTGATAATATGGAAAATAAATATTTTTAGGAGCTATTTCAGGACATCTAGTTTTAAATGCACAGTTTACCTCTGCTCTATGCTTGGAGCCAGATTCTGCTGTTTGCTCACATTAAATAGTACCTTACTTCACAAGTAGTGCCACTGAAATCGATGGGACTATCTGCAAAATAAGGTTCTACTCAATGTGAGTAAGTGGAAAATTCTGGCCTTTATTGATTTATTCTTACTGGCTAATATCTCAATTTTATGACCAGTAAAAGAAGAACCTAAAAAAATGCAAATTAAAGATGAGCAATTCCCCTCCAAATGGTGTTTACCCATGAAGCACATGAACAAAATATAAAGTCCAGCACTTGCAGTAGGCTCCAGTATCTTAGTGTCCTGTAAAAAGGCCAAATTCCAGAACTGTGTTCATATAGAGGCTTTTATATATTCTGGACAATCAGATACCATGTGCACAGTATTAACATTGTAGTTCAGTATACTGGGGAAAATTCAGAAGCAGAGTGTAAGGTATTGGGAAGTCTAGGTGCATTTGGTGTAAATTGTACATGTTTCCAACCTCTCTCATCTTGAAAATTCAACCACCTTATACTTACAGCTGAAAATGTAGATTGAACTCTCATTGGAGCAGGATCGTTTTTTTTATTCTGTGTTTGTACAGCACCTAGCACAATGGGGTACTGGTCCAAGCCAGGGGATCCTGGGTGCTACCATAATACAAATAATAATGTTGTGATGGGGGCCACATGGTCCAGATTTCAAAAGAGCTCAGCCGCTTTTTAGGTACCTAAAAATATGGGCCAGATTTTCTGTTGTTCATTTGCTGGGTGTAAAGCTCTTCTGCAAACCTGGCTGTATAAGTATTTAAATATGCTACTCTTGTCTGTATGGCTGTTTCCATATTTATGTCATATATTTTGCATTAAGGGCCTGATCCAATGTCCATTGGGTTAACCTGCAAAGTTCTCGTTATCTTCCTGCAGGATCAGATGCTAAAGTCCGGTGAACAGTCCCACATTGTAATCTGTTCTTCCATACTGTATGTTCAGTTTGTCTTTCATTATACATGGTCCCTTTAACAACAGATGTCCTATCTTTGTCTGATTAGTATATGCCTTCTTTTCACTCCCTTCAGCGCTTCCTTCTTAAATTGAAGGGAGCAACTGCTTCCAACCAATGAGCAGGGTCACCAGTAGGCAGTGCAGCTATCCTTCCTCTTAGGCCAAAATAGACCCTCGTCCCACCTGCACTTAGGTCCCAGTGTTTGCTGAATTCGAGTCTTGGTGCCATCTCACTATTATTGCATTAGATTTATTTATATTGAGCCATATCAGGAAAATAAGGTTCTAGACACTTTGTAGGGCATTTATTATGATATAGAAACTAATCCTGCTTCACTTTAAGATTCTTCCACTGATATTTCTTTCCTGGAGATTTGTCCCATGTTTGGTACCTTGGCAGACAGAGTTAGAGGTCATCAGATAGTACAGTAATAGAAAAAAAAATTTAGACAAAATATCCAGGGCAGGAATATGTGCTGCTTCTTTAAATGATAGATGCATGAATTAGGGGAATGTCTCTGGATCAGCGTTGGGATTTTCATTGTGTCACTCCCCATGACATCACTTTACCTGCTAATGAAAAGCGTGGCAGGTGAGGCATGACAAAACCCCAGCTGGGCATCAGCTGGAAGAGCTGTCAATATAATTGGCACCTTATCCAGCAAAGTCCTAGCTGAAAGTTGGTGTTTGTTACAGCTAATAAAGCACCATGTGTCTTAACAGTAGAGGAATTGAACTTAAACATCATGCTTGTGGAGTTTGGAGGAGATGGATCTGAATGCCATCCTCAGTCATTTTCTTTGACATGCTGGGGGGGAAATTTTTATAAAAATAGAAGGGTACCTGAAGTGTATTGATCTTCTTTGCAGTGGAAGTGCAGAGGCTCACAAGACACACATGATCAAACTCACTAGTCCAGAAACCTTTTTACCAAACCCAATCCTCTCATTTTAAATAGGGGGGAAACAGGAATTATATTAAAAAGAACAGGAGCATACATTTGTTAGTCTCTAAGGTGCCACAAGTACTCCTGTTCTTTTTACGGATACAGACTAACACGGCTGCTACTCTGAAAGGAATTATATTGCATATCAAGTATGGTTCCCATCAGTTGCTTGCTGTAGTGCTACATGATGCTATCTGGAACAGCAACAGCACAGATACCATCAATCATTGTGGACTCAAATGTCTCATATCAGTCTGCCCAAGGTATGTGGCTGCAGAAGGTGAATTTAGGGACAGAATTGTGAGAGGCATGATTCTCAGCTCTTGCTTGTCTTGTCTGTTTTGACTGTAAGCAGCTTGGGTCAGAGACTGTCTCTTCCTATGTATTTGTACAGCACTAGCACATTGGACCCTGATCCTATTTTATGTACTACCACCTTAATTCAACTAACTAGAAGTAATAAACATTGGGTTTAAAAAAAAAAAGTGAGCAATCAGGATCTAAATTTCAAGAGTGAAATTCTGTCCCCATTGAAGTCAATGGGAGTTTTGCACATGACCTGTTATAATGTCAACATGGTCATTATAATTACATATTTAAATCCTCTTTACGATTTTCTAATGTCTTCAAAACAATAGAATCCCTTATGTCTAGAATCCAACATGTCAGCAGAACAGTGGGTTCCTTGACTGTAATCTTGTCTTAAAGCCACTTGCTTTCTGGTACTAAAGATGTTCAACAGCAATTTCTGTAACTTTTAAAGAAAGTAATGGTCGTTTCTGTAATCTACTGTGAATGATCCCAAACAAAAAAACCACAGAGGAGCCCTGTTAATGGTAGTTATTGACCTCTTCAGTTTTCTTCCCTCCAAGGACTTGACTAGAGGCTTGAAATATGGAAATATATTAGTGTTTACTGAAATAGTCCTCCCTGACCCTGCAGCTCTGGGAATTGGTCCCTGCCCACTGCAATGTAAAAGACTTAATTAATAGCAATACAGTGAGCACAGATACAGAACAGTGTTGGCTTGGAATGTTTTGCCACATATTGTTACGGCAATGACTCAATAAGAAATAGCTAACTATTGGAATGTGGGTGGGGAAGAAAAGATGAGGAGAATGGCAATTTTATATGTATCATAACTTCAGCAAGCTATCGTGGTATTATTCTATCTACTTCTCTCTTAAAAGTTTTATTTTTAAATCCCTCAATCCCCTATTTACTTGGGGGTGTCCAGATAGAAAACATAAGCAGGAGAAAATTCAGTGGAACTCCTAAATCCTCTTGCAGCTTTCGCTTGGCACTCCTTTCAGGTCTGCTTATGAATATTTTGGTTACTTAATTCCCTGACCAATAGTTCTGTATGCTGAAATGTTATTGATGTACAAACTCCTTACTGAACTTGCATTAATTCTGAAATTCAGAGTGAATCCAGTCTTGCTGCCGTCAAATTTGCAGGGCTTGACTGCACAAACCTTTTGACATTTGAGGCCAGATATTCAAATCACAAAACTTGAAGGTCATGGCACGTATCAAAGAGGGAAGATATAAAGGAGATATGAAGTCTGCTCTGTATTGGGAACAAACTTCTGACTAAATCTGTCACAATCATTTGTATGTATTATTCATCAAATTATGGGAAGGGAATTCATTTCTTGCCAAACATCCTTACTACACTGTCAAACTGGGAGCATCTTGTTTCAAATCTGGACCTTCCTGTTGTGCTAATGAGGCTCCTGTTTTGATAGTTCATGTTAAGAATATTTGTAGCTTGATTTTGATGGTAGTGGACAATTTGCCTGTAACTGACAAATATTTGCATTAAAGCTGCCCACTAGATATTTCTTATTTCCATTGTGTTCTTTTGACAAGAACAACTAGAAAAAGAACATTTCATCAGACAAGGTAAAGCCTTTTCTCCTTCCCCTGAACAATGTGAAAGTGTGGTGTGAGAAAATGTCAACATCCAATCTCCTTCACATCCTTATGAGTCAGTGTGTCCTCCTTGGACTCCTGAAAACTTTTTTATTTATTTATTTTTCTCTGTCACTCAGAGCAAAAACACAACTGTCAGGCTAACTTATCAAGCAGGATTTCCTCATCCTCATGGAGAAAAAGAAATAGAGGATGTTAATTGGGCAGTACAGCAGGAAGTTCTACTTTAGCTGAGTCCTATGCAAAAAATAGGAAAAGAGAAATATCCTTTTTTTTTAGCAATCTGTCTCCAAGCTTGCTTAGGGGAGAGGTTAGATCCTCCCTTGGGATGTTGGCCTGACATTTTGAGAAATGCTGGAGTAGGATGATTCACGTTTCTTTACTCAAAAGAACCAATTTTCACATGGGGAAATGTTCTTGATCTCAAATCTTGCAGAGTGGTCTTTTGTTAACTTGTCTTCTCTGTAAAACTGTCTGTTCTATGGAAGACCAAAGTGCACAGCGCTTAGTCAATTTACTTGCAATCCCTAGTGTAGATAGGATTTAAAATAATGAAATGCAGTTGATGACTGGCTAGACCACAACACACATTATTTTTGTAATTGTTGTTTTGGCGGGGTGTGTGTGTGTGTGTGTGTGTAAAATTGTGAGTGTTTAGCAATGAACTGGTTATACCACAGCCTACAACTTTACTTTTGCTCCTTAATGTTACAAAACCAATCAAACCTATATTCTACCATATTACTTGAATAGTGACATATAGTGGCAAAAATGTGTGATTCAGATGGGCCATATGTTAGGTTGTTAAAATTAACCATCTCCTTTCCTTTGTTTCTGCTGTATGGGAAGATGGGCTATAAGGGAGGAGAGGGGATAGGAGGTTTTTGACGGATGATATGTCAACATGTGAGGCCTTATTCAATTATAGAAGAAATATTAGTAACCCACTTTAGTTCATAATTGGTACAGGTGTTACCATCTAGCAAAAGTCAATGAAGACTGACGTGAACTAAACATCTAGTCCCAGCTTAGACATAATTTCATGTGACCGTTGTTGTCTCCAAATTGTTAAGCAGAACTGTCTCTCTTTTGGGGCAAATGTGAGTTTAAAACTGTAATCATTTATAACAGATTTCAACCAGTGTAAATGTGTAACTGTCAGAAGGCCACAGCTGAAGGAGTCTAGTTTGAACAAGGATGTCAAGAAATGATCCTTGCACCAAGCAGCAATATAGAATCTCATTTTTGGTAGGGGAAGGGGTCCTGAAATAATCATCTAGACATGCTATAGTTTGGGACCTCTGTCCCTTTGCTTTTTGCCTGTTATGGAAAATAACCACAGGGTGTAATAGACGATGAAACGGGTTACCTTCTGTAGGTGTTGAATAGAATTGAATAGTTTCTCTGTAGAAATTATGCTAGATATCCACCTCTGTTAAAATAGTCTAAAGGACCATATTGTCCCCTCCCATGTTAAAGCCTGTGAGATGAAACATTCTTCTGGAAATCCCCCAACATCATTGCATCTAGGAGGGGGCACGGAGCAGCTCACCCTGCCACAAGTAAGGGTTTGCAGTCCTGTCACCTCCAGACCAGGCAGATTTCTGAGAGACCAGGGCCATCCACATTGAGACCACATGTTCTGCACCAGGGTTGGCCCTGGTGGTGGTGCAGCTCCATTAGCGATGCATCACCAGCCCTTCCCTAACCCTCCCCCCTCTCCCAGCCTTAGCTGGGTTGGGACCTTTCTGGGTATTTCTAGTCCATATGTGACTTTGGTCATGCTTCTTGTTGATAAATTACTTCTTAGCCACTTGTGTTTACAGGATTTAAAAATATATTTGCCCATTGGAAAAACTGAAGTAGTGGATCTGCTGGGCTTTTAATCTTTGAAGGATTTCTTTAATTTTTGTTCAGGGTTTAGTAACAGCTGTCAGGTATTGAGAAGAAAAGTGGGGGAAGGATTGCAAAGGACATTTTTTATTTGCTCAACCAATTAACTAGAGGGCACTACAGAAAGCTTATCATGTTTTGGTGCAAAAAACAGTGTATGAAGACTATAATAACATAAATGAATTAAAATGCCTTGCAGGTCTCTCTCTATACTAGTACAGTGTGCTAGAATATTTCACTATTTTAATTTTAGTTGCATGGAGGGTAGCATAGCTATTAATTCACAAAGAGGGAGAGAAAAGTTAACACATTGCTTCTTTTTAAATGCACCTTTCTCTCTCTCTCCCTTTTTCTGCCTTTCTATCTACGATGCCTTTCCCATTTTCTGTGTGTGCATTCTTTCCTCTCATCATATTTAAGACTTAATTAATGCTCCGGGATCCAATAATGTTATCATGACGCAACAGACCACAACCATGCTTTCTATGTTTTTCTTATTAATTGCACCTACATTCAGATAAGCACATATTGGATGGAGGCTGGAACATCCTTTTACGGCTATCCATTATACATTTTGGGCTTTATATTGAAGCAGAAGCAGCCCCATGCAGTTATGTCTTTCAATTTCAGTAAAGATATTAAAGTTGAAAATATTTATTTCACTTAATCAGGTATCTGCAAAATACACCTACTTCCTGTAGCCTAGTAAATTCCAAATATATTTGGATTAATCAGAACAAGTCAATAAAGCTACAGGATACGTTGAACAGAAATAGTAGTAATAAACAGATTGATTTAATATTATCCTTGGCAAATACTGATAATAGGGTAAGTAAATACTGTGATGAGTCTCATAGTGTTTTAGGCCTCCAATCTTCCATCTCTCAATTGGTCATCCACTGTTAGCAAGAATCTGCAATTCCTTCAAAGCTTCTATCTAAACTGGATGGAGGGGTCTGTCAGTGGGGAAAGGGTTCCATTATGGCTCAAAGTCAGAAAAGGACATGCAATGGATCTGAGCTTTCAACTCCTTATTATATTGGTAATTATAATTAATAGTGGAGACCACAAGGATAATAATTAGGTTCTGTGTCCTTTGGGACATTAAGTAAGAAACTACCAGATGTTGCTGAGACCTGATTATATTACGAGGATGGGTCTGGCAAGTCAATCTGTTTTGGAGAGTATATCGTAAGATTTGTACCTGCAGCATGTTTCACAAGTACATTTTGGTGCAGATAACTTGACGTACTAATTTGTAACATTACTCATAATTATGTCGGGTGGTCCTTCTAGAGCATTTTTACTCATTTTATTTTACTCTGTTGCCTAAGCTTTCCTTCCATGTTGTGTTTGACTGTGTGAATTCATTTGTTAACTCTGGAGGAAATGGGGGAATATATAAGCAATCTTTATAAGCTATTGCTCTTTGGGGTTTTCAGCTAGGATGCTGTTTCAGAATTAGAATGATTCTCATCTATGGAGCAGGATCTGGGTGCATGAATAATACTACGGGCAATGCTGCTGCACATAAATAATGACCAGTACATGGCATGTGGGTTAAGGAAGAACTCCCCAGTCTACAATGCCATTGCAACAGTGGGCGGGAAGTAATGTTAACACAGTATAAATACATTACAGAACCAGAGAGACTACAGCTTGTTATACAAAATTATGCTTGCTTCTTGGTTACCTAGTCCCTCCTTCCTCCATTTGCATTTTTCATCCACCTGCTGCATCTTATCATAATCTTAGATTATAAAGTCTTTGAGGGTAGGGGTGGTTCTCTTCTTTTCAGCTATTTGCTTATCCAGTGCTCGGCACAGTGGGATCCTGATTATTGACTGTACTACAAATACCAATAAATAATATAAAATGCAAATATATTATTTGATGGTTTAAATCACGTGTATAGAGATAATCACAAAGAGAATATTACTTATGTCCTTTAGAAACTTTTAGCATATACATGCCCAGGATCACAAAAACCTAAGATATATCAGGCAAAAAAGCACCATTTTTTAAAAAAACAAGTGAAAGTTTATATTTTGTAAATTTTCCTTGCATCCAAAACTGCATCATTAAATTACAGAGAGGTCGTGCTGTAGTTAAAAACAGCAATAAGTGGAGTTCATGAGATGAAGATTCATTCAACTCAGAAAATAGTCCCTGCATCTTCGAGAAGTAGGTGTTAAGGATTTGTTTAAATAGAAGTTTCATTTTAGTAAGCCTTTCACAATAGAGAGGAGGTAACTAGGTGCTTTCTTTGAATGGCTTCCAAGTATTTTAGGTTGGACATTAGGAAAAACTTTTTCAATAGTAGGGTGGTGAAGAACTGGAATGGGTTGCCTAGGGAGGTAGTGGAATCTCCTTCCTTAGAGGTTTTTAAGGTCAGGCTTGACAAAGCCCTGGCTGGGCTGATTTAGTTGGGTTTGGTCCTGCTTTGAGCAGGGGGTTGGACTAGATGACCTCCTGAGGTCCCTTCCAACCCTGAGATTCTATGATTCTATGATTCTATTTGGCTTTCTTAAAGAGACAAGGCCTGATTTACATTTACACTAGGCCCTTTTACATCAGTCTGTCCAGGGCCGGCTCCAGGCACCAGCAAACCAAAGCAGGTACTTGGGGCGGCACAATTTCAGGGGCAGCATTCCAGCCAGCCTCTTTTTTTTTTTTTTTTGGCACTTGGGCGGCAAAAGCCTAGAGCCGGCCCTGGCAGCAGCAGCGCGTCCTGCACCAGGGGTGCCCTGGGGCCGCTGCGGTTCACGTTGGGGAGCAACGCCCGCACCTTATGGCCGGGCGGGCTCCAAGCGCGGGACAGTCGGGCTGGGGGCCACCCCTTGGGGCACACTGAGCCGCCTGCAGGTGCCGCAGGGCGGCCGCCCCCCAGCGCTGCAGCCGGGGCTGGGCGAAGCAGGGCGGCCAGGAGCAGCAGCAGCAGCGGGGCCATAGAGGGTGGGGTGCTGGGATGTGGGGCACGCATCCTGGCCGGTCCTGGAGGTGGGAGCCCTGGCTGGAGGGACCCTCGGCTGAGGCGTGGCCCGGGAACCCCGCTGCTTACCCCGACCCTGCCAGCGCTTGACCAGCTGGATGCGAGGGGGGAGCGGGCAGAGTCAGCGTTGGTGGGGGGAAGCCCAGCGCTGGGGCGGTGTGTGGGGGGGGAGCCCAGAGTTGAGGTGCCAGGGGGTGTGGGTGGGGTGGGGGGGGGCAGCCCAGAGTTGGGGCAGCAGGGGGTGCGGGTGGGGTGGGGGGGAGAGCCCAGGGCTGGGGTGGGGGGCAGCCAAAAATTTTTTTGCTTGGGGCGGCAATAAACCTAGAGCCAGCCCTGAGTCTGGCAGTGTAAAGGGGTCATACTGTAAATCAGTATCTAAAACTCCATCAGCACCACTCAATCAATGCTGAAGCAACTTTATCCCTCCTGGGCGATGAATGCATACAATTACATAAAAGTAGTGCACTTTTAGTAACTGAAGCTTCCTTTTATGAAATTGTCACTTTCTCCACCTCTACTAAACTGCATTCTTAGAAAATGTAACACCCTCAGGAGATGGGGGGGGGGGGGGGGGGGGGGGGGGGGANATAATAGATGAAGGAGAGCTTATTTGTTTCTGTTCTTTTTTGACACCCTGAGTCAGATGCCCAATTCTTGCGAAAATTAACTCCAATTGGTTATCAAAATTTCTTAGACAGCTTTGAAAGTTTTGGCCTTTGTGTCATATTTCTATGGGAATTTATTTTGTTAAAGTTTGACCCAAATTATTATTATGATTTCTACTAGGGTTCAGATTAAAAACAGTCTATAAAGGGTTAATAAATGGTTAATCCGTTGTTATGGAGACCAAGTCAATTGGTTGCTTATATCCATGTTTTTTAATCATCTGTAACACTTTCTACTGGTATGCCTTTAACCATCTATACTACTACTGTCTGTAACATCTATTGAGCATCAGAATTTGCTGATTTGTCAAAATAGAAACATTTTGTGAAAGACTGTTCAATTTTGACAAAGATCTGTTGGACCTTTCCTGCCACCTTGCCTGCCTGGTGCCTCAACAGTCCAACAGCTGGGCCGCTTGGGAACCCCAGGTCTTCTGGGGTCTGCGTCTCTGGGACAGCCCACCAGACAGACTTTCCTGGAGCGAGCCAGGGTCCCACCTTCTTTCATGGAGAATTTCAAAAATGTTGTTCTTAGTTCTGAATCTGAAACCAAATTTTGAAATATTGAAATCCTCAGTGAAACAAAATTACCTTTTTCCTCACAGCTCTACTTACTACATAGAAAGTTTGATCAGAATGATAAATACCTGCTGCTATACTGTACTTTATAGGAATTTAAAAATCTTGCATTGCCCTCTTCCTAAGTTATTTCAGTGTAAATTGCATGCCATATAGTGTGGGTTGAATGTATTTCACTGGAATGTGTTAACACTGAATCTTTTGTATATTTTTTTTTTTAAGTTTGAGATACCTGAGGAAGAAAGTCAACTACAGCATTCTTTAACTCAATTTTAATTAGATCGTTAGGGATTTAAGGCTCTGTTGCTCAAATTACACTGTGGCACCTCACTCTTGGCTATTGAGTTTATTTAAATTGCATTTCAAGCTATGCATTACAGCAGAGGTTTTAAGGAAACTATCAGCATGAAAATAAAGGGCATATCTTTGGAGAGCTTTGTCTCATTTTAGGCTGAGGGAATCTGACACTGATTTGCATAGCATCTCTGAGATCTAGATTTATGTAGCAGTGAACTATCCATTGCCCTTAATATTGGGGAAAATCCTATACAATACCTTGCACATTTATCAGAATTGGCTATATCCCATGCAAGGACACTCGGGTGGAGTTTTAACCATATAATCCATTACTCATTTTATGGGTTGCTGTCTTTTGATATCAATGGTTAGAAAGACAAATTAATAAAAGCAAAGAATAGTTAACTTTTAAAGGTATTTGGTGATCCAGAGTCTGGTTTTTAGTGAAGCTATGGGTGCTTAACACCTTTGCAAATTAGGCAGTTAGTTTTCATGTAAGACTTTATAGGTCCTACTATGGATACCAGATACATTTTATGGTAAAATGTTGGAAGACTAGTGACAAAGTTAAACTTATAAGTTTAAATATTTCCATTTACAGAAAAATGTGCTGTGAAATGTCACACTAGCTATTCAGCTCTCTAGAATTACCTAGTGTAATGTTTATCATCATGCCTTTTAAATTCTAAAACAAATATGTTCTGCCTAATCACTAATGATCTATGCAAAATTTCTTTAGCACTTTGAACTGATATCATCACTCTATTGCCTGTGCTGGAACTAGACTGTCAGCCTATGTGTATGTACAATACTGAGTCCATTGTCCTTTTAAAACTCTTGTGCATTTTGTAAACCCTTTTTCCTCCTTTCAAATGGGAACCACTGAGTCTCATAACGTTGGTCACTTAGATTAGTTGGGCCCAATTAATTCTTGGCATCACAATATTGGCTTCAGTGGACTTACGCCAGGAATGAATTTGGCCTCCTGCCTTTTGTTATATGAAGATTAAAGTTTTCTGTAATGAATTGATTAATTTAAGGGAGACTCTTTATCTATTTCTTCCAGAGGTTGCATTTGTCAGGATTGGATAGGTAAATAGTTAGTTGCCAGTCAGTGCCAGTGTGACCTGAAAAAAAACCCAAAAAACACCCTGAAAATAACTAGTGCAGAGTCTATCTGTAGAAGACTTTCTGCTTAATCTCTTGATGAGGTGCCTCTCAGCAAATGCATAGTGGCTTTATGTGATTTCTGACATGTAAAACTGTATATTTTCCAGGATGGAGCAAAAGGTGCAACAGAGCAGCATTTCCAATTAATAAATTGTGCTCAGGAATCTAAACCCCCAAAAGCTGGGGGAGTACAATGGAAATGTATAGTATAACTAGAGCCAATGGATAAGGTAGGTTGAAACAGGAAGAGGGTTCTCTCCCCACCCTTGCCAAGGAGGAGTGGGTGAACACTGTTTACCTAAGCCAGGGGTAGGAATGGGGAGCTTCTGTCTGCTTTTAGCAGAGGAATGGGAGCTGTGCTATTCCTCCTTCTGAGTTCCTCTTTACTTTAACCTTTTGTTATAGCCCATCCCATTTCAGCTACACATTTATTCATCTCCATAACTCAGGCGCTATTTTTAATTTACTCATATTTACCAAAACTACCAAAATATCAACTAGCACTCAAGTATTCTAAAGCCAAGACCCTTCTTGATCCCTACCACATGCCTACTCAACCCACCTGTTGAGAAAAAGCTAGGTTTTGTCATTGCAAAGTCATTGAAAGATCAAGGGCCAGATCCTCAGCTGGTGTAAATCAGTGCTGTTCCATTGAACTTAGTGGAGCTACGTCCATTTACACAAGCTTGGCCTCTACAGACGCCCCCCCGACTTACGCAATCGTTCCATTCCGGAAAGCCTTGCGTAACTCAAATTTTGCGTCAGTATGAAACGTATACCCGTACATTACGCAACTATTTCCGCAACTCGAAAATCCTATTTCTGGCTTATGGAACTTTTTCCTTAAGTGCGAATTTGCGTAAGTCGGGTCTTGCGTTACCCGGGGAGCATCTGTACATACCAAATTAAGAGAGAAATTCCACAATTAAACATGTCTCACTTAAACCACTATCCTGCTCACCAAACAGGGGTCATGTTAGCTTTCTCTTAAGTATGGATATTAAATCATGATATAATACAGTAGTTCTCAAACTTTTGTACTGGTGACCCCTTTCACATAGCAAGCCTCTGAATGCGATCCCCCTTATATAAAAAAGTGTTTTTAATTTATATTTAATATTATAAATGCTGCATGCAAAGCGGGGTTTGGGGTGGAGGCTGACAGCTCATGACCCCCCATGTAATAATCTTGTGACCCCCTGATGGGTCCCGACCCCCAGTTTGAGAACCCCGATATAGTATGTACTACTACTTCCTGTACTCAAATCCATGCAACTGTTTCTTTATAGCAAGGAATTGCCCAAAGGAATTGCATCTATTTTAGTTTTGTATCACAATATAATGGGAGGTTGGGAAAGAATGTGTGTGAATTATTTGTAAGCATGTGGCTATATCTCCTTTTTTCAGTCAAACTACCTGAAAGGATTAATTTAATTTTCTATATTCCTGAGAATAAATCTCCAGTTACAGAGAGGTGTCAGTTGTTTTGTATTCTAATAGTCTGTAAGTGAGACATTGCTGTGGACTAGTGTCAGTGTGTTGCATTGAGAGACCTGACTTCAATTTATAGCATAATCATATATGGATAATAACTTAAGTGGATTGAGTTTCTTGATCCATGTATGTAATGAACTGAAAAAAAAAGTTGAATTCAGTAATGGAGATATTGTGATCTGATGGTCTAACAATAACCTCTTGGGTTGTTTATTAAGATATTGTAGCTCTCTGTTTTATCTCTTGCATTTACACCTTTAAAAAGCTAAACAGAAATGCAATATTATTCCACCCTTACATGCTCGCTCATGTGTGCATGCACGCTCTCTCTCTCTCTCTCTCTCTGCATAGCTGGATACTGCTCAAAAAAGCTTGTCTTTTGTGCTTTTGGAGTTGTACTACCAAATATCCAGATACTAATGATTGAAATGCCATATACACTTTTTTCTGTACTGTAATTTACTGTTGACAGTGACTGATTGATGTTCAAGTTTGATTCACAGCAAAGTTACTATATAAGGCATGTAAAGAAAATAAATGTGAAATGCCAATTTTTTAAATAGGTGCAATATTTTAGGTAATATCACAATTAGCATGTGGAGGCATAAGAGCTATTTCTGTGCACAATGAAGACTGTATTTAATAATGTTCTGCATACACCTGGGGAGTGAGGTCTAGCTTTTCCTGTTCCCACTTCCTGCAGCACTAGGGTTGCCAACTTTTTATTGGCATAAAACCAAACACCCTAGCCCCAACCCTTCCCTGAGGCCTCCCTGCCCTGCCCCTTCCCCAAGGCCCCGTCACCTGCTCACTACATTCCCCATCCCTTGGGGGGAGCAGGAGGCTCCTTGGCACGTGCTGCTCTCACCCTCAGACACCACCCCCCCAGCTCCCATTGGCCAGGAACAGGCCAATGGGAGTTCGGAGCCAGTGCTTGGGGCGAGGGCAGCGGGTGGAGCCCCGTGGCCTCGCCTAGGAGCCGGACCTGCCAAGTTTGAGTTTTGAGTTAGTTTCAGTGGAAGATTTTACAACCTCAAGTTGCATTGAATTTTTTTCTACAACTCTAGTATGTGTTTTCTCTTATACATAATACAAAGGGAAGAAATCTGCATTTAGGCCTTGATTCAAAAGAGCACTTAAGTACAGGCACTTGTGTTTTACTGAATTAGGTCCTTATCAGTTCTCTAGATTAGATAGTATAGAGATAAAATAGGGATTGAACTGAGTAGTTTATCAAATTCAGACACTTCTATTGGAAGATGTCTAAATCTCCCCTAGACTACTTAGAAAATCTCAATTCGGATCTCCATAGATAAATTTGGTCTTAGAAGGATTTTCTCCCTAAGTTTGAGTGAATGCTAACATGCCTGTAACATAAATATAGGCAATGTTGTCACAGCCATGTCAATCCCAGGATATTAGAGAGACAAAGGGGGGCGGGGGTGTGTGTGTGAGGTAATATCTTTTGTTGGACCAACTTCTGGTGGTGAGAGAGACAAGTTGTCACACTACACAGAGCTTTCTTCAGGTCTGGGAGAGGTATTTTAGCTTGAGCTAAATACAAGATCAAACAGGTAGTTTAGCATTCACCTTGAATGGTCCCTTAGAACTAACTGTTCTATCTTGTGTTTAGCTGTGATACTCTGAATACCTTTCCCAGACCTGAAGAAGAGCAACCCTCTGTGTAAGCCTGAAAGCTGGTCTCTCTCACCAACCGAAGTTGATCCAATACAAGATATTACCTCACCCACCTTGCCTCTCTTATAGCATAAATGAACATTTTGCTTATGTCAATGCACCTTTCACTAACAATTAATTTACATCAGTGATGACTGTGACAAAATCAGTCCTTGCTTCTGTCTTAAACAGCTGCTCCTATGTTAGAGAATTGGTGGGGTGGGGGAGAGTATTGCTCTTATTGGTAGTTAGCTTGATTTTTAAAGAATTGGGAGACATTGAGAGATGACTGCTCAATGCTGCATGAAAGCTGAGAAACAATGTATATACAAGAGGATAAATAAAATCACCTAGGAAATTCCAGGAAAAGTTGTCGAGTGGGGTTAAGATGAAATCAAGGGGGAGCAGATGAACAATTTTGAGTGTGCCCACGGTGGTGATCTCACAACTAAGGCTAGCCTAGCTAGGGAAAGTCAGCCTGTTGCCAGAGAAGGATGCCCAAAATGTACTTGTATACATTTCCAAAGTATGTAGCTCCCACTGACTTCAGTAGGGATTTGTGGGCTCTTAGTACTTGAGAAAATCAGGTCAGTGATATTCTTGCTACTGGAATTTGGGAATGGGGAAAAAATACCTTTGCAGTTGGAGAAAATATTTCCATTTGGGGTACATCAGAAGCAGGAAGCCTGCTAAACCACCGGTGGGGCCACTGAATGAGCGAGATGCTAAAGGAGCACTCAAGGACGATAAGGCCATTGTGGAGAAACTAAATGAATTCTTTGCATTGGTGTTCACGGCTGAGGATGTGAGGGAGATTCCCAAACCTGAGCCATTCTTTTTAGGTCACAAATCTGAGGAACTGTCCCAGATTGAGGTGTCTTTAGAGGAGGTTTTGGAACAAACTGATAAACTAAACAGTAATAAGTCACAAGGACCAGATGGTATTCACCCAAGAGTTCTGAAGGAACTCAAATGTGAAATTGTAGAACTACTAACTGTCATCTGTAACCTATCATTTTAAATCAGCTTCTGTACCAAATGACTGGAGGATAGCTAATGTGATGCCAATTTTTAAAAAGGGCTCCAGAGGTGATCCCGGTGATAACAGGCCGGTAAGCCTGACTTCAGTACCAGGCAAACTGGTTGAAACTACAGTAAAGACACATAGATTAACATAATTTGTTGTGGAAGAGACAACATGTTTTTTGTAAAGGGAAATCATGCCTCTCCAATTTACTAGAATTCTTTGAGGGGGTCAACAAGCATGTGGACAAGGGGGATCCAGTGGGTATAGTGTACTTAGATTTTCAGAAAGCCTTTGACAAGGTCCCTAACCAAAGGCTCTTAAGCAAAGTAAGCTGTCATGGGATAAGAGGGAAGGTCCTCTCATGGATCGGTAACTGGTTAAAAGATAGGAAACAAAGGGTAGGAAAAAATGGTCAGTTTTCAGAATGGAGAGAGGTAAATAGTGATGTTCCCCAGGGGTCTGTACTGAGACCAGTCCTATTCAACATATTCATAAATGATCTGGAAAAAGGGGTAAACAGTGAAATGGCAAAATTTGCAGAAGATACTAAACTACTCAAGATAGTTAAGTCCGTAGCAGACTATGAAGAGCTACAAAAGGATCTCTCAAAACTGGGTGGCCTGGCAACAAAATGGCAGATGAAATTCAATGTTGATAAATGCAAAGTAATGCACATTGGAAAACATAATCCCAACTATACATATAAAATGGTGGGGTCTAAATTTGCTGTTGCCACTCAAGGAAGAGATCTTGGAGTCATTGTGGATAGTTCTCTGAAAACATCCACTCAATGTGCAGCGGCAGTCAAAAAAGCCAACAGAATGTTGGGAATCAGTAAGAATGGGATAGATAATATGACAGAAAATATTATATTGCCTCTATATAAATCCATGGTACACCTACATCTTGAATAATGCGTGCAGGTGTGGTCGCCCCATCTCAGAAAAGATATACTGGAATTGGAAAAGATTCCGAAAAGGGCAACAAAAATGATTAAGGATATGGAATGGCTGCCATATGAGGAGAAATTAATAAGACGGGGACTTTTCAGGTTGGAAAAGAGACAACTAAGGGGGGATATGATAGAGGTCTATAAAATCATGACTGGTGTGGAGAAAGTAAATAAGGAAGTGTTATTTACTACTTCTCACAACACAAGAACTAGGAGTCACCAAATGAAATGAATAGACAGCAGGTTTAAAACAAACAAAAGGAAATATTTTTTTTCACACAATGCACAGTCAACCTGTGGAATTCCTTGCCAGAGAATGTTGTGAAGGCCAAGACTGTAACAGGGTTCAAAAATGAACTAGATATGTTCATGGAGG
The DNA here is from genome assembly GCA_003942145.1 of Platysternon megacephalum. Taxonomy (NCBI): domain Eukaryota; kingdom Metazoa; phylum Chordata; order Testudines; family Platysternidae; genus Platysternon; species Platysternon megacephalum. Next base: position 4,681,851 of record QXTE01000071.1, read on the forward strand.
ATAGGTCTATCAATGGCTATTAGCCGGGATGGTGTCCCTAGCTTCTGTTTGCCAGAAGCTGGGAATGGGCGACGGGATGGATCACTTGATGATTACCTGTTCTGTTCATTCCCTCTGGGGCACCTGACACTGGCTACTGTCAGAAGACAGGATACTGGGTCGATGGTCCTTTGGTCTGACGCAGTATGGCCTTTCTTATGATCATAAGCATGATGGTAAAAATTCTCTGTGTACCTTTTCTTTGCTGGTATCTGATGGAAGAATCTGTGTGTAATGTAATGTAATGTTGGCAGTAGTTGTGTGTGCGCTTTTCCTAGGGTAGAGGTTTACCCAATGTTTTCAAAAATTGCAAAATAAATTAAACATACTGAAATTTAACAGCCCCGTGTAGCTGAAGTGTGTGTGTGTGTTGGGTTTTTAACACCGTTCCCAAAAGCACTATCAGCAATTGTACAGCATGCTTATTTCTTGGTTGCAAACAAAACAGAAACTATCTCTCTAGTCCAGTCTTAAGTAGAATGTGAATAACTCAGCAGTAAGCATCTCCTCCGGCGGTTGAATCAGCAGTTGGCCACATCAAAGCCTTCAACCTTAATCATGACAATTGATTTGTAAATTGAGTTGGGGGAACCAGTTCTGCAGTTCATTCAAACCGATGGGCTCAGTAAGTAAAATGCTAGTTTAGCTAAGAATAAGCACTGTACCGCAGGTGCAATTATGAACAGGGTATGACTCTATTATATTTATTATTGCACTGTTGCATGAGCAAAACCATTTTGGTCCAAGGTATGATAAGCAGCTATGTTAAGTCAATAATTGTACTTAGGAGGAAATGTAGTTTACACTCATCATTGGTGGGCAAATTTGTAGTCTTGGATTACTGCAGGTTAGTTTCCCCCATGGAAGTTTCTCTCTTTGATACATTGTAGCACAGGTAAGGACAGTTACATTCTTGCCAATGAAGCAAGAGTAGCTAGATTTAGAGTCACTCTCAAGCAACACCAGTAGCCAGAGAAACATATAGTACAGGTTTTCAGTCAATTTCTACCCTAAAAAATGAGGGGACTGCACTTTGGTGTGCTGTTGTAAATCAGAAATAACTCCATTGAAATCAATAGTTACACAGATGTAAATGAGATAAGAATCAGGCCCATATATATTAGTAGGCTTATCACTTTCTGTAGCAAACTGTCCTGATATAGATATTTAATTAAACTGTTACCACCATTATCACTTGAATTTTAAAATGAAAATAAAATTAAAAACACATTAATTTGATAGCATCACTTTTAATGTTACAGTCAATTGTTAATTGCCCATAAAATAAATCCTATTCGGTTAATCTCATGTGTTATGTCATTAGTGATGTCAGTAAAGGTAATACTGGGTTTTAAATACCCTTTCAGCTTAAAAAAATAGTTTCTACTGTTTTTATTCTGTTTGTTGTCCAGAAAAGAGTGAAATGAGCAAAATAGCCATTCATTTTTATTCCTCATTGATTTCTAATCAGTCTGCTTAATGGATCTATCTTGTTAGCACGTTTTTTGGTCACAAATGCTTGAAAGATCAGTTTTGTTCTTCTAGAAACATACTGTTTGAAAATTTAGCAAAGCATTCATTGCTTGTTTCTACAAAACTCTGAATTTGGGGATTGACACCATAGTTTCCCTTTAAACCATTACAGGTAATTTTGTGCATAACTGATTTGAATTGGGCCCCTACTAAATGGAAGCAAGATATTACTACATTACGACATGTATTATATGGGGGAAGTAGGAGTGTGAGAATAACAGCAGCTAAAAATCCTTTCACCTGGGGTCTTTGGCCTGATATAACTTCATTTCTCCCATATGCGGAGCATGACCTTTATACCCCAGCTTGGAAAACATCTCCATGGCTGTTTTTGGAACAGACTTGCCGAATACCCATTCTGTGCACTGTTGAGCCAGCCTATTTCTGACCTGTGTTCCAGGTGTGGGTTTGAAGTATACCAGAAGCTGCCCAGTATGCCTCCCTCAAGGCTTGATCCAAAGTCTGTTGACTTCAGAGGGCTTTAGATCAGGCTTTTTAATTCCCAAATATACTGGTGAAGCTCACTGAGTCAAACATCTCAATTTCTATTCTTTTTCCCCTCCCGGAAGGCATATGTCAGAAAACGAAGGGGGGAGGGTGGAACCCATCTGATTTTGTGAAAGAGGAAAATATCAAATTGGCAACAAGTAAACATCATATTGCAGAGCTCGTCCCTAATAGAGTGTGTTTGCAATGCAACATTGCCTCATACAAATGTGTATATATATATATATACACACACACACACACATTTCAAGGTTGATGAAAAATGCCAAGTTAAACATAAATGTAGACATAAATTAGCATTTTAAAGAAGAAACACCAGTCTGCCAGTTGCTAATAGCACAGTCAGGCATGATTTTTTGTTTTTCTTTCCTCTGAGAGCAATAGAATCCTCTATGCTCTAGAAATTATTTTGGGGAAGTTCTGTCGCCTGTGCAATACAGGAGGTCAGATTAGATTATCACAATGGTCCCTTCTGGCCTTGAAATCTGTTTATCTTTTTTCCCCAGGCTCCGCAACACTAGTGGAGCCTCTCCATGGCTATCAATGCATGCTCAGGAGTGCAGTAGTCACCACAGCATCTGTGGGAGCAAATGGCCAATAGAGAAGTATAGTATGGAGTTGGTGGCAGTCTGCAGCCTTGAAATTCTGTGCCATATGGACTTATTCTATTACCTATTGTGATAGAGCTGCGGAGAGGAAGCAGGATTTGCCCTGAAGACAATATTTTTACTGATGAAGAGAGTAATAAGATCCTGTGGGGGTTCAGGCTAGGTTTTCTAAAATGATTCATCCACCAAACTCAGCAACAGCAAAGAGATTGGCACTGAGTATGGAGAAGAGGAGAGACTGGAAGTCAGGGGGAGATTGGAACTCAGATAGCAAGCCCAGAGCAGGAGAGTAGAATTGGCTGGACAAAGAGACTGGGAGTGGTATGGGAAACCTGGATACTGGGGCTGGGTAGGCAAAGAGAATGGGACTGGGATAAAGAGCTAGAGGTAAGGAAGCAATGGGATTGGGACATGGACAGGTTGGAGGGCGTGGGGGGTAGAAGAGGTCAAGCTTAGGGGACATGAGCAGAAGAGTCTGTGCACACTTCCCTCCAGAGCCTGGACTAGAGCCCAAGATTCCTGAGTCACACCGTTCCTCTGCTGTCAGCAAATATCTGTGAAACCCACTGGCAAAGTGTCCCATCCTCCTCTAGTGCTAGACTCACATTCAGGATGCCAACCTAATGTTGCTATCATTTACTTCATTAGGTCAAGTGATAAGAGGTCTGTGGGGAGAATCTAAGGATTCCAACTCTACTGATGGGCCCACGTGGGTGTCAGGATGGTGCCACATGATGAAATTACTGGGGCTTTTTTCCAGTTTGCTTTTTAAACACCTTGGAAATTACACATACGTGCACACACACATGCACATGTGCACACTGTTAAAAGAACATTAGTAAGTTTGTGAAGTCAAGCATTCAAAAGTTAGTAAATGCCAGAATCTAGGTTGTCTTTGAATCCTTAATTCAGCCCCCTTGTGCATATGCATTATGATATACTTTTTTTTAATTACATGATGGGGATATGTGTGGAAGTCTTATTGCACCACTGGAAGCCTATAACAAAATAGATACTATGTCCTTTGGGGATCTCAAAGAACTTACAAGCATTACCGACTTCACAAGGCTGTTGTGAGGCTGGGTTAACCTTCATTTATGAAAAGTGCTTTGTAAGACTTAGGTGGGGGGTATTATTTGAGCACCAGAGAGGCTGTTCCAAGGTCATACAGCAAGTTGGGGAGAGTGTAGGTCTCCTGATGGCCTGCTCCTGCTCTAAGCATGGGACCACAGTCTCCACCCATAAGATTCTCTCAACACATGAACGCCTTTGGCAATAACACGTATTCCCTGTTACGCCTTGAGAGTCAAAATCTTTTTATTTTCTGGTTTGATATTCTTTGCACATTGCATGCTGGAAGCCTTTTGATACAGATTTGCCTATTTAGAATGCCAATTAAAAAAAAACCCTTGCTTTTTTTTCTTTTTAAAGATTTATATTCCTTGCATACTACTTAAAGAAAAAAACTAGACATTAAATAAATGCATGAAAGATTCTTCAAGTTTGTAATCCACTTAATATTTAATAAATGCAATATATCATTTTTTATAAATATGTATAACTAAGATATAGATAGATTTAGAATACATACGGGATTACAACAGGATAACGCATTCATCTCTGCTGGCAAGAGAAAGGCCACTAGTGTTTTATGAACATATTAATCCTCATTGGTGGAGATAAATGCCCTACCCTGCTGCAACCAATTATAAATGTGGCTTATGCAAAGTTGCTCTTCCTAATTTCCCCAATGTGTAAGTTTCACATGGAAACTGCTGAAGGGAAGATACCAAAAACGTCAATTATGTATTAAATTTGAGAAGGAGAATAGTGCTGGTGAAAGGTGCTGGATTGATAACCCCTCTGTACAAAGGAAGAATGGTGCAAATGTGCCTCCAGGATGTTTTCCCAGCTGATGTGCCTCTCTTCCCTGAATAGGGGGGAGCCCTCTTTAGGGGTAAAAAGGGAAGTTTCCACTCGGCCCTTGGTCTTTTTGCTGAGGCTCCTAACTACTCCCACTGGAACGTGGGCCTCTGGTTGGGCTGTGTGAAGTGCTGATAGTTCCAGGCCAGCCTGGTAGTGTACAAAGACCATGCAATGGTGAAGAGTCACTGCTTTTGCTCTTCATCCACCTAGGTAATGTTTGGTCTGGTGACTGAAAGTGAGAAGCTGGTGTATGTTTTGACTTAAAAATCCCGACGTTGCTTGGGACCGGCTCATTGGCAAGACTGCCTCTCTCCTTGTTCCATAGTACTGCGGTTGCAGTCACAGTCACTTGAACTGGAACTTCCTCTCTGTAAAGAGAAGTAGCTGCCAGCAGCGTGCTTGTCTGTGAAGTACCTTCAGCTATGGAATTTAATCCCTGTTCCTAGATCCAAAAAGAGCCTGACTCCGTTGACCTTCAAGACTCCCTGCCTGGCTCACCTCTTTACTTGGGCGGTGTGGTGAAGAGCAGGGCAAGATAAAGAGGTGGAATACTCTTTGGCTTTGATTCTGCTGAGGTTGTGGTTTTTTTAATCAAAAGGAAGGTAGAGGGATGGGTGTGTCTGTAAGTAACACGCTGATTTGATTGTACTTTGTCAGAGGTGCATGGAGCGCAATACTGTCACCTTGGTCACAAATCTAAATGGTTTAAATACATTTCAGATGGGGGAGGGAATGAAGGGTACACCCATAAATGTCATTGGGGTGTGTTTGAGTGCACTGTCATATTTAGGGAAATGAGATTACATCTTCTAATTGGCTTAATACAGCTGTAAATTGCATACACACATAGTTTAAATAACTCAAACATGTTTCAAGGTTACCTTCTTTGACGCTACTCTGTGAGTGTAAGCTATTTGGGGCAGGGACCGTCTCTTACTATTTGTCCCTACAGCATCTGGCACAATGGATTGCTGATCTAGTTAAGGCCTCTAGGCACTACTGTAATACTAAATCTTCAGCACTACAAATAGATTTTTTTTTACTATTATGCTGCATTTGTATTGGTGGTTTCAAACACTTAAGGAAAAATTTGGTCTGTTCTTGTTAATCCTGCTCTCTTCTAGTCTGTTCTTATCCTTTCTTTAGCACCCCTTTCTACAGGCTACAGAGGAAAAGAATGATTGCAATGCAGTTGTTTTGTTACTTACTGGACCACGTGCTTCTCCAAAAAGATAATAGTTATTCATAAAAAAATAATTAGACTAAACAAAAGAACATGGAAAGCTTTAAACCACCCAAGCTGTACCTGATTGCATTGGAGGGATGGATAGCTCAGTGGGTTGAGCATTGGCCTGCTAAACCCAGGGTTGTGAGTTCAATCCTTGAGGGGGCCACTTAGGGATCTGGGGCAAAATTGGTCCTGCTAGTGAAGGCAGGGGGCTGGACTCGATGACCCTTTGGGGTCCCTTCCAGCTCTATGAGATAGGTATATCTCCATATATTATTGCGGGTGAACAACTGTTGCTCTGCTATTCATCGCTCATGTTTCCAACTTGGTTAGATTATTGAAATCATCTTTTGCAGTACTGGGCCCAAGTAGCGCTCAGGATGCTAACAGCTATGTATCTTCCTCACTAGCAGTTGTGATTCCTTCCTCTTATGTATCCTTCCACACTGCTCACACAATATCATATCTGATGTCCATCTCGTCAAAGGAGTTTGGTGCGGTTAGTAGATGGACAAGGGGTTGATCTCACCCCTTTCACGGTGAGGATAAACTACAGCGTGAAGTCCTGTCAGTGAGCCTGTGCGGTATGAGTGTCCAAAATAGCACAGGCGTCCATTAGAGCTCTAGGCCTTGGGGAAGGTGGGGCAAAGAAATACAACTCCCCCTTGCTTCCTTTTTAAGTTCAGATGATGCAGGTAGTGAGGCAGCATGGAATAAGGTAGGGTGAAAAATAGAAGAGAGCCCCCAACAACAACTTTTATATCTGGGGAGGAGAGCCACTCACCCGTAGAGCTGATTGGAATTATTTTGGTTGAAATTTTCTGTTTTGAGGACGTATTGCCAGGAAGGGTTTGAGAGCGATCTGGGATGCAAATTGAGAGTGTTTTGGGATAGAAAAACACTGTTCAGGGTCAGCCAGAGCAGTGACTTGAACTTGGGTCACCCACATCCCAGAGGTCAGTTCCTCTAATCACTTGGTCTGTTCCTTTCCTATATTCCATGTTTGTGAAAATGTGTCAAAGGTTTTCTTTTTGTTCCAGTGCAGAATGAAAACAAACCTTGAAGTTGCCATGAAATGGAATTGTTGTCCTCTGAACGGTTCTGCTCACCAGCTCGTGAGCTTTCTGCGTGCCCTCTTGAGCACACTGGGACTATTCTGATTTTCTCGTAGCGCCCCCATATCACTCTCACTCCCTCAGTTCTAGAATCTCTGTTGAAATAGTTAGTACTGAGCCCCTTAAAATCCCAGTGTACAGGACACACGAGAATTTGGTAAAGTGGCCAGAGAAATATCCATTTTATAAAATGTGCATGCATGCACACACAGATACATATATATTTCACACTTGTCTTGATTTTGAATCCTATTCAAACACTTTCGTTCACATTACTCGTATCCCGAATCTCTGCAACTGCATCCATGCCAATAATCTGGGTACTTCATGCAACCAAAGCCCTTCTAAATAAGAAGGGAATTTTGTACACCACATAGTGTGGTTTAGTGGTTAAAAGAGGCACTGGAAATCAGGACTCTGGCATTTTGTTCCTGACTTTGTGGCTTGATCTGAGTCACACAATTCCTTTTCATAGTGACGGCTTACCCATCTCTAATATTAATTTGATAATACTGAGTTACCCAGATTTGTTGTCAATCTTATTTGATGCAAGTAATATGCTCTCGGAGCTGTGATGAAAGACATCATAGTGCAATTATGTTTTTTTAACAGGTGCGTAACTAATAGTTTCAAAGAGAAGTAGCTAGTTTTAATATCTACAGACTGGTGCAGTGCACATATAAATAGAAATCAAGGTTTTAAAAGTCAGATAAACAGGAGTTAGTTTGCAGCTAGAGATTTTGAGCACACCGGTTTTGTGTGATAATATTTTAGATTTATTTCCACAACTTATTGCACATTCGTTTTTTGGAGTTTTCATTGCAGAAAATTGCCAGGAGGAATGGATTTTGTCTTCCTCAGCTGGCAGAACAATTTTCCACCTGTCGCCCAAATATTTGATGAGCAGGATTATGGTACAGCCACTGAGAGTTTATACTTTATATCCATAGGAAGCAAGAGGGTCTGATGAAACTAATATCCTGATATCCTGATATCAGAGGTTGACTTGCTGAGATGTATATGCAGCACTTATGACTTTCAATATGCACTGACAATTTGAGAGTCCTTGGCTGCAAAGACATGACGTGCACACATGATTTTTGGTTGGGCAGAATGGTGAAGTTTTTGTTTTGTTTTGTTTTTTCCCCCAGCAACCTTATATTGCCCAACAGTTTCTTTCTTCAGAGGAATACTTGCCCTCTTAAATTAACTACTGCAGCACCTGGATTTCCACTAGAGGTCTTCCATGTGCTAGCTAGACCCTGAATCTAGTTGGATTGACATATTTCCTAACTGCAGCCAGAGGAGCTATGGAAGCAGGAAGCTTCTAGGTTTAGCTGCGTTTATAGAATGTCCTTTAATTGAAAACACATTGTGACTGCTCCCAAGATTTCTTATCACTGGGGGTACAGAGAATCTCAATAAGATAATTTTCCTTCATAAGCGTAGTTACTTGCAACTAGGCCAGCTGAATTATATGGCACCTGAACATTCATTTCAGTGGATTCCTTTTGATAAGACATATTCCTAGTAAACGACCTGATGCTTTGAATGATTTTGGGGTGCTGCTTTTGCAATATGAGGGAATGAACCTTGTAAATAGAATGGAAACAATTTGGGTGCAATATAATTACACCAGCCTAAAATCTTCACCACCATCTTAGTCGGGCTTTTCCAATGAAGTGAAAGTGATCACTAAAGATGATTCTGGGGTTTGAAGTTGTTTGATTTGGAGTATTTAAGATGAATAATATTTTATTTGTGCTTCACAACATCTAATGCCAGAGCTGGAATATATAAAAACAGAGAGAAGCACAGTGGATTTTTTTTTTCTTTTCTTTTTTCCTGGTTGGAAAGGAGACAAGCTACTGCAAAAAGTTATTAACTTATTCAAAAGCATGTTTCTCCATTTAACAATTCTCTGCCCTGGAGTCAGTATAATTCACATAAACAGTCCAGAAATATTGTTATTTCATGTGTATTCCAAGTATAACTGGCATAATTATCTTTTGTATTTGGCTCATTGAATGTTATTTTTTAGTGAATCACTGCTGGACAATTGTCACATTGCAATGAAAAGAAGTCTCCGTAGGTGCATTGAAACATTACGGAATTGTAGGTGTATAATTTTCTTGTATCCTTAGTTCTTTTTCTGGAGAGAAGAAACTGCACTACTATTAAATCAACAATTGCCAGTTAATCCAAAGATTTCCCTTCCCATCTTAAGTATAACCCACACCTGTTGTGTGTGGCAGCTTATTCCCTTTTAATGGTGACTGGTCAACATACACATTGATAAGCACATCCTTTGCTTTTAGATCCAGAGGTCTTTAGTTCAGTCACCACTGCTGACAACCGACCTGTGGGCATGGCATTACATAAGCACAGTACCACTATAGATACCACTGTTATTTCAGAAAGTTGCTCCTCAAGTGTATAGACAACAGAGATATTAAAAAAAACTGGCAAGTTGGCTCATGGGGGAATCTCTAAGCTGATGTCTTTAGTATTCTTTAAATCTGTAAACATCCTGTGTATAAGGCAGTATTACTATTATATGTGTTACTGTTGATGCTGTGAAGAACTTATTTCACCAGCACTATGTATAGTACAACATATAGTTGTACAATACCCTGATTGCAAGTGACATTTAAAATAGTTTCATTCCTTAAATTAATAATAATTACATGCAGTGCACTGCAGCCCTGTATTTTAATGAATTAATTTATCACTATTAGTAGTATGATAGTGCCTAGAGAAGCCAATCAGGGCCCCATTGTACTAACTGCTGTTATATAAACATAGGAAGAGATGGTCTCTGCCCCCAAATACCTTACAGTCTAAGTAGGCAAGGCAGACAAAAGATAGGGAAAGGAGGACTATTACCCCTATTTTACAGAGGAGGAACCAAGACCCAGAGAGATGAAGTATCTTGCCCCAGGTCTTATAGGAAGACTGTTATAGGAGAGCTGAATTCAAATTCTAGGCTCTAAGTGCCAGGCTTGTGGTTTCTCTCCCCTGTTCTAAGATGTGTTTGTAGGTGCTGTGAATCCAAACTGAGTCTTCTGTTGGAGGAAAGGAGGAGATGTGAACCCTCAAATGCACAACAGATTGTTAACCCCTTTTATCCTTACAAATTAGAAGGGAAATTAAACAGGAGAGTAGATTCTAACCACATTCTTGCATTTAGATGTTGTAATGTCATTTATGTTGACTCCACTGACGTTGTGCCGCTATCTATACATTAAATGGTCATATCCACAGACTTATGTTAGCACTGATATTTTTTTCTTTTTAATGCCTTGACATTGTCCTATTGTCTCCACAGCCATGCACGGACATTTATTTTCTTTTGTCTTGATATTAGAAAGTTATCTCTGTTCAACAGCAGTGACATCTTTATGGTTTTCCATTTTGACATTTGTATTACCATATTACACTTGTAGGGGTATTGTCTTGGCCACCTAATTATGATTCCAACCCCCACTGAAATTAGAAATGTACTAACATGTTGGGGGAAGAAAAATTGAGTAAATAATGTAAATACTTCAGAACCAATTACACATTCCTTCCCCATCAAAATGGTTTAGCCATCTCACAACCTTTTGTGAAACACCTCCGTTCGAGTGGCTACCTCAGAGAGACAAAAAACCAAGACATACAGGATGATCCTGAGTCTAAAAAACTGAATACCTACCAGTGTGTACTGAGCACCTCACAGATTTCTGAGGACAGCTATGTCAAAAAAAGGGACGATGGCGGGGACACCTTGACAGGTGGGAACCCTGACTTCAGTCACAGTTATGCACTTTTCTCTGTGCTTTTCATACCCATTTTGAGTTTCCATGTAATGTTCTCCCAGAATCTTATGATGTGCCATGTTACCAACAGCCAGTATCTTATATTCACATCAGTGTTGTTATAGGCAGACTCAACTGCATTTAAAATCAATGAGCGTGCCTGCACAAAATTTCACTGTCGACAAATGGTGCCAGAGACGCCATGAAATTTGCTAACAAGGAAAAAAAAACAGGTTCAGTTATTCTCATGATAAATTTAGTTTAAAATCTTTGTTTTTTTGTTTATTCCATGTATCATCATAGGGCGCAACTCACTGTTGACACCTTATGTCGTCATTTACATCAGTGCAAAGTAGGTGTGAAATGCTGTCTAATGAGAATGATGCTAGGATTTTTATTCATGTTATACACTGGTATACATGACTACACAAGGCGCAGGGCATCAGTGAATCGGATCTATAGCATCCTGAGATACGCAGCAAGGTTCATTGTAGAATTCATGCACTGTTCAGTTCTTTGTTCTTAACACATTCTAGGAAGCTGCTCTTGGGTTTATGTAGCTGGGGAGGAAGGTGAGGAAGGAGGACTGGCAGCTGGTGCATCAGTTTTGAGTTTGAGTGCAATTATATCTTAGGCAGCACATACATGAAGTTTTATCTGAAGAAGCCATGTTCTGTATGCAACAGATGCAATGCCAGCACGGTTATAATATATATAGTAGAAATTTCGACATTGCCACAGATGCTGGTGGGTGCAGAAATGTGCCAGTGAAGCAAGAGCTCAGTTCTTAGAGTGGGAGACTGAGTTGGGAGACACTTACTCTATGAATTGCTTTTAACAATGTACAAAGCATTAAAAAGTGTTTGTTTGTAAGATTAAATCTGCATCACAAACCTTATGGAACCAGAAAAGCAGCAAGCATTGAGGAAACGGCTGCAGAGTTGGAGGTTTCCGAGTAATAGCCGTGTTAGTCGGTATCCGCAAAAAGGAACAGGAGTACTTGTGACACCTTAGAGACTAACAAATTTATTGTAGCATAAGCTTTCGTGGGCTACAGCTCACTTCATCGGATGCATGTAGTGGAAAATACAGAAGGAAGATAGATAGATATACACACACATGAAACAATGGATCTTACCATACACATTATAAGGAGAGTGATCAGTTGTCAGCAGGAGAGAAAAATAAGTCTTTGTGGTGGTAATGAAAATGGCCCATTTCCAGCACTTGACAGGAGATATAAGGAACTGTAGGGGGCGGGGGGGAAGATAAGCATGGAGAAATAGTTTTACCTTGTGTAATGGCCCATCCACTCCCAGTCTTTATTCAAACCTAATTTGATGGTGTCCAATTTGCAAATTAATTCCAATTCAGCAGTCTCTCGTTGGAGTCTGTTTTTGAAGTTTTTTTGTTGTAATATTGCGACTTTTAGGTCTGTAATCGAGTGGCCAGGGAGGTTGAAGTGTTCTCCAACTGGTTTTTGAATGTTATAATTCTTGACGTCTGATTTGTGTCCATTTATTCTTTTACGTAGAGACTGTCCGGTTTGGCCAATGTACGTGGCAGAGGGGCATTGCTGGCACATGATGGCATATATCACATTGGTAGATGTGCAGGTGAACGAGCCTCTGATAGTGTGACTGATATGATTAGGTCCTATGATGGTATCCCCTGAATAGATATGTGGACAGAGTTGGCAACGGGCTTTGTTGCAAGGATAGGTTCCTGGGTTAGTGTTTTTGTTGTGTGGTGTGTGGTTGCTGGTGAGTATTTGCTTCAGGTTTGGGGGCTGTCTGTAAGCGAGGACTGGTCTGTCTCCCAAGATCTGTGAGAGTGATGGAGGCTTGACCCAACTAGTGCCATTTCACTTTTTTGTAACCCGTTGTTACACGGAGGAGGGAGAAAAATTGTTCTCCTCAACCTCTGAGGATAGGACAAGAAGCAGTGGGCTTAAATTGCAGCAAGGGCAGTTAGGTTGGACATGAGGAAAAACTTCCTAACTGTCAGAGTGGTTAAGCAGTGGAATAAATTGCCTAGGGAGGTGGTGAAATCTCCGTCATTGGGGATTTTTAAAGAGCAGGTTGGACAAACACCTGTCGGGGATGGTCTAGATAATACTTAGTCCAGCCTTGAGTGCAGGGGACTGGACTAGATGACCTCTTGAGGTCCCTTCCAGTTCTATGATTCACCATAGATAGGTACAACACCTGGTGAGCCATTTAGATAGACCGATTGTCCATTCCAATGAAGCAGTTGTGTGTCATTTAACAAGGTAAGTAGTAAGTGTGTTCTCCTTCAGCATATAGGGTTTAAAAAATATGCCATGAAACACATCAGCATGCATGTTCTATTGCTGACCACTTTTCTGTATTGTCAATCTTTACTAAATACCATGTCCCTGTAGGCTTTAGTAAATCCATGTATTAGAGGAAATAACAAAGGTATTAAAGGATTTTATATGGGCATCAAAACCTCATACTCCCATCAATGTCTTGAGTGACTTCCAAGAAAACCACATCATTGCATAGAGGGCAGGGTCACCTGATTAAGAGCATGTAGACAAATCCCACTCCAGTTGCTTTTCTGACTGAATAATGATTCTGGTTTCATTACTAATACCATTCCTTGCATGAGCAATTTACATATCCTATAACATATGAATCTTTCCAATCCTGTTTTTTTTTCCCTTCACCCTTTCTGTGCTGCTATCTTCCATCATCTTGCCATAGAAATGAATTGAAAGTCAGAAGGCAGCTGGTGCCTTTAGTTTTGCAGTAAGTGATGGAGCATAGGTGGGTGGAAGAGGGACTGTAAGGAACAAATAGTATCAAAAGAAACTAACAGTAAAGCCAGGTGTTGTCTAGAGGGGTGTGAATAACAGTTAAGAGAAGAAAACCTAGAGTCTGGAACTAAAGATCAATACATGTGATAGGCCATAATAAGGGATGTGATAATGGAGAGAAGATAGACCAGTTTATTGGAAAAGCATATTGGACAAATGAGGTGGCTACGCAATGGGGTTTTCTGGCATCTGAAAGGATCATAAGAGGGAGACAGAAAAACTTAGTGCCTTGGAAGCAAAGAGGAGGGAAAAGATTGGTTTAGGAACAGAGAACTGAAGTGAGAAGACCATGGATAAAAGGAAAGAACATGAAAGTCTTGGAAGGTAATGGGGAGCAGAAGAGGATAATAGAGAGGGTGATATAAAGGAGAAAACCTAGGGATACAACTTGTACAACATAGATATATCAGAGGGGTAGCCATGTTAGTCTGGATCTGTAAAAAGCAACAGAGAGTCCTGTGGCACCTTATAGACTAACAGATGTATTGGAGCATAAGCATGCGTCTGACGAAGTGGGTATTCACCCACGAAAGCTTATGCTCCAATACATCTGTTAATCTATAAGGTGCCACAGGACTCTTTGTTGCTTTTAACATAGATATAGATACATATAAAAATATTCAGAATTGCTCGAGATAGAACACTGTGGTCAATACATTCAACATTGAGTCTGAAAGTAAGGTTCTGGTCCTTAACTTTAAAGCTATTCATTTACTAAACCCAGATTATTCCGCTATCTGTGATTGACATTCTGTAGTTGACTACTCTGGATTTGTCAACAACAAGGGCAATATTTATAGTGCAGAACTTTCTCCATGGCTTTGGAATTCCCTCTGCATAGAGATTAGAATAGCCATATACTCCATTTGCTTTCAGGACAAGATGCAGGACTTGTCCCTTCCTCACAGCTTTTTCACAGGAAAGAAAGACGGGAGGATAAATTTTATATAATCTGAGGGCAGAGTAGGGAGAAAATCCAGAAGATTTACAATGATTACACTTTGTGGTGGACCCACATAACTCTTTATGTTGCTTAGATACCTCACTCTGAATGCAGAGAAAGCTTTGTTTGCTGCTTATGGCATCAACAGTATCTACCTGTCTGTTTTTCTCTTTGGGAAACACTCAGTGCACTGAAAAAATGTTTCTATGACTTTGTTTGTTTGTTATAGCGAACAAAAGGCATTTCATTGGTATCTCATATGCCGTTTACTAAGCATATTCACTGCAATAACACAGTACTTGGTTATGTAGGATTATATTAAATGGAAAAAAATACCATATCATAGTTTGTAAACCTGACAAATGCAGGATATAGTTTTCTGATAGGTATCTAGCATTGATTATAATGAGGTTAACATGCATATTTGTTTAATTCTGAGAAGTTTCCCTTGGTTGGGGGTTCTGTGTCCTATCTTCCCCTACCCCCGAAAAATTCCCTAACATTTCATTTTAAACCACCACCACTTCTTTAATTTGCAAAAAAACATTTACAACCGTCAGACTTTGCTTCCTGTTTAAAATGGCTCATTCCAAGCTTTCAGTGTAACCTCTGAATTATGTCTTCCTAAGATTTTAAATTTTAACAGATTTACCTCTGCTGATGCTGCTATCAAGGTTTTAAAACATGACCTGACAACTAACAGCAGCATATTTGTTCTATAAAGAATTTAGTGTTTGTTCCTAACTTTTTTTTGTTTCTATTATTGTCATAAAAAGATTTAAAGTCCCGATTGTATTAGTGTGCAGAACATAAAACACAAAGCGCTTCCTGAAAGGTAATTTTCCAAGAATGAAAAATACAAGAATCGTGTTTGATTGTTTGGTCTTCTGTCATTCACAGTTGCATTAAAACAACCATTTTTCTATAACTATGAATGGCCTTAATCTTGAAAACTGACAGTTATAAATGAAAAGCAATAATAATTTGAAAGCAAAACCCTTCAGAAGTTCCACCAGGCTTCAGATGAATTTGAAAACAAGTCGATGCACAAAAAAGATGTTGCAGGGGGAAAAAAGAGGCGGAAATTAAATAAATGAATAACATTTAGAAGAGGCTTTGATTTGGCCAAAAGCTGCTCTGGTGACCACAGCCAGAACATTGTTTTATTTATCTTGAGATGCATGTGTGTGTGTGTGTGTGTTTATATTTTACATGGCATAAGGAATAATCTTGTAAGCTGATTTATTTCTTAGGTCCTTATCCTGCAAGGTGGCTGGGAGTAGCAGAATCTGGGTCTTACAAGGGCATATAGGTTGTGTCTTCCTATATGCCCGTTCTTTGCTAATACAACGGGTCACTGATTTTGATTGGGGTCTCTGCGGGCTACTATTATATATAGATATAGCTAGATAAAAAGATACATGTCCGTGTGTATATACATACAAAGTCACACATCCAATATATTTACTTTACTCTAAATTTATTCAGATCATGCCTGTCTAGCAGCAGGGACCTTACAGTGTATTTGCAGCAAGTATACCTCTGAAAACAATGAACTGCACTCAATGCAGACTATCAGAAAGGGAGGTGAGAATTGTGTGATAGATTTGGCAGGTTCAATACATTTTTCCTGTTTCAACTAAGTCCTTTTAAATTGTTTTTAAGGAGAGTTGAAATGTCTCATAATACTCTGTCTAGTCTTGTTTTGCTATTGATTACAGTAGCTGAACTCTTTAGGACTTCGATGTGAAGTAACATTTTAGGCCAAATCCCGTTTGCCTTAATCACGCTGCTCCCATAATTTTACCTTCCACTGAAGCGTGTATGACTCTGTGGCATGGCATCTGCTAAGCACAGCCTCAAAATGAGTAGTGGGCTGAGGGATTCAATTTGAAATCCAAAGACCAGATATTTCCAAGGTCTCTAGGAAATGGCCCATCAACTTGAACAAGTGATATTTCGTGCAGTATTTCCGTACGGTACCAGAAACAGTGGGCTATTTTCTGATTTCATTGACACTGCTATGAATCTGGAGATCAGCTACTGTAAACAATGCACTGAATGAACTTCATCCAGATTGACAACAGTCTAGAAGGTGACA
The DNA here is from genome assembly GCA_003942145.1 of Platysternon megacephalum. Taxonomy (NCBI): domain Eukaryota; kingdom Metazoa; phylum Chordata; order Testudines; family Platysternidae; genus Platysternon; species Platysternon megacephalum. Next base: position 4,698,493 of record QXTE01000071.1, read on the forward strand.
GAATCTGACCCAGTACCTGTTTTTACAGGAAAAGAAGAGGTTGTAAACCCATGCATGCCTAGGTGCATGTAATGGTAGGTCACTTGAAGAAGCAGTGCGTGTGATATTCTAACATACCTAAACTTCCATAGGGAATGGAGGGATGTATTGGACAATCCCAATGGCCCTTTGCAGATGACTGAGGCTGTAAGGAATGAACATTTGACTGTGGAGAGCTCTTCATTTTTATAAATTGGCAGAAGGTAGTTGCTAGTGTCATAAAACAGTGTGTTCAGTGGTTTAATCTTATACCTATTGTTCTCTTTGGACAAATTAATTTACTGTATAGATCAGGGGCGGGCAAACTTTTTGGCCCGAGGGCCACATCGGGTTTTGGAAATTGTATAGAGGGCTGGTTAGGGGAGCCTGTGCCTCCCCAAACAGCCAGGCGTAGCCTGGCCCTGCCCCCTATCGGACCCCCCCTGCTTCTTGCCCCCTGACAGCGCCCCCCTCCCCCGGACTCCTGCCCCATCCAACCCCCCCGTTCCCTGACGGCCCCCCTGGGACTCCTGTCCCCTCCACACACCCCGCTCCCTGTCCCCTGACAGCCCCCAGAACCTCTGCCCCTGACTGCCCCCGACTGCCCCATCCAACCCCTCCTCATTCCTGATGGTCCCCCTGGGACCCCTGCCCCATCCAATCACCCCTTCTCCCTGTCCCCTGATCGACCCCGGAACCCCTGCCCCGACTGCCCCCTGCCGCCCCATCCAGCCTCCCCCCTTCTTCCTGACTGCCCCCCAGGACCCCTGCCCCTATTCAACCCGTTCCCTGCCCTCTGACCGCCCCAATCCCTATCCACACCCCTGCCCCCTGACCACCACCCCACACTCCCCTGCCCTCTATCCAACCCCCCCGCTCCCTGCCCCCGTACCGCGCTGCCTGGAGCACCGGTGGCTGGTGGCGCTACAGCCACGCCGCCCGGCTGGAGCCAGCCACGCCACCGCGCAGCACAGAGCACTGGGTCAGGCCAGGCTCTGCAGCTGCGCTGCCCCAGGAGCTCGCAGCCCCGCCGCCCAGAGCATTGCGCCGGCAGCGGCGCAGTGAGCTGAGGCTGCGGGGGACGGGGGAACAGCGTGGGAGAGGCCGGGGGCAAGCCCACCTCTGGTATAGGTTCTTCGAAGGAGTGCGAAACCTTATAATATCAGCCCTGCTGCCTACTAAAGCATGGTCTTCTATTTACCCTGAGCTGCGCTGTGATTCTTAATGTTTTCTAAAGTGCTTTGAGATTCTTTCTCAATTGTATAAGTTCATCCTATTATAGCGCACAAATCATTTTAAATATGTGTTTTAGTACGGAGGCAGTCAAGAACTACAGGCTGAGATGCAAAAGGGATATGCTAAGAACTGGAGACAGAAAAAAGCAACAAGGGGAAGGAGTATTTGGGGGTTGGTGGTGATGGAAGAATAAGATATAGTAAGGATGAGAGCCAAGATAAAGAGAGTAAGAGAAAGGGGCGCTGACTTTGAAAGTGAACAAAGCAGTGTATTTCTCAGTCCTTGATGTTAACTCCCTTTTAGCATCAGGAAGTGTTAAAATTGTACATCAGGAGGAGCACACATCCCAAAATCATTGCTAAATTACGTGCTTGAGGAGACAGGAGCATTTGTTCAGCATGCTGCTGTACCTGTTCCAGTCCCTGGGAACTGTCACCATGGTATTTCATGTATTCATCAAAGATTTTGCACTGTGCTTGCCAGGAAATGTCATCTTAATTAGGGTTAGAGTGTGAAGTGCAGTGTGTGTGGGGAGGGAATGAGAGGAAGGGCAATGCTAATAGGTGGGATATAAAATATTTCTACTTTAATACCGGTCAGGAGTATTGCAGAACAATTCTTCTGTTTGAGCATGGTAATGGGGACCACAGAGAAAGTCCTGTGTCATAAATCACATTAAATATTTCATATATAAAAGTCTGGTTATTGTAGCACATTCAAATGGGTGTGCCTGCAGTTCTGATCTAATTAGGTAACCATATGGAGACAAGTAACATCTCCATAAACAAAAACCAAGGAATGCAATTCCTTAGTGGCTTTCCTTGAGATTAGGTAACTTCAGAGGCACAGATTTGCTTTCCAGACCAACCGTTCATACTGTTGGGTAATGAGCTATCTTGCTTACATACACTAAGGATAATGGAAGTCCTTATTCACTGAAGTCAGTGTGACTATATTTGTCAGGTGCAGATTTGCAACATGAGGCCCTACACTATAAAATGTGGTGTGGAAATGATTTCAAGCAGCTACAGTGTAAAAATATTCCAAGATCTACAAGTGAGCGATTTGGGGCAGGATACACAGGATTGTTACCTCCTCCTCAATATAATATTTGTTTCATTCTCCTTTTAAGTACATGTAATCTAATGCCAATTCAAGCCAAGATGAGTCTTCTTATTGATTTATATTGGCATTGTATTACAGTCATTGGAAAGTGTCATCTTGACTTTCCATTGACTTGTAATCTAAAGCCAATTTAAGTTGAGAGACAGACACAGCTTGGCTTGAATTGGCATTCATTCATGCACTAAATGGTTTCTTTAGGGGTTATCTTCCTGCACCACAAATGAAAACCATTCTACTGAGGATGGCAAGATCAGTGTGTAAAGGATGACTGATGGATAGTTAGTGTGATGCTGATTTAAAAAAAAAAAAATCCAGAGGCAATCCTGGCAATTACAGGCTGATAAGCCTAACGTCAGTACTAGGCAAATTGGTTAAAACTATAGTAAAGAATAGGATCATTAGACACATAGATGAACACGATTTGTTGGGGAATAGTCAACATGGTTTTTGTAAAGGGAAATCATGCCTCACCAGTCTATTAGAATTCATTGAGGGGATCAACAAACATGTGGACAAGGGTGATCCAGTGGATATAGTGTAAGTAAGGAGTCATGGGATGAGAGGGAAGGGTGATCCAGTGGATATAGTGTAAGTAAGGAGTCATGGGATGAGAGGGAAGGTCCTCTCATGGATCAGTAACTTGTTTAAAAGATAGGAAACAAAGGATAGGAATAAACAGTTTCACAGTGGAGAGCAGTAAATAGTGGGGTCCCCCAAGGTTCTGTACTGGGACCAGTGCTGTTCAACATATTCATAAATGTGGAAAAGGGGGTAAACAGTGAGGTGGCAAATTTTTGAAGATAACTATCTTGACTAATTTTGTAAGTCCAAAGCTGATTGCCAAGAGTTACAAAAGGACATCACAAAACTGGGTGTCTGGGCAGGATGTCGGATGAAATTCAGGGTTGATAAAAGCAATTTAATGCACGTTGGAAAATATAATTCCAACTATACATACAAAATGATGGGGTGTAAATTAACCACTACCAAGAAATATTGAAGTCATTGGATAGGTCTTTGAAAACATCTGCTCAATGTGCAGCAGCAGACAAAAAAAAAACAAAAAACAAACAATGTTAGGAACCGTTAGGAAAGGAATAGATGAGAAGACAGAAAATATTATAATGCCACTATATAAATCCATGGTACGCCCACACCTTGAATACTGCATTCAGTTCTGGTTGCTTCATCTCAGAAAAGATACGTTAGAATTGGGAAAAGTACAGACAAGGCAACAAAAGTGATTACGGGTATGGAACAGCTTCCATATGAGGAGAGATCAAAAAGACTAGGACTGTTCAGCTTGGAAAAGATATGACTGAGGGGGATATGGTAGAGGTCTATAAAATCGTCAATGGTGTGTAGAAAGTGGATGAGAAAGTGCTGTTTACCCCATCATATAACACATGAACCAGAGGTCACCCAATAAAATTAATAGGCAACAGGTTTAAAACAAACGTAAGGAAGTACTTGACCCAACACATAATCAACCTGTGGAGTTAATTGCCATGGGATGTTGTGGAAACCAAAACTATAACTGGGTTCAAAAAAGAATTAACTAAGTTCATAGAGGATAGGTCCATCAATGGCTGTTAGCCAAAATGGTCAGGAAGCAACTCCATGCTCTGGGTGTCCCAGAAGCTGGGACTGGACAACGGGATGGATCCGTTGATAAATTGCCCTGCACTGTTCACTCCCTCTGAAGCATCTGGCACTGGTTGCTGCCAGAGACAGGATACTGAGCTAAATGGACGATTGGTCTGATCCAGTATGGCCGTTTTTATGTCCATTAAATTTAGCCACTGGTGAGGTCGGTTGGAGGATAGACTGATAGCAATATTAAAAAGAGATGGTGGTGTAATTTGACATGATATATTGTATGTATGTTAAAAGTGTAGTGGTTAGTAACACAAGGTCTTCCTGGGCCACAAGGAGAAAAATTGCCCCGGTTCTTGCCTCAATGGGGAATCAGCAATCGTTTTTAGCTGACTTTTCATTGGTAGCAAGCAACCAAGCATCTGAGGACATAAGAGGAAATTATGTCGTCCATTGATGTCAATAGGGCCAGGTTTTCACAGTATCAGTCCTTTGCCCCAAATGGTGAACACAGTAAGCACTTGGCACATGTTAAGTCTCTGTGTGGACAAGCTAGGGTGTGAATCTGAAGTGCACCAAGTCACTGCATGGAGCCTGCTATGTTGCACAAAAAGTTCCGTAGTGTGCTTTGACCTACTGCTGTTTCTCTTTCAGTGGTAGGTCAGTGTGCACTATGAGACGTTTAATGTACAGCATCGGGGTCCACATAGCAAATTAGCATGTGGCAGACTAGTGTGCTATAGATTTATACCCCAGTTTGCCATGCACAAAGTCTCTGTATAGACAAGTCCTAACTAAGCAAAATTAAGGCTGGGCAACATAACTACTAAAGTACAGTGTGTGTTCTCATTATTTGACTAACTCTACATGTGAATAATTAACAAATTGTTCACCGTTCTTTCCCATCCATTCACTGTCTAATAGATTATTTGAGGATAAGCAAGGATATGCTGCTTTGTAAGGCATTCAAGACATTGATGAGGGTTTGATGCCCATATCAAATCTTATACCTTTTTGTTATTTCTTCCAATGCTTGGATTCAATAAAGCCTGCAGGGACATGGTATTTATTGAAGATTGACATCATGGAAATTGACAAAAATGGTCAGTAATAAAATGCTAAGAATTATGATCTGTTTTATGAAGTGCGTTGTGAATGTAACTTAAAACATGCCAAAGATCTTCTCTGGGCCATCCAAAAAACGTTTTTGTTTTTCTGATTGAGATGTCTTTACACTACATCTAAAGACATCTTGCGGGGTGTGTAAGATATCTTTACTTATATTTATATAAAGTAATATATTATTAGTTTATATGTAATGTATCATAATTAATATATTAATAATTATAAAACAATATATATAAACATATAATATATTTACACTATTATAATTATGAATATATCATAATTATGGGTATAATGTTAAATAGCATTTATTGTCCGTGTGTTGTGAGCATGCACACGCTCACAGATGAAAAATGATGTTTATATAAACATACACACACAGAGATGAAAAATGATGAGGTATGTATTATTAAAAGTAACCACTGTATTCTCGCTATTCCATAATATAATAGATCTGTCTTCTTAAAAAAATTGTCATGCTATTTCATTGTAATTTACCTTTCATCTAATTTCATCTCATTATTCTTATTTAAATCACATACACCGCCGTCAGCTATTCCTTTCTCTTTCACAGTGTGCTCTCTTTATCTGCCTATGGACTCTGTTCTCTGTTATCAATTGGCCATGCTGTACATATTCAGTCCTTTTTAATCTTCCTTCATAAATCAGGCCCTACTGATTTATTTTTGTTGCCATTCTCAGAGTTCCTTCACAAAGCTGTCAAGCCATTGAAGTAAATATACAGGGACCCAAATCCCCCTTCCACTGAAATCAACGGGAGTTTTACCATTGACTCGAGTGGGACCAGGATTTGCCTCAGTTAAAACAGAGTTGTAACAAATAACAGGCTTGTATTGCAGTACTTCTCTCTTGCCCTTCAGAGTCTTGAGCATCTGGTTGACTAAGTGTGGGAGTACAGAGGGTAAATGGCCTTTTCCTATAAGGAGTTGAGCACCCTCAGGTCCTACTGACTGTAACAGGAGCAGAGGGCGCTCAGTACTTCTCTGGACAAGTTCAGCATCTTACAGGTCCTGGCTCTATGAAAGCTGCTAGGTGAGATCTTTCCCTTCCTTGGTTATCTTTAAAAGGACAATAATAAATGGAATCAATCTCAAAGTGTGTTGAAGTTTCTTCAAACCCTGTTAGAGATGGCTGTTTGTTTATTCCACTGCCAGGATGCTAAAATAACACTGGTCGTATCAATAGACTTCTGTATGGTTAACGTGCTGATCCCTGTTAAATCTGCAACAACTGCCTAAAGGAAATTAAATGCAATATTTGAGAGGAGGGTGTTCTTGTGGTTAAGACACTGGACTGAGACTCAGGAAATCAGGGTTTAATTTCCAGTACTTCCACAAACTTCCTGTTTGAGCTTGAGCAACTCAATTTCTCTGTGCTTTGGTTCCCCAGCTGTGAAACTGGGGATAATGATACTTCCTTTGTCTGTTTTGACGATTTTTAGATGGCAAGTTCTTTGGGACAGGGGCTCTTTCTTACTATTGGGCTGTACAATGCCTACCATTCCAATCACAATTGAGGCCTGTAGGTGCTACCATAATACAACTAGATAATAAGAAGTTTCCAGGTATTATTTAGGCAGCAAAATGACATGGCAGAAATGGTAGAAAATCGAGTATTAACTGAACCCAAACCAGCAGTATTCCTATTGAATTATGGGCTAATATGTAAGTCATTGTCACCTCTTATGAGTTCCAACATGCAAAAATTTCCTTTCTTCTCTCCTGTCAGGAAATGACAACAGCGAAGCCCTTCCTGAGTCTATCCCATCCGCTCCTGGAACATTGCCTCATTTTATGCAGGAACCAGATGATGCTTACATCATTAAAAGCAACCCCATTGCCTTGCGATGTAAAGCCATGCCCGCTATGCAGATTTTCTTCAAGTGTAATGGTGAATGGGTCCACCAAAATGAGCATGTCTCTGAGGAAAGCATGGATGAAAGTACAGGTAAGAATGGGACTTATGTGTTCATGTGAAAATATCTTAGAATACATTGCTTATTGGCAAAACACAAAAGGCAGAGGGGAGAAATAGGATGTAGAGAGAGAGAGTGAGATTTAGAGGGGAAGAATAAAGGGCACCTCTTTCAGAAAGTTGAGGACAACAGCTCTTAAAAGACAGAAAGGGAGAGCCATGAATGGAGATAGTGTAGGAAAAGTTTAGCCCTGAAATGTATAGCTGTAATTAACTATTCTGGCTGAATAGACACAGGGAAAGGGAGAGAGGAAAGGTGAGTGGGGCTGCAGGAAGTAATAAGTGTAAAGGGGAATGAAGTTTAATACAGTCAAAGTTTTAAAGAGGAGGTTAGGGGCTTGATCCTGCTGCTTTTCTTGCCGCTGATATCAACGAGAGCAGGATTAGGCTTCGAAAGAGAATGACTGAGGGGTTTGGAGGGAGCAAGAGTCCCTGGTATTGCAGTTAAGACACCTGTAGCATGAACTACAAGTAGGGAAAACCTGTGCATTTACGGAACCCCTTGTCACTACCCAGCGGGGATGAGCTTGGAAGTCTGTGGCAGTGCTACTAAACTGTATGGCTTGAATGCTTTCCCCCCTCCCCCTGTGGGATATTTGGCAGCTAATGAAGTTAAGTGGGAGCATTGCATCTTGTAAAAGTGTGTGTCTGAAAATAGAGAGTGAAGAGAAGGAAGAATGCTGAAAAATGATCAGCAGATTTTATCATGCTCCTAGACCATCCTATAGCCCCTCTCATTTAGAGACATCTTGATAAGTATTGCAAACCAATTTAAAGCGGCACCCTCTTGTAATTTCACAATTCTGTTTTCTTTATTACCTTCCTCCTCCTGTTAAATTCCAAGATTGCTAGGCAACTCCATGTCTTGGCAATAGCTGTGTAGATATAACATCCTCTCTGTCGGTACAATAAATTCCTTTTTGGGGGGAAAATGCCACCATTTAAAAAGAAGTTTCATATCTAAAATGCTGGTGGTGTAAGGCATTCATGTGTAAGTGACAGATTCTGAAGAGATTACACACTAAAGGCTTTTTGTAAATGCTATTCAGGATGAATTTTAATCTTTACAGTTACCTTTTTGAAAAGCATTTAATAGGCATAACCTTTACTTCCAAAGGCATTTCTGAATCAATATAGAAGAAATGTCGTTCCTAAATGTTTTTCTTCCATATGGTTAATGAAAATGTGTCTTGTCCACACTGCAATTATGTTTTCTAAGCTTTGGACTAATAGCAAAATTGATTAAGAGAGAGCAACATAGATTTTTTTAAAAATTGCACAGGTAACATTGAGATTTTTGAACTTAGTGGCTCAGGCAATTACAAATTGGATATAGAACCTAAAAATCGCAAGCTTGAATGCAGCCCAGCATTAGAACTGACCAAAAATTGTTACTATTTGAACATGGATATGGTCAGAATCCTTTTTGTTTGGATTTTCAGAATCCAAAATTCAAGTGAAGGCTGCATACACTGAGCCTTAACCATAAATGAAACTTAATTTTTTCATTTGTCTCAAAAGTGTCCCCAAATAGTTTATGGGTATTTTAGTCTTTTTGTAAGTTTACATCTTGTTCTGAGACACTTAATGGCAGGGGGTGATGGTGGTGGTGGGAATGCTCAGCGGCCTTAAATTGAGGGATAGACCTGGTGAAATTTTTTTCAACTACTTGTTTATTGCCATTTTTGTAACTTAGTGTAAACTTTCCAAAAGCACATAAGTCCTGCTGACTTCAAAAATTTTTACTTCTGCTCTATTGCTGGGAGTTATAATGCAGATGACCAGAGCGGATTTCCAGGTGTGCCTCTTTGTTCTGAGAATTGACATTTTATACCTCTAGCAGAAAATGGTGCCAGTGGAATCGCCAATTCAAAAGCTAGAAAGGAAGATTCCAATAATTCTGGGAACTATACTTGTGAGATAGTGGGTACATGTGTATTACAAAGGAGTCTATAGGTGTGACGAACACTGGGTAATAATTGCCCAGATGTGTCTCTACAACCTTGCATGTTCTATCCCTTTGGGCTAAATCAGGTGGTACTGGTACCTCCTTTGTTTACTTCCAGAGGAATCTGTATACAATTTACAATATATGCTAAACTGGAGAACGCATTTAGTGCAAGACTTTAGTTCTTGGTATCTCTGCTCAAAGCGGAAGCTGTACTACTTTTGAGGTATATGGAATATTATTTATTGTTGTCTAAAGGGACTGCAGATTGTGGCATACTGTCACCGTCTAATAAATACAATCTGATTTAATATAAGTACACTTTAATCTTGTTGCTAGGATGAAGATGCAAAAGTCATTTTAGCTTCACTTAATCATTAGATGGTTTTTTAAAAAAAGGTAGTAAGAAATACGGCACCTCTTTTTTAAATTATCCATGTTTAAATTACTGCTACAGGTATTCCAGTCTGCAGGCACCTAATCTGCAGAATGGATGGATGTACTCTTAGCTCAGGAAGCCCAGTTGTGCTAGCTGTGGTATTAGGCAATATGAGCTGTGAAGTCCCTTTAATCTCAAAGTTTCTTTGCATTTTAATGAGATGCACAAAATGTAAAACTGTATTTCTGTATCTAGATTCTCAATGACAGAAAAATGACTTTAATTCTCCTTGTGTGGTCCACTGTTTCTCAGGCATTCTATAGTCTTCAACAATTGAGTTAACAAAGCATTCACTTCTCAGGACATGTGGCGAAAATGCCGCATGTCTGAAAGCGTGTGACAGGTCATGAATGTGATTGCTTGTTCTGATTCCTGATATTTAAACCTGAATAGTATAATGGCTGCTACAGCGATTTGTCCTAGTTCTTATCTGAGTCACTCCTCCAAGGTTTAGACACTAGCAAGACAGTTACTGGCTGGCAGGCTGGCATGGCATTTTGGGTACTTGGGCAGCCTTCGGTTTTAGAGTGGTATTTGGAATTATGCCAAGAGTGCACCCTCGTCATTCAGAGATAGTCCCTAGAATTTGTGAAAGCAGATCACGTTAAATGGAAGTGGGTCCTTCCCTCCCTGCCTTTCTGCTGGCAGTGAGTGTGAAAATTGCTGAAGGGATAAACAGAAAGATGATGCCCAGAAGCAGCAAAAAACAAAAAACAAAAAAAAAACCCTCCCAAAAACTCTAAATTTCTAAAGAGGAAATTTAATAACAAAGCAAGGAATATATATCTGCAGATTCCTCCCAGCAACTCCGAATCAGATGTACACAAGAAGCACTTGGCAGTGGTAGCAAAGGCACAATGCTACTGATGGGTTTTATCTACAACTCATTATTACACTTGTATAAAAAGGTAGGAGGGACAGCTGGTGGTAGGCATTGGGCTTACTTTGGCACTGCAATGAATATTAAATATGATTTCCCAGATTTAGGTATTACAAAGCAGAAATAATAGTCTTAGAATAAGACAAAGGTCTTTATTAATTTGAAGAGTAGAAATAGTATGAAGGAAGGATGGTCTTTTGGTTAAGGCACTGGACTGAGACACAAGAGGACCTGGGTTCTAGCCCAGCTCTGCCATAGTCTCCTTGTGTGACCTTAGCCAAGTCACATCATCTCTCTCTGCTTTGGTTCCTGATTTGTAGATTGGAGAGAGTCAAACTTCCTTTACCGCACCCTAAGTCTGTCTTATTTATTTACAAGGTAGGGAGTGTACTATGTGTATAAACAATGCCTAGCACAATAAAGACCCAGTCTTAGGCCATGTCTACACTATGAGCGAAGGGTGGGATTCCCCTGCTCATGTACTCATTCTCTCTCATTGAATTAGCATGAGTATGAACAGCAGCATAGCTGTGGTAGCGGGGAGGCATGGCTGAGTACATATCCACTGCGATTGTATGCTGCTGCTAGTGCCACCCGGGCTAATTATACTCACACTAGCTTGATGAGTATGTGCATACAAGCAGGGGAATGACAACTAGCTCACAGTGTGAGATGTAGCTTTAGTTGGGGCCTCTAGGTGTGTCTGTAATAAAAAAATTAAATTAAGGCATAATTTCTGGAATGTTCAAGCGAAAATAAAAAATCAGAAAGAACGTACCTCAAATTATTTTTAAAATACTTCATCTTTGGGGTTCCCAACAGGATCAGACCTGTGAAGAGTAACTAGAGTTTTCTTTTTTGATAAATAAAAGGATTACAGCAATAACTGCTGTCAGCATTTTTCTCATTTAAACAAATAAAGCTGACAAATGATGAAGTTCTGTGCTGCTGCGTTATGTTTAGTGCATACAGAGCAATTATTCATCTGCTGCCAGCATTAGTCTATCTGCAACTAAACCATCCAACAGCACAGAAAGCTTATTAGCATATCAGTACCACAATCATAATTTTATATTCTGTAAGGCTGTACCGTATAACAAAAGATGACGGTTATAATTTGCACAATAATTTAAAGGGTTGGACTTTCAGTGCTTATTAGAGTTATGCAAGTTATCAGGTACAATTCTGCTCGTGTTTATGACATGCTAGCTTTTGTTTGCATGGATTTTCGGCTCTGCCTATGACATTTCCTATGAACAATTTTGCTGGTATCTCTTGAGATGTAGGAGGTAGGTGGATATACCTTCTTGGTACTATTGGGTGAACTGCAGTGATGTGGATCTGCTGCACGTTCCTCCTGCCACAAATAGGACTACTTTGCCCAAGTTTTTCTAAAATAGTTGTAAATAGGATGGCGCTCTGATGAAGAAAAAAGTATTTCTAAGCATTTCCCAAGTATTTTGGATGCCTCTCTTGGGGCATCTTAAAGGGGTCTGATTGTTCAGGAAATGCTGAGCACCTGCCTTGTTAAAACCAGGAACTTTTAATGTATCTCTGCTTAGGCACTCAAAAACATTAATTACTTTTGAAAAATTTAGGCTCTAGTTTGGAGATAACATATCTTAACAAAACTTAAGCCATAATTGGCTAAATCCAGAATGATGACTGCTCAAAATTTCATAGTAATAATGAGGAGTCATTTCCAGGCCCTTACTATTCACGTTAGAAGGAGAATCTCTGTAAGTTGGTAGCAGTACAGGGAATATGAAACACTTTAAGCAGTTCTGAAAGAGTCCAACTCTAACAAGTCGCTGCAGTATATAGCATGGCTTTATCATGTGCAGCATTAGGCAAATATATAATCTGAAAGTCATCTGATATGGCATAGGCGACCACACTTTGTCCAGCTAAGAACTGCATTGGCAACTTGCCTTGATTCAGGACTGCCCCAGTGGAGCCTATTGCAGCTGCCCTCATCTTCAAACCAGAGGTCAACCTACATACGTGGCTGAGCACGCAAGGCTCCATTTCCCTGAGCTGTTCCAATTGAGATGGGGCATTTTCATCATGGGGTGTGCAGTCTCTTTGCCACAGTGCTGTGTTACAGAGCGGGGAAGCTGCTGATAGCACTGCAGAGCTCCCTGGGCTGAGTTTGGTTCATAATCCCTTGCTGTGTTTCCATCATGACAGAAGATACAGGGAATCTTTATAAAACAGCTATTTTCAGAATTGCAACATCAGTGTGCGTATTTAAACAAAACAAACAAGAAAGATGTTCGCTTGCTTGTTACAGAATGAGCATTTGAGTGACTAATAGGGCTAATGAGACACCTTTATAAAAGGTCACCGGTTTGGCCATGTCATTGAGTAGTGTGACAAAGCAAATATAGTAAGTGAAAGAAAGTAAAATGTCCCCTAACAGCTGCTGGCAAAGTAGCACAAATTTTGTTTTGCTTTACAGCATTTAAGGCTGATTTGACCTCCCCTGTAGTATTCCTGGTGGGCCTTATCGCTACTGTTTACTGAAGGAACAGGTTGACTTCCTAATGCCTTTCAGAAGTGAAATACCCAGCTGTTAATGATGCCTGAGATTAAGTGGAAGCCAATTTATGGAGTTCAGGTTTAGAAATTCCTTGCTGCTTTATAAACTTCACAGGCATGAAATATTTTGAGATTGAGTTTCCATTCATTTCCAGCCAAGGGGAAATAAGTATCTCAGGATGGCACAGGAGGGGAGAGAGAAAAAAGTGGCAGGAATGAATGTGCTCCATTTTCAAATTAATGCTTTTATGACCAGCTATCTTTCAAATTATTTGTGATGCCTTTTTACTGGGTTTGGATTATATCTCCACTCCCCCAGATTGTCCTACAGTGAGTGTCAAAGATGTGGCTAACAGCCACAGCCTATCAGTCTAGGGAGGGAAGAATGCATGGACCCTGACTCTCCTCTCAGTCTTGTGTAGGAAAAGAGAACCTCCCAATTCCACTGCTAGTGTAAAGGAGAGGAGAATCAGGGTCACACTTTGTAGTGTAACATGTTATTTCCCCCTCTCTGATTTGTGGCTATCCTTAGCATATCATTTTACCCTGGAGGTGAGATGGTGTCTTTCTTGAACCAAGCTGGAAATATCTGGGGTCCCCTGAAATGCCCTTTGCAAACAGCAGAAAGGATGCAACTGACTGTGGTGCTCTGTTCTGAAAGAGAATGTTAGACAAGATGACACAAAGCAATCTCTGGCCATAGTGACAATAAGATGAAAGCAATCACATTTAAAGGGCATTTGTAGGGGAGTGGACACAACCACAGTATCTACTGCTGTGAAGTGTAACTATACATGCAAACAGTTTGCCTGATGGACTCGGTATTAGAGCTGGTAAAAAAAAAAAAATGTTTAGATTTCAACAAGATTTTTAATGGAAAAGTGTTGAAATGAATCATTTAGTCTTATTTCGTTTTGATTAGGTAAAAACATTTTAGTTTAATTTCATTTTGACTTAAAATGTAATTAAACTAAAATATAATATATACATTACAATATTAATGTTAATTTAATTTCAACATTATTGAAACAAATATTTTGATATTTCCAAATTGAAATGGTTCAGAATTTCCATTCTGTGAAAAAATTTGAAATATTGGCATCATTCCAAATTGGAACAAAAACAAATTTCAAAATGTCAGAATTTCCTATAGGTCAGAAATTCAGTTTTCTAACCGACTCTGCTTACTACCTCCTCCATTCTCTTGCAGTAGCTCAGTAGTAGTGGATTATGGGATTTTTTCCTATGGCATTTGGCAGCTTTGCTGGCTGTGTGGTTTTTCATTTGCTTTCATCCTCAATCCAATTGTTCTGTGCTTTTGTGGAACTGAAAATATGAGGATATCACTGATGCTATATACTCTGTGTGTGTGCGTGTGTGTGTGTGTATGTGTATGCGTGTGCGTGTGCGTGCTAGTTCTGATGAGAAATATCATCTTTCTTGTTCGTCCCCCGGAACTCCTGAAACCCTCAGAAGAATCCCCATAATGAATTGTCTCTCCACTACTGCCGCCTCTTCTTCCCAGTCCCATTTTTCTAGAACCAGAGTTAAAACCTCCTGAGTCTTCAAAGAAGACCATCTCCACTCTCACGCACAGTGTTTCTTATATTAAGTAAAACAGCTGTACCAGCAGCATGTATCAGAAATGGCAGGTCTCACTAAGTATGTCCCATACATGCCCTCAAGCCTGATGTCAAGCACCTCTGGGTTGAAGGAAGCTCCTGCTGAATATCTCCCATGCCCAGCAGATTATGAATGCTAGACTATAGCAATTAGAGAGAGAACACTTAGCTCTCTTCCTGTTTATTCTTAATTAGGCAATCCTTTCTCCTGGTCACTGGCTCACTCTTTTCTCACTTCTTTCTGAGTTATTTGCATCTTTCTGGTAATGAAAATGAGCCTCCTATAATACTGTAAAAGTTGAAAATGCACCTGTTTGCTCATGCTTCTCCTAGAACTAGTGCAACTTTGAGGAAATATTTGTAAACTTTTCTCTGATGTATTATCAGCACAGATTATTCACCGCTAAAATCACTGGGAAATGTATGCTCAAACACAGAACCAGTGCTAGAATTTTCATCTGGGTAAAACGTATGATCCGCATTACAACTTGTGTCCGGTATACCTTGCTCTTCGTTAGCTCACATAACAATATGGAAGATCCCTGTTTGCCTTAAAATACTTTATGCTGTTTGTTCCCACAATAAGATATGTTCTACCAACTCTAGAATACTATGATCAATGCATTTAATGTTCATTACAATTATTATGGGCTAGGAGATTCAAGAAGGACTAATCCCTGAAGAACTGTCTAAGGACAGAAGATAAGTGGGCATAGGTTAGGGAAAGGGGAATAACAAATTGAGACTCATTTTAATATATACATCAGCTAGATTTACCCTAGTTAGCACAGCACCAATGGGTCTTTAAGAGGGACTTAAATGTAGGACTGCAGATGAACTCAGGGAGGTTGTACCATGCATAGGGGTCTGTGGAAAGAGTCTGAATAAAACAAACACGATGCTTGTCTGAATGGTATGAACACCATTGTCTGTGATAACTGTAAAGAAAGACAATGCTTTAAAATGGAGGCTGGTTTACTTAACCCATCAATACAAGAAAGACTGATCAGCTGGCAGGGCATTCTCCATCAGGACCTTCAGACCTTGGGAACTCACTTCTCCCCAGGACTGCAGCAGCCAGACTTAGACAGACACCCTGGTGCACAGTGCAAGGCTCACATTTTCTCCCTTCCTCATGAGTGTAGGGTGGGTTGTAACTTCGGCAGAGATTCAATGGGGCAGTCAATCAGTTCTTGTCACACTTATGTTGTCTCCGGGTGTTTAATTTGATCGGGCGTTAATTGACTGGCCTGTCAGTGTATTTTCAGTAGGTTGTCAGGAGGGCTGGATGGGGATGCACTTTTATTGTAGTTTATAAACAAATCCAATCAGTGAATACAAACATTTGGAAAGCAAAGGCACAAAAGAAAAGGTTTTTAAGGCAGATATTACATTGTTCCAAAGCCCAAACTCGGTCGGTAATTCTTCTGACTTGTGCATTCTGACCTACTCAGCTGTTCGGATTTAATTAGCAGTAATATGTTATTGTCAAACTAATTAAAGTTTTGCCTTGATTAAAAATGGAATTGGTTAATTAAAGAGAAAAGGTTTGGCCAACCTTAGCTTTATGCCTGAGTAAGATGTCCTGTATCAGCTAATTTCCTATATCTTTCCTATTCAGGCTTGAAGGTTCGAGAGGTGTTTATCAACGTGACAAGACAGCAAGTGGAGGATTTTCATGGGCCAGAAGATTACTGGTGTCAGTGTGTTGCATGGAGCCATTTAGGGACCTCAAAAAGCAGGAAGGCATCAGTCCGCATAGCCTGTAAGTGGAATCTGTGTGTGCTATTCAAGCTTTTGCTGTCATGCTAGGGTTAAAGGTAACTGGGCACTAGGAAAGTATTGTTGTCATTGCTAGGGCTCCCTGTGAAATACTACAGGAGCGTCAGAGAAAACACACCATATTCGTTCTGATGCTGCCTTGTTGGAGCTCCTTTTTACTTTAATGTTGGTTGATGATTTTCTTTGAAGTGTACTCAGCAAGTCTGTTTCTCTTAGAGATTCTGCTTGAATTGCATGCACACAGGTGTCATAACAATGCAATGCAAAAAGAAATGTTAATGCAAATTGAAAACCTACTGGAATGTGCCCTATTGCTCTGTGTTGATGACAAGGGTCTAAAGACATCTGCAGAAGCATTTAACAATGTATGTCTGCTACATTTTTCAGAAAAATATGCAAGAATACATTAGAGGCTTTTGTGTTCTGCTATTCTAAATCTGCTTTTGAATATTGAAACACATCATTGATTGTGTGGGCTGATGTGGGGGAAGCAGGATGAGAACAGGAAAATGGGGTGATTTTTTTTAAATTACACAGTCAGCAGAAAACAAATGAGAAGAAAAATCTACAAAGAAAAGGGATAAAAACATCCCTATTAGAACTGAGACTAGGGTACAGCCTGCCAGACATTTTAGAGTCCCTGGAAAGAAGAGATTGTTCCTTATGGGAACAAGCATATCATTTACAATAAAAAATAAATAAAAAGAGCCCTTGTTTTTAAGACATTAAAAGAGACTTACCTGACCTTTTCTTCAATGGCTAACTAAGAGGTTATTCATCTCACTTGTGAACTGGGCTAATATTCTACTGCCTGGTACTTTTATAGAGACTTAAGAATAACTGTGTCTTTCTTCATGTGGCAAGGGGAAGTTGTTCCTTATTTTGCTGTTTTCACATTTTGCCATTGGCTTGGAAAACCAGGAGCTGTTCCTCCTAAGGTCATGCCATCTACTATACTTAAAAAATATAGTGACAAGCACAACATATGCTTCCAAAATTGGAGGACATTGTGAAGAGGATCAAAACTTCTTGTATTATAATATAACCAACAGTAATCGACTTCAGCAGCTATACTGTAAATTAGTGCCAGGGTTGTGAATCTGGCTAACTTGCCAAGCTGAATTCTGTGTTCTAGATGTGTAGAACATATTAGGTCTGGTCAAAAAATTTTGCTCTGCTTGTCAAAATTTTAAATACAGTAGAACCTCAGAGTTACGAATACCATAGTTATGAACTGACCAGTCAACCACACACCTGATTTGGAACTGGAAGTACACAATTAGGCAGCAGCAGCAGATACCCCCCCAAAAAAGAAGCAAATACAGTACAGTACTGTGTTAAATGTAAACTACTAAAAAATAAATGGAAAGTTTAAAAAAAAGATTTGATAAGATAAGGAAATAGTTTCTGTGCTTGTTTCATTTAAATTAAGATGGTTAAAAGCAGCATTTTTCTTCCACATAGTAAAGTTTCAAAGCTGTATTAAGGCAGTGTTCAGTTGTAAACTTTTGAAAGACCAACCATAAGGAGGTGTTCTCAACTCTGAGGTTCTACTGTACTTCCAGTATTTTTCATGAAAAACTTTAACTGTTTTCTGACCTCCAGTATTAGCCTGTATAGTTTATGCTCTGCTGTTTAAACTATTTCCAAAACATGCCATATATGTCAGTTTCTTGCCCGAGGGTGGGTTTGAAAGGCACTCCAATGTGCAGAGAAGCAAAGTAAAGAATGAATTTAGAATATATTTCTTTTCAGGCTATGCTGGTGATGTTGCATTGAAGGTTAAATTCATCCCACATTCATTCCTAGTATTACTCCACTAAAGTCAGTGTAGTTATAGTAGTCACCACTGAAAAATCACTATTTTCCAAGTTAGCACACACACATTGCCATTATTTCTTGTAATAAGTATAGCGAAAGGCTGTGGTTTTGCGGATACAGCTCATCTGGTCTGACAAATGTTAATTTCCTTTAATGGCAGCCACTGTACCGTAGATTAGAGATGAATTGTCCTAACCGCCCAAACAGTATAGAAGAAACATAGCTACCAGGCAGGTTGCATAATGCCAGTATTTGTAAAATACTGGGGAGAAGGGGCAGTAGTTTTCCTCAGGCTGGGGAGCTATTTCGGTCTCAGCCCATCTCTGCTCCTCATATCAGAATTGCTACACTGCAGTGTTATCACTCACAATCAACAGATCATTATCTCGATGCAGGAGAAACTAGGAAACACAATAAACAGCATTATGGCGAGGAGAAACATTAAAATCCAATGGCCAAAAGGACAGTACCCGAATATGAGTGTTATAATACAGAGTGTTATATGACTGGAGGTACTCAAAGCTTCATCTGGTTTTCACTTTACAATTACATCTGGTGCATTTTTCTCATGGAGGGGTCTGAGCTGTATTTTTGCAGCATTGCTGTTAGTTGAGGATTCAGGAATATACTTCCTCTGACTCTCTTGTGGTCCCAGTTTATCTTTTACTTTTAAATCACTAATTCTGGTTATTGGGCAAATACCCTACATTGTTAATTAATAAGTAAGTAAAAAGGTCTGTAAAAGAAGGAAACAATTGCTCAGCTTTGATTTGCACTTATGATGTTAGGATTCTTGTAGGGGACTGGGAGTGAGAACTGCTGGATTTTGGTTCCAGCTCAGTCTTTGACTCACTGGGTGACTTCAGACAAACTAGTTCTCCTTTCCATGCTTTCAGCTTACCCATCTGTAAAATGGGTACAATATTTCTCTGATCCAAGGACCATAAATGCTCTGCAGAATTAAGTAAGCATCATAAACTCAAATGACTATGAACACATTGAAATTTTGCCTTAACTGTGTATTTCCTTTTTGGCCCAGATGAAGATTGTTTTGGAGTTTGCTTCTACAATTATGCTTCTTTGGCAGGACCAATTTAAATAAAACAGTTGGGCAAACTAATAGGACAACATACCAACCCCCTGATTTTTATAAGTGACTGATTTTTCATTGGCTGATTTAGTTTGAATGTGTAAATTCAATTTTCATTTCACTGCATTAACTGTCATAACATTGAATGAGCTGATAATTCCCCCGTATTGCTGAGCTGCAAAAGACTATTATTCTGAATTGAATTTTTATTGACTTTTCTCTGTGCTATGATTTTTTTTTCTCCCCCTAACGTGGCAGAGTGAAAAGAGAACAAGGAATGAACTGAAGCAAGTGGATTGGTTTAGCTGTCTGGTTTTTTATATACATCATGCCAATCACTGTGGAATCTGATCATCTGCATAATACATACCTACCTCTCATAAGTAATTTCAGATATTTTACAAATTTGGCAAGCATTCTGGACCATGTTCTTCCCCATTTCTATGTCCTGTAACATACTGACCACAGTAGAGCTGTGCACCTGAGAATGGTATTGCTTCATTCACCATTCCCTTTGATGCCTTTTCTTGCACTGGTGTTTTTGTGTGGGGTGGGATGGACAGCACAAAAACACTTCCAGAAATTAGAGCATCAAGGATGGTGGGACCTTGAGCATAGTTCAGACAAGCAAAATTAATAGTCTCTGAATAGGATTCTGTAATATGCCCCCATGTGTTTTCAGGAGATCACTTTGTCATGGACCTGTGTCAGGTTGTCTCTGATGAACAACCCAGTTGCTTAATTTAGAGCATGGATTTTTGACTCAGGGAATATCCCCAGGGGACCACAGATGAGAACGTGCCGATCTAATTTGTGATAGTGCAGAGAGCACTAGTATTTAATTTCAGACCTGGATCCCAGTACGTGGTGTTACACCAGTTCAGGTGGCCTTCTGTTTCACTCAGAATCTGTGATTCTGAATTGCAAGTTTAAAGCAATATTGCAATTTATAGTTTTCTGAAATAGCAGGTAGCTATTTTTATAGAGCAATTTGGAAGACAGAGAAACAAAAAGCCCTTGTGAACACAGTTGTATTCTAAGTATTAATGAATAACTCTCTAAATAGTTAACCAATATTTATTTACAGGGCCCTATGTGGGAAAAAAAACATTAAAAGGGAATCATAAATGTGATATTTGCATCTTTTTCCAGTGAGTGGCTGACTTGCTAAAAATAAATCTTAATGTATTTATAAAATGTATAAAAGTGTAAGTGATTCAGGGCCTCTGCTACTTAAGGGGGACGTATTTCATGAAGTTATAAGCACTGGAGAAAATTAAATCAATAAATCCAAATTGTGGAATTTGAGGCAATCTGTTTAAAGAAAATGACTTTGTCTAACGGAAACATCCTCACTTGTAAATGCTGTAAATAACCTTCCTTCTGGTTAGTCTCTCATGTGCTTGCACGACTGCAAGGAATGTGTCGTCTATTACCGGGCAAATCCAGACTCTGGCACAGGGATCCCCATGGGTAAGGGGATTCTTTCCCAAGGCTGAACATCAGTGGTGGAACTGCTTGGGGAGGCTGCTCCAGTCTAATCGAGTATCCTCTGCAGTGCTAGCATGGGAGAGGTGGGGAAGAAGGACTAGAGGATTTGTAGGAGATTTACCTGTCACCTGGGAATCTCCTTGGGGAAGAGGTGGAAAGCTTTCCCAAGGATGTGGAGAAGTGATGGAGGCAACTCTACCCTAAGAGGATAGCCTGTAGCCCTACTATGCACCTTGAGTGGAGAAATTTTTCCAACAGTGAATGCGCTAGCCACGTCTGCCTTTCCTCCAGCCAATGACCATCAGAGGAGTCCCCACATACGTGGACTCTGTGCCAGTGGTGTGCCGACCTTCCTTTTGCACGGTGGAGCTTTGCAGTTCCTCTTTGCATTTGTAGAAGTAAGATCAGGATTTGCCTTTGTGGAATTATATCCCAATATCAAGGAGGACCAAAGGAGTATTGAATAAAATGGTTATTAAAACACACATACGGGGATATAAAAATGGGGTGCAGAGGTACAGCACCTTTTAAGTAATCAAAATATGATGTAAGTGGGACTTAAGTGAATCTTAGACCTTGTGCTGGCCCCACTGTATGGGGTGAATTTCATCCATTATGACTATCCTAATTTGCACTTTGGTGGAATCCTTCTGGGCAAGCCTCAAGTTGCTTTTCTTTCCTTGTCATTCATATTTGGTTGGTTGTTGGAGGGAGGCTGTGTGGGTGTTTCTTTGTGCATTTGGTACTGGATGGGTTACTTGTGTACCTTCTTTACTGCCCACCCTCCTCCACTCTTTTCCTGGTGGGTCCCAATGCTTGAGCATAGCTATAGCCAGATCTAAAAATCCACAATGGCTTAAAACAGTTTTTAAAAACCTGCCAGTCCCCATAGAGTACCATTATTCTCCCTTCAGCCCTTTATTAACACTGTTTAAAGTTCTAACCCACTAAGTTGTTGACCAGACAGTATGTAATGGTGTCTATTTTGGAAGATATGGGCATGTTGTCTAGTGCTGGGGAAAATTGTATAACTTGCTGCAGTGTCTGCACAGATTTCAAATTGCTAATTATGGTAATGTGCCTCCCTTTTAATTGTGTATTTATTGCCAAGTGTCCAAAGAACCTTTGGACACCATGTTTTATAAGTAAACATTTTTGCATTAGCAAATCCAGTCAGACATGAGGATAGTTAATGATGGAAGTTTTAATGAATCATATTGCCACAAAATACAGATCAGCTTCATTTGTTTTATTTTAAAATAATATCCTTTGACTTATCAGTATTCACTGGAAAAAACTGTTTTTAAAAGTTGCGTTCAGGGTCACTACATAGCATTCCTGGAGATTATTCTTCACCTTTTGAAAGCCAGAATGGTTTAGGGGGGATGCATACAAGGTGGGAGGGAGGAGGTTCTGGGTTCTAATCCTGATTCACTTGTGTGGCCTTGGACAAGTCACTACTTTTGGTCTCTGTTTACCCATGTTTAAAATGGGGATAAAAATAATTATACACCCACCTTCCAGAGAGGGATATTAGTCAATGTTTGTCAAGTGCTTTGAACATACATAGTGGTAGAAAATTACGAAGCCTTATTGTTAGTATCTTCCACGACATATATATGTAAAATAAACTGCATGAAGAATGTTTTTTGGAAAACCTCACATCCCAGCAGTTGAGCTTGAAACTAGTTCAAATAAACTGCATTGGTGATGTAACAACTGCATTCACCTCTTTTCAGATTTACGGAAAAACTTTGAGCAAGACCCACAAGGAAAGGAGGTTCCTATTGAAGGAATGATTGTTCTGCACTGTCGGCCACCAGAGGGAGTACCTGCAGCTGAGGTGAGAGGGGAGACACTGGTTTTGACATCACTGTTATTAGCTAGTCTCTTTTGGACTGGATATATTTGGAGGGGAAGTGGGAAGGTATCAACTAAAGCCTGTTCCAGGTGTTTGTAAAAATCCAGTGCCATTACAATATTCTACTCTAGGGCCTCTTGACATATTGTTTTTGTTAAAGCCAGTTCTAATTCAACTTTTTATTGTCAATGAAGTTGTGCCTAAGGAGTAGAGTAAAGGGGAGGCGAAGGCACAGATATCAGTAGAACTGGCCTTTTCACCCGTGAGAGCTCGAGGATGACTGGATTTAAATATTTGCTTTAGAGACTAAATATGTGAGACTGCACGACAGTGAGGCACCAGTCTGCTCTTACCTGTCAAATGCAGAGAAATAGATGGTAGCCTCTGCTTTGAAATGGTGAAAGGTGAGTATAAAGAAAGCATGGAATAATAATAGTGATACTTTGCACTTCTAGCATCCTCTGTGTTCAAAGCATGGTGCAAACACTTACGTGGCTGGACACTCCACTATGTCCAGTAGTGCAGCAGGGTAAAACGGTCTGTTTTGTACTTCTGATGGTTTTACATTTTTTACCCATTCTGAAGGATTTTGTTTTTAAAGCCTTTGTCTTGATGTTATTTCATTATTCCACCTTCAGAATGAAGTGGCAGGTGATTTTTGAGGCTTCTAGGTTTTTTTCCCCCCCAGATGTAATTACTTAACAAAAACAAGTGCTTATTTGAACATTTCTCTTCCCTCCCCATCACTTAACCACCCACCTCCAAAATAGCAGTTTGGAGTAGCACACACAGTTTGGGGTAAAATAGTTAGCACCCCACATACATACTCCCCTTCTCTTAATCCCAGTCTGTTTTATTTTAAAATATGCAAGGGGCCAAAATTCGTGCCTGATCTAGGGGGAAAAAGTGACTCTAACAAGATGCACATGGAATAGCACTGTTCAATCTCACTGCTTTTATGCTGCTCCTCTTGCGTGTGTGCATCGTCCATTAGGGCTAAGCACTTGTCTTCATACCTGTCTTCAAAATGTCGGGGACACAGTAGATGCTTTACATATAAACTCCGGTGTAGCTCCATTGAGGTTAGTGGACTCGAACTAATGATGATTTTGGCCCTGTTGATGTTACTCTCTCTGCTTCCTGGTTCAGAGGAGGGCTTGTCTAATAGCCCATGTAAAGCAGTGGGCTAACAGCTATGCCAAGCATTTCACTAGGCATCATTTAATTTGGAGAGCTGTTGTAATATAGATGGAACTACCTCCCTTTCTGAATAGCAGGATGTTCAGCAGGGGTGGACAGCAGTCCCACAACTCAGTGTATGGTACCTCAATAAACACAGCTATGTCACTCCTGTGGGAGTTACAGTACTAGCTAGCCAGCTAATCCACCTTTGGGTTCGGAGCTAAGAGTCTGGGCCTGCCCATGCTGTACTGTGCTGTATTTACTCTCCAAAATGCCAGAGCGGCATCTGTGATGCTGCTATTTAGCATCCTTTGATAAACAGAGAAACTGGTATCAACTAGAAGTCGTTTGTCTCTCAAATCACTATGGTATCTACTAATTGGAGGGACAAAAGAAGCAGGGAAAATAGAGACTGTGTGTTTTCTTTCTTTGCAGTTTGAGTTAGATGGAAAACATGTTGGGCGGATGCCATCAAAAACCCAGGAAGAGTTAAGAAATGAGGCAAATTGGGATACAAATTAAAAGATCTTGCAGGCTGGTTTAGAAATAAGGGTAGGGAGGCGGGGGAATGTGTATCTACACATCTAGCACTCATTTCTCTATCAAGAGAATTTCTGCTACTACATCCACCTCAATGGTATCTAATTTCACCCACTGCTCAGTTTACTATATCACATCCTTGAAAGACTTGTTTTTTTGCCATTAATTCTCCAAATACATAGGCTCCACAGTGAGCAGAAAGTTAATAAGTGATAAATTAAACAAATTTCAGGCATTTTCTTTGGAAACAAAAGAAACAAATTTTAACCCGCCAGGTAAATAAATGCTATCCAACCTAGCAAGTATGTATGCTGAACTGAACAATTATATAAATTTGGCTATTTCCCATTGCGGATAGCTAAACAGTCAAAGACCATTTTCACTGTTGGAGTTCAGTAATTTGAAAGAAAGGGGATAAGAAATTATGGTGATTCAGAGCCAACATGTTTTGAATTTTATTGAGGATTTGAGAATTATCAGCAATTTTCCATTTGAAAATAGATATCCAACCATGGAAATTGTGATAATGGTCAGTAATTGGTGATTCATTTCTATGCAATTGCTGCCTTTTAAAACAAACTGGGCCAAAGATGCCCCTGATGTAATCCCAATGGATTTTCCCACTGTGGCATCATTATTGTTAAAGCATTAAAGATTAGATACAATAGCATGTTCTTTTCTGACTGTTCAACTACATAGCAACACTTCTGTTACCAATATTAAATTCCCCCCTAAATAAAATGATTGCTCAGAATAGTAAGTTTCTATTGTAGCACGTAAAGGCTTGGATTAGCATATTTAAAAAAACCCTTGCCTTTTGTGGATGTACATCATATAAGGCTTAGAGTGGGACAAGGCTTTAGATGTTGGGAGATTGAAGTTATCGCCCCTCCCAGCAGTGTAGGGTGGAGAGAAGAGACTATAAAGTAATGCACATTGGAAAAAATAACCCCAACTATACATACAATATGATGGGGGCTAATTTAGCTACAACGAATCAGGAAAAAGATCTTGGAGTCGTCGTGGATAGTTCTCTGAAGATGTCCGCGCGGCGTGCAGAGGCGGTCAAAAAAGCAAACGGGATGTTAGGAATCATTAAAAGGGGGATAGAGAATAAGACAGAGAATATATTATTGCCCTTATATAAATCGATGGTACGCCCACATGTTGAATACTGCGTACAGATGTGGTCTCCTCATCTCAAAAAAGATGTACTGGCACTAGAAAAAGTTCAGAGAAGGGCAACTAAAATGATTAGGGGTTTGGAACGGGTCCCATATGAGGAGATATTAAAGAGGCTAGGACTTTTCAGCTTGGAAAAGAGGAGACTAAGGGGGGATATGATAGAGATATAAAATCATGAGTGCTGTGGAGAAAGTAGATAAGGAAAAGTTATTTACTTATTCCCATAATACAAGAACTAGGGGCCACCAAATGAAATTAATGGGCAGCAGGTTTAAAACAAATAAAAGGAAGTTCTTCTTCACACAGCACACAGTCAACTTGTGGAACTCCTTGCCTGAGGAGGTTGTGAAGGCTAGGACTATAACAGCGTTTAAAAGAGAACTGGATAAATTAATGGAGGTTAAGTCCATTAATGGCTATTAGCCAGGATGGGTAAGGAATGGTGTCCCTAGCCTCTGTTTGTCAGAGGGTGGAGATGGATGTCAGGAGAGAGATCACTTGATCATTACCTGTTAGGTTCACTCCCTCTGGGGCACCTGGAATTGGCCACTGTTGGTAGACAGGATACTGGGCTAGATGGACCTTTGGTCTGACCCAGTACGGCTGTTCTTATGTTCTATATCTGCTTTGGGGGCATCTGGGAACACTGGGGTGAATCTTAGCAGAAGGGTTTAATAGTGTCATTCCAGTTGCCCAGGTCATTTATTTGTATATTAGAATTTAATGCTGCTGGTCTTTATCAGTGTTGTAAGGTGTTTTTATTTTATTATGGCACTCAGAGTTTTTGGTATAGGCATTTCCCCTCTACCCCCCAGCCTTAAATTGAAATTGACAAGTTGAAGCCTTAAATCATAGAATCATAGAGATGTAGGGCTGAAAGGGACTTCAAGATGCTTAGTCCATCCCGCTGTGCTGTGGCAGTACTAAGTATACCTAGACCATTCCTGACTGGTGTTTGTCCAACCTAGTCTTAAAAACCTTCAATGACTGGAGTTTCAAAACTGTCTTAGGTAACTTGTTCCACTGCTTAGCTATCCCAGTATTAAATCCAAATCTTAAAATGTAAAGTCAGGGCAGGTTGTTGAGGCAGTTCAGGGTGGAGGCAGGAAGAGCTGAATGACTTAGGTGAACACCCCAGGTGTTCAAAACTCACAAATTAGGCTCCAAAAATCATGAGATTGACTTAAAAATCCTGAGATTTAAAAAAAATGAATTTGGGTTCTTTTTATTTGCCTTCCTCTTTTTGAGGCTTTATGGTTTACATTTTAAAGTTTTTCTCCATAACCATGAAGAGTTAGGAATTTACATTTTTTTTCCTAATGCAAGCTAAGATTCTGAAGTTATCTCATGATTTCGGACGCTGAGGCTTTAGGAAAACACTAAATAATAGTGAGACTCTCAATAAAATTGCAAGAGTTGGCAATATCAGTATAGGTTCAGAGCGAGTCCATGCAGAATATTGACTATTGCATGACTAATTTGCCTGGGTTTATCATTTTTATTTACCTTAAGCTTATGGGAACGGTACTAACTAAAGATAACCGTTTCACCATTTGATACTCATCATTATTTAGACAAAACCTATTTGTTGTTTTCAGAACAATTCATTATTCCAAACTGCTGCTTTATTCTCCCCAATTAAATGGAAAATCTCTCTTTCATAAAAAAATTAGGAATGATGTCAGATGAAAAACTGACAGTTTAATGGTTTTCCACACATTAAAATTGTACAGCTCTCAATAAACCCTGAGTTACTGATGTTGGTTGTAAAATGGTTATTGCTGTTAATAAAGCCTGTAAATCTTAACAGGTCATATTTGCTTTGGACAATAAAACTTCACATAAAGGCTCATTGTGTAAGGCTAATTCTATTCACATGAAGGTAAACAGCCTACTTAAAATAATTCAGTGCCTTTGGAAACTGGGTACCAAATTCAAACCAGAACAGATCATGGTTTGTGGCAATAGTCCTTGTGGCTGTAAACTCATTAGTTCTTTGGGACAGAAACTGTCTTTTTTGGGGGCCGTGGTCCACGACTGGGGCTCCTGGGCACTACAGAAATACAAACAATTATTATTATTTATTAATTCTCATACACTAAGAAGGGTTAGGGCTGCTCAGCACTTGGATGGGAGGCTTTTAAGAAGCAGCCAAAGCTTCCTGAATGGTGTCGGAGATTCAGTACATTTATGTGGTTTGCACTGTGTTTTGATGAAAGTTTCCTGTTTAAGCACTGAGAGTTGGATTCAGAGAGGGGAAAATACCTATTTGATCCAATTTCGATAGCACCTATTCAGTCAACTCTGACTGCAATTCCTGTGATTTTTATCTCCCTGCCAATGCAGGACTGTTCCCTGAAATACGGTTTCTGAAGTTTGACTGAACAGTTTCCAAGGTCCGGCACATCCACTGCTTCCCTTGGGAGGCTATTATTTATTTGTATTGCAGGGATGCTGAGAGTCCCTGGTTGTAGACCAGGACCCCACAGTGTTAGATACTGTAAAGACACCCAACAAAGAGATGGTCCCTTCCCCCAAAGAGCTTGCATTTGAAGTATTAACAGGAGACAATAGGTGGATAGAACAGGAAGAGGGAACAGAAAGATGGTTAGGCGGCTGGTGTGCTTTGCCTGCTGCTCTGCATGCCATCCAATTTTGCGTATTTTATAGGCAACATAGTACAGGAAGAGTTTTCAGAAGGGATTTGAAAGAGGAAGATGGGTTTGTGCTTATTTCCTGATCAAATGCATTCTCCCGGTCAGGAAGTCCTCTCCGCATCCCTCTTCAAGATTCACTCTAATTTTCCCCTTTCTTAATTTCATCCTCTTACTGCCAGTTTGAATCCCTTTTTGCCACCCCTAAATATTTTCACTCCATCCTTGATGTTTACACCCTTCAAATATTTGTAGTTTCATTTTGCCATCTTAGCTGAGCTTAACGTATAAGGGATGATTAAAAGAGCTAAATATGGCTCTGAAGCTGCGAAGAGCTCCTTGCAGAATGGGGCAAGAGGCTCATAAATTGATCCCTGCAGCCCGTTGGGGATTGTGCATCACTCTCACTGGTAATGTGTAGTACTCAGCGTTCAATAAATAGAAGGGATTTCAGATGGGATTAATAAATAAATCAATAGCCGAGTCCTATATAAAGGCAGAGTTACCCATTAACAGAGGCCTAATTTTGAGCCTCTTGTCTATTAAAGCTGTTTGTGAGGGAGAAGGCAGGGATTTTCAAAGGCAAAAAGGTGCACAACTCCCAGCAAAAGAGAGGCTTCCATTGGTGCTTCTGAAAATCTCTCCCTTGCTCTGCGAAGGATTTGGGGGATGCAGATTTTCAGAAGGACGTTGTACCCAAGAACACACAGCAGAGGTGATTTATTCAGAGGCTTGGGCAAGGCAGAGAAGAAAGTATGCACTTCTAATCTAATGTGAGTGTGAGAGAAATGGCGAAGTTGTTCCAAATAGTGGGAGCTGCAGGGGAGAAGGCTCTTGAACCAACAAGTTGAATAGAGAAGAGACTAGTACTAGATCAGAAGGGGAGTGAGGTGAAGATGTGTGTGTTGTAGTCAAAAAACATGAGAAGGGTAATTTGTTAAGTGAAACCTGCAATGTCGGAGTCAGTGGGATTATTTTAGACTGGGAGGGCTGTGATTGTATTACTACTGAATGTTTTATAAAGCTGTTATGTGTTAGATTGAGCTCCTCCTGGGGAGCCGGTTACCTTTTATCCCATGCTGCAGAGGACCTGATAATTCTTTTGTAAACAGTTTAAGCTTTCGTGCGGATTGTGCATGAAAACTCATTCATTAGGGCTTATGGGCTTTGAGTGGGATGACGCTTTCCAGAATGTTACTGCAACGTGAAGGTTGTACATTATTCTAATCTGAGGTGGCTATAGTAGGGAGGACTAATGGAGGATGGAGCTTACATGAGGGATCTGGCAATGGTGACCTTTTCAATAATTAGTATTTGATTAGAATGTCTAACATTGTTACAGAAACCTAATGGACTCTGAAGAAAGGGAAGCATTGGATAAATATACTAGGATGTTAGAGACCGTAAGGATCTTCACGAGTAATTTTTTTGAAATTCCTGTTGCCACAAAGTAACTATGAGTAGTCAATGGGCTACTAAGGTATTCAGAAAGCAGGTAGCCACAACAAATCTGTCCCAACTAAGCAAAGTTGGTCTGTAAATTTAAACAAAGTGTGTTTCATAGCAATTTTGTAATTTTCCAGGGCTTTGGATTAGGCCCTATGTAACAAGGTGAAGTTTGGACAAATTAGTAAGCATGCAAAGGGAAGCAGTGACTCTAAAAAATAATTGGGGGCCATGAGTAATCAGCTGGACATGAGTTTCCTTTGTGATACTGTGGCTAAAAGGGCTAATGCCATCCTTGGACGTACAAACACAGAAATATTGAGTAGGATGAGGAAGGTTATTTTGCTTATGTATTTGGCACTGGGATGACTGCTACTGGAGTACTGTGCCCAGTTCTGGTGTCCACAATTTAAGAAGGCTGTGGAAAAGTTGGAGAGGATTCAGACAAGAACCATGAGACTGATAAGTTGAGCTAAATAAATTGAGCTCCTTGAGTCTCTCTCAGTAAGGCAGGTTTAACAATTGTTTAATCAAAGAGAATGTGAAGGGGTGACTTGGTCCAGGTCCATAAATACCTATATGGGAACAGATATTTGAGAATGGAGGACTCTTCAACCTAGCAGACAAAGGTATAATAAGATCCATTGTCTTAAAGTTGAATCTAGACAAATTCAAACTGAAAATAAGGCACACATATGTAAAAGTGAGGGTAATTAGCCATTGGAACAATTTACCAAGGGTTATGGCAAAGTCTCCATCATTGGCAATTTTAATCAAGACTGGATGTCGTTTTCTAAAAAAAGATGCTCTAGTTCAAACAGGAATTAATCCAGGGAAGTTCTGTGGCCTGGTTTATGCAGCAGGTCAGACTAATCACAACGGTCCCTTTTGGCTTTATAATCTATGACAGACCTAGGCTTATTATGTCATTAGAAATTCCACAGTTGCATATATCACCATTTTTCTAAGAGTATTGTCTATTTTTGGTACAGACATCCCTTTTTTTCCCCAAGGAAACTTTATGGATTTGAACTCAAATAGAAAACAATGTAGTCAACTTGTGGACCTCCTTACCTGAGGAGGTTGTGAAGGCTAGGACTATAACAATGTTTAAAAGGGGACTGGATAAATTCATGGTGGCTAAGTCCATAAATGGCTATTAGCCAGGATGGGTAAGAATGGTGTCCCTAGCCTCTGTTCGTCAGAGGATGGAGATGGATGGCAGGAGAGAGATCACTTGATCATTGCCTGTTAGGTTCATTCCCTCTGGGGCACCTGGCATTGGCCACTGTCGGTAGACAGATACTGGGCCAGATGGACCTTTGGTCTGACCCGGTACGGCCTTTCTTATGTTCTTATGTTCTTAAAAGAGATTTCACTCCCATTTCCTGTCATCATGCCAGTATTTGGCCAAATCCCCTATAAAAGGTTCTGATTATTCTATTCCACTAGGTGAAAATACAGGACTATTATTTTTCTGATGAGCCAGCATGTTGTGTGGTTGAGCTAGTCCCCAGATAATCGATAGATCTCTTTATTTCTGTGACTGACTGATATAATCAAACCTCTGATCACGCAACACTCGTCAATAGAAAGCAAATGCTTTACAACTGGAATTAAATTTAAATCCAGTTCAGTTAATCATTTGAGCATGTCCATTGCCAACAATATAAAACTTTATCTCTAGGATTATTTCTTCTGCTATGTAAAGTTGCCGAAGATCAGCTAGAGCTAAGTGTGGAGGTGTTAAAAATAAGCATTCTTGCCACAAATGACGCAAACCACCACTTGTGTGGTCGTCTTCCCCAAAGGAAATGGAAAGCAGGGTTTCTCCATGACAGCAGTTGTCATGCTTCTGTAGGAGAAATCAGGATAGATACATGTGATGCTTTGGGAGATGGGGAGCTGTTCTTTCCTTTTCACCATCCTTCCTTCTCCCTGCCCCACGCTGCTTGCAACCAAGTGATTATAATTAGTGCTAGCTATTTGTTTGCCTATGTGAAAAATTAGTTAGTGGATCTCCGTGCATTTCCTAATGGATAGGTGTCCGCATTACTAAATACATTACAGTAGCACTGATTGGCAGCATTAGCAGAGATGCCAAGTATTATGGGGCTATGAAAAGGCCAAAGAACATGTGGGCATTGTGACTAAACTGCCTTTTAATCTTTAGAAAGAGTTCTCCCAGGCCAGGTTTGAAATCGTTTGGGGGAAGCGTGTATTTCTGCTGCTCAACAGCACCTCTTCCATGGATAAACAGGAGTGCAGTGTGCAAGGCTGTTGGTGAAAGATGCCAGATTCAGTATACTTCAAATGTTAATATCCAAGAGGAGGAGTTGGGAGAACATAGTTCAAAAGATTTGGAATATGTGTTTTGCTTGTATCAAATTAATTTACAAATAAAAGAAGCTACTGTAGCATTGTCAATGCTCTGTGTGTTCACACAGTTTAGTTTTAGTAAATAGTCTTTAAGCTGAATTACACATTAGTAAAAGCAAATAATCAGGTAAGCCTACAAATAAGGAACTGCAGTACTATAATTCAGCTTTAATGTTGCACAGGGATGAATCAAGAGCTCCAAATCCTGCTGAGGCAGCACTGATTTTAATGTTACTTCAAAATGCACTATACTACCCTGTCCTGATTCATTTAGCAGCAAATTTCAGTTGCCTGTGTCAGCTAGGACTTAAATAAAAATTATATAAAGGAGCATCTCTTTAAATATGTGTTTTCTTCCCAAGAACTTAATTGCAAACTATATGGAACGAAAGTAGTCCTTTGCATATGAGATGCGATGGAATGTGCCTGTTATTAATAGTACTAAAATCCTCATGCAGCAACAGTTGGTAAGAAAACTGAATAACTTATGTATTACCCGTTGCCTTCTCATTTTAGATAGGTTAGATGGCTCCAGGAGAATATGAAGACATTCTAAATTCTTCAGCAGTAGAGATGGGTGTTTACCATTACCATATGCCTCTGCCTATAGATGTGACAAGAAAAGCCCACGCACCATCTGTCCAGGAGCAACTTAGCTCTGTTCCTAGAATGTACTGCCTTTGGAAAGGGGTTACATATGCTTCCAGGAATTAGATGTCCTCAACTTCCAGCAGGTTCAGCATTCGGCACACATTCCATCTTCCCAGTTGGGCATATGGCTGTGTCCCCATTATCTGGATATGGTGAGGCAAACTCTGTGCCTCTCCCCTTTTGGAGGTAGCTGGATTTCTGTGGGCATTCTTGGTGCATTGCCACTGCATTAGGAGAATTAAAACAAAATAAAATGAATCCTCTTCTCATGTGCTGGCACAGCAAGTAAAACGGAGCTGGTGAGCAGCTGCACTGCAGGCATCAGCACCCAACCCAAATGATGCAGTTTTTATGAGAGTTGAATGCTGGAATATTATTTTTTTTATGTGTCAGTCTGCACATCTGATAATCCTCTGCTGTGGCAAATGTTGATTTAAACATAACAGAGTCTCTGCTGGCATGAGCATGGTGGGACTGGAGCCATTCCTTTTACTGTTGATTCTGAATTGGCCCAGGGAGAAAACAGTTCTGTCTCCCAATCCCCACAATAGATTCTCCCCATAGATATGTTTAGGAATTGTGAGCAATAGGGGCCTCATTTAGGTTGGAGTGCCGCGATATTGCAATCCCAACACTCTAATGGTGGTGCTGTTAGGCTGCCAGATCGGGCTCAATTAACTCTGGTCCCGATTCTCCTCTCACTTATACTGTTAAACCCCATTGACTTCAATGGCGCTACTCCTGATTTACCCTGGTGTGCTGTAAGTGGGGGGGAAATGAGGCTCAGTTCTCCTCTCCCTTGAGCCGCAGGACTGATCGCTTAGTTTGCCAGAGCAACATCTTTATCCTTGCCAGTATTTCGTCATTCAGACCTATCCCCTCACTACACAGCTAACATCAGTGCTTGAAGAAGGCTCGCCACTGCTGTGTCTTTGCGACGCAGGCTGCGGCTACCCAGAGAGGAGAAGAACTTCTCTCCGCTCCAGTGACATTTCAAACACCCCCTGTGACAGTGATGCACACTGTCTGCTCCATGAGAAGTAAAATGACATGGTGTTGTCTCACCCAATGGTCTGACCAGTCTCTGTCCTGCTGCTGCCACAGCTGACCTTGCTACCATTGGCCTGATGTATTATGAGAACCAGTAGGGAAGCTTCCCCAGCGCCAGTGCATGAACACAAGTTCAGGTGTAGAGAGAGCATGTGCATGTGAGACACCTTCCTGATAGCAAGGTGTGAATTAGAACCAATACCATCAGCATCCTGAGCCTGGTGAAGGTGAAAATAAGCATCCCTGACCTGCTAACACAGAAGGTTGTCAGCTTCTATTGGTAAGAGATCCCGCGAGGCACCAAATGGATTGTTAAAACACAAATTCAGTCCCTTTTTGTCTAGAAGCCCCTGTGGTTTCTGAAATGGAGCCTGCCATGGAGCTAACTTAAAGGATAGCTTCAAAGGGATGAGCAGAAGTAGCAGATTGAAGCACCCCGTAGGCAAAGTCGGATCGCTTCTTCGTTTACAGTCAATCAGTGTAAAGAAAACAGGGCTCGCCAGTGAAGTGATTTTAATCCAGCTCTGTTTGGCTTTGGAAGCCCTGAATGGCATAGGCCCTGGCTATATTCAAGGAATCCTGCTTGAGTCCTTCCTTGCAGAGATATCTTTGCTGTCACACTAGTTGCCCATCCAGGAATTCTACCCTGGTTGCACCCTGAGAGTGGAAGTGCGAGAGGTTGCACCTCTCTCACTCGTCCCCGGATATCCTTATCAGCCCGTCCCTAAAAAGTAACAAATATGCTTGTGTTCATGTCTGCCAGCCCCTGCATAAGGCTGTCCTCGGCATCTGTTTAAACAGTGTCATGAGCTTGCATCCGAAGAAGTGGGTATTCACCCACGAAAGCTCATGCTGCAAAACGTCTGTTAGTCTATAAGGTGCCACAGGATTCTTTGCTGCTTTTACATGAGCTTATTTATGTTTTTATACCTTTTTGTTTTTAAAGAGGTTTTAACTGTATTGTATTATTGTGTTGCACTTTAAAAGCTGCTTATTAATTATTACTTTCTTGTATTATTGGTGGACAAGTCCATGCACTGTTCACACACTATGCGCCGTTTGCATTCTGTATTGATTTAACTTGAGCTGACCTTTAGATTATGCCCCTTGCCTAGGCTGAGCTATGTTTTCCATCATTTATTGGGGGCAAGCTAAAAAAAAATGTACAACCTTGCATGAAACACCCGCTGTTTTCAATATTAGCCAAGGCCCTGAGTCCATGAGAAGGGAAATGTGGCCATGGGTCCAGACTTGTCTCTGGCACGTGAAACACAGTTCAGGCTAAAATAGGTGCTCACTATCTGGAAAACAGAAGTCAGCAATAACTATCCTAATGTATTGTCCTGTCAGTTTTCTACTCTTTTCAGAAGAACAGTTTACTGGAGTGATGCTGTGCTACCCGTGCACAGGGAATCAGGTTTATTATGTGCATGTCTGTTTGGAAACAGGTCTTCTGGCTGTAATCTAGTTTGACTGCTCACTGGCTATTTCTGAATTCTTTGTTTTGACAATACTCTTTATCTGAGAAGCACCATGTCAGCTTATGCTGCATTCCTCATGCTGAGCCTGCTACTTCTAGGTCAGTTGTAAAATGTTGTGCGAAATATATCCCGGCATTCAGCAAGGGCAGAGCTGGCACGCCATACCCTTTCAGCTAATTCAAGATATAGAAAAATTATAGGGGCTAGGCAATGGTGGCAGATATAAAGTATTCCAAAGACTGCACCATGCAGAAAAGTCCAAGACCTCTGTGAAGATACATAGACCACCATGCTAGTAATAAACAGCCAGTAGGACCCAGAAAAAAAACCCTTTCAAAATAAAGGTGACCATTTATTATCAGTCAGACAGACATCTATAACTAGCTTAGACAGCTAGAATTCTATTGAGCAAAAAAAAAAAAGGGAATAGAAGGGTGCCCGCAGCTGAAAACATCCATCATGCAGGCACGAAACCTTACATGTTTGTAGTCTACCAACCCAGGCCCATTTTGGGGACTAACGGGTAACCCATCCTCTAGAAAAATGTCATTGCTACCACACGTTAGGAATATATCTGGTGGTCATCATCAGTGTGGATGTAGATGCTGGAGGAGGTGTAGTTTTTCTATATAACATCATGTTTAAACGTTATCAGGCATCCAATCTGCAAAAATCATAAAATCACAAAAAAGAGCCAGAACTTGTTGAAATATAGTCTAATTTTGACAAAAAAATTTGAAGAAAGCTTCTAAATATAATTGATAAAATGCAGCCATAAGCTCAAAATAGTCCTGTTTTGGAACGTTTGAGAAATATTTAGCCCCTGGTGATCTATTTTATGCATTTTCCTGTACAGTACTTTTTTGCCTGCAGTTAAAGCTAAAGTATGTAGTCACATGGCAGTAGGAGCTTGTTTGTACCATGGAATACATCAAGATATTTGTCATTATTTGTAGAGTGGACTGATGTGAGAACAGATGTCAGTCCGCTATTTTTATGAAGTTATGCAGATAAGATTCCTACCCCTAAATTATAAAATATATATTTTTGATGATTTCTCCTTGGCTGGCGACATAAGTCTAACGCACGTATGGTTCAACTGTAATTA
Source organism: Platysternon megacephalum (assembly GCA_003942145.1). Lineage (NCBI taxonomy): Eukaryota > Metazoa > Chordata > Testudines > Platysternidae > Platysternon > Platysternon megacephalum. Next base: position 4,734,739 of record QXTE01000071.1, read on the forward strand.
TCATCTTACTATCTCTGAATACAATGACAATACATGTAAACTACTTACATATCAGTAATAATAGTTAGTAGTAGAAGGGCTGTATACTGTCTTGTATGACTATTATGTGAATAACCCCTACATGTAACTATCAGCTACTAAATGTTTAATGCAACGCCCCTTCAAGCTGTATTTACTCACAAAAATAATCATTTGCAGATAGTTGAAACATTTCTACTCCCCCTCAGAATCTGTGTCTGACGTCTTCAATGCTCTGTTGCTAGGCTAATCACTGTCACAGTTGCATGCATCAGCACACACCAAATCTTCTGTATGGCATTTGCATCTCCTTGTTGCACAAGTGCTCTCACAGCTGCACTAAACAAGGAGGGGAGGGGAGAGGTGTCTGGGCAGGGCCGGTGCAACCCATTAGGTGACCTAGGCGGTCACCTAGGGCGCTGCTATTTTGGGGGCGCCGGCGCCCCGGCCGTCCATTCAATTTTGGGGGCGGGACCTTCCGCCGCCGCTGTTGGGGGCGGCATTTCGGGGGCGGGACCTTCCGCCGCCTAGGGCGCCGGAAGAGCTGGCACCGCTACTGCGTCTGGGGCAGGTACCAGCACTATCATTTAGGAAGAAGACACATGAAGATACTGAACTGTTGCATGATTCCATGTGCATGACTAGATAATTTACAGATTTCAGGGACTGCCTGAAGGAGGCTATTGTTGGTGGCAGTTTCTCACTTGTTTTGTTCTTCTTAGCAACCAAATTGTAGCACATATTATCCAGAGATCCTTGCTTCTTACCACTGTAAAATAATGATACTAATAGGCTTCTGACTCAGAAAAAGCTGCAGTTGGGTTGGACCGCAGTTACCTACCTTCAAATCTTGCTACTGGTACTGAGCAAGGACCACTTGATTCAGCTACTGCTTGGTCCTTCATTAATGTTCTGGTTAGGTCAGGTCTGTCCATGCCATGAGTTCAAAATAAAGGTCCTAATTTATAAAGCTATCAACAGCCAGAGACGTAGGTACCTCTTGGACTGTTGGATCATCTTTGATGTGTGACCATGTCTGAGTGTTTCTGCTCTTTGCCCTGGATATTAGGAAAAACTTTCTCACTAGGAGGGTGGTGAAGCACTGGAATGGGTTACCTAGGGAGGTGGTGGAATCTCCTTCCATAGAGGTTTTTAAGGTCAGGCTTGACAAAGCCCTGGCTGGGATGATTTAGTTGGGGATTGGTCCTGCTTTGAGCAGGGGGTTGGACTAGATGACCTTCTGAGGTCCCTTCCAACCCTGATATTCTATGTTTCTATGATTCTAAAACTGCTCACAGTGCAGGTAATGGGAGCAGTCTTATAAATGACAACATGCAATTAGGTTACTGACACACCACAGCTGATCTTTCACGCTTGCTTTTGGGATAGAAAGAAATCACTTTTCTTTTGCACAAAGCTGGGGGGGGGGGAAAGAGTAGTCTGCACACAGAACATGTATGACTAGCCTTCCCCTGATCTGACCACCCCACAATCAAAATATGATTAAGACTTTCACTTTGGTTCTACAATGTGGGGCCATTGGGAGCAAGACATGGATTACCAACAGGTACAAAAGACACACGAAGGCTGCACTAGACAGAGTCAGACTGGCTTGGAAATTTGTATGTGAGGTGCGAAGGCCTTGGGTGCTATTTGTGGTGCAAATCTGGGGTCATGGTCAAGCAGCTCCTGAGATACAGCTCCCTGCCCCTCCTGGCAAATAACATGTGTTTAATTTTTAAGTGCTCTAAAAAGCAAAGGCAGAGCCAGGATGGTTTGAGAACTGGTATGCCAGCTGAAGCCCCAGAATACCAGCTGGGGTACAATTTGGGGGGCCATTTGATGAATAGATCCTCCCCTGTCCCCTACCCTGTTTTTATAATGGGACAAACTACCCAGGGAGATCCAGCAGATTTTTAGTTGGAGGCACAGACAGCGGAGCTGCAGCACTGAGCTGAGAACGAATGTGCTCCCTATGGGCCACAGGCCCACAATGCAGAATTCAGGGGAGCTGAGAATAGGTACATTTAGTCCACAACATAGGCACACAAAAGGCCCTAGATGCCTAAGTCCCAGATTTGGTCAACACTGGGATCCGCAAACCTCCTGCTCACTTGGCACCTGAGTTTTTGCTCTAAACGTTCCCTAGCTGCTTATGTTCTTCTTCGAGAGCTGTCCCTGTGGGTGCTCCACTCCAGGTGTTGGTGCGCCCCTGTGCCTTCACTCGCAGATTTTTCCAGCAGTACTCGCACAGGCAGCACACACCTCACGTGCCAAAATAACGCATGCACGTGGCCCGGGCTCCTCAGTTCCTTCTCTACTGTCCCCGGCCTGAGACGGAACTCAGCAGTCTCGCTCAATTATTTCTCGCTTTAGTTGGTTGTTTTATACAGTTTATCAATTTTTTTTTTAGTCAGATAAGTTTCATTTCCCCTTGTTCTCTTTAAAAAAAAATAAAATAAAAAAATCCTTCCCAGTTTTTCTCTGTCAGCTAGACAGTTTATACTATGCCTGGCTCTCCAGGTTTTAAGAGATGCACCTATCCATCTACCAATCTTCTTTCCTAAACCACATGCGAACACTTTCGAAGTAGCAATGCACACACTCGACGTGTGCAGAGCGTTGTCCTTTTATTTGGATAGGACTAAGCCCTTTAGGGCTTCCCCTAAACTTTTCATTTCAATCGCAGAACGATCCAGAGGCAAATCCATCTCTATCTAGAGAATATCGAATTGGATAACAGACTGCATCCGCCTATGTTACCAACTAAAGAAGATGAATCCTCCAACTTCTGTTAGAGCACACTCCACCAGATCGGTGTCAATGTCTGTGGCATTCTTACGTAACATTCCCCTCACAGATATTTGCAAAGCCGCCACCTGGACTTCGGCGCATACCTTTGCTAAACAGTATGCCCTTACTCAGGGACCCCTGACTGACATTCAAATGGGCTGAGCTGTGCTGGCTACAGCTTTCTTACCAGAGCCGAAGTCCCTGCCTTCTAAGGAGATACAGGTCTGTCTCATCTTACGCTGGGGTTACGTTCCGTGGTCAGCGCCTAAAGCGAAAACCGCGTATAGTCAAAATTACATTGAGTGGAATGGCGGGCAGAATCGCCCGCACTACAGAAACAGTATTTAAATTGTTATTTTTCTCTCTTTTTTTTTTTTTTTTTTTTTTCTTGTTTTTGCCGACTGCATAAAGCTGAAATCGCACATGTGAAATGCGCCTAAGATGCGACAGACCTGTACTGCTTTTCAGTCACCTGGAGTGCAGCACCCACAGGGACATCTCGCTCGAAGAAGAGGAGGAGGTTACTCACCTGTGCAGTAACTGATGTTCTTTGAGATGAGTGTCCCTGTGGGTGCTCCACTACCCATCTTCCTCCCCTCTACGTTGGAGTTTGGAGCGGTCTCTGTTGTAGAGAAGGAACTGAGGAGCCCGGGCCATGCGTGTGCGTTATTGAGGCGCGTGAGGCGGGCACCATGCATGCGCGGCCCGTGCGAGTACTGCTGTAAAACTTTCCGCACGAAGGCGCAGGGGCGCACCACAGGGACACTCATCTCAAAGAACATCAGTTACTGCACAGGTGAATAACCTCCTCTTTCTGCCCTGAGCATGTGTCCTGCAACCTCATTCTAGGCACCAGAGGCCGAGCTCATGGCTAAGCCCCTGCATGATTCTCCAATTGAGGACAAAGAGGCATTGCTCTGCCCATCTTCCCTGTGGGGCTCAATCTGGTAGGCAGGCTCAGAGGGCACCTAACTCCAATCAAAGTGGTCAGGGAGGAAATAATGTTCAGCTCAAGGGTTAGGGTACTCAGCCAGGATATGGGACAGCATGGGTCAGTTTCCTCTCTCTATCTCTTGAGGAAAAGGGATTTGAACAGGGCTCTGCCACCTCTCAGATGGGTGTCCTGAGAGAAGAAGCAGGTCTCCTTCATAACAGGATTAGGGTACTCAGTTGGGATGTGGCCCAAATAATATTTAATTCAAGTGGACAGCTTTAACAGTCAAGACTGAGGGAGCCCCCCTCCTTGCTATTGCTCATATTCCAATCATTTGGGCACTAGATCCCTCTTCAAACTCCTTTGCCTCAGGCAGAGGGGGAAATTGAAGCAGGGTCCCCAACATCACAGACCCTCCCTTATTATACACCACAGACTAGAGCACACACCCTGGCTGCAGGAGATGCCTCTTTGAGGCCCTTCATCAAGAGCAGAGGCGGGATTTGAATCCGCAGCTGCCATAATCTAGGTGAGCAGTCTGTTAAACGATAGAGCTGAGAATGGGCATGCTTTGTGAATGCCGCAAGCACTGAGATCCGGGTGGGGAATGCAGAACAGACACCCTCAGTGCCGGCCACAGCCTTGCACCCAGCACCAGTGTAGGAAATTGAGAACAGGCAGTCTCAATGTCTGCCCTAAACACAGAGCCCTGACACGGGGGGGTGGGGGGGTCTAAATGGGTGTGTGAGAGAAGCATTCTGGAGCTCCCATTTCCCCACACTCCTGCTTCTTGGGGGGTGGGGAGAAGAGCTCTAAACTCCTTTTCCACTCATTTCTGTGGGCACTCAGCTGCTGTCTTCAGACATTTCTTTTTTCTCCATGCCACTGAAAGCTGAAGTACAGTCACATCCATTGACACCATGAATGTTTGGCAGTATAAGGCACATATTTGTATGTCTGTTCCCAGCTCCCCAGCCACTCTATGCCTGGGAATCAATCTTTTATTTTGGCCAACTCCAGTTTTGAAATAGAATTAATCTACCCCGAATAGAGCAATATCTTGGGCACAAAGATACACCCTCTGAGTCCAAGTTCCATATTAGCACCCTGTTTACTCTGAGTGTTTGCTTTGCATGAGCGACTTACAAGAACATGTGCAAATCAGTTTCCTCGTGATCTGGTATTGCAGAATAGTTGCCAGGCACTTCTTTCACTGCTAGGGCAATGTCATGAAACCCACCAGCAAGGTGCACATCGACCAGGTGACAATCTCTGTTTTACCATCCAATCAGTGAGGAGAAAAATTCAAAGACTAAATCTAACTTTGGAAACTGGTATCATCTTCAAGCGTTGCTTTGATAATAGTGTTAACGCAGTGGGGTTCCAAACTTCTTGCATTTGGACATTCTCCAGGAAATCTCTCTCACTGATTTGATTGATTTGTCATTTGCATAATTGTCACCAACAAAAGCAGTATATTGACATTGTAGTCCAAGTATAATGTTCAGCAGCTGATCATACAGCTCCCCAAAAGTTTTCCACTTGGCAATGTCAGTGCACGCCATCTGCAGAAGCATCATGAGGTCAATAATAGCTAATGTTGGCTCATCGGATGCTGGTAGCTCAACCATTGACAGATTTTTCTCCAGCCAAGACAGCGTGTTGCTCTTTTGGGTCTTTCTTAGAGAGTCATCCAAGTTGAAGAGGGAAAGTGGGACTGGTGCCAGCACATGCTTCATGAAACCCTGGATAGCAACGTCTCTGGACTGGGTAATAACTGTCAGCTTGCTGACTATCTGACAATTAATAGTTATTACTTGTGCTGTCTGCTTCTTTTTGTTCGTTTGTTTGATAGTATTGTTAAAATTACTAAATTATTTGAGATTATGCCTTTTATGGAATCTACCTCACCCCTTAGAAGCTTACTGGTTACAAGCGGCTTCATTTCATGTGTGCCATTCTGTTTCATCATGCACAAACTTACTGCAGTTTCAGGATCCCCTACATCACAGACCCTCCCTTATTATACATCACAGACTAGAGCACACACCCTGGCTGCAGGAGATGCCTGTTCAAGGTCCTTCATCAAGAGCAGAGGCGGGATTTAATGTTGCAATGTTCACAAGTGGCTCTCTGTTGTTTGGGCTTGTTCCAGGTTTAATGCTAAAAGGATTTGGCTTTTTTTTTTTTTTGGTCACAACTTTTATATCTTGGACAGAAGTTTCATCTTCAGCCATGTGCTTGGTGGTAACTTCTTTGTGGAGATCTGTGGCTGAGATTACATTTGTTTCGTTATAGCTGTTACAGCTGCCTTAAAATGTAGTACTCGGTGAGAGCCATATCTGTGTGCAAAGATTCTGATGCTTCCCAATCTGTCAGGCACCAGAGCTCTTAATCCCAGAGTTGCCGAACAGAAACTTTACACTTGCACCACCATGCTACAAGGCCAGAGAGGGAAACTGCAGAGGATACTCAACAAAAAGAGGCTCCACCCTCTGACTCAGCAGGATTAGCTGTCAGCTGCTGATTGGTCACCTTCTAACATAAAGCTTCCTCTCCTGCCACACCCCTTGTCTGAGCAACTAGTTGCGAGGTCTGCTGCTTGCTAGACTCCCAAAATCAAGCTCATACCTTCTTGTCTGGTTCCCACTCCTTGTTTCCATTACCTTGCCTTGTTCCTGCTCCTTCAACCTGATACAGGTATTGACTCTCGCTTTGACCCTTGGCATGACTTCTGGCTCCGACTCTGGGTTGACCCTGGCATGGCTTCTCCCTCTCACTCTGGCTGTGACCTTTGGCCCAGCTTCTGGTTGTGACTCTGGCTGTGACCCTTGCATGGTTTCTACCTCTGACTGACTCTAGCTGTGACCATGGGTGTGACTTCTGACCATGACTGTTCTCTGGGCTTCGCCCATTAGGTCAGACTGCCCATGTACAGACCCTGATGCAGTCCTTGATGAGAGATTGCTCAATGGTCAGGTCATGCCATACACCACTTAAAGGGTCTGGCAGTCTGGTATGCTGCTCCCTAATTATCAAGTAGGGTGTGATCTATATTTGGCTTCTCCTCCTCCAGAAGTCTGGATTCTATTATAGTTATACAACCCCATCTAGCATAATTCACATGACCACACTAGAAGGTAAGTGGCATCATCTCTGCAAATGTCAAAAGCTCCATGGACTTGTTATTGTCTCTCTTTGCTGCTTTGAAATCCATCAGTATTTGGGAAAAATCGTTATATAGTTTTCCCAGAACACAAATGTATATGAATAGTTTTTTTTCCCCCTTAGGTAATGTAAGTGTCCCTGAGCTGGCAGAGCAATTAGGTACTGTTCATTAAGTCTACCAGATCAATCTGTGCTTCTACTCTTTTCTCTGTGTACTTTCTCCACGTCTTCAAATGCTTCTGTGCACATTGGAGCTTTCCCCAAGATGTTTCTTCTGGGAGAACGTAATTGTTCATGGAATCACCAAGTGCCACCCATTTCAAGCAATTCATTACCTCATTCACAAGTTTGTGGATTCTAATATCCCAGTTATATGCTTTCCCTCTTACAGCATGGCTGATGACTGAAGCAGTGTAGATGTTGGTTTGAAGACATCCTTATGGAAGCCCACTTTCTTGCATCAAAGTGCCTATATCACCCATGAAATTCATTGCACGATGCATGCCTCCCATCTCAGGGTGGTCATTGTCCAATTCATTTTAATTCTTCCATTTAATCAACTCTGCTTTGCAGTAGATTATTTTTATCATATCTGACATAGGTCCAGTCTTGGCTCAGAGTCTAATATATCCTTAAAATATTTCATCATGATGCACACTGTATTTGTCAGTTGTTGGTGCAGGACAATAACCAATGTTCATAGAATAGCAGACACACATTTCTCAAATCAGTCCATTTTACAAATAATGACAAATATTTCGATGTACCATATATGGTACAAACAAGCTCATACTGTCATGTGACTACAGACTTTTGCTTTAACCAAAACAAAAAAATGGACAGGAGAATGCATAATATATCATACCTGAGGTTAAATATTTCTCAAACTTTCCAAAACATTTTGAGTACATAGTTGCATTATCAATTGTATTTAGAAACTTTCTGCCAATTTTGGTCAAAATTAGACTGTCTTCGGGTTATGTCCCTTTTTGTGACTTTTATGATTTTTTCAGATTGGATGCCTGATAATGTTTATCCATTACATGATATAGAAAAAGTGCACCACTACAAGCATGTACATTCATGCTGGTGATGACTACCAGATATATGCCTAATGAATGGAAGCAAATATTTTTTTCTTGCTGATTGGTTACCCTAACTCCATTAATAAGATGCCTTTTAAAATCTTGCTCGTAGACTACTAAGAGTGAGAAGGGAAAAAAATCCAGGTTTAATGTATTCATAGAATCATAGACTCTGGGTTAGAAGGGACAGCAACTGTCATCTAGTCTCATCCCCTGCCAAGATGCAGGATTTGTTGTGTCTAAACCATCCAAAACAAATGGCTATCCAGCTCCTTTTGAAAACCTCCAGTGAAGCAGATTCCACAACCTCTCTAGTCAGTCTGTTCCATTGTCCTACTGTTCTTACAGTTATGAAGTTTTTCCTGAAATTTAATCTAAATCTGCTGTGCTGTAGATTGAACTCATCACCTCTTGTCCTGCCCTCTGTGGCAAAAGAGAGCAACTTTTCTCCATCTTTTTAATGGCAGCCTTTCAAGTATTTGAAGACCACTATCATATCCCCCCTCAGTCTCCTCTCTTCCAAATTAAACATATCCATTTCCTTCAGCCTTTGCTCCTATGACTTGTATTCCATCACTTTGATCATCTTTATCGCTCACCTCTGGATCCTTTCCAGTTTCTCTACATCTTTTTTATATGGTGGTAACCAAAACTGGACATAGCACTGGTTAGGCTTGAGCTACAATACTGAGTAGAGTGGTACTATCACTTCACATGACTTGCAGGCTATGCCTCTGTTAATGCAACCTAAAATTGCATTTGCCTTTTTTGAAACAGCATCACGTTGCTGACTCATGTTGAAGTTGTGACCGCCACAACTCCCAGATCCTTCTCAGCAGTGCTGCTGCCAAGACAGCTATTCCCCCATCCTGTATTTGAACAATTCAACATCATTGTAGGCATAAAGAAGCATGTGCCGTTTTACAGATCAGTTGCATCTTTCTTTACTTGCTGTACTATGCCTATAATATGTATATTCACATGTTCACGTATATGCACCCAAATTGAGTTTCCTAAAACAGAGAGAGAGAGAGAGAGAGAGACTGACAAAATGTTATATTCCCATTCTATCGGTGACCCATAGAGACTACTTGCCTGCTACTGCTCGCAGATAATGGATGTTGTCAAGATCTGTGCTTTGAGAGAGTTCTGGGTTCCATCCCCACTGACAACCCAAACAGAGGGGCACTATGTTGTTAATGCTCCAGATGATATTACAGTAGAACCTCAGAGTTGCAAACACCAGAGTTACAAACTGACCAGTAAACCACACACCTGATTTGGAACCAGAAGTACACAATCAGGCAGCAGCAGCAGACCAAGGGAAAAAAAAAAAAAAAAAAAGCAAGTACAGTACAGTACTGTGTTAAAAATGTAAACTACTAAAAAAAATGGAATAAAAAAATTTGACAAGATAAGGAAACTGTTTTTATGCTTGTTTCATTTAAATCAAGATGGTTAAAAGCAGCATTTTTCTTCTACATTGTAAAGTTTCAAAGCTGTATTAAGTCATTGTTCAGTTGTAAACTTTTGAAAGAACAACCATAACATTTTGTTCAGCGTTACGAACATTTCGGAATTACGAACAACCTCCATTCCCGTGGTGTTCATAACTCTAAGGTTCTACTATAAACCTATAGCTAGGCTTTATTTAGAAGGTATTTTATTTGTAAGTGTCGTTTTTGAGACTGTAAAATGTCTACTCAAGTCTCCAGCATTCCATCCATGTTCTGTATCAGAGCACAAGATTTAATAATACTTTTGTCAATAAAATCCTGCTCATTTAAAGAAAAAGAATTGTACATGATGACATTGGGTACCTGTGAACACTCAGCCCACTGCACAATGGCATAGGGTATAGAGAAGACAATGTTTGAGCCAGGATTGCATGAGCAAACACCTACTCTTGAAGAGCTTTGAGAAGAATCTTTATCAATAGCTGGTCAGCTCAACATGGATATTAGAATTCTTTTATTTATCGCAGAAGGAGAAAGGGCTGAGTTGATTTTGCTGATATTCAGATAAGTGGCTCTGGAGAATATTTCAGACATGATGCTTAGACCAACGGCGTGTTCCCACATATATCTATCTTAGGGTTTTCCATAACACTTTACAACCATAGTTTCTAGCTCTGCACAGGTACATTAGATCTGGATGGTGTTAAAATGGATCTTCAATGGCCCACAGCTGGGCGGATTGTTACCAGTACCAGTGAAAAACTCGGGTACAGTATGCTTAATGCATAATCATTTATTTGAGAAGGAATCACACAAGCAGTTAAGGTTACACAGCACACATCTTTTCCAATAAGCCTCAGCTCCCCAAGCATAAACCCTCAGTAACTATGTTGGCTTTACACAGTATCCTGATTGGCAAACAAAGCAGGTATAGCTACCAATCCCAGATGGAGACTTCTTCTCTTCTCTTCTTCCCCTCTCAGGTACTTGGTCTGTCAAGGGTCCCCCAAAGCAGGGTCTAGGTCACCCTGAGCGTTTCTGGTTCTAGAATCCTGTAAACGTCCCTTGAAGCAGGTCCTAGATTACCCCGAGCCCTCTCTCTCCCAGCATCTTCAAATGTTCATTGGGGAACTAACTTAGCTAATTTACTTTGCCTAGCATTTATACCTTTTGTTCCCAAAGGAGTCACATGTCCCAGAAATATGCCCTGTGCCTGTGGGTGCTCATTACTGGTTTTCTCTAATATTTTAGAAGGGACTGCAAAGCAGACAGACCAAAGCTCAATCACCATTTTCCTCTCACCAATCATTCACTTAAGCTCTTAACATGATGCCATCCACAATGGTCATTTTGACCCAGGTCTGCCTGTACCAAGCCCACTGATTGCATGTTTTTACATGTTCTTTATTTTGTGAGCTGGTCCCCCCGGCTGATATATTCCAAAGTTTGATGTTGAAACATACACGCAGATCAAGCCTTTATTAATCATTCAGGTGCAGTTTTAACACTTCCAGTAATTTTCCTCACCGTTTATATAATGCTAAGAGAATCCTGCTCCCAGAATCCTCTAGCACAGTGGTCCCCAACCTTTTTCATCTGGCGGGCGCCAGACGACGAGCCATGGAGGACCGTGGCGGTGGACGAGCATCCGCCGAAATGCCGCCGACAAGCAGCGTGGCATTTCGGCGGCGACACCTCTGGATGACGCTGCTTGTCGGCGGCATTTCGGCGGATGCTCGTCCAGTACGCGGGCGCACTTAGACACCCCAGCGGGCACCATGGCGCCCGCGGGCACCGCGTTGGGGACCCCTGCTCTAGCAAGTTCAGGCATACCAAGCCATACCGAACTCATGGTTACCACATTTATTCATATCAGGCACAGCAATTCATCATAATTTGGCATCGGTCCAACAGATGGTGTGATCCTCAGTGTATTTTATTGGAGTCTTCTGCTTGTCTTTTCCCAAATTCTAGGACTTTTCCCCCCCAATAATTGCAGTTGTGGTAGAAATGGTTTATCAACAGAGGTTTTTGCAGTGTACTTGTTTTAAAAGTGATTATGTGTAGCGCCTACTCTCTTAGTAACCTGTACTTATCTGGTGCTCAGACATTCCAATATATGCAGTATCATGAAGATTGTAACCAAAGAGTCATTGCAAAGGAATGTCTGTAGATACCTTTCTGCCAGCATGGCTATTTTTATTTTCCCCTGAACTTGAACTCTGCTGAGATGCGTATATTTATCAGTGACTTTCAGCTCATTCAAGGATCTGTACTGTAGCTGTGTGTAAATAATAATAATAATAATAATAATACAAAAAAACCTTTTGTTCATATTTCTTAAATTGTATTACATTGAAGCCAGAATTGCCATATGGTTCAGATGACAAGTAGTAGAGATCTACCCTCTTTCACTGCATCCATCTTTCTATTAATGTAATTCATATATTCTTGCTGAAGTGCCATGTTTCTGTAGAGTAAAACATATAATAAAACCCTTTGTTTCCTTTCCCACACATCCACTCAAGTGAATTTCCTTGATATAGTCGGTCTCCTCAGTTGCCCTTTACTTTGGCTCCTTCTCTAGATGTTGTTCTATGTATTTCATACTCTCTGCCGTTGAATTTCTTGAAACACCTCTTCTTTAAAAAGAAAAACAAAACAAAAACTTTGTATTGTTTCCTTTGCTGTTGTACTTGGCAAACCTCTCACTCTTGTGTGTGCTGAATATTTGCATTTTGTATCTCTCCTATGTTCTCTTTGACATTTCCCCCCTTAAGTATAAATAACGTTCACTTAGAATATTGTGCTCTTTCGGGCCTTGTTCCTTCAATTGGATCCAGGTGCTTGTGAAAGCCCCATTGGCTTCAGTAGGAGGCTTTATGGCTGCAAGAGAGTATCTGCATGGGACAGACTTCAGGATTGGGGCCTTAGTTTGGGATTTGCTGTTCCCCTGCATCCTTTTTTTTTATTTTTATTTTTAATTTACACCAAGTGCAACGTGAGTTTTAGATGCTTCCAGATCAATATCGTAATATTTCACCCCCCACTCTGTAACAGTGTATGAAGCTGGGATTTCCAAAGGTGTCTAAGGGATTTTGGCACACCTGGGTGTCAGACAACCTTAGGCTTCTTTGAAAATCTCAGCCTCAATGACGATTCAAGGTACAGGTAATGGTGAACTGGGCCCTTAGTTTCTAAATGCATATCCAACCCAACTTCTTGCAAAATGCACAGTTTATTGCAATGCTCAATGCATTGCAGTCTTGCCCTTAAATGATATAATGTTCATATTTATTATTTTTCACTACATAAAGCAATTTGGTGATACTTCAATATCCTCCGTACTGGGGATACTGTACTGAGTACTCAGTCTGTGTTGGTATATTTTTGCCAAAGGATCTTTTATCTCTCTGGTTCTGAAGGATATAGTGAGTGTTGGAGCAACTGTGTTTCAGTGACAAACTCATTTACTTTCAAAGTAAAACAATGAAGTATGTGGACAGCTTGATTCTGTCATTGTTTGCAGCTCTGTATCAGCTAAGGTGGAACATCCAGAATCAATATGACTAATGGATTCTGGCTCCTAGTGATAGAGTCAGCAAACAGGATAAATTATCACATCCTCTCTGGTTCATTGATGGTAATTCCTTCTGACTGTCTGATCTGTGGTAGCTATGATGTTCTGTTTTGTGGCTGCTGTCAAACCAATCTTGAGCCATGAGCTAGAAAACACCTGGTCAATATCCAGTTTATCAAGTTTTGGGTCATCTCCATGTTTGTTTGTTTCATCTTATTACTTTTTCATTGAGCAAAATCTTTATTTCTTTGACCATAGGAGCAAAGAATGTGTTTAACATTGTAGTGTGCAGTGTTCCATTAGTTTTATTGACCTGAAGGATCCCTTCATTGTTTGGCCTTACTGTTGTGATGCATAATCAACTGTTTATTTCAGATAATCTCATCATGGTGGTATTGTGTGTATTATAGAGGTATATTTAGACCACCACCTAATCAAGACCAAAGTGATTTTTTTTGCATGTGACAGAGAATATATATAAATATTAAATCTTCAACACACGTGTCTAGCTGTTCAAATAAGCAGACAGTACACTCATCTGGTCGCTATTTATCTGTCATAGGTACTTACTTAATTAGCTACACCTGTTTCATGTTTTTCTAGTAATCCACTGTTTTTAATATGATTTTAAATATTTTAAGCCTCAAAAATATTTTTTTTTGTAATGTATAGAAATTGGGTAGAATCCATGTAAATAGTTTGGGAACCCCCTAGCAAGCCTTCCAGTCTTCTATTACAGTGTGTATATGTAGCTAGATTCTTGTAAATTTATATATAGCTTGTAAACATGGTTGTTTGGAACCTAATTGTGTCCATGTGGTTTCCTCATATTCTTAGGGTATGTCTACACTGCACGATCAACCTCTTACCAGTTTTTAGCCTTAATTCTCCCTTATTGTCCACTCAGAAAATTCTGATGTGGGTGTGGAGGTGCTTTAACCCGAGCTGTCATACCTAGCTCAGGGTGTGGATTAGAACCATTTTTAACTCAGGCAGGTACCTGTGTACTTTTCAGTGATCATGCAGGCTAAATAAATTGAGAGCTGATAATCCTCCAGTGCCTTCCCAAAATGCCCCTTAAAGGACAGATAGGTTCTCCTGCAATTTACTGGGAAGAAGTCTGAGAGCATCTCAATATAAAGAACCATGGGATAAGCCCCCAGACAAACACAAATGAGTGTAGAAACAGCGAGGACACAGTAACACAGGTAGGACTTTGCAGTGGACAAGCTCACACCTAGGCTAGATTAACCCTGGTGCCTAATGTTGTATAGGGAGCCAAAGACGCAACAATCCTGTATGTTGTTAACACCATCGATGTAAAATAACAAAATTTATAAATATAATGTGCTTTTCCATCATTTATACGGCTTAATTTTCCTCCAAGATGATTGAAATGCCAAAACTATACACTTCCCTCAGTTTCAAGTTATCATCATTTTCAGGTTCCCTCCATATGTCTAATGATTAAGATTTCAGAGCAGTTCAGGGTGTTTTAGCTACACATCTTCCATCAATTTTAATGGAAGTTATGTGGCTCAAAGCCCAGCATAGCTTTGAAATGCTCAGCCTATCATATGTTGTTGATGTTTAAAGAGCTCATCACAAAGCCCATTGGAATCAATTGAAAGCTCCCATTGACATCATGGGGCTTTGGATCAGACTTTCTATGCACAAATCAGCTGCCACAAAATCCTTGGCATTGACTTCTTTGGGAGTTGAATCAGGCCTTGGGTTAAAAATATCAACCTAGGGGAATCTTTAAATTTAAAAACAGTTTGGGCCTGATACCCATGTGAAACAGAAGTAACTGTTGTATCTCAAGTGGAATCTCCATCCATAGAGGTTTTTAAGGCCCAGCTTGACAAAGCCATGGCTGGGATGATTTAGTTGGGGTTGGTCCTGCTTTGAGCAGGGGGTTGGCCGAGATGACCTCCTGAGGTCCCTTCCAACCCTAATCTTCTATGATTCTATCTCCCATTGAAATTAGTGGAGTTATTCCTACACTGGTTTAACTCCACTAACTTCAATAGATATCCCTGATTTATGGGCTCTTTATGTTGAAACTCCAAACTAAACATGAAGATTTGGTGATTAACTTTTGCAAACTTCATAGTCATATTTTACTTGCCAGTCCTACATGTTGGGTATAAAATGACTGGATGGAATTTGCACATCTCTACCAGTGCAATGCTGCTGTGGTTTCCCTGCCCAGTTTAAGACTTATTGATGTGAGGAAGGACTGCAAGATTAAGTCCAGGGTGTCAAATTCCAACTTGAGTTGCATCTTGTGTAATACCACTGAAGTTGTTTGGGTTGCATGAGATATAAATCAGGGAAGAAATTGGCTGTCATGTATTAAATGTGATTCTAAATCCCATTTATTATAGATAACCAATCTCTCGCATACAAATTTTTGAAAAACCCACAATAGTCCATGAGCGTTAGTGATAACTTGCAAATCTTTCCTCACCTTCTCGGCCTGAGTTGTGATGTTATAAAATGGCATCTGTTGTGCTCAGATGTATAGCTGTATTACTGATGAACATAAACTTGTGTTGATTTGAATGCTGTGCAGTGGTTTGTACAGTACTGTAAAATATCTTTGTCATTTAATTTTTTTAAAGTTTTAAATGTGCCTTACAAGTGCTACTTTTTCAAATGTTTAACATAGGTTTTGACATTTTAATGGACTGTTGTAGATGTTCTAGAGAATGTCTGCATAAACTCTGATGGTTTATTTACTGCTGTTGCTTTTAATGGAAATGTAAAATATTTTCTCTTCTGGGCAGTACATATTCCACTGCGAACACATCAACAAAACATGAAATCTACATAAAATGCAAAAGCTGCAAGTATCCCAAAAGTAGTGAGAGTCCTTGCTGCATATTTTAGACCGAGTGCTGTATTTATGGGACCTGTAGACATACTGTAAAATGTATTATGGCAGGATAACCATATTGTAATAAAACAATGTGGTGCTTGCAAAAAAGGATTGTGAATTATTGCCTTCATTGAACTTTGTTTCCAGTTATAGAAAACAGAGTGTGATTACTAAATGTGAACAGCATGCATTTTATACACTTAGTTATAGATCTTGGGTCTCGTGTGTCTGGAATATCAATATTTGTTTTACTTTTAAGGTACATTAGTTACAAATACAATAAGTGTGTTTCATTTTTCACCCAAGACGTACTTTCAGGTATGAACTCAGGGCGTGCAATATGTCTCAATGATTATTTATATAAATGCAAGCTGATGCCAAATAAATATCTACTGGATGGATGTTCTCATGTAGGACTCCAGATGTGAATATTTTTAATCTAAAGAAATAAACAGTTATACAATGTGTATATAGCTTTGTAAACACACACACACATGCTTGTGCCAAGGTGCATGTCCAGTGGGTAAATCTGTATCACATGAACCTCTGATTCTTTCTAGATTGAGTTGTCAGTAGCCAGTGGCTGGTTTATTTATTTATTTATTTTTCCATTTGATAGCTCACAAAATAACATCATATTGAGAAAAGAAGTCTCGGTTCACTAGAGCACCACTTTCAATCTGAGTGGCAGCTATTGATTTAGTCAGGGAGGGGTTTTCTGTAAGGAATAGACACCATTAATTCAGTTAATTCTTTGCCACTTAAAGAATTACTGTACTTCCACCCAAGAATCCTAAGAAATTCAAATTATTACCCACCTACCACTATATGTACAGAAGTAAAGGCTGCACATAGATCACAGCAGAAGTTACTAGACTAATAAAACTGACAGACTGCAAGTATGGCCAAAGCAGTTTTGAAACCATCTAGAACTCAAAGATCTATCTGAGTCCTTGCTGTATTTAGAAACATCAAATTAGCCCTTGTTCTAGCCACATATCCTTTTATCCACATTCTACACACCCTGTTGAAAGAAACCCAGTGACCTTTAAGCATGGATTCTACTGTACCAAATCAGTACAGCAGCTTAATCGCTCAGTTTAATTATTCTAGTAATTCTTGCTCTAATTTTGGTTGATTCACCATGCACACAGGCCACTGCATGTCCTCAGCTACTTTTAAGGACTACTTCGTCATATTTTTTTACAGTTGCCTACACGTACAGTGGAGAGTGGAATTTATAGCCATTGTGGATAATTTATAGTGTATTGGTCATGGGCTGGTTGACTTAAGGGTACAGCAGTCTTCATTTAACAACACGTGGCCCCCTCTTTACCTGTAAGACATTTGCTAAACTAAAACTATTGGGTTAAGCCTTATAAATGAGAGATGGCTGCATTCACAGGAAGATGGCCAAGGCAAAATAAAAGTTTTCATTTATTTTATATATTGTTTCATCTTCAGTCAAATCTAACCTACATTCCTTGCACTTCACCACCTGTATCCTTTGAAAGAAATGTCTGCTTCAGTGCTATCTTTCTTTCTCTTTTTTTCTTGCTAAAGCTCTTCATCTTCAATATCCTGAGCATATTTTAGTCAATCTCGATCATGGATTAGGTATTACAACAGCAGACGCAGCAAAGAGCCTGGAGTAATACTCTGTAGAGGTTCAAACAAAGAGCTAGGTTTCAAAGGCAAAAGTCTTCTGATCATCAATGCTTGTAGAAGCTTTTTTAATACTATTTCTCAATATCATAAAATAAAAAAGGGTTAGATTTCATAGTGATGGAGTATAATTTAGGGGGGAGGGATAGCCTGCTAAACCCAGGGTTGTGAGTTCAATCCTTGAGGGGGCCACTTAGGGATCTGGGGCAAAGTTGGTCCTGCTAGTGAAGGCAGGGGGCCGGACTCGATGACTTTTCAGGGTCCCTTCCAGTTCTATGAGATAGGTATATCTCCATAATTAATTAATAATTGAAGATTGATTGAAGCAAGGACAGGTTTTTGCATAGCATTTGTTGTTTTTTAAATGTTACAAGGAGCATTTTGTTTTCTTGGGCTTTTGTTTGTTTAAGCAATACATAAGTCAGGGCAGTATGGGCTGTGATATAGAATAATTGGCACCTGACGGTGCAGCTTTAGTTAATGGTCAGATGTTTTTTTCCATTATGACCCCCTGACTCATCCACGTTTTCCAGGGTTTTATTGAGGAGCTGGTTCCCATCACACTGGGCAGCAGCAGTTGTGAAATGGCACAAAGCTCATCCTGTGGGCTCAGCATCTAAAAGGATGAACATTAAAACAAAAAAATGCTACAATTATTTTGTTGTGACTGTTAATCATTTAACTGCAGTGAAATGTTCTTGGTAAAACATAACCCCACAGCCAGATATGCTGCAAGGGTCTGATCCCCCACACACGTCAGCAAGGGACTCTTCATACATGGAAGCGATTGCAGGGTTCTTGATTTTTTTCTGTTCGTTGTTGTAAAATATTAATGAGATTAAAACACCATTAAAATCAATGGGGCTATGCCTCTTTACGCCAATTGTGGATCTAGTCCTGAATAATATATATGCTGGGGTTTTGTATTTATAATCACATGTTCAGGAGAATAATGGTTGTTTAGCATCCCATCAAGTCCAATGAATGCTCTGCCTCCATCTTCAGTATATCGCTGGAGGCACAAATCCCTGTTGTTTTGAATGGTGTTGGCTTGGCGTTGTAACAGTTCTTGTTGATATTCTCAGTTGAGGCAGACAAAATTATAACCTGGCTAAAATCCTAGAAGTCTGCTCTAGTGTGAGTGTCTGTTCCAAATAATAGTGAGCCAAAGATACAGAGGGCAGAAAGGGGGGTTAGACAAAGAGTTAATGCCACGCATCCCTATTATGTGCTGTGGCTGTGGGTATGATTTTTCTGGTAGGGTTTTTAATCAATAGCATAATGTTTGGATCTCTTCCTGGAGCAGAGAAGCATTGGCTCTTGGAATGGTTCTAAGTCATTTCCAATGGTCTGGTTTGTGTGATGAGTTTGAATGTCTTCAGTTTGAATGACTTGCAAATAGGATGTCAATAGAAGTGATGTTTTCCGGTTATTTGTGTAAGGTGTGTTTTCTCTCTTTTTATACCATGCCCCACCCCCAACATAATAAGTTATTTAAAAAAATCTTCCCTTCACATGATGGTTGGAGCCTTCAGACCAGTGCTGTTTTTGAGGCATTTCATTTAAGCTCAAAAGCAACTACTCACAATTTAACTCTTCACCAACCACATAGTGTTATTTTTTAACAAGGTAGTTTCCCCGTCTGTGCAATCGGGCTAATAAGAAAGGGACGGAGAACCAAGAACTCCTGGCTTTCGTACGACTAATTTAGTCTGTGGTACAGAACAGGTCCAAACTATCTTAGCTATAATTCATTTCTATTGTGGTTCCATTGATGTCCATGGAGTCATACTGCACCAAGCTAATCCATATCTACTCCACAGGCCTCTCAGGTATATCTATAATCACGCCATTTCTTGTTGCTCCATATCTAGTTTTGTTTTATTAGGCTCAGGGGCATATCCTTCCTTCTCTGTGTGTAAAGCACTGAATATACTTATTGTTTATATGCAAATTATTATTAAAATTTACTCACATGTGTAGGGTTGCTTGAGTTTGATGATGTCAACTCTTTACCTTTAAAGAGACACTAAGCCAAATTCTGTTCTCAGTCACCCACTGGTGTAAATCCATAGTACATTTGAATTTGTGATAATCATAATGATACTTAGCTTTTATATAGTGTTTTTCACTCATAAATCTCAAAGCACTTTACAAAAAATAGGAAGTATCGTTATTCTTACTGTACAGCATGAGAAACTTAGACACAGAGAGGTGAAGGCACTTGTCTAAGGTCAAACAGCAGGTCACTGATAAAGCCAATAATAGAATGCGGAATCCTGACTGTACATTCTGCACCCTATGCACTGAGCTGCAGTGTCCACCAGTTTAATTGGGAGAATAATTGGCTCACTAAGTTTCCAGTTATTTTCTTCTCTCCTTTTTGGACGTTTCACGTTACAGGAGTACTAATTCTAGGAATCCATTTCAAGGTTCTCTGTGAATAGAAGATATGATCATATGTAGTAAAATGTTGGCAAATGTATTTTTCCCTGCATTGTTGATTTGTAATACATACCTAATAATAAAACCATTGCAACCTTACAGAGAGCTTCAAGAGCTGATTGGAATATTTGGCTGAAATATGGTGGTTTGTCAACCCAAAACATTTTGGGGAGACATATAAGTAAGGATGAAGTTTTCATGAGAGAGAAACACTCTGCAGTCTGGTGGTAGGCCTGGGATGTGCCCAAACTGAACACAGGCACATGTACGCATTTCTCTTTTTGTGAAAATATTTGAAAGGTTTTGGTTTTATTCCCGTGTGGAACAAAACTATTTTAATCCTCAAAAATTGCAGCAAAATGGAATTGTCATCTTTTAGTCAGCTCTAGAAGCTGCCCTGCTTTTGATGGATTTTAGCCAGCCTGTTAATAGCATTTTGAAATAGGGTTTATCATATTTAATCTGGAAGAATACTAGAAAATAGATTTACCCAGATAAAACATGTTTTGAGTATCTGTGTCAGAAGATGGATTTCTAACTGGCGCCTCGTGAAGGCCCTTACACTTTACGTGCATTCAGCATTGCTCTCCAGCCTTCCAGCTCATCATAAACGTCTTTCCACTCCCCACAGCCTCATACACAAAATCTGTTGCATTTCAGGAGAGCAATCAGAGTCGTAGCACTTAAAGAACGGCCTAGATCCAAGCTATTTATTCTGAGATCTGCTTGTGTTAGACCAAGTCCAGTTGTGAATCTGTAATGCTTTTGTCACCTGCACTGAATTCTTTTTATGGCTGAATATGTTTATTACCAAAGGTTCAATATTCACGTGATAGTGAGTAAATACATTTGAAACAAAAGGTTAAATATAAAACAAAATAATTACATACTTTCTAGACTCTAAACTATTAGGTTTACCTCTTGTCTAATGAAGTTTCTCACCCAAATCCTTTTGCAGGTGACTTCAGCCAAGGTAACAGAGATCCAGTTTCAATTAATGTAAACACTGTCCATTTACTTCCTAGGCGCAGGATAAGAGGGTGTCATCTTTGCCTTCTACTTATACCCCCAGAGTTCATTGTTTTTACTCAGAGGCAGCAGAACACCCCCTAGTTGCTTGGTTTTTCTGTCTGCTCTTCCCTGTTGCTTTCACATATCTTCTATAACTTCATATGTAAATGGACATCCGTTGCGTTACCTTACAAAGCTTGATTTACATCCAACAGAGAGACAGGTGAATAAACATCTTTTGTCTGACAGAACCTGTTTCTCCTTGTCTGCTGTGATACAGAATCTAAGAACATATTTTCAGTCTATATACATAACTCCTTACATACTATCTGTACATACATTTCGCAATGATATCAATGACCAGTGTGACCTTGGATTTCATTTAAGACCTCAAACAACATTCTTTGGTAAACCAGAATATACATACCAGAATCAGGAGATTCTTTTAAACCCCTTGCCAGTTGACATCAAGAGGTTTTGGGCCATACCTCCCCTCTTACAATGATGCAGCAGGGTCAGCTACTAGATGATCCGTAGCATTGGGTCACAACCCTCTTGCCTGGACAAGGCATGTCCCATGATATTACCTCTTCCTTTAATATGCACAATTTCCAAGTCATATTCCTAGAGGAGGATGCTCCGGTGTAGCAGTTTAGAGTTGGTACCTTTTGGTTTGGTGCAGCATACCAATGGAAAATGGTCTGTCAGGACCCGAAATTTTATGTTAAATAGTTAGGGTCTTAACTGCTTGATTGCCCACACAATAGCATAGCATTCTTTTTCTCTGACAGAACAACTCTGTTCAGTGGGTGTCAATGTTTTAATTAAAGTGATGGGATGCTTTTTTGTTACTTTTCCCTGTTTTGCATCAACACCACACCTAAATCTGTGTCTGATGCAACAGTACGCAGTTCAAACGTTTTTGTCAAAATCCAGACTAGCCAGAACAGGCTTGCCTGACAGGATTTTCTTTGCCTTGCCAAGAGCTTTCTGACAAGCTTTTGTCTACACTACTTGATTTGGCTCTGTCTTTTTGCACAAGTTTGTGGTAGCAGATGCAACTTCACTGAAACCACATACAAATCGGTGGTAATAGTTAGCCAAGCGTTTAAAAGACTGATCCCGTCTTTTAGTCAGCCAGCCAATAGAGAGGGAAGCAACTACTTTACAAGCATGTTGTATTTATGCCCCCCTGCCAACCTGAAGTGGGAAGAATCTGAGACCATAACTCAGAATCACTTCTGTGGCTGCCACTAGACTACTAGGCTGAACTAGATTATTCATGGCACTTTGTTCCCCTACTCTGTCAAATTCAGGGGATTGTGGTATCTGTCCTCACCACAGATATCTGGTACAATGGTATTTATCAGCCCTTCTATGCTTGGGTCCTCAGTGCTATTTCCTACTGGCTGTTTTGCTACTTTTGTACATTATTACTGCAGCTACTGGATACATCTTAGTCTCTACAAACATGTCCTTCATTTGAAACATTCGTGTATGTTCCCTCCTGAGAGAGAGAGAGAGAGAGAGAGAGAGAGATTAGATTCTGTGCAAGCAAATGAACATTACACCGATGGTTCCTTGCAGTAGAGAGCACATTTCTACTTCTGAGTTTTGATTCACACTAAGCAAGTCAGTACACAAAGGAGCCGTAAAGGTCACAAAATAGAAATGCTGAAGCAAAACACATTCCTGCGTAATGGGATTGCTGAAATGAGAGAGCGAACCTTGTGGTTCCAGTCTGACTAGATAGTTCCTTTTATGGCTATATGGATTCAATTTTTTCCAGTCCTGCATTGACCTATATGTATGTGTTTTTATGAAAAGAATAACATCAGTGTTCTTAATTCTGAGTACTTAAGCATAAGAAGATGTCATTTAGTCCTGAAAGGTTATAAATAAAAAGAAGCTATTGGAAATTGTGTGAAGTAATCCTATAAGGATTTACGAAAGATTTCTGTGCGCGCATTTGACAGGGAAACACTGGTGAGGACATTATCTGGAGCTGTTCTTCTGTTCAGGGACATGTAGAGGCAGGGGAGTTGTTAATTAATATTGTGGTAGCACCTAGAGGCCTCAGCCCGAGTATGCCTGTGGCTCCGTCCCTGAAACCTGAGGTTTAGACCTTCAGGACATGTGGCAACTTTACATTTCCTGCTGAAATTTAACACTTTAACTGTGTTTCTGAATTTGCGAAGAGCATCTAGCCCTCTTGCCTGTGGAACTATGTTAATATCCCTTTGGATGGCTTTTCAGTGTGCTTTGAACACCCGCACTTCAGTACCCTGCCACTTGAGTTAAAGGATTAAATCCATTAGCTGGTAGAAGCAGCAAGTTATTATCCTCTGAGCATCCACTGAAGGGGGACACCCCCTGCACAAACATGTTGTACTGCCACATGAGCAACTTGGATTCAGGAGCCAACACTGCAAGATTGCTTCTCTTGCTGCTAGAGTTCAGCCATGTTATTGAGATGATTTTTGGGAGGGGCGGCTGTTCTTTCAGCTTCTCTTCTGGTTAATTGGTGAAGTGGCATTGACTGGGGGAATATTTGTCTGAGTCATGTCAGTCAGGGAAGATAAGGCCAGTGTGAAAGAAACAAGGTTGCAAAGGGGGGTGAGGTTCAGGTGGAGGACTGTTGCTTACATGCAAATAGTGCTTTACATCTGCATAATATTTCACACACTCCCATTTTATGGCTAGGGAAACTGAGGCATAGAGGATAAAGCTACAGAGGGAGTCTGTCTCCAAGCAGGGCTTAGAACTTGGAGATTCCTTGTTCAGTGTCAGTCATTGAGAATTTGAAAGTAGAAGGCAGCTTGGGTGAAAGTGATCATGAAATCATAGAGTTTGCAATTCTAAGGAAGGGCAGAAGGGAGTACAGCAAAATAGAGACAGTGGATTTCAGGAAGGCGGATTTTGGTAAGCTCAGAGACCTGATAGATAAGGTCCCATGGGAATCAAGACTGAGGGGAAAAACAACTGAGGAGAGTTGGCAGTTTTTCAAAGGGACACTATTAAGGGCCCAAAAGCAAGCTATTCCGCTGGTTAGGAAAGATAGATCATGCAAGAGCTCATGGTTAAGCCAAGGTGGTCTTTTGCCACATTTTCTAACAAATAAAAAGGAGTCATATAAAAAATGGAAACTAGGACAGATTACAAAGGATGAATATAGGCAAACAACACAGGAAAGCAGGGGCAAGATTAGAAAGGCAAAGGCACAAAATGAGCTCAAACTAGCTACAGGAATAAAGGGAAACAAGAAGACTTTTTATCAATACATTAGAAGCAAGAGGAAGACCAAAGACAGGGTAGGCCCACTGCTCAGTGAAGAGGGAGAAACAGGAACAGGAAACTTGGAAATGGCAGAGATGCTTAATGACTTCTTTGTTTCGGTCTTCACCGAGAAGTCCGAAGGAATGCCTAACTTAGTGAATGCTAATGGGAAGGGGGTAGGTTTAGCAGATAAAATAAAAAAAGAACAAGTTAAAAATCACTTAGAAAAGTGAGATGCCTGCAAGTCACCAGGGCCTGATGAAATGCATCCTAGAATATTCAAGGAGCTAATAGAGGAGGTATCTGAGCCTCTAGCTATTATCTTTGGAAAATCATGGGAGACGGGAGAGATTCCAGAAGACTGGAAAAGGGCAAATATAGTGCCCATCTATAAAAAGGAAAATAAAAACAACCCAGGAAACTACAGACCAGTTAGTTTAACTTCTGTGCCAGGGAAGATAATGGAGCAAGTAATTAAGGAAATCATCTGCAAACACTTGGAAGGTGGTAAGGTGATAGGGAATAGCCAGCATGGATTTGTAAAGAACAAATCGTGTCAAACCAATCTGATAGGATAACGAGTCTTGTGGATAAGGGAGAAGCTGTGGATGTGGTATACCTAGACTTTAGTAAGGCATTTGATACGGTCTCGCATGATATTCTTATCGATAAACTAGGCAAATACAATTTAGATGGGGCTACTATAAGGTGGGTGCATAACTGGCTGGATAACCGTACTCAGAGAGTTGTTATTAATGGTTCCCAATCCTGCTGGAAAGGCATAACAAGTGGGGTTCCGCAGGGGTCTGTTTTGGGACCGGCTCTGTTCAATATCTTCATTAACGACTTAGATATTGGCATAGAAAGTACGCTTATTAAGTTTGCAGATGATACCAAACTGGGAGGGATTGCAACTGCTTTGGAGGACAGGGTCATAATTCAAAATGATCTGGACAAATTGGAGAAATGGTCTGAGGTAAACAGGGTGAACTTTAACAAAGACAAATGCAAAGTGCTTCACTTAGGAAGGAAAAATCAGTTTCACACATACAGAATGGGAAGAGACTGTCTAGGAAGGAGTACGGCAGAAAGGGATCTAGAGGTTATAGTGGACCACAAGCTAAATATGAGTCAACAGTGTGATGCTGTTGCAAAAAAAGCAAACATGATTCTGGGATGTATCAACAGGTGTGTTGTGAGCAAGACACGAGAAGTCATTCTTCCGCTCTACTCTGCGCTGGTTAGGCCTCAACTGGAGTATTGTGTCCAGTTCTGGGCACCGCATTTCAAGAAAGATGTGGAGAAATTGGAGAGGGTCCAGAGAAGAGCAACAAGAATGATTAAAGGTCTTGAGAACATGACCTATGAAGGAAGGCTGAAAGAATTGGGTTTGTTTAGTTTGGAAAAGAGAAGACTGAGAGGGGACATGATAGCAGTTTCCAGGTATCTAAAAGGGTGTCATAAGGAGGAGGGAGAAAACTTGTTCACCTTAGCCTCTAAGGATAGAACAAGAAGCAATGGGCTTAAACTGCAGCAAGGGAGGTTTAGGTTGGACATTAGGAAAAACCTCCTAACTGTCAGGGTGGGTAAACACTGGAATAAATTGCCTAGGGAGGTTGTGGAATCTCCATCTCTGGAGATATTTAAGAGTAGGTTAGATAAATGTCTATCAGGGATGGTCTAGACAGTATTTGGTCCTGCTATGAGGGCAGGGGACTGGACTCGATGACCTCTCAAGGTCCCTTCCAGTCCTAGAATCTATGAATCTATGAATATACTATACTGTTTCAGTCAGAACAATGGAAGAAAGGAGGTCCACGGTTAACTGAAGGAAAGTGAGAAAGGCAACAAACTCCTTTGAATCTGTTCTAGGCTTAGGGCAGGCTCTGGCAGAGGACTGATACCATAATTTGAGCGCACATTTCATGCAGTAAATCAGGCTACGTTAGCAGTTTTTGATCCTCTCCCATTAGTGCCCATTTTGCTAAATCTAACGGTGGTCGCAGGAACAGCTGGTTTACTTACAATTGTGACTAGTCCTCTCATTCGGAAGGAATGGAGGGAGCGTGAAGATGCAAGATGCCCTTGGAGAAGGGCATTTCCATATCCACGGCATTTTACTGCAGGTTTGAAGGTCAGATGATGGCAGATTCCCTGATAAAGTGTAACCTGTACATTCCTAGTCACTTGTGCTTTTTGGTCTGTTTGATGCCTATGCTGTTGTTTGCTCTTCACCTTCCTCTCGTCTCTTGATTTTTGTGATTCCTGTGCTGTTCGGTCCTCGTGCTACCTTGAGGCTGCTCTCTTACAGCTTAGTCTTTTTCAACTTCTCTTCCATCCCTTGCTCCCTATACTTATTGACAATCGTTCTCCAGCCCCCTTCTCCCTTTAACACACTTTCTTTAGGTGACCGTATCACATTCCCTTGTTTCAACTAATACAGCTAGTATCTGTTCACCTCTCTTTCTAATGATCCATTTCCAAGAGTGTCTGACATCACTGCCCGAATCTCTTGTTACCATTCCAAACTCAATGGGCTGCAAGTGTACATAGTACTCTAGGGTTCTGATACAGTTGGGATAACCGATGTGCATGTCACAATGGAACCTAAATAAATCAGTGCACTCTAAAGATTTCCGAAGCTGTGTTTTTGTTGAGGTCACTGGGGGCATGTCTACACTGCCGTTAAAATCCCACGGCTGGCCTGTGCCAGCTGACTTGTGCTCATGGGTCTTGGGTTAAGGGGCTGCTTAATTGCGGTGTAGATGTTTGGGCTTGGGCTGCAGCCTGAGCTCTGGGAACCTCCCACCTTGCAGGGTCCTAGAGACCAGGCTCCAGTCTGAGCCTGAACTTCTACACCGCAATTGAACAGCTCTTTGGCCTGAGCCCACGTCAGCTGGCACGAGCCAGCCGCGGGTTTTTAATTGCAGTGTAGACATACCCTGGGTGTTCCATCTGGAGCAGCTGCAAAATTGGGCTTTTAAGATACAGGCTTATCTTGGGGGGGATAGCATCACACACTTTTGTACATGAATTTCCTTTGCAGAAAAAGCGTAAGATTCTTAATGTCACAGCACCTAACACTATCTCACAGCAGCCAAGCATATACTGCAATTTCCTGTTGGGCTAGTACAGGGGAAATTGCTGGGATTTCTGTGTCTGCTACAAAACCGCTGCTTAGTACAGATCAGGCTAACTAGAGAACATGCACACAGGAAACATTATGTAGTATTTAAAGAACACTTGGAATGTCCTGGGTTCTGTTCCCATCTCCATCATAGATGTGGCTATGTGGCCTTGGACATGTCACTCAGCTGGTCTGTATGTTTCAGTTTCTCCATCTGTAAAATGGGGATTGTAATACTTACCTCCAGGGGTATTGAGCTTAATACATCATAGGTTTATGTAATAATAACAGTACTCGCCAATTCTATAGTACTTCTCCTCAGTGGAACTGCCAGTAAATATCCACTTATTTGTATCAGAAATATTGTGGCCTTTCCTACCTGTCTGAGAGCTTTAATTCTGATCAGTGTTTCTGAGTGGAAAATAGTGATTATTTTTTCCCATTTAGTCCAATAAATTTTAAGTGTAGGGTCAAAATTTGATGAGGACAAAGAGATAAATGTAAATAACAACAGAAGGCTTTCTCTGTGGAATCTTGTTTCTGCTCCAGCACTTTCTGTCAGCTCCAAGAAAGATGTTTTAAGTATTCAGGGCAACTTTTTCCTCCATTAGGGGCACTCTGCCATTACTCAGTGAGGTTGCAAGAGGTCAGCAGATGTCTCTACCAGGAAGTGGGAGCACATGAATGATCACCCGTTGGGGACTCAGACTGTAATGCATCCACTTTTCTCCAAGGCTCTGGACAGATTGAACAATAGAAATGTAGCATTCACAGGTAGTCTCTCAGGTGATGGGTAACTCAGGATATTGCTTGTGTATTGTTTAGAGAGCTCTTC
Organism: Platysternon megacephalum; assembly: GCA_003942145.1. Lineage (NCBI taxonomy): Eukaryota > Metazoa > Chordata > Testudines > Platysternidae > Platysternon > Platysternon megacephalum. The sequence goes on from QXTE01000071.1 coordinate 4,763,017, forward strand.
ATTACTAATGCTGAGGTGTTCCATTTGGTTTGGATCAGGATTTTAAAGCTGGGTAGGACATTTGAACACTCATTCTATTTAAATTTATTTATTTAGGGTTAAATCTTGGCTCCATTGCAATCAATGGCAAAACTCCCATTTGACTTCAATGGGGTTAGGATTTCATCTGCAGAGCCTGATACTAAAATGTGTCAAGCACCTTCTCCCTCCATTGAATTCAAATGGATTTGAAAGTGCTCAGCACTTTGCTGGATTGGACCTGGAACTTCTCTCTTCTAAAGGGAACCCTGCTTCTGATAAAATCAAGGTTCATCTGGGTTCAGACTATGGAATTTACCTTCCCCTTAAGGAGCAGGATTAACGTGATGTATTTTAGTAAACTAAAGCAGCGGTATCTCTATGCAAGGTGATCAATCTATCATTTAATTCATTGTGTTCAATTAAGGAATACTAGGAGCATCTTGACCCATATGATTCCTAATGCAAAAGAAGAAGGGAAAATCAAAATACAATCCTTTCTAAAATGAACATTGTCACTATGCAATGAGCTCTTGCTGTAAGTGGAATCCCATTTTCTGCATTTCAATGCATTGAAACAACTAGGGATATTGAGCCAAATTCTGCTTTCAGTTACACCATCATCAGTCCACAGTCACTCTGTCATAGCTAGCGAATCTACAACAGAGGGAAATCTGATGCTTTTGTTCTGCATCACTACATCGGATTTCCAATATAAAATGATATTCCATGATATCTAATCTTCTAACAAGGGAGAGTGAAAGACACTCAACAAAATATAACAAAAACCATATGTGAGCGTGTTAAAGCAGCGTGGTCCAACACATTCCTAAATTGAAATAGAAACCAACATTAACAAACCCTACACAAAACAAAGGAGGAAACCGGTCTTGAGCTTCACCTAACAGGATGTCCTAGGTTTGCTCTGTTGTGTGTTAAGGATGAGAAGGCACCAGAGTCACAGCTTTTCAAAGAGAGTGGCAACTGAGATCAGGAAGGACAGAACTGTTTACCATCTTTTGGGAAAAGCATCCAGATGGTCCCTTGGATGGGCTTGTAATGGGGTTTAGAGAGCATGGCCCCTTTAAATCTTTTTTCCTAGGGGGGAGGGGGAGAGTAAGAAAAAAGGAGGGAAACTCCAGGGGGCAGCGCTGGAGTTCCAGGGAGAGAGAGAGCAGCCCGGAGGCCCTAAAAGAGTGAAGAGAGAACCTGCCGGAAGCCCGAGAAGGACAGGGCCGATCGGGGACAGCCCAGGACAGGAGCTGAGAGGAGCACGGTGCCAGGGAGGAATCGCCCGAGAAGGACAGGCCGGAGCTGGACCCAGTATCACGGCTGCCCAGAGCTGCATGGGGCTGTGAGTACTGGGGCTTGGGACTCTGCATTGGGAACAAGGAGGGAGGTTGCTAGTTAGTTAAGTGGGGAGGTGGTCGCTCTGTGTGGCTTTGCAGAGAGCGGCAGAAGAGGGCACCGGAGGGGTTTGTTGGGGGAAAGTTCACTGGCGCCGAAGACGACCAGGAGCACCCAAGACTCACCCCTGGACTGGAACTTTGCTCAGGACTCCTGAACGCTGTGTGCAGACACATTGCTCAGTGTCTGCCCTTCCAGCCTGTGCTACCACTGGGCGCGTGGGGCCTGGGTTTGAATGCAACCCTGTTCTACTGCTCCCCCTATATTACCCCTTGTTGTGTTTCTCCTCTCATCCCTCAGTAAATAAATATCTCCCTTTGTTATATCCATTGTACTTTTCCTGTGGGGGTGTGTGTTCACTCTGGGGGGTTTGGAACAGGTGCCCCTGGGGTGGAAGGGATTTCTCCTGCTGCATTCCTGCGCGCGCCTTCTCTTGGCCAGAGCTGCCTGCAGAGCAGACTCCATCTTGGCCACGAGGGCGCTAAAGTTACATTAATACTAAAAACTTGAAGCACATCAGCAGGACATTGGGCAGTTAGCATGGTGTGATCATCAATGAGTCTTGTTTTCTGAAGGTCTTTGAGCAGACAGGTTTTCATGTCCTTCAGTAATAACAATCTAAGTGTGTTTACTCGGTGTTGGCCATAAAACAAAGTGTGTTATATAATAATACAACCAAATGGTCCCAAGTATAGAAACCCGCAACTTTCAAATTCATCAGAGATGCAGTGTCACTTTTGGAGCATTTGGGGCTGAGAGACTGCTGCAGAAAACTGGTTAAGGGGCAGCCCAACTTACAAAAATCATCTCATTCTATTTGTGTCTCTCACTTCTGAGGTGGGAACCATCATCATTTTCTGCCTCACTGCAGAGAGATGGAGAATAATAATAATAAAAAATAACTTGGTTTGTAAGGAAAGAAACCTCTGTCCTTTCAACAAACGTCCCTTTACAATTACAGTAGTTTGGAGGATTTCTGTTAAACTTGGAAAAATAATTCAAACTCTCCAGTGTGGGAAAGCAAAACAAGGACAGTGTGGCAGATAACGCTGTGCACTGAAACTTTTCCCCTTAATGGGCTCAGCTGCTTTCTACTGCAGACATATTTGTCATGTGAGGTCTAACTGCATTTTTTTAAACTACACACCTTATGCTTGTCTCCAATATAGGAAGGGTTTCCTGTGGTCCCATTCTGCAGATGTAATATGGTTGTATTTGGCTAGTAAACAATCGGGAGCAAGCTTAATAAAAATAAAGGCAAAACTAAAACATTGTAGCATTACAGGTTTAGAGGTTTTTTCCCCCTCCAAACATAAATCTCTGCCTATTTAAATTACAAAGGGAATGTTGCAGGAGAAAATACTACATTATTCTAGCAGCAAATGTGATGCTCAGTTGCACTTAGTATGCATCTGGACACATATCCTAAATGTAACTCATTTGTTAACCAATAATTGTATTTCTTCAGCTGTAGATATAGTGCCTGAGTTCAAATACTTATTCCCAGCGTGCATAGGAGAAAGATTCATTAGTGGATCTTAATGATGTTTCCATTAGTAAGATCTTACCTGCAGTATTCTATAAACAAAAATGGTAATATTTGAAGATTACTGTTTTCCAAAGAAGTATTGTATCAGGCATCGTAACAGTTAAGCCATAACTCTGAGAATAATACATATATAGTCCCTTGTGCTATTCTACTCACTGCAGAAGTATTGAAGTTGCTGCTGTAATCAAGAATAGGGGCTCACACAAACAACCAAAAGGAAGTAATTTATCGCCTATGGTCCCAGTACATTTATCATGATGCTACAGAGTGCTAGAGTTAACAATCCTGTTTCTGAACTGCAGGTATATGTAGGTCAACCATCCGAATAAATATTCCTTGTTAATGAACTTGTGGGCTTCATAAAAAAACTTCAGAAAGATTGCTAGGATTTAAAAAAACCAGCAGAATCAAATGAACATGTGAATTAAATAGTTTAAGATTCTCATACTCTTGCTTTGAGAAAACCAAATATATTGAAAGACAAATGTTGACACGAGTGCAAGCCTGCTTCCACTGAGAACAATAGCAAAATGAGGCAGTGTTACCCAAGGGTTGGGACACTAGACTTGGACTCAGGAGACTTGAGTTCTACTCTGGGCTCTACCACTAGTCTGCTAGGCAAGTCACTTAACTGCTCTATGTCTCAGTTTCCCCAGCTACAATGTGGGGATAATGTCATTCACCTGCTTTGTAGAGTGCTCTGTATAGGTAAAACTCCCATTGACTTCTGTGGTGCAGCAGCAAGTCCCAATTTCAAGACTTAAACCTATGACTGTTATGTTTAAAGTCAGGGTAAAGATAGTCACTACTTACCCTGCTTTGTTAGAGTAAATTTTAAATGTTAATTTTGATTCACCTCTTATTGCTGAAAAGATGTTTTGTCTCCAAGTCCATCCAGTTCTTAACAATATTGGATGATCCAGATAATAGGCTTGCTTTTTCACTGCCTTGCACCTTTGGTAGCTATTTAAAAATTGTGAAAAATGGGTGTGTAATGCTAATTAATCAGAGTGTCTTACACTCTCTTTGCAGAAGTCTAACAATGACACTAGCTGCAAGGCAGGGGGAATCAAAAGTAGAACTTTGTACAATTCTAATAGTTTCCATTTTGTGAGTGATAGTATGACATAACCCTTTTATTTTTCTAATACATGCCAGTTGTTTTCTATCTTAATGCTTCTTCATATTGCTTAGGATACGCAAGCAGCAGGTATTTATGCTGCTGACGGGATGAATTTTAAAATAGAAACTTTATCACCTAATCTCTATATTTTCTGGCAAAATTACAGAAAGTTAAATGAAAAATGTACTTATTTTCTATGTTGATGCTGAAAACCTGCATGCTATCTAAATCATTCAAAATTCATGACCTATGAAATCAAGTTGATGGTTCTGATAAAAATTTTGAGTTGACAAGACTCCTGTCTTCATTTAATGATTTTTGTTTCCTCTTCCTCTTAAGTTCCTATTCATGATGCATTTTTATATCCTAACTATAGATTGAATAGTGATATTATCCTTGTTCTGCTTGAATAGTATATATGGACCTAAATGTATCAGACTGATATATTAGCATGTGATCCTGAAAACACAGGCATGCATAGTGGTTGCTTCAGTAGATACCGGAGCTGCTCTGTAATAATTTATGAATACTGTATGTTGACCTGGTTGGTTCCTGGCTTGTTTACAGTGTGAATATGTTGGTTTAGTTTAATAGGGGGATAGTTGTCAGGAAAAAACAAACAGGAAGGCAAACGTTGGCTAAAAACAATCTACTCTTGGGCAAACACTCAGAAGTTGTTAAGAGACATGTCTGAACGATTACCTTTGAAGATTTGACCTCATGGCTCCAGCCAATTTACAAAACTGGATTTGATAAGCATGGGCAAGGTCTGGGAACCAGAAGATCAAAAGGGCAGTAATAGTTTAAAAAGGAAAACCCTCTGAAGATGAGGGAAGTTCTTTGAGGGAACCAGACTGATATACAGGACCCACTGGGATGTTGGAAGCCTAGGCAGGGGAAGCCTTCTTCAATCAGGGGATAGACATGCATGTGAATTGTTGTTTTAAGATCCTTTTAATCTAAATGCTTGGTTTCAACTGCAAAATAAACAATACTGCGGTTTAAAGAAGGCTGTTTGGTCACTATATACAGCACTGTTCACAGACTCCCAAAGGGCAGAACTGTAGGTGTCAAACCCAGTTGGGCCTGCTGGGTAAGCACGGTTGATACATTGGGCGATAGCCCAGGGTCCAGTCTAAGAGTGGGAGACTTGGGGAATTCCACCTCAGGAGAGGAAAGGGCCTGAGACCTGACACCTGAGGGGATTTTCTCGGAGAGACCAGAAAGTGATCAAAAGTGCAGCTAGTCCAGAGCTGTGACAATTACTACCATGAGAATTCCTGTTAAAAACAATATGAATACACAAGAGTCTATTCTATTCAGAATCTTTTTGCCATACTCATCACTGTAGTATGTGAGCACTACACTTGTTAGCAATTGTTCAAAGGATTGGGCCTTTATTCTTTATTTTCTTGAAAGAAATAAACTGGTGGAGGGTGGAGGAATTGCATTCTTTTGGTTTTGTTTTTGTTTTCCTTAATGCCACATCGTAATGTTTGATTGCAAGCATATAAAACGAAAGGACACTGCAATCTCTTTGTTTATAGCTTTTGGTTTCACTTACTGTACGTGTTCTGTGATGATTTTCTTATCCCCAAGAGCTTGGTAAAAATGAGATGTTGCGTATTGGGATGACATCTGCAAAACATTGCAAAGAACACCCCCCAATATTCTTATCTAAAATGTTTTTGTATCAACTACATTTATAATTACCTTGTAAATGCCTGTGCACTGAAAAACAGATGAAGTCCGGCTAGTAGCACCATGGACAGCATCTCTGGAGCCTTGAGTTATTTGTCTATCTTTCAAACAATCCTGATTCACAGTAACAAGAAATATACTTTTAGTACACATTGTACACTTTTAAAATAAGGTCTGTGAATTGCTATATATCTTTTGTTTGCAGGCTATCTAGCTAAAGAAATGCACCAAAAGAGCCTCATCTAATTTGCTTCCCTATTCACCTGAGCTACAGTCAGGGGACTTGGGGTTTTAGCTTCAGCCAGGTCATTTATTTCTTGCTCACCAGAAAATAATTAAAGTCAAATGATCCATGAGCATTGCCTTACTGGAAAAGGTACCATATAAACCCACATCATAATTTTTGGTTTTATTAGTGCTGTGTCATTGTGCCGTATTTCCATGAAGGAAAGGCATGGAATTCCAAATCAAATGTGATTCTTATTCCTGCAGAAGGCGAGGTGCCAATGAGATGACTCTTTGCTTTCAGATTTGATCATCTTGAGAACCTACAGAACAATATCCTAAATGCTATGATTTAGTCGACACTGAAAGCCTCCGTACCCTGAACATTGCAACTAAAGATGAGCTAACAAGTCACAGTGTTTGAAATGATTTATGGCTATCTTTTGTGATTTCCCCCCACCCAATTCCCTAATTCCAGTCTATTTGGAATATTCTGTGGATGGATTCATTTTTGGTGGTGGATTTCAGAGCCCTGGCTGTCTAATGGTATATATGTCATAATGAAGCGGGTGTAACACAGTATCTGAGATAGGGAGGTGTGGGCAGCAATGGCATGTGTTGTGCCCGAGCATCACCATCCTCTGTCTTTTCTTAGAAAATGCAATAGATGGGGTCCAGTTAAAGGGAAATATAAAGAAAATTGACGGTGTAGGAAAATACCTACACAGGCACTTGCCTTATAGAATTCTCACTGTTACACCAAACCATGCATAATATCTTTCCATAGACAAGGTTCCCACACCACCTCCCTGCAGTTTACATAAAAGCCAAGTTTGAGTTATGAGTTAGTTGGCACCTCAGATTTTTGTAATGAGATTATACATTCAGTCTAATGACAGAAACATATGCTTACCAGAACAGTATGATGGCATCATGATTAACTGATTTAGTAACAGCATTCCCTCCATGAAATAGTTTAGACAATCCAGTAGGTATAGTTGACCCAATCTTATACTAGGGATTTGCAATGAAGGTTAATGCCTTTTGATTGTATTGATGAAATAACAATGTGATCATAAAGGTAGATGTGAATGGGTTGGATCTGGCATGAGGGATCTCCTTAAAGGTCTCAGTAATTAGAGTGCCTGATGTGCCAATGCGCACCCATTGTAACTGTGCAGTCATCAGGAACTCTAGAGCCAGATCCCCCTTCATTATAAGCAGGATGTGGGCAATGCATGGAGCTCGGGTATAAGCATCTCTTGGATTATTTATATCATGATACCCATGCAGAGAAAGTGTCACTTGAAACAGCTTCACGATAGTTGTTGTTCCAGGAAGGGGAGTAGAATGAAGAACTGAAGGAGACAGGCCTCCAAGACCGTTGGTTACTGATTTTTGTATAGCCTTCTGCTAGTTTTATGGTGCTAGCTCAAAATTATATCTGGCAACTTTATACCATTGATTTGAAAGTTATTGGTGGGGGGATGTTATTTAAAAAATGGATGATTGGTAGATAGAACAGCTGTTATTGAAAGAGCACAGGTGTGAAGTACACCTGCTATACATGATTATTTCTTGTAGTTTTGTTCTCTGTATGGCCTTTGCATTTTGTCATTCTTTCCCTCTCTCCCACGTTTTGAATCATATTGCAACAAAAAACTGCAGTAAATATCAGAGGATTCGTGGTATTTAGCTTTTACCATGTGCAGATATTTTTAAAGTGGACGCATTAAAGATAATTTCTCCTACAGAATAGTCCATGTGTTTTGGTGCCACTTATTACCAGACGTTTAGTTTTGATTCCTGCAATGAATACAAAGTTAGAGGCAATGTCACAGTTACATAAAGTTGCTTTCTAACTATAATTCCATCTGATATTGTGTGTGTGTGTAATGTGAAAACAAAAATTGGGGGGGGGGGGAGGGAGTTGTAAATCAGGACAAAACAAAGCATGAGGAGTAGATGAACTGGGGGAGAGGGGGTTGGTGATGTGAGGTATGGAGCCTTTCATCCATAGGTCAGTGATTTTAAATTAGTCTCTAGTCAGGAGTGGCCAAATGTTATCTGCAGGATTTCCACTGATCAATGTCCTCTGTGAAACTGTTGTGTGGTCTTAGTGCCAGTTGTGCTACCTAGGTTTACACACACATAATGAAAAGACAGACCCTGCTCCAATGAGCTTGTGACGGGTTGGGTCACAGAGACCCCCCTTGGGACTGTCACCTGATGTGCTGAAACTACCTCTGAGCCCGTTTTCCACTGCCAGTTTGGGACTCCAGAACCCTGTCTTGTTGAGCCAGACATGCAAGCCTGCTGCAACACAGACCCAGGGTCTGAACCATGCCCCCCAAAGCTGCAGACTTTAACCAAAACTGCTCAGCAGGTTTCCTATCTCCAGCACCCAAAAACCCAGCTCCCAATGGGATCCAACCCCCAAATAAATTCGTTTTACTCTGTATAAAGCTTATACAGGGTGAACTCATAAATTGTCTGCCCTCTATAACACTGATAGAGAGATATGCATAGCTGTTTGCTCCCCCAGGTATTAATCACTTACTCTGGGTTTAATAATAAACAAAAGTGATTTTATTAAGTATAAAAAAGTAGGATTTAAGTGGTTTCAAGTAATAACAGACAGGTTTAGACTTCCGTGTTTTGTTTTATTTTGTTTGGTAACTTACTTTGTTCTAATACATTTAAGTAACTGAATACAGGTAAATCTCACCTTCAGAGATGTTTCAATAAGCTTCTTTCACAGACTAGACTCTTTCTTTGTCTGGGCCCAATCCTTTCCGCTGGTACAGTTCTTGTCATTTCCAGCTCAGGTGGTAACTAGAGGATTTCTCAAGACTGCAGCCCCTTGTTCTGTTCCACCCCCTTTTATATCTTTGGCACAAGGCAGGAAACCTTTGTCTCTCTTTGGGTTCCCACCCTTCCTTCTAAATGGAAAAGACCAGGTTTAAGATGGATTCCAGTATCATGTGACATGTTCACATGTCCTGTGAGACTTCATTACTCACTGGCTGGCACCCAGGTATACAGGAACGCTTACAAGTAAACAGAGCCATTTACAACCAATTGTCCTAGCTAATGGGAGCCATCAAGATTCCAAGCCACCATTAATGGCCCACACTTTGCATAATTACAATAGGACCTCAGAGTAATACTTCATATTTCTAGTTTTAGATACAAGAATGATACATTCATACAAATAGGATGAACACACTCAGTAGATTATAAGCTTTGTAATGATACCTTACAAGAGACCTTCTGCATAAAGCATATTCCAGTTACATAATATTTACACTCATAAGCATCTTTCCATAAACATATGGAGTGCAACGTCACAGAGCTTACAATCTAAGTATAAAACAAATAATACCTTTTGCTTGCCTTATCCATTGTGTCTACCTGGTAACTGAAAGAGAGTTGTGATTCATGTAATTAGCAACAGTCATCTCACAAGCAGCAATATATCTAAGTGTTTTTCTAAAGTGCCATCCACCATAGTGTCCAAGCACTGATAGAATGTATTTGTCTTTAAAGCATGAAACTGATCCAAAAATCTTAATACACTTTTGAAGATGCAAATGATGGCTTGTTGCATAAGGACTTGAGGCAGCAATGGTGTTGGCTTAATTGATAAGAGAAGGTTAAGGGAATATTTACTAATTTTCCCAATTTAGAAAGGAGACTGTTTAAAAACCTGTAAAGTAACAAGGTAATAGGAAATATTGTTGCAGCTATTAGCCAGATGTTGACCTTTCCCATCTTAAGATCGCACAGCATTTATCTTGGATCCAGAAGGCAATTGATTCTCTCTTCAAGGGGAGCTGACATTCTAACTATATTATCTCTGATATATGTGTACTCTGGTTATTGACCAAATGAGAAAGTCAGATGCTGTAGGTAAAGGGCAGGATAGTTTAATCTAAATGCAGAGGTACTAAGGTCTTTTGTATTCTGACCTATAAAATTATCATTTGTGCCCAAAGGACCTCAAGTCTGCTTTGTTCCTGTGGGTTATTAAATGTCTATATATGCTCAAACAAGATACACGAGAGAGAACAGAATATCCAAGCATATTAATCGGTCCTGCAGGTGAATAAGCTGTTCTAATTGCTGTGGAAGGGATATTTCACTAACTGATTTAAGATTCAAAATGGAGATTTGGCTTAAAATTTAAAACTTGGGGAGGCGACAGTGGTGCGTGACAAATAAAAATGTTTTCATTATTTCTTCCTATGGCCATTTTAAAAATGGTGTCCCCTGAAATCCTGAATATGGCAAGGTGGGGACAGTGCTTAGGAACCAGAGTGTGCAAATAACCAGAACAAGGGGAAACTGATGATTCTATTCTTCATTGTCCAAGCTGAGTAAAATATAAAAATCACAGCCTCAAGATTATTAAAACAAAATTACTAAATACCTAATTTACATCACATCTTTTTTACATTGCTCATTTTATTGAATGATATAGATAGTTGCTTGAAGCATTTCTGAAATTACAAGGTAGCCCAACGGGAAGTAGTAGTATTTATGTGTACTGTAGTGGCACGTAATCATGAACCAGACCCCATTGTGCTAACCATCAAGCATGTAAGAGAGACTGTCCCTATCCCAAAGACCTTACGAAGTATTGAATTAAATAATATAGTTCAATAAGGATTTCTGAATGTAACACTTCCCAAACCTGTATCCTATTCAGACAAAGACCCATCCAATATGACATAGCGACATAAACTGACAAAAAAAAATCCAGTCTCCACCCAGGGCTGTATGCAAAAAACTTTTGTCTGCATCACCCTCTTGAAATGTTCCTCTAAAGAGAATAGAGAGCCCCCCAGGTATAAATTGGCGTAGCTCATTAAAGCGAACAGGTTTATGCCTGTTTAAGGGCCCAATCCAGCACCCTTTGAAGCCAGCAGAAAGCCTCCCAATGACTTCAGTGATCTTTGAATCAGGCTCTAAAACCCACTGAGGATTTTGGCCTGTAAGATTTTTTTTTTTTCCCGTCTCACTCATAAGAAGCATCTTTGAAAAGGACAGGGTTTAAAAAGAGTCGTGCTATCTTTCCTAACTCTTCTCCACCATGCCTGCCTAATCTGTATTGCTGCCTTCATCAATATTCTGATGGACATTTACAAGTCCCCAAGGCACTTTGAATTTGTAATCTGGAAATTGGAAGATGCGTGTCCATAATATTTATACGGGTACATATTTAAATACGATTCATATGCATACATTAATTTGATTACATTTTTTGCACAGGCTAAGCATTATTAGACTTCATCACTTAAAGCATCTCACACGGTTGTTTTGTGCCTATGAAGTTGGCACTGAAATATTTTTATGGTATATTTTCAATAGACAGAAAAATGGATGAGCTTTTTAGTTAGTGCACTCTTTGTCTTAAATATAACTAACTCCCACTACAATCTACCTGCGATATGCTGTGCTTAACTGATTTCATTTTGATAGTGCTGTAAGCTGGTCTCTGATAATTGCCTTCTGTAATTGGAACAAATTTATGATTATGCTAATTCATCCTCTGCCACCCAATGTAGAGAAGCTGAGTTAATCCATATCTGCCCCTGCATTTCTTTTGTAGATCATTACATGATTAGCCTTTGGTGGAAATTTATGGGAACATTTTAATTCTGAGCAGGCATGATTTCTGGGGAAAAAACATTTTTATATATAAACTTAAGTTGCATTATAGACAGTCATTCTGAAACTTAGTTCATGAGTCAAGCATTAAAGATCTTCAGACAGTCTAATCCTTAAAAAGGCAGCAATTTTCAGCACATTATAAGCAATTGCATGACATCCACTGATGATAAAGCAAGGGAAGTTAAATGCTAATGAATTTTAAGTCAACTCTTCAGAGATCCCAGGTTAAAAATTCAGAGTTAATTCACCACATTTCCATATCCAAATGAAACACTATCTCACACCTTTGCTTTTTGTGTCCTTTGTGGAGAAGTTATCTAAAGGGAACCTAGATCACTGGAAATGGTAAAATAAAAAAAGCCAAGTTAGCAGTTCATCCTTTAAAAAATTGCTTTCTAAACTCCTGCTGCTTTAGAAGTATTAATCAGATGTGGCAGAGGCACCTTTCTGGTTTAAAGAAAGTACTTTTCTAGGAGAAGGGGGTCTTGCAGTGGTGGCTGGGATTAGTGAGGAGAATTCACAGTGCTGTCAAACATGCAGATAAAAAGCAAAAGGCACTGCATGCCCTCGCTTACAAATCATCTTTTGATTGCACATCTCTCAATGCTTTCATGTTTATGTTCCGTCTGTTTAATGTTCTCCCTTCACACTGATCATCATTCTTTTAAATGCTTTGCATTAATGTAAACCTTTTTCATTCGCAATCTCAGGCTCAGTAAACAATGGATCACAGTGCACTCTCTCTCTCCCCTGGAAAATATTGAGTTGTCTAGAGGAAAAATAGCATGAGGTCCAAAAGTGCTGCTGTAACAGAAACCAGGAACTAAAAAAATTGATCTGATGAGAGAGTCAAAATGTAAAATATATATATAGTTGTAAAATCATGAACTCCAGTCTGCACTAGCACTATTCACGTTTGTCATTTCATTTAAATATTACTAGACATGTTTGTCATTTCCTTGCACATAAAGTGAATGTAATTCTGACTGTGACCACTGGAATTCTGCCACTTGACTTGTTCTGGTGCTGTAGGTCCACAGTTTAACTTGGATCCCTAGTTTCTTTGATGAGGAATAGTCTGATTGCAAGTGTTGAAGTTAATTGCATGGAGGAAAATGACTAGTATGTGGATTTCAATTCACTGGATAGTTTCCTACTTCACTCAGACTAAAGGGAACTGTAATAAGACTGTGTAAATACATCTAATGCATTATCATTGATGGAGGAAGAGTATAATCAAATAATCTCTAGGTGGTAAAAAAGGAAGGATAGCCCCTAAACTAAAAATGAGGAAGACACCTTAAAAGGTACCTTCAAATACTGCTTACACATCCTATGTAATCCCAGTAAAATGAATAGGCCAAAACTTGAGTCTGAGGCCTTGTCTACACTACAGGGAAAATTCGATCTAAGCTACGCAGTTTGAGTTACCTGAATAGCGTAACTCAAATCGACGTAGCTTTGATCTACTTACCACGGGGTCCACACTACGCAATGTCGACGGGAGACGCTCTCCTGTCGACTCCCCCTACTCGTCTCGATCTGGTGGAGTACAGGAGTCAATGGGAGAGCGATCTGCGGTCGATTTAGTGGGACTTCACTAGACCTGCTAAATTGACCACCGATGCATCAATCGCCACTTGTCGATCCCCCGGTAAGTGTAGACAAGCCCTTATTGATTAAGCATTGGTAATATTCTGTTCAGGGATAGATGTCAGCTGAAACACCAGTGAGAATAAATGCAAGGGGTGGGACTGATGAATTAAGGTGTCTATAACTATGTGATTGCTATCCAGTCTGAGCAATAGAGGAGGTGGCTTCTAGGATGTGACAGAACATACCTTAGATGTTCATCCACCATTGTGTAGTTTCTCTCTAAACATTCAGACTGGTCTCACATGCAGCACACAAGTATATGTCCCAGAAACTGTCCTTAAGTTTCCATGAAAGAGAGTGTTAAGGAAAAATGTTAAATAATGGGAAGGTTTGAAACACAAAATACATAACTAATGTTATGGTGATGGGTGCATTGAGTACCTAAATACATAGAAGTGTTTAGAATGCTTAATGCTAAACTTAACTATGATGCTGTATCTTTAACTCATCTTGCTGTGATTTCTTTTTTGCCTAATAGCATATGTTAAAAATAGAGGAGGAAATGTACCCCAAGCTTGAATTTTTCAGATATTGTGTTTATAAAATATGTGACATGACTCAAATGTGCATCCAGTGCCTTGCTTAGCAGACCTGTATACTAGTCAATACATTTCTTATATCCATGGGTATAAACCCCGTCTCCCTTCAAAGGCTAGCTTCCATCTGACTGTGCCACGTTGCAGAGATGTTACGAACTATGGGTATGTCAGTTGCACACCTTCTGTCCCCAGCTAACCAAAATGACTAATGGTACTGGAAGAGGAACCTGCTGTCTGGCATGAAATCTAATTGGCTTTGATGGTCTGCTTTTGCAGATTTGTTTATAAACTGGAAAATCTACAAATTGCAGACCATCTGCACAGAACAGTGTGCTAATGAATGCCTGTAGCCTGCAAATCCATAAGCTCATTACCTCAAAGTTGCAAGTCCTTCCACAAGTTCCCAACTGAGGTTATCCATCTGAACTGAGACTTGGAAGGGTATTTGACTTCAGGATACAACCCTACCTCCTTTAAGTCTGAAAAACCTGTCTATAAAAATGAGACACATTTGTTCAGCCTCTTAACGGGGTCTAAAGATTCCGCTTCTGTTTTTAGTTTCTCAGTTCTGTAAAACACCAATTCACCATGCCTTAAATTAATATGTCAGTCAAACATTCCAAGTGGAGAAGTGCCTTGCAGATAGCTTCTGCAGTAACAATAACTATCCCTGGGTTGTGGTTATTTTCACTGTGCATCTTTCTCTCCAGCTGTCCCGCTTCATTCTCTTCTCATCTCCCTACCCACCAGGTGGAATGGCTTAAGAACGAGGAGCCCATCGATTCCAACCAGGATGAGAACATCGACACCAGGGCAGATCACAATCTGATCATCCGCCAGGCCCGTCTGTCTGATTCCGGGAACTACACTTGCATGGCTGCCAACATAGTGGCCAAGAGAAGGAGCATGTCTGCAACAGTCGTGGTGTATGGTCAGTGGTAACGTGTAATAATATTTACTGCCTGGATTCTTTGCATCAGTAATAACCAGTGGGTTGCAAATAAAGATCATATTTGTTTGTACAGTGCCTAGCACAATGGGGTCCTTGTCTGTGATGAGGGCTTCCAGGCACTCCAAGAGTATAAAGAATCCTTTTTCCAGTTATTAGTAAGGCCCACTTATAAGCCTGGCCAAAGAAATAAGCCTTACACATGGTGTTCTTAAGCCCTGATTCAGGAAAGCACTTAAGCACATGTCTAAATACCATTCTGAATAGCGATATGCTCAAGTGCTTCCCTTAATTGGAACTATGTAGCATTATACAAACACTAGTTAATTAATCTAAGGGCTGGTCTTCACTACGGGGAGATCGACGCTGCTGCAATCGATGCAGCAGGGGTCAATTTAGAGGGTCTAGTGAAGTCCCGCTAAATCAATGGCAGAGTGCTCTCCGGTCAACCCTGGTACTCCACCGCTCCGAGAAGAGTAAGGGGGAAGTCGACCGGAGAGCATCTCCCGTTGACGCAGTGCAGTGAAGACACTGGGGTAAGGCGACCTAAGCTACGTTGACTCCAGCTACGTTGTTCACGTAGCTGGAGTAGTGTAACTTAGGTTGACTTACCCCGGTAGTGAAGACAAGCCCTTAAATGTTGTGTGGCACTGGTAGAAGAAGCAGAAACATTCCCTGTTGCTTACAGTGTTCATTAAACTGGAGAGTGACATTTTATTGATGAAGTCAGAGGCATGCCTAAACCATCACTTTTTTAAAGAACGATTGTGTTTATCCTTTAAGTGAAGCATATTTGAAGAGTACTGAGGTGCCTGCCTCCACGTTCCCTTCAGAGTCTCACTGTCAGTCATTACACCTTCTGGCATATAAACCCACCAAAGGCAAACACAGCAGTTCTTTGACACCGCGTCCTTTATGTAATTGCATCCTGGTGCTATTTAGGTGGTGATGCCCCTATTTGGGCTTGGAATTTACCTTGCAGAATATATAAAAAAGAAAAATCTGAGAACAAAAGGATCAGAAATGAAGACTTGATGCTTAAGTCTTACCATGCCATCCATAATGCCATGCGTGTGTGTTGCAGTGAATGGAGGCTGGTCGTCATGGACTGAGTGGTCTAACTGCAATGTGCGGTGTGGCCGAGGCTGGCAGAAGCGATCCCGGACCTGTACCAACCCTGCTCCGCTCAACGGGGGTGCATTTTGTGAGGGAATGTCAGTGCAGAAAATTACCTGCACTTCACTTTGCCCTGGTGAGATATCCAAGTCTAACTTTAAATGTCACACCAAGAGAGCATTCTCTCCATCTGAAGTGCTTGGTGGCTACCTGTGCTATGCAGAGTTACTGGGATCAAAGGGGAATTGGGAAGGCATTTGTTTATTTGTTTAGACTGAAGTTCGTAGTCTGTGCTTTTTATTTTTTTGTGCAATAGCAAAAGTGAATTCACCTGGGTGCTTAGGCACTAAACAGTGATTGTTGTGATATAAAGAGAGGTCTCCACATATTCAAGGACTGGTCCCCCTTAAACCTGGGCACAGCACTCCATTCCTTATCTCCTGAATGTACGGCTTAGTGATGTTGGTAACTTTAGCAGGAGAAACACAGAACCCTGAGCTCAGGACATAATTAGTAAATAAAGGATTATTTGGTTTTCAAATGCTTTGCTTGAAAATGCATTTTCCTTTTTTATACCAAGCTCAGGTTATAACTGAAGCATAGTTATGTCCCTTGAGACAGTGTATTGCCTCTCTTGTTCACCTGAAACACAATTTGTCTGATTTTGGGGAAGAGAGGGGTGTCCAACACATGTGAGTAAACAAAACTGGTGTGTGTGTATAATTTTAAGATTGAATATTTTTGTTGGGCCTGATCCTTACCTCATTTAAATTGGTGCAAGTCTCTCCATTAACTTTTATGGGCTTTGGACCCAGTGTTTACTGATTTGGGATTTAAAAGAATCTTAAGTGCCTGTGTTTACCTGACTTGTGTGTGAGAAGTGTAGACAGGGGACTGTGGAATGCTTTTAAGGTGAGTGTCGGGACGGAGAGAACTACAGATAAGTCAGAGACATACTGATCCTAGATCTCACTCAGGGCATTAAAGAGAGGCCACCAAAGTCATCTATGCTCTTTTGGTAAATGTCAACACTGTTCCTGCTCTAGAGCTGTGTGAAGCCTCCACACACCAGCCTCCTTAGAGCTGAATTTTGGATGAACACTAGGAGCTAATAGCTGCAGTACAAAGAAATATCTATCAGATTCCCTCTTGCAGTTTTTTATTGGCTATAGGTGATAGTTTAGGGCAGGAAGTAAAGACCGTTAGGTATTGCGGCTGTGCTCTATTTAAGCTATGTCCACACTAGAGACCTTAAAGTGGCACAGCTGTACCGCTGCAGCTGTGCCACTGTAGATCTCGTGTAGCCACACTATGCTGATGGGAGAGAGCTGTCCTGTCGGGCATAATTAAACCATCCTCAACGAATGGTGGTAGCTATCTCGGCGGGAGAGTGTCTCCCACCGACATAGTGCTATCCACACCGATGCTTCTGTCGGTGTAACTTATGTCGGTTACAGGGTGGTTTTTTCCCACCCCTGAGCAACATCAATTTTACCGACAGATGTGCTAGTGTAGACATAGCCTTAGAAAGATGCTGCGTTCCGCCCCAGAGGTGACTGTAATAATATAAATAATATATAATAATAATATAATAATATAATATAATAATAAAAATGTGTTTCAGTGGTGGATATCTGTGTGTATAATATGGGAGAGAAGAAAATTAGAATCCTAAAGATCTTTAGGATCTTTCTGGATAATAGGTGCTAGATACGTGTCATCAGACATGGCCTGCATCTTTAAAATCAGTATTATGTAGGTCTTATCCAGAAATAAAGCTCATCTTCTGTACACACAGCACCTGGAGCACACACTATCCAACTCAAGAGATAAGTCCCCCTGAGTAGGGGACTAAGGGCTTGTCTACACTACTGCGCGGGTTCGATCTAAGATACGCAACTTCAGCTACGTAAATAGCATAGCTGAAGTCGATGTACTTTTATCTACTTACCGCAGTGTCTTCACTGTGGTAAGTCGCCACCTGATGCTCTCCCATCGACTCCACTTGCGCGTCTCGTTCTGGTGGAGTACCAGAGTCAACGGGAGAGTGCTCAGCAGTCGATTTATCGCATCTAGACTAGACACGATAAATTGACCCCCGCTGGATTGATCGCTGCCCGCCGATTCAGCGAGTAGTGTAGACAAGCCCTTAGGTTTCTTTAATAGTAACCGTGAAAACATCTGAATAACCAGTGGAGCAGGTGGAGTTCAGTACAGTCTGATCACACCGGTTGGTCAGATAACACATACTGATCATGTGTATTTTTCTTCCTGTTTAGTGGACGGTAGTTGGGAGGTGTGGAGCGAATGGTCAGTCTGCAGCCCGGAATGTGAGCATCTGAGAATTCGGGAATGTACAGCTCCACCACCAAGAAATGGAGGAAAATTCTGTGAGGGCTTTAGTCAAGAATCTGAGAATTGCACTGAAGGGCTTTGCATTCAAGGTAGGTGACGTGACAATGACCCCTCACATTAGCAGCTTTCTGAAGGTATTTCCTTCTGAAATAAATGACAGAGTGTGGGGCTCTAGAATGCAACACCATAACTCACAGTCAAGTCTGTAGGAGTCTCGTGGCTGAAATCCTTACAGACGTTGGAATACATTTTCAGGGAGTTGTGTATCTGCCAATTTGAAATTCACTTGGCTCTTGGCTCTTTGTTATGGCCTGAGGCAAAGCCCCCTGAAGTCAATTATAAGGCTCGCTTTGGCTTCAAGGGCTTCTGGGTTAGGCCCATAGTGAATCATTTATCAGGATTTAGGAAGTGTAGCCTGTACAGGCCAAGTTCACTTCATCTGTACAGCACCAGGTGATTCTGGTGAGCGGTGTAAAAATTCTTCGTATGTGTAAAATTTTGCCCCAGTGAGTCACCCAGCGGAAATGTATCTTGCAGTATTGGAACACGTCCTTTAGCTTTCCAACTTCTCATGGGATTAAATGGGTGAAGCACCAACATGTGTCTTGTTGGTGTCTTAGATACTTTGGGTCAGATTCAGTTCTCATTTGCACCTTTGCAACCCAGTAAGATTTCATAGGTGTAACTAAGGGCTGATTTAGGCTCTGCATGTTAACTGTGAACTCCTTGCAACAAGATCCTGATGCTTTTTGAATGTTTGGAAAGCATTTAGCACATTGTGATTGCTGCGATAACAACTAAGGATCCAAGAAAAATCAGTGCTGCAGCTGAAATATCAGCCTAGAGGTGCAGAACATCCGGGACAGCTGCATATTCTTGAAATAAATGAGAAATTAATTAATCACTTGCATCCGAAGAAGTGGGTATTCACCCACGAAAGCTCATGCTGCAAAACCTCTGTTAGTCTATAAGGTGCCACAGGATTCTTTGCCGCTTTTACAGATCCAGACTAACACGGCTACCCCTCTGATACTTGAGAAATTAATGAGTTTATTCCTCTGTTACATTCAGTTCCATATCCATGAAGCAATATTGTCACTTCATCCCGTTATAGCAATAAAATGGCAGCTTTGGGAACAATCAGGGACTCTAGGACTGAAATAAGTGAGTTGAAAAAAACAACCCCAAGTTTGTTTTATTTTTAAATGGTTTCCTTTGTTTCGGTTTCCATGGCAGTGTCTTCCCCTCCCTCCTTAGCCACAGCAAGACAAGTGGAGAGCTCAGGCTCCAGTCTAATCCAGTTAGTGTGGCAGTGTGCGGTGGTGGATAAAGTACTAGATTGGGAGTCAGGAGATGTGGGTTCTATTTCTAGCTCTGCCGCTGACCTGTTGGGTAACCCATCTGTAAAGTGGGGATAATGACCTTCCTTATGTAAAGCATTTTGAGAGCTATGGATCTATTGCTTTTTTTTAATTAAAGGGTTCCTGACACCTGTGTTAGTCACTCAGTGTTTGAACTCACTTTTTATTCACTATAGTTTATAAGTAGTTTACTGCGGTTTTATTGGATGGTAAAGGGAACTTCTCCCATGTAGGTCCATCCCCTGTAGGTCAACGTGCCTTGCACAGAACTGGCACTGGCTGTTGTGGCTACCTGTGGCATTGAGCACTTGCAGACTGCTCTAAGTTTGCAGTGCTGCTTCATCACTCAGCAGCCAAATCTCTCCCTAGTGCAGCTCTGTTGAATTCAATGGCATTTACATTACAGTTCGGATGTGATGTTTGGCCTGAAGTCTCTAGCTTGCACTGCTTCCCCTTCTCACCACCATGCCTAAAATGCCTCTAACTAGTAGGGCATCCTCTCTATATAGGCCCAGCATCTGCTAGCTGAATGAGAGAGCAATACTCTGATCCGGTATGGCGGTTTCTACTGGTGTCTTTTCTCCAGTAATGCTTACTACCCTACTTAGAAATTCAAAGGAAGAATTAAAGAAAAAAATACATTGTGCCTAGCCAGTTGCACAAAGTGGTACCTTCATGGAGGAAACAGCTCACTTTTCAGCATGAGATTTGATTATCCTTTATTTTATGGCCATTAGTAACCTTTGTAGATAGTGAAGCTTAAGTAGGATGACCAGATGTCCTGTTTGTAAAGGGACAGTCCCGTTTTTTGCGACTTTTTCTTATATAGGCTCCTATTACCCCCCGCCCCCTGTCCCGTTTTTTCACAGTTGCTATCTGCTCACTCTAAGTTTAAGATATAAAATTATCTAATCTAGGATTTTCAAAAGAGTTTGTATTTCAACACCTGCACCCCTTAGTCATATTATCTCTCATTCATTAGCTGAGATTTCCAGTGTTACAGCAGAGTCCCTCCAGCTTCTGAGGCGTTAACAACCAGGCAGGATTAAAATTTATTTGTTTTCTTGGGTATAAGCAGCATAGTTAGTGAGAATCTGTGGGATACAGAATTCATTCTTCTTTTGAGGATCAACCTGTGGTGAATGTAAGATGCTCATAGTTCTTTCCCCTGATATGCATGAGATGAATGCCCTTCCCCGCACACGCTATGTCCCACGTCCCTTCTTGTGTATTTCTACAACATGCATATTAGTATATCCATTGAAAATCAATCACAAGCTGTTACCATGGTGTGACCTGTCAGGAGTATGTGCTGAAAGGGGCATACAAGAATGTAGCTATGCACCGCAGCACGTATCCGTGTTTATGGCAGTCATGAAGGTGGCTTGCTAGCTAGTCTATGGCCCTCATCACTGTAGTAGTATCGGGATGTTTCTCCTAGAAAGCGTCCCTAAAGGCTGCTGTTTTTACTGAAGTTTTACTAGAAAGGTAAAGGGAACCGCTCTCACTTCAGGAAGCTGCATATGATAATTCCCTCCACTTTCACTCTGCAGTCTAATACCAGTACCTTGTCCAAAGCGTCCCAGGCCGTATGTATGCATTAAAGATGGAGGGACAAAGATGCCTCCTAGAGTTATCGTGACAGTGTGGAAAGGAGCTAATTGCCGGAGGGGAGGTTAAATTTGTCCAAAGAGCATATCACAAATACCAGTGCTTGATAAATTTATCTGTATTTTTTGTCGTAGTTTCATAATCACAGGGCAAGAATACAATCTCCTTGTGGTTTGTACAGGGCTGAGCACAATGGGGCACAGATCCTGACTGGGGCATCTGAGGATTGTTGTATCATTAATAGTGTATGTTATCTGACCGGTCTCTGTTGTGCGGCTTTTCCAACCATTTCCAAAGGGTTATTTTCCCCTTTCTTAGGCATTCCAGTTCTTTCTGAGCAGTCCATCTAGCTGCAATCCATAGCCTTATCTCTGAATGCCCCTGCCAGAAGAGATTTTATTACGATGAACCCTATCATGACTGTCTGCAGTGAATTATCACTTTAATATTGGTGCAAGTGCCTCTTAGATGTTGCAGGAACACAGAAACTTAGGTCTATGCCAGCCAAGTGTCTCCTGAGGATGACACCTGATACTTGATATTGACTCCAGGAGTTTTAAAAAAACATGTCTTCAAAAAATGCACTGGTAAAGCTGGGTGGAGCTTTGTGTAGAAGCAGTGATCTCAGCTACAAGAGACTCTCCACAGACACATTTCTATGGTTAGCGGAGGGGGAATCTGTCTCATATTATATCTGAATTCTTTCCTGGACCTAGCAGTGATACACCCAATAAACGTGGACTTGTTGCTTAGCCTCTGTACTGTCCCAGTTCTCAAATTTAGGAACAACAGCTGAAAACCAGACACACTTCAAGTGGGAATATTTTCCATATCAAAGAACAAAAGTCTGTAAGATTCTGCAGAATGAATCTCACACACTTAGGTACCTTAGTTAATTGACTGAAAACGTGCTCTGTGAGTTCAGTTTCTC
This sequence comes from Platysternon megacephalum, assembly GCA_003942145.1. NCBI lineage: Eukaryota > Metazoa > Chordata > Testudines > Platysternidae > Platysternon > Platysternon megacephalum. The sequence continues at coordinate 4,785,234 of QXTE01000071.1, forward strand.
TTAATGACCTACCTTTAGCTGTAATATATGCATCTGCTGCTGCACCCTGTAATACGGCATTCAGACTGGAATCTGTATGTACTGTACCTTCAGAGAAGAGCTTGATTGTAAGTCCTATTGGCAGGAACAGAAGGTTCTTGGGATGTGGGCAGTTTTGAATGGTGCATTTTACCTAATCTCATAGAAAAGAGAGTTTGACTCTTTCCACTTGTTCCAGCAGCTACAAACACAGTAGCTTTGGATCCTGAAGATAAAACAGATTTCCTTTAGAAGGGATTAGCACCTTTGGTTTTGCAGAGATCTGAGTTGAGAAAATTCCACAATTGTGATTGAAAGCAAAGAAACTTCAGAATGTAAAGAACCTGTTGCCAATCCATCTTCCTTGTCAGGAAATAAATACATAATAATAATAATATTTTTTTAAAAGTGACTTATGCTCTAAGACACAAATAAGTCCACTGATTACAGATGCCGGTACAGTGCAGCACAGCCACTTTATTTACTTTTTCTCGTATTAAATTTAAGTGAAAGGTGTCATATTGGCAACCCTGGGCGAGACACAAGTCCTCTGTTTATCCACAGAATGGATATAGTACAGCTTTAGCTGGTTTTGCCTTATTCACTCTGCTACCCTGTTAATGTGCCCCTGTGCTTACCAGGAGGAACTCTAATTCTCAGGGATAAAAGGAAGTTCATATCCCAGGCCCATTCAGTCCCCAGGTAAGGGGATCAGTTAATGTCATTGATGGTGGTTTTATGATGTGGACATTTATGTAACTAAAAACTGGAAAGAAACCCAGCAGCTCCTTTCACATGGGCTGCCAAATAGCTGACACATGGCAACAACCTTTGTTCAGTAATGACCTGGTTTATTTAGTGTGTTGTTTGGTTAGTTGACTTTACTTGGTTTGTAAATTCTCTGGGGCAGGGACCATCCTCTTGTTCTGTGTTTGTAGAGTGCCTAGCGTAATGGGATCATGCTCCATGCCTGGGCCCCATTGGTGCTATTGCAATGCAAATAATAATTTTAGAATGTCTACCTCATCTGGCTAATTGCATCTCAGTAAACAGGAAAAAATGCATTGCCAAACTTTACTGCAATTATTTTCAGGCTATCTTGCCTTTTCCCACAGCATTCTAGTACTTCCATGTGGCTTAACATTTAAAGAGACATTGACTCTATACACTCAATTTTTTGCATAATTATTTTACTTGAAAACAACAACACAAACTCTTCTAGCCAGTAATTAACTAAATAGAGCAGGCCTGGGAACAAATCGTTTGTAGCATAGCAAAAATCTTCTGCCTCTGAAGCAGATCGGTTTTTTGCAGAGAGGACTCTTTGCATGAGTCAAGAGTGCGATGCTGTGGCAAAAAAAAGCAAATGTAATTTTGGGTTGCATTAGCAGCGGCATAGCCTGCAAGTCGTGAGAGGTGATAGTACCACTCTACTTGACACTGGTTAGGCCTCAATTGGACTACTGTGTCCAATTTTGGTCACCAGGATATAGAAAGGAAGTAGAGAACCTGGAAAGGATCCAGAGGTGAGCAACTAAGGTGATCAAATGGATGGAATGGAAGTCATAGGAGCAAAGGCTGAAGGAACTGGGTATGTTCAGTTTGGAAAAGAGGAAATTAAAGGGGGATATGATAGTGGTTTCAAATACTCGAAAGGCTGCCATAAAAAAGATGGCAGGACCAGAGGCGCAATGGGTTCAAACTACAGTATAGCCAATTGAGATTAAATCTCAGGAAAAACTTCCTAACTGTAAGAACAGTAGAATAATGGAACAAACTGCCTAGGGAAGTAGTGAAACCTCCTTCACTGGAAGTTTTCAAAATGAGGCTAGATAGTCATCTGCCTTGGATGGTTTAGACACAACAAATCCTGCATCTTGGCAGGGGATTTGACTAGATGACCCTTGCGGTCCCTTCTAACCTTATGGTTATATGATTCTATGAGTTACAATGTCTGTAAAATAGTATGCACACAGAATTTGAATGAGAAACCTTAAAGGGGCATTGTGAAATAATTTTGGATCTCGATGCAAGCTTTATTTAAAAAGAAAAATTGGGTGGTGATGGGAGAATAAGGTTAAAAACCTTATGTGAGTAAATTTTTTATAATTTTAGAATATGTGAATGAGTTGGAGGTTTCTTTGTTGGTATGCTTGGGGGGAGGAGTTGTTAAATCATTGTTGGGAGCAAGTCACAATAATAATTGTTTCTATTTCATGTATTTGAATGAGCACAAGTAAATGAAATTTAGCATAGTGTTCGGTGCAGCTTGGACAGTGAAAATGAACTAGTTATTTGAAAAGGATAAATGGGACGAATTGTGAAAAGCAAACTAGATTACTGAAAGTAAAAGGAGTTTAAAGTAAAAGACTATTAGGAACACATGTATTGAAATCAAAGTGATATTATTTAAATGGTCAGAATTAACCTCTCAGCTGGCTCTGATTAATGCCTAACCTGAAAAAATATCTATAGTTGGTTGATTTACATGCAAATCTCTCGTTGTGTAGATTATGGTTTCTACTCCTTTTGCAAGGAGAAAAGGGAGCTGAGGAAACTGTAATTGCACTTTTTTTTGTTGCACACACTAGTGATTGCTAACCCAACATTGGGGTCAGAAACAGGTCCCTAGGTGTTGAATCTGAGATAGAACAATTTGAGCTCAAGTCTGTTCTTGGTATTATCATCCTATACAAGGAGTAACTGTACTGAAAGTTGATGAGGCCAAGTTGTTGTAAGAGAGAGGAGACTGAAGGCCACTGATTTAAAAGGATTTACTCCAGGTTTATACCAGTGGAGCTGAGATCAGCTCTGGCCCATTATGTGTTTCATTTTTTAAATAGGTTGCTCTCCTGGTTTTGATGGAATGGCAGGTGGCGGGGAGCATGTGTTTGCTCCAAAACTTGAATCTCCATAAGTGTTAGTTCAATTAGACTGAAATATTAAGTGTCTCTTGTTTCTTTCATCTTGGAGTGTGATATCATTACTCCTTTATGGGTCATGCTGTATGTATATAGTTATGTCAAATTATTTTTAGGGCCATAATTGCTTTCTCAGCTAATAGGAGTTGATGCAATTATCCCGTCTGGTTTTTATTTTCCTTCGTGTTCCAATATGTGCCTTTCCAGCTCTGCTTTACATCCCACAGGGAATTGTGAAGGAAATGCAGTGCAGTGCTTCAGAAAACTAATCTCTTGGAGGTTATTTATCTCAGGCACAACTTGTTAACTTTGTTCCTTTCATGAGGCAAAAATAGAAATGAAACATTTCTGTGGTTAACAAGTATGGACTCTTACAAAGGCAAGGTTGGAAACCTAAGTTGCAGATAGTATATAGCCCCTAGCAGTTCTTTCCAGGTAGGAAAAGTTCTAATCCTTAGAAAGAATTTTCAAACTTTCATTCATTAAATGAAAATTTCAGTGACCAGTTGGGGGTCAACTCTCAGGTTCTTGGATCAGTCCCAGACAGCAGGTGCTGGGACTGATATAGAGGAAGCATCTTTCAATCCTTAAATACATCCTTCCTTCCCAGCCTCATCTGATTCTCAGTTGGCTGTAGGTAGATTTCATGAGAGTCCAGTTCTCAGCTGAAACAACAGTTCTCCGGGAAGTGAAGTCTTTGAGGTGGAACAAGTAATAAAGTAACAGACTAAGGACCTTCCCCCCACAAAAATGAATCCAAACCATGTTAACACACAGACTTTGCACAAACAGTAGTGAATATGGTTTTCTGAAGATGTCTATACTTGTTGCTTACACAGCTCTCATTTAAAATAAGTAAGAGCAGCAAGGCTAAATATTAGCTATTTAAGGGGTCTAAAAACCCTGGAGGGAGACTGAATGATTACAGTAAACTGGTAGGGTTAAAATGGGGCTGAATTAGCAGGAAACTATTTCACTGTTCCATCTCACCACTAGAAAATGTCTCCCAGGGGAAGTTTGGAAGCTTGCTTGTGTTGTTTTGTCAGGGAGACAGCCTAATAGAAACGTGGGTGCTAGAAATGGGGAACAAAACTAACCTTTTCCTCAAATTCCCGTGACATTTACCAAACTAAACCCATTTTGGATCTTGACGTAAATGTGTTATTCCAGAATTCATTTTTCCCTTTCCATTAGGAGTACAATACTAGGTTTACACAATGCTAACTAGTATGAATGTTGATAATTGAAAGGGCAGTGTAGAATGAGCATGGCTGGCATATTAATAGGAATTCTAAATATAAGTGCATATGAACTTATCAAGTCCTAATTCTTGGTGTCATTTTGATACACACCTTCTGTCTTTGCTGGAGTCTACAGTGTGTCTGGCAAATGATTGATCAACCTGCCTTCAGCAATACAATATTTTTTCTGCTTTCCAAATTCACATGAGTTGCAGATTGTGTTTAACCATTTCAACCATCTGGAAAGTTAAAATTACCTTGTGTTAAATGTTTGCATAAATAAGTATTATAGAAGACAATGTTGGAAAATAATTTCTTGGTCATCTATTCTATTTGACTTCAATAGTACAGAATTTTTCTGTATACTAAACCCATAAGTTTTTGGTCCAATCTCCTCTTAAATACTTAGTGTTGGGGGTCTCATCAAGTACCCATATCAAGTTGCCCTATAGTATGCGTGGTAATATACCATACAGTATGAGTGTGTTTTGGCAGTATTCACAGACCAGTCAGTCATAGCCAAAGTGCAAAAATTTCATCTGTTGTCTGTCATGGAACGTGACATGAAGACATATATTAATGCCAAATTCATACACGATAGGTCAGGAGAAGAAGTTTATGGTGAAGAACTTCATAGAGTAGTTAGGAGAGACCAGAACAGTTGAATTTAAAAAATTGTTAATTGTCAGGGGTACAAAAATGTCCAGTGAGGTCCAGCAATAAGGATGTGACTCTAAAACAAGCTTTCAGACCAAAAGCAGCAAATCAATGAAATATGTGCCAGCTAAACGAAGGTTCATTTCTCCATTTGCGCCTAATCTTCTTGCCTAAAAGGACACCAGTTTTTTTGGTAAAGTAAAGATACAACATGATGGGGAATGCCTGGTTGGCATTACAAGTGCAGAAGCTATGCACTAATCCATTTTCTCTCTCTCTCTCTAAAAATTAGATAGCAGATTGTCTTCCCCTCATGAATAGAATGAGGGTGGAGTTTTGTGGGTTTTTTTTACTTACACACACGTATGTGTGTGTTTTAATTAGAAAAGGTTTCCATGGCATCACTAAGCTTGAGAAAAACAGAGATTGACTTGTAAAAGCAAAAATGACAGATCACTTTGGTTAGAGCCAGTCCTAAGATTTTGTCAGTTTCTTGTGCATATGTTGCTTATTTCAGTGGTCATTCCATACTATTATTCTCTGTTGTATAGTTTCCTTGGTGGGTTTATATGTAGAATCCATCAAGAAGGATTGATTGTGTGTGTGGTTTTTTTTTTAATCTATTTGCTTTAAAGTTACATGTTTTATCTTGAAAAAAACATTGAATTTTTTCCCAATGCCCACAAAAGTTTGCCAGGTTACAAACAGATGCACTACAAGCATCCTTTGCCAGTGCATCATAAACACCAAAACATTCTGCTTTTCCATACCTCAGCCAGCCAGCCATGTTAAATTTGGCCAAGTAGCTTCTGGTTCTGCCATTTAGCAGGAGGAGAACACCGAACTCATTTCATTTCTATTAGGATCTACTGTAGATTGCAATCTGTGTTTGCAGGACGGGAATGTTTGTTTCCATCTCAAATTCAATGATTTGTGGTTCATTCACCATCTATGCATCCAATTTCCCATCATAAAGCTTTTTAAAGGAAAACTGTACCATAGGGGGTCAGCATTTAATTACAGGGCATAAAAATGAGACTTTCAAAACGAATAATGGTGGACTTCCCTTACTAGTTTTGTTTAACCACTGTAGCACTGATCCTTTTTATTGTCAATAAAAATAACAGAAACCACCTCACAACCAATTTCCTTTCTGTGTCATGCATTCAAATGGTCCATCTAGACCAGTGGTTCTTAACCTTTACTGCAGCCTGCACCCCTTTGGTTCTCAAAATATGTTCTCGCACCCCTTATCAAAAATCAAAATATGTTCTCGCACCTGTTAAACCTAAAAAAATATGTTCTTGCACCCCTTAAACCTAGATATATTTTTGTTTGTATATTACAGTAATCGTTAAAGTATAATGTTAATAAATACATAGGTTTGATTAAACAAAGTAGTTGTACTTACGTGCCTGTGCTTAATTTGTGTTTTCGATGATTTACCTTCTAAAAAAATCTGGCATGTCTCGCACCCCCAGAAAGGGCATCTCGCACCCCCGGTTAAGAACCACTGATCTAGTCTGTTAACCTGACTCTGACAGTGGCTAATACCAGTTGCTTCAGAGGAAGAAACCCTATAATGGAAAATTATGGAGTAGCTCATTTATTGAGAGAGTTTTCCCAATGCCAGGAAGCTAGAGAGAGATTCATACCCATACCTCTATTATTTCATCCTAGTCGTATGTGTCTTTTTAAAATCCTACTAAGCCCTTGCCCTCAATTATATCTTGCAGCCATAAATTGCACAACTTAGTTATGTACTGATTATAAAAAATACTTTAATGAAAGTTACTCACGCAGATAGTCTCTCTGAATTCTATGAGATATGGGCGGTAGGAGTGGGCCCTAAAATGCAGTGCTTGCTCTGTGTGTGTGTGTGTGTGTGTGTGTGTGTGTGTGTGTGTGTGTGTGTGAGAGACCAGCACCATTCCTCATATAACGAGGCAATAAGCACAGTAATTTCTAAAATCTGTAAGGAAATTAATAATTAATGTATTGTGTGAATGACTAGTATAATATATACTTATATACACACACATGTGCCTATATATGCAGCACACAAAAATACAAGCATAAGAATGAATATTAACCATGTATGTACTTTTGATAGCTAAACAAATATTTAATAACTAATCAGTTTTCCTTTAAATTTTTATTTATTACATCATCTTTACATTGAGAAATATAGATGATTCTTGACTAACTTCATCTGAGCTCACCAGGAGTTAGTTAAGAGTAGTGGAGAGAGAGAGTGAGTGTGAGTGAGTGTGTGTCTGTGTGTGTGTGTGTGTGTGTGTGTGTAAGTAAAATAACCAAGAGAGGTAACAAAGAAACGAAAACAACCAACTGAAATGACTGGAAAGAAATACCTTGGAAGAGATTTCTTGTAAATGATGAAGGAGAATATATGGACAACATAAAAAATTCATATTGTCAGCAAACAGGGAGAAAACATTTCATTTATAGAGCGAGACAGAAAGTGATATGGGAAATAAATACACTCCATGTAAATTTATTAAGTGCAACTTTCTCTCTCTCTCTCTCTCTCTCTCTTTCTCTTTTAGATAAAAAACCTCTTCATGAAATAAAACCCCAAAGTAAGTTGTTTTTTGTCTTGTAAATATATATTTTTTTCATTTTCTCTTTCATTCTGCTTTATTTGTTTAGGAGCTAAATAAAACAAAGTTGTATGAAAGGCAAATGGATTAACAAAAGCCTCTTCTTAGTAATCATAGATTTTAGATTAAATATAAAAAAGTGACTATTCTTCAGCAGTTATGAATCAAATTGTGGGCCCTTTCTGCAGTAATGCTTATCTTAGAATTGCTCTCTTGAGGTCTGTTGTGGTTTTATGGTTAAAACTGGACCAAATGAAAAATGTCTATATAAACAAAAGTTTTTGCCCAACCAGCTGAAATTTTTGAGTTTTCGGGTTTCCCTTTTTACAAAAACAACCCCAAATGTCCAGAATTTCAGTTTTGATTATATTATATTTTGATTATATTTTTGACCTAATTATGTTGTGGGGAAAAATCTGTTTTCTGAGAAGCACTAGTTCTGAGTCTGAATGTGTGAAAATTTCTTTTAATTCTTCCAGTGAAAGATTCCCTATAAGTTCATATTATTTATTTGAAACTCCCAGATATAAAGGCCACATTTTATAATGAGCCTAAGTGAATTAGGCATTTAAAATTTACTGAGGTTTGGTCATCTAACTTTGGCAATCCTTTGGAAATCCCAGCCCAAGGTATATATTCTTAGGAATACATAAAGTAGGCTTTAGATGTCAAATTGACGATTCATTTTCATGGGGCTTCATAAAGGGAAGTTCAGTAAACACAGTTCAGAGTATTTTGCTATGTTAAAAAACAGGGATTTCTAACCAAAATTATTCTTTCATAATGCATCTCATCCACTGATACTCATTATATCCACACAGATTGAGGATATATAACTTAGTTGCAAAAATGTGATGCAATAAAAGTAATAATAAAGAAGAATTATCCTCCGAGATAGCTGCACCTCTTGGCAGGCTGAAGGAACTTGGCCTTCAGTTTCTCATCTTGTAACACATTGGAGTTCTGTGGGTGTCCTACATAACCGTCCTTATTACGTTTTATTGCTTGGATTGCACAGAGTCCTTGAATAAGAGCATTTCCCCTGTGCTTTTTCCAATTATGAAATATTTCTATGGATATTCAAAAGCAAACTGTAAAACATTCCATGGTTGGCTTGCATTTTCATGCCCTTCTAAATTTGTCTTAATGGGACCATCCCCATTCTGCCCTGTACTGTTGATCTATTTTGTAACTTATCTTGAGCAATTGTTGCATTTTTATCTATGCACCTCCTTCTTAATTATTGGATCCTAAAGGAGAATCCATCAAACTGCTTTAATTTCTGATTTATTAAAAATAAAACCTTAATGGGGGTCAATTTTAGTGCATGAGGCTCCTAGGGGAATTAAATGGTGTTTCTTTTAAGCTGTGAGGCTAGAAGTACATTATATAAATACAGCTTGCTGGTGTTCAGTGAAAACAGGGGCTTAGTTTAAGACTACATGAATCATCATAGATGCGAAATCAATCAATTATGAAGATAATTAAGAAACAACCTGTTCTGCTAAATAGCCTTATACATGGTTCTCTGGCTTTGACTTGTTTCATCTCTGTTAAGACTTTCACATGCTCAAAGAATGATTGTATGGAGAGACAGGTTTCCAGAGGCTGGAGGGGACAAAAAGAGAGTAAAATGAAGGGAGAGGGAGAATGAAAGCTAGAGAAATCTTTGATATCTCCTAACAAACTGTAATGGCAAACTGGAGGAAATGTGTGCCCTCCATGGCTCATGGAAAGCACTTATTGTAAATGAGATAATTTAATCAATTACATTTCCTAATGTACTAAACCAAATGTTTCATTTTCTGCTCCTGCACATCTTAAATTATCTTCAGGTGCTTTATGAAACTTAATCATAGTTAATAGAAACTTCATTACCATCAAATATGCTTTCAATAAATGTTGTGTAACAGTGTCAGGAGATGGAGTGAAATATTGGTTATGATTACCACAAACACATACCCTGTAACAAAATCATAGAAACTTATTGCTTTAAGAAAGTCACTGCCTCCTCTGGGTCAGGAAGATGCGGTTCATTAAATAATAATTGGTTGACTTCAAGTGTTATTTTCAGTTGAATCCCATCTGGAAAAAAACAAAGTACCAAAGTAAAAAAAATTCCACAGTTCCTTTTTCTTGAATCTCCGTTTTCCCAAGGGAAAGAAATTCTGCATAAAAGGCGAGAATGGAAAAAGAGATTAAAGTGTTGTGTTTTTTTCATTTTCATTTGTTGTTTGGAAACAAATAGTAGTGCTCTGAATAGAAATGAAAGAATAAACACTTCTTTTTATAAGCAGCATTGTCCCTTGGAACAAAATTAGTACCATTTTGCTTCTTTAAATTGTCATACTTAGTGAATTCTTTTTTTCTTTTCTTCTGATTCTTAACTGTTTGTGGTTTTGCTGTTGTGTCTTTTCATCCCTGACTAAGAAGTAGTTGTGTGAATACCTGAGTATCACTTTCAGGTCACATCTAATACAAAAAAATAAAGAACACTGAACATCTTGTTAAAGATAAGGAATCCTAGAAAACAAAAAACGTATACCAAGAAGAGAACCATCAAATTTAGGTCCCAGTTGTGTTTTTAAAAATATATATTTTTCATTAAAGTAAATTGTTTTTGTTGTTCTAATGCTGTTAGTATTTTTTTCCAAATCTTTTTGATTAGTATTTAAATATTCTCCTCAGCACTTGTAATCCAAACATGGCAATCTTGTGCTGAAACCAAAAATGAAACTGACTGATCTATTTTATTGTCTAAGATGAGTGAAAATGAGAATGTAAATTGTCTAAGTAAATATGTTTGAATAATGTAAGAATTAAGAATTATAAATTACTATTAGTAACATAGCTGAGGGATTTTCTTAATGATTTTTACCCCAACAGTGTTTAAAACTTGACAGCTCTTTAAAATATTCTCAATTTTACATATCCTGTTTTGACAGTGAAGAATAACTTCTGAACTCCTGTTCTATACATCTATTGCCACCTGTGCTCTACACCTCTGGCAGCAGCGGATTTTTATTATTAGCAGGGGTATGCATGTTTTAGATCAGAATTTAACGTATTTTAAAGGAGGAGGGAACAAATTAAGATTTTCCATTTTTTTCTGTAGAAAGGGGATACTTTTTAAAGGTTATATGTTTAAGATAAGTACTGGATATGTCAATGTAGCTCTCAAAAGGACGGGAATGTAGAGGTGGGGAGCTCATACACTTGTTAACTGATTACTTCTCCCCCCTGGGATATATACCACTCCAGGATGCTTCATAATAAACAACACATCTCCTGGCTTACCCAACGTACCAATTATCCACAAAAGTTAATTCAGGAATAGAGTATCAGAGTTAACTATCTAACAACAAAGATTGCTTGGGGACACATAAGTGAGAAGAAATTGAAATGTAGTTGATTTGTAGACTTCCTTTCGTGTACCCTGGTATTAGAGATTGAAACTGAGGAAAGAAGGTTACTTTTGTGGTTAATGGCAGGGACTCAGGAGATCTGGTTACAATTCCAGGTTCTACCACTGTGTGATATTGGGCAAGTCTCATGATCTCTCTGTGCCTCAGTTCCCCATCTGTAAAAATGGGATAATGATACCTCCTTTGTTGGTCTTGTCTATTTGGATTGTCAGATTTTTGGGGCAGGAAATATCTTTTACGCTGTTTATGTATGTCACCTACCATACTGGGGAGGGGGAGAGGGTGTTGATAATGACTGGAGTCTCTCGGCACTAACATAATTCATAATAAAATGGGCTCAAAACTCCACTGTAAATTTTCTAGCATGACAAACTTTCCAAAAAATGGTGTGAGCAGACTTTGAAACATTTTCATTGTAGTTATGGCAAAAGTTTGGGCACATCGTGGGTCAAAACTGGGTACTTGCCTAAGAAAATATGCCATAATTACAGTGGTGGTTTGCAAATATTGACTATTGAATAGGAGGTTAAATCTTCCCTCCATTTCCTGTTCTGTCTGACAGCTGCCAATAAATGCTAACTTCTCCAGCCATGCTAGGAAAGAAAGCCAATCCATTTCCTAACATAACGAGAGAGAGCAACAATTTCTGTTTGTGTGGAAGGAAAAATGTAGTAGAAATAAAAGAATCAAATGTCATAAAGATCCCATGTGCTCATTATAAAATTATTTCCAGCTATTTTTAAACCTTATGTGGGCTTGGGTTTGATTTCACCCTAAATTAAAAACAAAACAAATCACCGAATTGACACCTGGCTCTTTTTTTTTTTCTTGAAACTTTTTTTTTTTTGACCAACAGTAGAAAGGGAAAGAGACAGAGCATGTATGTTTTCATATTTAGATGGTGGCAAAGGGGAAAAAGGGATATTTCAAGAGGTCCTGGATTCTTTAAAAAAAATGAAGGAAGAAAAATATTTCTGGAACTACAGCTCCAGATGGTTAGCAATCTTTGGTCAGCTTCTTCCCTGAGTAATATTTTACTGATGCAGATGGAGAAGAATAGCCCTATGACTAAGAACAGATCAGCTATAGAGATGCTTAAGAACAGATGTGGAAAGGAATATGAAATGATGCAAAACAAGAATGACTTTAGTCATCCTTAAGGTCATGATGTTTAAAAAAATTAATTGGTGGGGATCATAAACCTTTCACAAAAATGTTTTTGCTGTTTTGTTGGCAAAATTTGAAAGGGATGAAAATTTGTATCGCAAAACTTTGAAACTTGAAAAATTTTTAGTAGCTGTATCTGGCTAAAAAATGACAAAAAAGATTGATAGAAATCTCTCTCTTTCTGGCTATTATTTCACTGAAACTTGAAATCCCCATACAAATATATCAAAATTGTGAAATTCTAAAAACTTCAACCAGCGCTAATGACTTATACAGTAACAAATGAGCTTTATTTCTAATAGAGCTACTTGGAAAAGGAATATTTTCCCCCTCAAAAATATTAAAATTTTAAAAAATAAATATAATTTGTATTTTTACAAATAAAAATGGCTTTTCAACTAAACAGAAATTTCTGCAAAAAAAAATCTAGTTCTAATTTAACATCCCCCCCCCACACACACACACACATGCACAATAAAGAAAAGTGTAGACGAGAATAATTTGACCATCTCTTGTTTCCAAATGTTCTTTTTAAAAAGTCCCATTTGTGGCACATTGTCAAACCATTGACAGCACAGGCTAAACATGGTCATATTGTACCTGAGGCTGCTCTGATTGGCAGCTCAGATTCTTACACCATCACCATCTAGCCAATTTTGAAACAGCACTGAAAAATCCAATCTAATGCTTAATGAGAGAGGCATGACCAGCATCAAAGATCAGTCCAAGCAGAGAGCCACTAAACTCCAGGGCTTTGGCAAAGAACTAGAGAATGAACCCTACCCAGAAGTCGCTCACTTTAAGTTCCTTCAATGTGTCCTGGCCCTCTCCAGGAGCTAGAACTCTGAATTCAACTCAGAAGAGACACACTGTTCCCCTCACGGCAACCAGCAATGGGCTTTGGAGCAACTCCTTTCCTGGAAGAACTCCCTCCACAAAAGAAGAGCCTCAGTCAAGAAGATACTGCCCCAAGCCTTATCCCAACAGAAACTAGGTACCGAAAAAACCCACCCTCCACAAACTTGTGCTGCAGAGGCAATTTAATTAGCTAGAAATGATAATCTACAAGTAAGATTGTTGATGGTTATCTTCATGAATAACTGAGTGTACTTCATATATCTTCAACGTTATGTCCTAGCCTACGTCTCCCCTGCCACCACAATCTGCCTTCTTTTGCATATGGACACTCTGACTTTCATAATTTAATGCCCCTTGCACAAAACATAATTTTCTTTTGGGTCAAACAAAGGTGGCATCTGATAGAAATACAATAAATGAATGATCATGTCAGGACATAAAAAAAAAAAAATCAAGGTCTTTGTAGAGTTTAATTTGTGTTATAGTGTTTAAGTTTCCTCAATACATCGCTTTGCATTTACAATATCCCTTGTGGAGCTGGATGTTGAAAGTCCCAGAAACTATTAGCCACCCAGAGTAGGGGAAATCCCTTCATACAACAGATCTGAACTCTTCACAGATGTTCCTGGACCACAAGCTAGAAATCTTTAGGGGCATATCCCCTTTTTACTCAGGTACACGAGTATGTACGTGTTGGAGATTTTCTGCCACTGTTTCTGGAGTGGCCACTGTAAATATAAGGCTTTTTTCCAGGGAAGAGCCTGACAGCCACTCTGATTTGCCCTGAGAGTCTCTGTCTCTTTACTAAGTAATGCAATCCAAGGAGAACTGGTTTAAGGTAAATGGAGATTCTGTGAGCAGAGTTTGCTTTATATTTCTGAGTACTTGGCTTGGATTCTGTAGAGGACAGCTTGATAACCAATAGCCCATTGCTTCAGCCTACTTAAAGCAGCATGTATCTTAATTTCAATTTTTTTTGCTGTTGGTTGCTCCTATTGTACAGCTTCCTTGAAATTAGGGGGCTGTCAGTATTCCACTGGTGCATTTGGCAGAATAGCTGGTGTGCGTTCCTGGCAAGTTAAGTGTCCAACATTTAGTTTACATAACTAAGCGGTAAACCAGAAAAAGCAACTTTTACAAATTAGGTCCCTGCTCACAATTTCTCAACACACGTCATCAGCATCCTTCTGTCCTATTTCTCTTAAAATTGTCTGACCATCTGGTTCTTACATACAGTATAGGGTTTGAGGGTGAAATTCCCACCTGTGCAGAGCTTGGCACAAGATAATGCACTACATAAACCCTCAGACTAAGAATTAAGTGGTGCAAGGCCATCTACTGGCCTTCTATACAATACTGCATTCTTCCTCTGTGCTGTTACAATGCTTCACAATGTATTCTCTATTTACTGCTCAGTTATTGAAATAGTTCGGTCTGAATTTCAGATTCCTACTTATTTTCACTTATTTTCAAAATAATACACTTTCTTCCAATATGTATTTGATAATGCAACTACCATATTTGTGAGACAGTAAAAGCTTTACAGGGTAAATACATGACCATTTCTTTCTCTAAAGCAAAGTTCAGCATAAGGGGAATTATCTAAGGGCCCACAAAGTGTCTTGCCAAGTAATTTAATTTCACGGTTCTTGTTCCCAACTCCCACCCGATCATGCATAGTTGGACCTAGACAGCTCTGTTATTGCAGGTCTCATCTGGGCTACCCTCACCTGCTACCAAAGTTTTAAAACATAAAAAACTTGGTCATAAGCTGCCCAATACATAAGCACTGTTTGGTTTCATATCTGTTTTTAATGGCAAAGAGCACTTGCAGGAATTTCCGATGATGGCTCAGATTCCATCAGCTCAGTAGGACACTACCAAACCCTGTAGGCTGACTCCTTAGCTTTCTTGTGTGTTTGAGAGGTGGTAAGGTAAAGTAAAACCCACAAGAGAGGGTGAAATATGAAATCTTTACTTCCCCAATCATTCCATCAAGTTTGCTCTCTCCTGGATGAGCAGCAGGGCTCAACCCCAAACCCTACACGTCCCTGGAGACCAGTGAGAGACAAGAGGTGGTGTTGGTGCTGAGCCTGCTTTGAGCAGGGGGTTGGACTAGATGACCTCCTGAGGTCTCTTCCAACCCTGATATTCTATGATTCTATGGTTCTATAAGAGGCATTTTGTTCCCTAACAGCGCCTATCCTAGCTATAGTTGTGCTGGAGTCTCCTCTTTACTAAGACAATGTAACTCAGCCCTTAATCTCCACTAGGCTAGAATGGGGAATGATGCTTGTCACCCCCACTGTACCCACCCCGCTCCCCAGACCTGTGGAATACACTGCTGTGGTGGGGGCTAAGCTAGGATGAGATTTGCGCTCAGTTCTCTTCACTCATGGACCCGCGAATGCTGAACCCTCCAGTCACACGAAACGAAGTGCCAGCCATTTCCTGGAAACTCCTGATGTTCCAGTTGTTTCCTGTTGTGTGTTTTTTGTTTTAACACCTTCCCCATGTGTTAAATAATCGTGAAGGTTTATGAGAGTGAAAGAGAGGAAGAGAAATTAAACGAACGCCCAGGCATGGCAATTGCTGGGCAGGAGGGCACCCCAAGCCCTCATTACACACCATCCAAAAATCTCAGCATATTCCTCACTCAGAAACATTAGTCTTGAGATCTAGTCTGAGCCCAGCTTAATTTTTACCTTCCCAAATGCACCAATCAATCCTCATGTGGGCAGTTTATGGGGGGGAGGCAATGTGAGTGTGTGTCGCTAATCTGGTGCCTACATTTTCTCCTTTCAGATATCGAGAATGCCAGTGACATTGCCCTGTACTCAGGCCTGGGTGCTGCAGTCATTGCTGTAGCTGTGCTGGTAGTCGGCATTACACTCTATAGACGGAGCCAGAGCGAGTACGGCGTGGATGTGATTGATTCATCTGCGCTGACAGGAGGCTTCCAGACATTTAATTTTAAAACAGTCCGGCAAGGTTAGTGTGATTTCATCATCTTCCCTCACAGCTTCTGTTGAGAAAGAGCATGCAGCATCTGGCAGCATGAAACCTCCACAGGAGGGTGGAACTGGCTTGTGCAGAGCAAGGCGTGTGGTCTAGTGGCAAGGGTTGGGCCTGGAGGTTGGAATTCTGGGGTATTTTCCTGTCTCTGCCACCAATTTCTGTGTGAACTCAGACAAGTGACTAATCTCTGCTTGCCTCAGTTTATCCCTCTGTATGTGTGTTAGAAGGTGAGTATATTATTAGCTTCTCCTACTGCATTGACAACTAATAAACGCAGAAATCGTTAGCATTTAGTAAATTCCTACTCAGTTCCTATTTCTGTTTTTGGTTCCCAACTGAAAGTGGTTAAATTTTCATTTATGTTCCTAATATAAAATGCTTGAAAATGAGTTGTTTAAGTTACATTGTTTGCATGCAAATTTCTATATCCTGAGATATATAGAATAGCTGAAGATGCACAGTTGTGAAAATATATTTATTTGGTTTTTTTTGTTAAAGGACTTTAGAAAGTCACTGGTAGATTTTACAAGACATAAATAAAACCCCATGCTAAAAAGCAGTCGGTTTCCTAGAATATTTCCTTGGACAAAAAAATGAGATTTTGAACTAAAGCGGTGATCATTATAAAAACTTGTATTTCTTGATTCGGTACCAGTATTCTAAACTAGATGCTGGCCTTATTGTGGGTGGGTGGGTGTGAAAGTGGCCCAATTTTTTTTTTCTCTTTAGGAAAGTGAAATGTTGCAATTGGTGTATGTGTGTGCGTGGAAGTTCAAGTATTTGGAAGTTCAAGTTGCCTGTGAAGAGTGGTATATAATTTGTAATTATATCTTTTCCACATTATCTGAGATTAGCTTCTTATTTCATTTGGAAACTCAATTTGTTATAAAAATCTTGTTTGGGGTTTTGTGTGGGAGATTTTGGTTTGGTTGTAATGTTGCACAGACACCTCAGTCAGAGGCACCATAAAAATGCCCACACAGACAGTTTCTTATATTTGAGGGTGCATTAGTTCAGTTGCAGCTACTTTGGATGTTTTTGGAATTTTTAAAATGAATACTTGCAAACAAACAAGGCTTGGATCCAAACTCCATTGATTTCAGTGGGAGTCTTTGCATTAACTTGAGTGGCTTTGGGATCTGGCTCTTAGAACTTAGATACATATATGATTTTCTGATTTGTGGTTTTTGTTCTTAGGCCAATTACAGCTTTAGTTTCTTCAGAATGCCACACAGATAGGAATGAGATTCAGATACTCAGATAACATGGTGATGAGCATGATATAAAAATCTAGACAGAGAGACCTAGGGACTATAGAATCCTCTCTCAAACATTGGAAAAACTAGAAAACATCTGGCTTGTTGTGTCCACCCTCCCCCCCCAGTGTATCTCTTGCAAATTGTTTTGGTGGGATTTTATTGGCATAAATTTTAAAACTGGAAACCCTAAATATATAGAGCCAGATTCTGTCTCCCCAGACTGGCTCTGTGGAATGATACAGGTAGCTCAAAGAAGCCATAACCTAGCATCAGTCTGTATGGAAAGGTGACCTTTAACTCGAGTAAAGCCAATGTACTCAGCTCCCATACCAAGATGTAAGGGACATGTCAGAGGTATGTGAGGTGAGGGGAAAGAGAAGCTCTAATCTGCAATTTTAGCTGTTGAACAGTCTTTGGGAACAATGGCCATATGGCATAAACTAGAGCAGCCTTTGGGCAACTCTGTTTTATGTTGAGGTAGTTGCAGATTGACCCAGAGAATCATTTTGACCCAAATATGGCAGGGAGAATCCATCCCATATTATTCATGATTTGATTTCTTCAGTTGACAGCTTCATGTGATATCCCCAAACCTTAACCTTTCTAGTTAAGAATAATCTCTTTTTAGTAATCCCTAATCCATTTAGATGAAGAGACTAGTTCTTCTGACATTAGCACGCTGGAGATTAGCAGTAGGAGGGTTTTAAGTACATTATGGTTAGAGAAGCCTAGAAGTTTTTATCTAATCTGTCTATCATGTTTAATTGAGGAATGGTTCAGCTTGCTTAATCACCTTCTTCTGGATAGGAAAGAGTTGGTGTAGCTGGGAATTCTTTTTCCATTCGAAGCTAATCAGCGATACGCAAACATCCAATACACTCTGTTTCTTTAATACCATCTGAGCTGGAGAAAATATAGTAAGAATCTCTGCTGCTGTGTTATATTGACAGCAACATCATTTAAAAAAGAAAAACCAAAAAGCCACGTCTTGGGAATGACTTACCCCTCCCCCCCCCCCTTTTTAAGATGCTGAGAGCCGCAAAGAAAGGCTTAAAAATTATGCTTATTTTCATCTAAAGAGAAATCATACCAAAGGCAGCAGCATCTGGTTAGAAATATGCATTAGAGCAGTCATTACCCACAATGAGTAAGCAGCTAAAGTGTCTATTGCCTTATTTATCAGTGGTGCTGAGGAAAATATTCAGTGGATGCTAGAACGGCAGAGGACATTTGTCTGCAATTCAAGTTTTTGTAGCAGATTAGACAAGGATCTGCAAGTATGCGAGAATGGAACTTTTGAGGGATCCAGATTCTACACTTTTTGAGAATGATTAGTGATGTTAGCAGTCCAACTTGAGACACATTAAAAGGGCCTAATTTTCAAAGGGTGGTTAGGCTCAGCACTCTGTGAAAAATCAAATGCTTTTTAAATGTCTCAAGTTGGGAACCTAAAAATCACAAGTCCTTCTTGAAAATTTAGGCCTTACATTTATTGATCTCCTCCTCTTTCACTTGGTGTTCTCTGAGTCAGTCTGCACCCAGAATTAGATTTGGAGCCAACCTTTTCTGCATAATTGTGGTCCCACATTTCTAGTCAACCTAGTTTCCTTCAAGCCTGAATCCATGCCTTCCTATAGGCTCACTAAAAGAGTTGGTGTTCAGACATGTTTTAATTTGGTTTACACTTGATTCCTTGGTTACATGTGCCTTGACATGGCCTGGAGCATAGAAAACATAGTGTTTAAGTATCCTTTAGATCTACAGGTCTGTCGCATCTTAGGCGCATTTAACATGTGCGATTTCAGCTTTACGCGGTCGGCAAAAACAAGAAAAAAACAAAAAAAAAAGAGAAAAATAACAATTTGAATACTGTTTCTGTAGTGCGGGCGATTCTGCCCGCCATTCCACTCAATGTAATTTTGACTATACGCGGTTTTCGCTTTAGGCGCTGACCACGGAACGTAACCCCAGCGTAAGATGAGACAGACCCGTATTGCATTCTTTCATCTCCTTTGGGACACTGCCACATGTGATTCCGATTTCTGAGAGTATTGGAAAACGAGAGGAAAGCTGGATGCGTGGTAGTGAAGAGGTCAGAAGGAGGATCAGTGTGATGAATTCATGCACATTTCTCTAGGAATTATCAAAACAAGGATAAAACCTTGCGTCTCAGAGTCTAAGTGTTCTGAGAACAGTACATTTTATAGACATCTCTTTGCCTCTGAGGCTGGCTTGTTTTAAAGTTTTAACTTGATCTGGCAAGAAGTACAAATCCTTCAATGGACTTTGTACCAGCAGATCCTAGGCACCTGCATATATCCACTTGACTGAGGTTCCATGTGGGCTTGGGATTTTTTTTACCTATATGGGGCTCATTGCAAGATAAGGAACTAGATCAGAAAATATTCTGCTTTAACATTTCTGAAGCCCCACAGAATAATTTTCCAGCATCTGTTCTGATTTTATTCTTTGTTATATTGCCTGGATTGCTTTTAAAAGTTTAACTGCAAACAGAAGAGGGAGACGCATTATCTTCTAAGTGCAGTTTTTTTATTGCCAATATATGAGGTGGATATGTTGCAACAAATGATCATTAGATGCCCATGGATATCAAGGGCCAGATCCTCAGCTGATGTGAGTCATCTTTGCTCCGTTAAAGTCAAAGGAGTTACACCACCTCAAAATTTTGTAGTTAATATAGAGCTGACACCATTGTTTTCCAGACTGGCCACTGAATTAGTACCCTAAAGGAACCTATAATTTGGGCTAAAGTGAATAACAAAAGAATTAGTACAACAGCCTTTGCAAAAAGTATATTGTGCATTTCTAGTACAGGGACATTTATCTGAGGATCTCCGAGCACTTTATGAACATTAATTAAGCCTCACAACTCAACTCTTTTTGTGTAGGAAAATGCTATCCATTTTTATAGATAGGGAAACCATGGCACGGAAAGGTGAAAAGGGGGATTTTCGAAAGCACCTTACTGACTTATGAGCACAAGCCCAACTGTAAGTTACTACGGTGCTTTTGAAAATTCCAGTTAAAGTGACTTGCCCAAGGCCATACAGTGAATTAGGAGTCCTAGGTTCTATTCCTGATTTTGCAACTAACACCCAGCCCTCTACTTTAACCACTGGGCCACACTCCGAAATTGTAAGATACAACATAAAATGGAAAGGTGGGTAAACAGACTTTTCCCTGTGTGGCTGTGGAACTCCACCTCCCTCCCCTGTTTTTCCATTACTCAGATTAAATCCTGGTATATAGGCATTTTTCTAGGAACCACTCTGCACATAACAGTTTCCCTTGCTTGTAAAATGGTAACTGAGTACACAATCAATTTCCTTTCATCAGGTAACTCCCTGCTTCTGAACTCATCCATGCAGCCTGACTTGACAGTGAGCAGAACGTACAGCGGACCCATCTGCCTACAGGACCCCATGGACAAGGAGCTCATGACAGAATCTTCACTCTTTAATCCCTTGTCAGACATCAAGGTCAAAGTTCAGAGTTCATTCATGGTTTCCCTGGGGGTGACGGAGCGGGCCGAGTATCACGGAAAGGCACATTCTGGAACATTTCCCCATGGGAACAACAGAGGCTTCACGACAATACATGCCAGGAACAAAACTACATACATTCAGAATCTGTCATCTCTTTCAACAAGAAGTGAGCTGAGAACGACTGGCATTTTTGGCCACCTGGGTGGCCGTTTAGTGATGCCAAACACAGGTGGGTCAATCATTTTATTTTGAAAGCACACAAGAAAGATGTGACCTAAACCCTTTTGCTTTATAGCATTTTGTGATATAAAGAAGAGAGGAGCTCACTTATTGGGAAATATGAAAACTACAGGAATCTTGTTCACCCAGAAGAGAGTTGTTACTATCAGATCATTTAGTAAGATTACAACCAGGGCCAAATTCAGAGATGAGGGTTTATTACATGTTGATAAATCAGCATTATGTCTGAGCTGTTATAATCCAACACCTTCTCCTGACTCCTCAGCATGAAACTTATGCCAGTGTAGAAGACTCCCTTTTTCTTACCGGGTTCTTGATCATTGGTGAATCAGGGTCTTAGACTCCCCTTTCCAATTTGTCCCTCACAGTCTAATTATATCAATGACTGACCCAATGAACATTGATGGATATCAGGATGATGCTACAGAAAAATCTATGGGATATCATAATGATGACAGACCATTGAGGAGAGCCACTGTTCTGAATGAAAACTGTGTGTGGCTACACCTGTTGGTCTAATTAGTTTGTTGGTTTTGGATTTTCCAGGGTTGTTGTTTTTTTCCTTCTAACTTAGCTCTGTTCTGAAAGGACATCTCCATAGTGCATCACTTCTGAGTTAACTGCCAGCTCAGTACTGGGTTGAGCATCAGAACTTTGCTTGAAATGGAGGAGCTAAATTTGTATCAGTAATAGATGATGTGTGCTTTGTGACTTTTGAGCTTTGTAACTTAGCGTGAGATTCTCGTCATAGCTCTGCTTGCTAGTTGCTAGAAGGAAATGGAGTTTTTTAAACTTGCAGCCACTGTGTGAAATTAGAATCAAATAAAGGATATTAAGATTGCATCGCTGCAGCATATTACACTGTGCCAGTGCATTTATGTGGTGCTGACTACACCTTTTGGAGTTGTGAAATGGAATGTGTGTCAGAACTGGCCTGATGCCACTATTTCCAGCTAATTGGGTACCTTTTGGATTCTAGTGATCCTAGAGTTGAGATTCACTTTCGACTAGAGTTTGATTTCATTTGACAACTTTTGTTCTGTGCATCCAGGTCTGTCTCTTACTGTTTGTTTGAATGAAATGCCATTTCCAGCCTTCCTCTTCATATTTCATTGCCATTGATTTAAAAAAAAAAAAAAGCATAAAAAACATAGTTTGTATTTAGAATAGATTGATAGTAATATGTCATTAAAAGTGATAATATTTAGCACACAGAAATGCATGATGTATTCAAGGCAATTGTTTCTCCGTGGACGATTTGTATGTTCAGGAATGAACATTACAAAGATATCAAGGCAGTGTAGCTATCAAAAGTGATGATGGGCAAAGGAATTCTTATTATGCATCAAATTACTTTAAATAATGCTCATCCCACAAAGCAAATAAATTCCAGGTGTATTTGGTCCATGCAATTTACTTTTCCCCCCTCTACCACTAGTCTGAAATAAAATCTTGCAGACAATTGCAAATCACAGTAGCATCTCGACGTTTCAGGATTTATCTGAAGGTATGCAAGGGTGACATATTGAAAGAATCTGGAATCTATTCTTTCCTCCCTCATTTATGTTGGCTTTACAACAGTGTAACTCCATTATGGCCACAATGGAATAAGTTCCAATGTACACCATTGTAAGAGGAGCATCAAACCATAAGCTCCAATGGCTGTTGTGCATATGAACTAAAAGAAATGAAAATCTTTATAAATCCAGTTTGTTTTTGTAGGTGATCTCTCCATTATGAGTTTTTCCTGATCAAAAGCACTAGCAGATTCAATTTAAAGACAAATGTTTGCCAATGTAGCATTGAGTAAAGGTCCTTAAGGAAACCTTAAACAATAATTGAGCTTTGAAAACTATAAGGAGCTTTACAGATGACAAGATTCATAATATTAATAGATATTTAGGTGGATAACGTGGGGGCAAAGAAGAATGCACAGATAATGTAATTTTTAATAATTGGTATACTCCAACAGCTTTTTGAGATCTAACAACGCTCATTTTAAAGGTTAAGAAAGTCGTGCATGCATTTGTTATGCAAAAAAATACTAAATAGAGAACTCAGAACAGGTTGTTCTGTTGTCAGATCAAATAAAAGGCTGTCAGGTAGCAGGTGTTCCCCCTCTCCCCCCCTGCCCAAATCAAAGCTAATTGCTGGAGTGACATGTCAAAAATAGAAACTTTTTCTAGGCCCTAGAGCGTCAAGATATTAGACAGACAATCTACCTTTTTCTACTTCATAACTTGGAGCTCCCTTTTTGATGGCACAGATATTCAGCTGCATTCAATCACTGTGTTCTGATTCCTGTGCTTTTTCTTCTGGGTTGAAAGATGGTAGCGGATCTTTGATTGAGGTGAAGCTGTGATAATTTCAGGCCACCTCTGAGCTCTGTGAGTAAGCTCAGATTCAATTTCCAGCTCTGTCTGAGTGACGCTTGGCTTCAAGTTTGTGAATGTCAAACTACTGTTGTGCACATCCAACAATGCGGTCCTGGCCCTTTCAATTTCTTCCTATCCTGTAGGAAGGGTGTGTGTGTGTTTGTTTGTTTTGTTTCACCAGAACTCACTGTTGTCCAAAGGGGTTCACCCTGAAAAGGGGCAGACATTTTAAATGCTTCATAACTGGGAAATTTCAAAGCACAGAAGGCACCTAACCACTATCCACTGTCACTGGGAATTAGCTGCCTTAATTGTACTTTGTGCCTTTGAAAATCCACCCCCTTAAACATTTGTGGATTTTCTCAGCATCTCAAAAGAGCTAACTTCTCTCTATCCCATTCTAATGGAGGAAAATGGTTGCCCTGAAGTTAGCCCTACCTATCAAAGTGTGTGCCTATAACAATACAGGGAGAGCAGTACCTAGGGGATTATCATAAATACGGTGTCTAACCAATGTAATGATGGCCATGCCTCTCTAGTATTGATATTAAAACCTAGTTAATAATGAATCTCATTGTCAGGAGGCTCCAAGCAGGGTTTTTTAATGTGCCTCATTCTTAGCACAAGTGAAAGAGACTAATGATAACCAGCATGTTACTGAATAATGTTCATAAATTGGAAGCACAAATAACTTATTTTATAATGAGTCTTGGGCTGCATGACTGTACAGCAGCTCTCAGGCTTACAGGAGCGCAACTCACACTGCATCGGTAATGTTATTAGAAGGATGCCATCTCTCCATTGAAATTATAATCACCAAGTTGTATGCTTTTCTACTTTAGCATTGGTTCTTCTGATGAAAGAGAGGGTGAGAGCTTCATTATTTGAGGGGGAGGAAGAAACCCTGAGGTTTTATTTTTGCAAAGGATTTTTTTGTCATGCGTAACCAGTTCATTTCTTATCATAAACAAGAAGATGCATTAAAAAGAAGAACTGTGCTCTGTGGGCTCTTATCTGTTACCTGATGTAAAAGATTTACTTCAAAGCATTTGCTACAGAGAAAAGAAAGATCAGGAACTCCACATGAACTGTGGGGCTGGGTTGGGCTGAGCGTCCTTGGCTTTGCAGTGGACTGTATACACCTAGGAAAAAGCTACTGAGGATTTTAAATTTGGATTCTTTCTTTTTAAGCTAAATAGCTATATCATCTGACCATACAGAATAAGAATAAAGTCAATGCCAGAAGTACATTCCCTAGGGGACTAGATGGCTCTGAGAACTTTTAATGGGATACAGAGTCTTTCACCTTTGTGTGGCTGGAGTTGCATTCAGACCTAGTTCAGAAGTGACTGAAAGTTGTTTGAATCTGATGGCTGCATTAAATAAGTTAGTGGTTCTGTTATGTCCCCACTAGGAAATGGGTTTGAGACCACCCTCACAACTGGAACTAAACAGAACCTTTGCTGGCAGTCTCAGCAAAGGGGCTGAGGACTGAATGAGCCCATGAGACTGAAGTCCTCTCGTTTCCATAAAGGAGTCCCTCCTGTGCAGGTGGCATTGATGGCAGAGTGGGCAAGAAGTCTTTCTATACCTAGGGATGAAGAGAAGAGTTCAGTCATCAAGGTTATGCATCCTACATTAGTGGTTCTCAAACTTTTTTTTTCATGGACCACTTGCAAATTGCTGAGGGTCTTGGCGTACCACGTCACGATCTATCCAAATGTTGTTTGTACCATTGGCAAACTATTGTAAAGCGCTTTGGATAAAAGCGCTATATTAAAAAAAAACACCTTAATAATAAACAACATTTTTTGTTCTACAAATAAAAGCACACACAAAAACTCATTTTAATATCTTCCCTTTCTAATGCGAGGGATGTGCCCTCTCTCCCCCGCCGCAGCAGCCCCCGAGCCTCTTTCTCTGGCCGCCGCAGCCCTGCACGTCCCAAATTCCCCCCCGCTTCTCACCCCACGGCCCTCTCCCACCTATCCCTATTCCCTCCAAGGCCACCACCTCACCTTACATGTGCATCGTCTCCAGGGTCCAGGCACTTAATTAGTGGAGCTACGCCTGCACGGCTCCACTAATTAGGTAGGTGGCCCTTCATTCTCTCGTGTGCAGCTGCCCAGGCGCGCACTTTAGAGGGAACCCCTGGGCCACCTGAATGGAGCTCGTGGACCACTGGTGGTCGACAGACCAGTTTGAGAACCTCTGTCCTACATAATTCACTGGTGCAAAAATACCTCAAAGTCTGCTCTTTCAAAAACTCATATGATGGCAGGATGCCTGCCCCACTGTTTGTATAAAGCCTAGCCCAGTGAGGACCTGATCCTGATAGGGGCCTTTGGGAAATACTGTAGTACAGACAAATAAACTAACCATTTTAATAAGATGTATTTCCTTAATTTGATAATGGCCCACCCTGTACTACCATTTTCAAACAGGCTTTTTGCTAGGGTAGTATACATTTCAAGGGGTTATAGTTCAGAAGCAATTTGTGAGGTTTTCCTTTATGTCCAAAGTATTTCCAGAAGCTTTGGATTTGGGAAGTCCAACAATAACCTCTAAACTTGTTCTGTTGTAGGAGTCAGTTTGCTGATACCACATGGAGCTATCCCTGAAGAGAGCTCATGGGAAATCTATCTTACCATCAGTCAAGGGGAGTCCAGGTGAGAAACCAATAAAAAATCACATGGCAATACCATCCCAAAAAAAAGGCATAATCCCAGCAAATACTTTTCTGATAGCCATCATACCAATTATTGGATTATGTGGGCCTCATTCCACCCTCTTTTACCCTGGTATAACTATTGACTTCATAGGAATTACTGGGGTAAGCAATAGCACAATCAGGCACTTTGTATGCTACCACTCTGAAAACACATTCAGATATGAGAACTCTGTTGAAGGACTGGATAACTCAGGGGAACTGGGTCTCTAGTAAGGAATCTTGCACTTCTAGGTTATCAGTCTGACTCTTCCCATTGCCGGTGAATAGTTATCACCATCCTATGGACATTCAGTGACCTATGTGAAATGAATGAATGGGTTCTCAGTCAAGTTTTTAATGCATAGATAGTCCAGTTCCTAACTTATAGATAACTCTGTTCTGAAGTCACTATCAGAGTCTGCTCCCTTGTTGGCTGTCTCTGATGGCAGACTGTCACATTGCCCCAGCAAGAATTGAGTGGACCATGGAAACTGAACTGCCCTTTGACCATTAGAAGTGTGGTCCTTGTGCATTGCATTTGGCAGGGTGGTGAAGAGGGTGTTAGAAATAATGCAGGGCAAAGGCACTTCAGTTTTCTGGATAAATAAAGGAGTTCATTCTCCCAGGCTTTCAATCCAGCACCATTGCAATCACTTTAAAGAATTAGAAACAGAAGGAAAGTTGTTATTAAGCTTTTGGTAAGTTCAGGCAGCTGTTTTTTGTGCTGCCATTATCTCTGCCACATAAAATGTACCTAGCAACTCTTTTGGACCTTTTCTTAATGAGGTGGCCATTAGACATGGTGGGGAGGACTGAATTCTGCTGTCACTTATGCCAGGAGTAACTATATTGTAACCAGTGGAGTTACTCCACATCTACATCAGTGTGAAAGTAGAATTTGACCAGGAGTCTCTTACCGCAGATTAGTTTTTTTCCCCCCTTTTTGTTATGAAGGAAAACAGCCAGAGAAACAGATGGTTTTAACAGATTTTGATCGCTGTTCCCATAAAAGGATTTTCTGTTTCCCAGTGGTTTTAACTTTTCACACAACATGGGTTATAAAGAATCAAAGTGCTCAATCAGTCCGTTGTTTTTCAGAGCCCAGTGGATTTTGCTGATGTGCAGTGCTAAGTTTGGCACAAGTTATTTTCTAGGTTCTGCTAAGTTCTGTCTGGAAACTTTGTTCTCAAATACCAGGAGACTCAACAGAATCTAGTAACTCTACTAAGTAAAATTTCACTTTGTAACTGAAGTGAGCACACTTAGGTCACAAATGTAGCATATTGTCACAATGCTAGTACAAGGATTTGAGGGGAGGCAGGTCTGAAGCGGGTAGGGTGCTAGCCCTACTTCTCAATTGTCACTAATTACAGGACAATCCTTCATTGTTAGAGCCCAAATTCCTTTTACTTCAAATGCAAAATTGTGAAACAGAATAAATCAGGTCTGTCTCAGGAACCCAGTTTACAGTATTGAGTTTCTAGGTGATGTTTATTCCAAGTCAAATAATCCTACCACTGCATTATTTTTCTTGTTCCTTTTGGGTCCTTGTCCCTCAGCTGAGTCTCAGCAGGGTAGTTCTTGTGGGGATATCTGTGACTTGAAGGGGCTTGGCAGACCTTAGGAACTGCACTAGTCTTAGGGTGCTTTGAGAACCTGGGATGAACCATGCAAACATTCATTAGTTAAAGCTTCTTACTAAGGCAGACGAGTTTACACGCATTCAGCAGATGGGCAAATTGTGATGGAAAGATAAGACCAAAAATTTCCAAGTGTGTCTACTAATTTGAGGTGCCCAACTTGAGAAATGTAGGATATGTGGGTGCTCAGCACCTCTAAATATCAGGATGGAGGTGTTTTAGATTGGGTACCCAGAATGAAAGCACTTTTGAAAACTTGTTCCTGAATATCTTGCCTGAAATCATAATGGTGGAAGAGAGACAGGGGGGAAAAACACCCACACCCACCCTGACTCTAAATTATTCTCCAATCATTAGACAATACTCAGGGCCTTCTGGACTTTTAACAGTGCTAAGTGTTATCTGACTGCTAGCCACTTCCTGCCTTTAGTGCCCCCACTGTTGCACATGAGAGTTATTTTCCTTTCCACATATTCCCATTTGGGTATATTTGATATGCACATGAGAAACTGGCATGTTAGTGGGTTGTTTTCTTCCCCTTTTACTGTACATATTGACTTAGGGTTGCTCTAGCTTCTTGGGTAAATATAACTTGTCACTTAGTTTCCCCGGTGATGTATTTACTCAAGAGAGTTTGTCACAAGAATTCTGGTTAATATATACTATGGAGGTGTATTTTTCTAAATTAAGCAAACTTGATTTTATCATTAAATAATGTTAAGATTAAAGATAAAAATCAGTAAGCCCAGGACACTTAAAATCTTAAATTCGCCTTTTGCTCCTACTGCTAAGCCACAGTATGTATCATTTAAAGGTTTGTTTGCACTTCTTCTGAGTATAACTTTCCTTTTTCTCTTACTGTTTACACTGAGATTCTTTATCTTGTGATCCTGACAAATCTCTGGCTAAGCAGTGTCAGGCTAGTACTCGGATGCGAGATCTCTAAGGTACTGTAGGAAACAGTGTTGGCAGTTTAGGTTTTTATACCCGCTCAAGTCACCTAGGCATCACTTTGCTCTCTGAATTAGTGTTGAAACAATGCCCTGATATGTTGCTAGAGCACAACTGGTTAATTCCATATAGTAGCTTGATGCTGTTTATACTTCGTGTAATTTTCTGACTTGTTTTCATATTTTATCATCTGTTCCTTTACCATTAAACACAAATTCTGTTTTCTCAGTCTGTGTTACCAAGAACTGTTCTGAAACCCAACTCCCCTTCAATCTTTGCCTGAGGCCTCCAACAAATTTCCCTGCTTTAGGTGCGAGGATTGGATTTATTAGTCTTTCCATCACTACCACTGGGTACAAGATGCAGTGGGACATTCCAAACAACATTCTTACAGTGTAATTAAATAAGCTCCCACTTATTGCATGTTTCTTTAGCTTCCTTCAATTGTGCTTTCATAATTTACATTCCAAACGGAGCTGAACAGACAATTGCAGTAATAATTTCGGTGGTGAATTTCAAGCTTTTTGGGGGGGGCGAGGGGAATGCACCCTCTGTATAGAGGGGCCAGAAGCAGGCGTATGTACCTCTCAAGCCCTATTTTTAACACTTGAATAGTGGTTCAAGACTGGCCAATTCCTAGAGATTTGTCCCCGTGAAGCATCAGTGGAGATGGAGAAGGCTCTTGTGTCCAAGGAAAGGAGCACTTAATCCCAGTTTCCTAAACAAAGTCATTCTTCTCTTTGCGTGCGGTGATAGACAGTTTTTTGAA
The DNA here is from genome assembly GCA_003942145.1 of Platysternon megacephalum. Lineage (NCBI taxonomy): Eukaryota > Metazoa > Chordata > Testudines > Platysternidae > Platysternon > Platysternon megacephalum. Next base: position 4,814,610 of record QXTE01000071.1, read on the forward strand.
ATATTGTCCACTTTTCCTGTACCTATATTCAATATAAAGAAGTGATGTAAAAAAAGAAAACTATTGCATATAGAGTAAAATCGACAGACTCTTCCTCTTGGTTTTTAAAGAAAAACACGTGCAATTATTTAGTTATCTAAGCTACTGTAACCAAATATTTAAAGTCCAGGGATATTTTCCAAAACTTATTGTGAAACCCTTTTCTGCTTTTCTCTGATATCTGAACTCTTTTGTGAGAACTTTTATATTCCATCCCCATCTGCTTCCATAGTATTTTGATCATTTTCAATGAAAGATTAAGATATGTGAAGGAAAGGAGGAAAAAAAGCAGCTGTTTCATCTGTAAGGATTATGCAGAAGTGAATTAAAATTGGTTAATTAAATACAAGTAGCAATTTTTGAATGCTGTTTTATTTTTGTGGGCAGAAACAGGGGTGGTGAAAACCAGACCAGAAAATTACCATAGGGAGATTTTTTTTTTTTTGTATGCAATCCTATAAAATGAAACAAATGCAAACATTGATTTATTTTTCCATTATAATACAGGCAGTGTTTCCTTTTCAAATAACTGAGACAGCATTGATACAGCCATCTTAGCTTTGCTGGAATAAAACAGACTTGTTTAGCAACAGCAGCATCCTGTACTGATATGCAGGAAACCTGGTTGCCTTTTGTTGCTCCTGGGTTTCTTGTTTCCCATGGCAGAAGAAGCTGCAATCTCTGCAGAGTTGATACTGAGTTACAGTTCTGTATCGCTTTACTCACCATATGCATTAAGCAGCCACCTCTCGAGTGAAGGGCATCAGGCATGTGGACAGCTCACTGTACAGCAGTGGATGAAAGGTTAAATTATGGGTTCAAGTTAAGGATGTTTGTTCCCTTTTCCTTACAAAAGTTCTGCTCTGTGTAATCATTTATGATTCAATAGCAGTTCTAGTAAAGTTTCATCCAAAAGACTGAAAACCAGGGAGGGTGGACAGATATCACAGTCTAATTTGTTGTCTACGTTAGGTGGATGAACAGATGTATCTACTTCTTAAGAATGAAGGGCTGCGTTGACCCTTGAATGTGTGGTTCCAGGAAGCCATCGGGGGCAGGGATTAAGCATTGGCATTGGTTAAGGCGGAGATTGTTCAATATATTGGACTAGTCATCATTACTATCACCTCCTTCTTTCAGCCCCTGTGGGGAGAAGGTAGACATTAAAAGACATTCTGAATTAAGCCCAGATCTTTCCCCCTGCTCTGTTTCCATTGCTATCATTTCAAAAACCAAACCATAATTTTTGTCCCATCATCTGCAGTATACCAATTCTTACCACAAATCATCTGTGTCGGCTGTGAATTGGTGTCATACAATCCTCTGGAATGTGGGTCTTGTGCTAAATCTAGAAGAAGAAGAAATCCATGTCTTAAAATGTCCCAGAGTCTTGAAGCACAGTGCTCCTGGCCAAATCAGCCATGGAACCGGTGATCTCTCTAAAAGGAGTCCAAGCCAAAGGTCTGATGATCATAACTATGTTGTCTGTCACTTAGAGCCTCAAGGACGGGGCTGGCTCCTGGGGCTTTATAACGAATGCATTGAGGGGCTCCCTGAGAGGAAAGAAATAGGCAAGCTTGCTCTCAAAACACCATACTTCCTTTGATGCTGGCAAAATACATTGGATATTGATTTCTCAGAAAGTAACAAAAACCCTATTGATTCAGGCCCTAGCAAGAATTAGAGTGAAACATCCCTTGCCTCCTTGCTTAATTCTCTCTCTTTAAACCTGCTTAAGCCACTAACACTGAGCAGGAGCCATACTGTAAAAAAAAACAAAAAAAAACGGCCAGCAATCTGGTGGCTTGCTCCCTGAACCAAAAAGTCACATCACTGGAGTTACCCACACACAGCTGGGAACAAGTTATTTGCGTGACAGTGCTGGGGATTCTTCCCACTACTGATGTCTCCTAGTGAAATAAATTAATAGGCACATAGAGACAGGGATGACACAGAAAATCTGGATTCAATTCCAGCTCTGCCACCAATTCTTTTTATGGCCTTGGACAAGTCATTTAGTTGTCCCATGCCTCAGTTTCTCATTTGTAATATAGGCTACATCTACAGTTACACCTAGGTGACTGGCATGCAGGTGTGAGAATCCTCACTTGTGCAGATGTGGCATTGCAATATGTCCTCACTGCTTCTCGCCTGAGTATGGCTGGGACACAGCCAATGGGTCTTTGTGCTGAGACGCTTTAGGATTCTTTCCCAGTCAATTGTGTCAATTGCTGCGGGAATTGCGGGAAGGGCACTGGAGGACTATCAGCACCGATTTTTCCCTGCATCTTCACTACATTGCAGGCGGGTTCCAGCCTATGTTACAGTGGAGCCTGGGCTTTAAAAAACCCTCCCCCTGGGCTTAAGGGACCTCCAAACTTGGCTCAGAGGTTTTGCTGTGTAGATGGCGGGGGGGGGGGTAGTTATGATTAAAACCTAGGTAAGAGCCCAGTTTCACTGTGCCGTGTAGACATACCCTTGGAAATAATGAATCCTTTCTCCTATCTTTGTCTGTCTTGTCCATTTAGACTGTAAGCTCTTTGGGGCGGGGACTGCCTCCTACTGGGATCCTAACAGAATAGGGGTCCAGTTAGGGTTGCCAACTGTGACTGAAGCTATTCTGGGAGATCCCCCCCCCCCCCCCAGCATGACGTAATAGCATTTCCTTAAAATATCCTATTAAAATCTCCTGGATTGCTTTCAATATTCACCGGGAGATCAATGCCGATTCCAGGAGACTCCAGGCCAACCCTGGAGGGTTGGCAACCCTAGGTCCAGTCTCGGGTGGCACCTTTTGGCACTACTGCAATACAAATAATAAATTAACTGCATTCAGAAGCGAAAGACTGATTGATATAGGCTACTTGTTTTTCCATACAAAGAGTTTACACTCACTTAAAGGAGAAATAATAGATCTATTAGGAGCAGCAAGCATTTCCTTTACCCTTACTTTTGGGAATAGCCAGTGATGTGCCAGAGTCCTCATCAGCAGTAATGTTTAAGGATTGGAAGTGAATCTGTAGGACTGGAAAGCCAAATGTAGTGGGGTTGTCTGGATTATAAGGAATAACAGGATTTCTTAGCAGACAATGAAATTTGGCAGTGCTATGAGTATTTTGGCAAGAGACTGATGGAAATCCAGGACCCATGGTTTTTTAAACGGGGGTTTCAATGGAGAATAGGATTTCAAAGTGTTTTTTGACCACTTTATGTGATGTGTAAACCCTTCAGTAAGAGTGAACCTAACTTCTAGGCCCCTCTCCAAAAAAAAAAAAAAAAGCAGATGAGCATGTTAGGTCACAAAATGCTAAACAGTACTTCATTAGTAGTGACAGCAGCTCCACACATCAGAGCACAGAAATGATTTAAGAACCCCTAATCAGCTGTAAGATTTTGACTAGAAATTGTGCTTGCATTCACAGCAGCTGATTCCTGAACCCCACACACTCTTCACAGCTGTTCATGCAGAGGGGTTGGAGGGAGAGGAGACTTTGTGTGGTCCTCTTGTTTCTCACATACTAATGCTCCAAAACAACCTGCTGCCAACAGCAAGCCCAGAGAGATTTAAAAGAAAAATAAATAAAAATTACATGCTGGAATTCAATTAGTTTGTTGGGGAGGGGAGGAGAGAGAAGTTTGCCAGCTGTGTCTCCTCCAGCACTGCACATTCAGTAGTCAATACCATGTCTTATTGGGGTTCAGAAAGAATAGGACAACTGCTGTAATAAAAACACTCAAAGCGCTAATGGTTTTTGCGTAGCCTTGACAATTTGGCATTCAAGCTTTTGTTTCTTGGGGAAGAACCACAATGCTGTGAGTAAAAACAATTAAAAGGGAGTGGGGAGAAAGAATAAAAACTGAAAGTAATGAATACAGCTATTCAGCTCTGTTGAGGGACTGAGTGTGACATGCCATGCCAAATCAATCCACTCATTCACCAACACCAACATCCTACCTCCAGAAGTGGCCAATACCTGACATGCATGGGGAAAAAAATTGCTATACCTTCCCATTTCTATGAATTAATGCATGTAAAGTACTATGAGATGCTCAGAGGGAAGGTTCTATCAAAGTGCAAAATATTGTTAGCTTTCTATTACTCTAATCTGGGTAATTGTAAGTTATTCAACACAGAATATAGGCCAAATACAAACAATAGGGCTAGCCCAATTATTACTGGCGCAGATTCTTTCCCCAAGTGTTCAAATCTTGTCTGGTCACAGTTTTCTTAGGTCTCTTTTTTTTGTCCCTCTGATACTCCACAGTACAAATTGCTATAATTTTAACAGTGTATTTTAATACCACACTGATTGTAATATGAAAGTGATGAGAATAGCCCAAATGAGTCTTATCTTTTCAGCTGCATCTTTAATTAACAATGGCTTGTGTTCGCTAAGAGCTTTGAATAACATGAACCTTCCTTCACTAAGGGGAAAACCACTGGTTCACGCATCCGATTGCATTTTGAAAAGGGGCTCCACGTAGTGCAATTATGCCTTATTTGTGTGCGTCCTTTCTTTTATTGCCAGTTCTTCTGGAAGAAATAGTAAGTCCTATTAAGGTGATTTATCATAAACATCATTTCCACTCCAGTTAATTGCAGCATAGTTAAAGTAGTAAATGTAAGAACTTATCGCCTGTTGAACCAGAACTCTGTGCTTCAAAAGACTGCCGAGTGACATGGGACCCAGTAACTACTGCATTATCTTAGTTGGAGCAAATATAAAATGGTGCTCATTTCCTCAGATGAAGTGACTGGTTGCACACTGAAAATGGGGCACATAAATGAATACCATTGTGTGTGCTCAGATTAGAGACGGATGTATCACATACAAATATAAGGAGGAAATAGGATCACTCAAAACACAATTCCACTGCCCTGCCAGGAAAGGAATGTCTCAAAACTCTAGTACTGTGTAGTAAGTGTTCATAGAGTTCTCCCAACAAAGCAGGAAAAGTTTGGCAGGAGTAATAGAATTTTAAGGCACAGGGCTGTCTGTACACAAGTCTAGTGTCCCATACCTGAATTGCTTGCCTTTCTCGAACAATGCTCAGTCTGACTCTAAAGACATTTGGAGGAGAAAATGTATGTAAGGTCCCGGTATCCCAACATAAGTGTATCTGTCTTAGGTACTGGTATAGTTTCCATTACCATATTATCTGAGTATATCTAGCCTGTATCACTTAAAATAAAATATCCTGTACAGGTCAGGTCAGCTCCTTAGCTTGTGAACTCAGAGCAGGGGCCACTGTTTCTTAAATGTTTGGAAAATTATTAGCAAGTTGTGGGTGCTACCATAAGTAGTAGTAATATTTAATTTACACGTTTTCCAACACGTAAAATGTATTTAACTATTGGTGCTAAAGCTGCACTGTTTCCAGAAACACCACCCATATATATGCTTATAGATATCCCAGACTGTCACAGGTTGGAGTAGAATGAATTAAAATGAGGTCAGAGTATGGAGGTAGAGGCGGAAAGGAGCTGATTGAAAAGATTAAAGAAGAAAAGTGGAGGAGGGAAAATTCCAGGATTCAAGGTTCTATTTGCCTATTTCTCTCTCTGACATTCTGGTTTGATTGCATTCCAACAGAAGTGTGATGATTCCATGATAATCAAATGCAGTAACCCACACTGCATGAAAAACTGAATGTATTTCAGATATTCATTGTATTGTTACTTCCTAACCTCCATATAAGGTATGGACACTGCTTTACACTGTGTATGTGAACTGGCCATTTAAAAATTGATTTGCAAGAGTCTAATTTGTGAAATCAATCAATTCTCCATAAATGTGTGAGAAGACAGATTAATTCAGGTTTACATATTATATGTAATTTGTGCAATATTTCTGTTGACTTGTATTAATGTAGAACTTGACACTAAAAACTGGTTAATGTAACTTTACACTAAATGGGCAAAATTCCTCCCCCCCTACCACATTTATTGCCCCCAAAACAATAAATCATCACATTTCTGTTGTAAAGGGAATGGTGAATGACTGCATATTGCATATATTTTGCTGTTTGTTGAACTTGTCAAAATATTCATTTTTAAATGGATTTTTAAAAATAATTCATTTACTTCCCTTCTTTTTCAAACCAGTTCTGGTGTTTATATTTAACTGCTCAGGAGGGGAGAGGGGGGAGGCACATTTATGAGTCTGAAGTAACATGAAAGTTAGTATTCCTGTCACCCAGAGACTGAACTACCATGGGAAATCCAGATTCAAGGCACAGATCTTGGGCCTCCATGTACAGAGCTAGAGCTCTTTGGCTTCCTTTCTCTAGGCACTATGGTTCATTCAGAGGCAAGATGGTGTTAGACCACCAATCAATGTGATATATAAAGGTAACAGAGCTGTTTTTAGCCAGTAACAATAAAATAGCAAAACAGGAGTAGTCAAGCGTAATCCCTCTCCTCCCCTCCTCCACTAACATACCTTGCATCCAACCACACTGAGTTAAAGCAAAGAGCCTGCTAGGGCTTGAGTGTGTGCACGTCTTTAGCACCACTCCCATCTTTCTGGTTTCAGTGCCTTTGCAATATGTAAGGGGAGAAGAACATGTGGCCTGTAGCCCCTGCTGATGACGATCTTCCTTCCCTCTAGAAGATACCTGAGCAGCCACTTCTACAGCCAACATAAACAATGCTTTTAATGGGCACCAATTCTTCGCTTGGAAGCTAGATCCTCTCCATAACATTCTCACGCTGACTTCAGGCCTAGAAGCCAAAGTCCATTTCAGGATCCAGATCTCCCAGCTCTGTAGCTTGGAGATTGAAATACATACTGTATTAGTTTTTGTAATAGGAAATCTTAAAAACTGTTCCCCCCACTCTGTGGGCAATAATTCAAAACACGGCAGCATCAGATTCAGTGAGAGCACTAGGATGTCAGTCACAAGGGATGGGCTGCAAACAAGCAGGCGGAAGTATTGGGAATGACTTGGCTTTTTGTCTCAGCATTCACACCAGTGAGTACAATGGTAGGTAGGCTTGAAAGGATTAGATTTTTCAATAAATGTCGGTTAGCGTCGATTTCACCAAACACACACTGACGAAAAAATATTTCCTTCAATAATAATCAAAATGTACAGATAGGTGAAGTAAAAAAAGTTACCCTTATATCAAACACTATTACATACTAAAGTATCTACTTTGCATATTTTGGCATGTGATGTTGGCAGTTTGCAATATGAAAAGTTACTTCTATAACAGTTTAAACAATGTCAACTACTATTAAATCATTATTGTCTGACCGCCCTATAATTTCACGCAATTGTGAAAATTTAAAGAGATAAAAATAAAAAATTCTTAACACATAATTTGGTGCCACTGTGAAAATTACATCAATAAAAATGAAAATATACTTAAAATAAACACCCATTGAAATGATAAAAAAATAGAAATCAATGTCTGCCAAGTCTAAATGGAGCCACTGAGGAAGGCATCCTGGTAACATAAAATTAAAGGCCAGATCCTCAGCTGTGCTTAATGTCTTTTTCAGGTTGTTAAGAACGTGATAATCACACACCATTGGCTTATTTATGTAGAGTTATTGCAGGCCCTGGAAGAGCAGTGGCAAAAATTACTGTTAAATTTCCCTCTGGAATATCTATGGTTGCTTCCTCTGTAGGTGGAATCTGGGAATCCACCCTCTCCTAGGAGTCATCTTTTCCTTCAACTGTATTTCTTAGAGACAACTTCTGCCTCACTTCTGATCTACCTGCTTGTGTGTCTGTTCCATTAGAATGTGGCGTTCCGTATCAAGACAGTATGTAGCATATTAAAATGACCTCTATACTGCTGATAGGCATGGTGTTCCAAAAGATGGGCTAGAAAGATGATCATACAGCATTAATCTATCCTATCTTAGAATAAGAGAAAAATATTATGCTGCAGTTATGTACCACAGCATAGAAAAACAAAGAAATCTGTGGTTCTTCTATCTCTATGAATTAATATGAGCAATGAAACACATTGTGCAATGTTTGGAGTCCTCATTCACAATGCCTGGCTCCAACCACTACACTGTATAACATTTCCCAAGTCTTCAAAGTTCTCTCTTGCTCTACCACAGACTTGCGCTGTGACCTTGGGCAAGACAATTAAGCCACAATTCATCATTTCTCTCCACCATGCATAGTTGTGTAGATTGGGTGGTAAGATGATACCAGATGAGAATAGTAGCACAGCGAACTAACTTTTAATCATTGCCTGGAACCTAGTGTCATCATTTACACCAATGCCTCTGTTTTTGATGCCCAATTTGAAACACTTTTTTTGCTTGTTTTCCAGAGGTGCTGAGCTCTGAATTACTTTATTTGGAGTTCTGGGTGCACAGTGCCCCTGGAAAATCAGGTCCAAAGTGTCAATATTGGGAAATCAAAAACTAAACCACTCAAAATTTGAGTCCACCTCTTTCAATTTGAGTTTTAACCTCTCTGTGCCTTCTGTAAAATGGGAAGGAATAACTTTTGCCTCATAAGGACTTTGTGAAGCGTCATTCAATGTTCACAAGGTATTTGATTTCTTATGACACCTATCATATGAAGATTACGTCATATTAATATGAAATAGATTTAAAAAAAAAAAGGAACTACTAGGGCAATGAAATAAACTTGCATTTTGAGTTTCACAGAATTGAGGCAAGCCTTGCCTTATTTTGTGGGGATTTGTAAAATTAAAAAATGGTTCCATTTTCAGCAAAAAGATATTCCTTTATTTTAGAAATGAAATGACATTTTTCAAATTTTGAAATTTTAGTTTGATGATCAAATTTGATCTTAAAACATGGAAATTCCAAATTTGTAATTGAGATCCCCCCCCCCCCCCCAAAAAAAACCCCACAACCCAAAATCCACCATTTCCTCTGAACTGTGCAAAAGGCAGAATATTGTAGAATAAAATAGGAAATTATTCTCTGTGAAACTACATGGGAAAAAAAAGGCTATTTCTGCACAGCTCCATTGCCTATTTCTCTTTCCTTTACTGGAAACCTGTGAAGCTCTTGATTTTGATGGATTTGGAACGATTAGATCTGGTTACTGATTTGTTTACTATGCACCCAAGGGAATTTTAAATACCTGCATCTTGTAATGTTTCCCTTCCCTGCCTTGCTTAATAAATAGCCTTGAACTGCATCAGGTTCCTAATACCTTGTCAGTTGTTATAGAAAAGACTCCTTCTATTTGCAGTAAGTGTGAAAGTTCATCTAATTAGTTGATTTCAGTTCATTTGGCATTAAATAATTCCCAGAATTCCCATATGTTTGTACAATATGTGCAACGGGGGAATGATTCTCTGAAAGCAATTAAATTGCTTGTTTCAAAAGAGCTTGTCATTGGTCATTCACACACATCCCTACTATTACTCAGTCAGCAATTACACTGAGCCACAGTGACCATGGAAGGCTGCCAGTGACCATTATTGAGGCTATTCTGTTTCAGTGATTGTAGCTCACAGTTTACTTCTTCGGGGGGAGTTTTAGGCCACAGGTGCATTGTCCCAGTTCATTTCACATCATCCTCCAGCCAGCCGGACAGACGTCTTCCTTTCTTTTTGTCAGAGTGTTTTGTTTTCTTCTTGACACTTCAAACACTTAACTTATTGTGAATCATCACCAGTAGCGTGACTAAAACTCTCGATTCACAGCCCCTGAGGGTAAATGTAGTGTTATTTACAGCTTAACCTATATTTTGTTCCCACTATGGGAGATGAATTATCCAACTTTGTGCTGGAGGTAACTTTGGCAAACTCCCTCCTTTCTCTTCTTCCCCCCCGCCCCTGTATTTTGTGTATTTGTCAGCAGCATCCATTTGGCATAGGAGGCAAGAGTTGAAGGATGTGTGCCTGTTGTGAGTGAGATAGGATAGAGATGCACCTACCAAGTTAAATAACTAGGGTTTAACTTATTCTCTGGAAATATGCTATTGTTATCACTTCCAGCAGCAGCATCAAAATGGAGATAAGGAGATAAAATGCACCAGTCGTTCCTGAGTTACAGTAGAGAAGGGAGTAATAATTGAACAACTTACCCAAAATAAATAAATAGCAGTTTGCCTTGAAGGTTTCTAATAATTCCAAGATCCATGAATCTGTAAGAAACTCAGTGCATCTTTTATGAAAGTTGTTTATGAATGACGTTTTGTGCTGTAGAGAGAGGTTTCTTCATAGTACTCTTAGGTTTATGTATTTATCTCTGTTTAAATCAGATGTGATTGGTAAAGGGTGGCATTCCTTGCTGGTTGATTTCATTTATTTAATTTTTCAAATGCTTTCAAATTACTTAGTTATTTTCTTTCAAATATTTCAATTTATTTATTTTCCTAGTAATGAATTATTTGTGAACCATTCACGATTCTTTAATTATGCTGTGACTACCACATTTTTTCAGGTACTTTGGATGAATACATTTTGAGACTCTGGGTTGTTTCTGAACCATTCATTTGGAATACTTGCTATGACCTTAATCCAGCAAAATCCTTAAGCATATATTTATTTTTAAATTCAGTGGGACTACTGATATATGGAACATTAAGCTTGTGCTTAAATGCTTTACTGAAGCTGGGCCTATTTGTGTTGTGTTATTGGTTATCAAAGCCACGTGGTGGTGGTGAGTTTCTGCTCCCTGATTGGATGACAGACTTTATACAGAGGAGAATGGCAGACATACCGAATTATGCGCTTCTTGCTTGACTTTTTAGATAAACAAACGTAACGATTTCTCAACTCGGGGGATTCGTGAACAATTAATATTTTGACTCCTGTAACAGCAGAGAAGAATCAGCCTATTTATTTGTGAATATATTTGTATACCCAGTTTTTTTCATTTAAGCCTCGATCCTTCAAACACTTGAGCACATATCTAAGTTTATTCACGTGAGTAACCTAATTGACATTACTTAGATTGTCAACTCTTTGGGGGCAGGGACCATCCTTTTGTTCTGTGTTTGACCAGGTCACTACAATGACCAGGGCTCTTGTGTGCTACAATGATATAAATAATAAAAATCATGAGTAAGGTTAAGACAGGAAAGAATTGGCATCATGTGCATATGTCTGTGCAACGTCACTGTCTTCAATTCTATGGGCAGATTTTGGCCAGCAGTTATGATAACATTAGTAATAAAAACACAAGCCACAAGGTTGAGACATGGACCCAAAATACAGTCCTCAGATTAAAATAAAGACAGGGCGTAACATTTTAAACGATGCCATTTTTGTCTAAACCAGGGGTAGGCAACCTATGGCATGCGTGCCGAAGGCGGCACGCAAGCTGATTTTCAGTGGCACTCACACTGCCCGGGTCCTGGCCATCGGTCCGGGGGGCTCTGCATTTTAATTTAATTTTAAATTAAGCTTCTTATATATTATAAAGTAAATAAGGTTTTTAAAATGTTTAACTAAACTAAACTATTGTTGTATGTAGACTTATAGAAAGGGACCTGCTAAAAACGTTAAAATGTATGACTGGAACGCGAAACCTTAAATTAGAGTGAATAAATGAAGACTCGGCACAGCACTTCTGAAAGGTTGCCGACCCCTGGTCTAAACATTGAATCAGACCCTTTCTATCACTTCAGTTTCATTGTTTTGCATATGTGTTTACCATACAGAAAGTGAGGGAAATTTGATTTGTGTGGGATGGAGTTAAATTTAGGTCTGAATGGATGAGCAGGGAAAGAGATTCATATCAGATACTGTATATTTATAACTTAATGTCTGCTATCTCTCTATTACCTATTTTGTTCTATCGGCAGAATATAAATATGTTCTTAAACCAGGAAAATCATACTCAATCTGGGAAAATTTGTGAGAGGCTGTATTTTTACACCATAATTTGTTTTATCTTTACTACTATGAAAATATTGTTGATGACAAGAAAAGAATTAGATGGTGATATTGCCAGCTGGTGCATAAAATAGGCCTTACTTACATAGAGTAATATTAACATTGTATTTGATTTATTCAAATAGAAAAGTACTTAAAGAAACAAAATCCTGAACTGACCAGTGGAGGATGGCTTATATGTGGCCTAATAAGTGTCTTTCATATCCAGCTTCAGATTCTATACTGAAATTAGCACAGTAGTTGGTTTTCTGTTTTTTGTCTGTGTAGCAGATGGCTGAGGCACTCAAATATTTAAAATATTTGTAGCCAAAATCTGTGTATTGCAGTTAACAGAAATTAATTCAATTTTGATAAAAAATGCTAGAAAAGTTTTCACTCCTTTTAAAAAATACTTTGAGGTTTTTTTTCTTCTTCTCATATTTATTTACACATGAAGTCTACAGCCAGAAGGCACAGAAGTTCTAATTGGTCCAGAAGTCACATGTGGCCCTCCAGATGTGACTGTCACCACTCCTTTTGCCTTGACTATACCGCATTGCGCAGAAGTAAATTCTGAACATTGGAATATTCACTTGAAAAAAAGAACACAACAAGGGAAATGGGAGGTAAGTTTAAACTGCCCCTCTCCAAAGGTCCTACTGACGATGAAAATATAAGATACAACCATCCAGGCTGAACATAGAGCTAGTCAAATGGGGATGGTGGGAAGAGACAAATCCATATGTTTTTAAAATCCTTTCCCCCCACTGCAATTCAAAACTGATGAAAAAATTCACTGCATTTTATTATCTTGTCCCTGTCATGTGATTTAGGTTTAGCTTCCCAAAGGTCACATGACAGGGGTCAGTATCAATTGACTCCTGTTGTGTCTGCTGTTTCTAAGCCATTAAGAAATTCAAGTAAGTCTAAACTCTCCTTGGAGACCCTCCCATAGCTAAACCTGACCAGTTGGGCAAAACTTTACCATGATGGAAAGAGAGGTAAGGAATTCCTTAAGAACTGAAGCATAAAGTTTAATATTTTTACCCAACATTTCTATAGTAGATTCTTCTTGGACATACATATTTCATGCCATTGTATATTCCATTTAATTGGTTGCCTCAATGGATTACCCTGTGTCAGTAATGTGTACAGGTTTATTATATGCTGCATAAAGTAGTTCAAGCTTTCAAAGTATCAGTCGACTCAACTGAGTTTTCCCATTTTTCCTCAAGCGGTGGGAAAGCCCAATAGTAAAACCATCCATGACTTTCTTAACCTTCTCTGCCTGCCCCTCCCCAAGGATTTTATCCTATTTGTTGAACTTCTCTGCCTCATTTCAAGTTCAGCATAGCTCTTCTATACTTTGGGTACTGAATGCAGCAGCATCGTCAGTTCCATCAGCACTGGTTGCCAGTATTCAAGGACTACTGAGGAAGAATGAAATATTGCAGTGCAAATTCCCCAAACCATTTATCTAATAACAATACAACACAGCAAAAGGGTACGTGAAGACAAAATGTTGTATTTTTTTGGACCAGAATAAACATTATCTTGATAGATGCTATAAGAGGATGTTAGCTGCAGACTGTTGTTCAAGGTTTGCTTATTGACTTCCATCTTCAAGGTAATTTCTTAACCTGACATTAGGAAAAATTAGCTAGGAATCCAAGAACACTTAATCATGATGCATAAGTAATTTTAGCATCATCTTATTACATTCTGCACACAATGGATTCTGCACAATATATAGCCATAAGCGCTGCTGCTGACTCCGGGCTAGATTGTGAACACTTGAATGAGAAAATACTTTATGGGGCAAGATTGCATAGACTTTAATGTTTCAAACAAATTAGTTGCTTTTTGTTTTTTCTAACAGAGATGTCACGGCACCTGTTCTAAAAAGCCTCCTGATTTTGAAATATGGTTTTCATTATATAGGAAGTGATGTCCATGGAAGAGGAAGCTACTTCCTGCTACTGCCTATTGGATCCTTCCGCCTGTCACATTCTCTTAGACAGCTTTGGAACTTACGCTCTCGCTGGGGAGCCCATCTCTGACTGCGCCGTTAAACAGCTGAAAGTGGCAGTGTTTGGCTGCATGTCTTGCAATTCGCTGGATTACAATCTGAGAGTGTACTGTATGGACAACACCCCTTGTGCATTTCAGGTACATTATTTCAACTCATGAATTTTATTTTAGTTATTTTTCTACAGAATCATTATCATGTATTATTTCTATTACTGTAGCACCTTAAAGCCCTCGTCATGGCCGAGGACCCCATTGTGCTCGGCCCTATACTAGCATAGAACAAAAAGATGGTCCCTGCCCCATGGAGCTTTATGCTGCCACTCGTCATATGTGATTTAATTCACTGGCAAGGTCACTGGACTGGAACTCATGAGCCAGGATACTACTCCTGGCCCATCCACTGACCTGCAGTGTGTCTTTGTGCCTCTGTTTCCTCTCCCACACTTAAAGTGTAGGAGAAGAAACAGAGACATGAAGTGATTTACCGAGACACTCTCTCAATATGCATTTGCACTGCGCCAAGTACAATGGGGTGTTACTGTGATACAATACTAAAATATCGGTTGCTTACCCTGTGATGTGTAATATTCATCAGGGTCATTAACCTTTACATTCTCATTAGTCATTTCTCCCTTTTTTTGAATTGCAGCAAGAATTGGTAGGTGTTTTTTGACCCTTTCCATAAGAGTTACACAATAATTGTGCATAATATCTTTTAAAAACCTCAAATGGAACCCTGTGGTAGTTAATCAAAATTAATATGATTTTTTTCACATGGTGTTTCTGTAAACATTGCCTTATTTGGAGTTTGCCATGGCTGCAGCTGTAATAAAACACTTGTTCGGGAATAGAGACGAAGACAGTTGTGACAGCTGATTTTTTTTTTTTTTTCGATTCCTATTTTACATCACAGAAACATGGCTATCTTAACAAAGCACACTCTAATATCACTATGTTTTTAATAAAAGAAAAGCTAGTGGTAGCTAGAGAAGCATGGTAGCTCTGCACTCCCTGGCGAAAGATGGATGGTATGTACAGCTAATGTCTAGTAATATTTGTCTTGGTAAATCTGAATGAAATTCTAAGGCCCCAATTCTGACCTTGCTTACAAAGGCACATATACACACCCCTAACTTGCACTGGGTCAGAAACTCAGCTGGTATAAATCTGTGTAGTCCATTGACTTCAGTGGAGCGACAAGAATTTTAATCAACTACGGAGTCTGTCCCATTGTTGTATGTATGTATGCCATAATAATGAATGTTCAAAACAGTAATACTACAGGGCTTCAAAGCACTTTAGCAAGCAGAAATTCCAGACACCAGTATTCTGCAACAGAACTGTGAAAATGGCACATATGGGAAAACCAGAAACAAGTTTGTCTTATCCAGAGCAAGAGCAACCCACTATCGTTTTTTTTCAGACTTGTTCTTATAGCATGCTATTCTCTTGCTGAATGATTCATCCAGCCTGAACTTAAGCTTTTTTGTTTATTGAAAGAAAACAAACAAAACAGATTTAATAGGACTATTTTGGTTCAAAAATTGCTGCTGCATTCAGAAAAAAACAGTGAAGGAGACTAGAGGGTTTTTCCCCCTTAATGTTAATGAAAATAAATAAATAAGACATGTCTATTTATAATTTAGATCTTGATATTTTTTTAAAAAGTTGTTTTAAGAATAATTACCAATTTTTCCACTTATAGAAACCAGCACATGTTGTCTGTACATAATAGAATTTCATAAATATGTAATAGTCTTATTTCCTCTATAAATATCCTGTCAGTTCAGTGCCAGCTTGCTTTTAAATATAGAAATTGAGTAATTATCAGAAAAAATGTCAGCAATAGATAAATAGAAGCACTGGTCTGAGTCAGGGCTACTGGGTTCTGTTGCTCATTTGCAGTACAAGCTTACATCATGTAAGATACATGGCTCAATTTGTCCATTTGTGAAATGGGGATATTCCTGCACTTAACATAAGTGTTTTTAGCAAAAATAACGAGGAGTCCTTGTGGCACCTTAGAGACTAACACATTTATTTGGGCATAAGCTTTTGTGGGCTAAAACCCACTTCATCAGATGCATGGAGTGGAACATACAGTAGGGAGGTATAATACCTCCTTGGGGCAGGAGTAGTCTCTCTTTGTACCTCAGATGGTGCCAAGAGCATCAACAACACTAAAGGTGACATCATGGAGTAACCACAAGCCCTGAGTAAGGTTGCACTGCTCCAGGGAACAAACTGTGACTGTGTCGAGATTGAATCTTTGATTTCCCCCTTCCTCTAGCAGGGAAGTAAACTGTGCCAGCACTTTTCCATGCACAACTTACTTCCCCCTACACTCTGCCTCAGCTGCTCTAGCCAGCATGTGAGGGACACGTTAATGCTCCCCCACTGGATGAGGAGTGGCAGCCCTACGATATCTGTGATCTGGGCAATCTCCACATGTGCATCCTACTCTTCTCCTTGGGTCACAGCTTAGTCCCCTACACAGCCCTATACAAATAATAGTTGGGACTTTTTCCTATACGTCTGCTGCCAGCCCAGTCCAGATGTGTGAAGCTGCAGCTTTGACTGGCCCCAAACCAAAGGAATCATCCGATGTTTCCCCTCTGCTATTCTTTGACATGTATTATTCTTTCTGTAGAACATGGATTGCACTCCATGTGTTAAATGCCACATGCATCCATGTCCCACTCAATTCAATGTCAAAATTCCCAGGACCCGATTTATAAAGGTATTTAGGTGCCTAAAGATGCAGATAGGAACCCAGTGGCATTTTCAAAAGTACCTAGGTACCTGACTTCCACTGATTTCTGTGTGAAACAGGTTGATGTGACCTGGATGCCAGTCCCCCAGGATTTGGATTGAGCACAAGAGCCACCATCCAAGCAGGGAAAAAAGGACTGACGGCAGAGAAGGGGGAGTTCGGTCCCTACATATCAGTGCCAACTCACCTTATCAGGGCAGCACAGACTGCATTGCTGCTGCCTGTTCTGTTGTAGCAGCACTATGGATTCATTTTCCAGGGCTGGCTGTCTGGCACCATTAACGAGCATGCACATGTGTTAATACTGGGTCTTTACTATTGAAAATATCAATAAGCCTCATCTTTGTTTTGTTTTTTCTTCCCGGCTCCTGTAGGAAGTAGTTTCAGGTGAAAGACACCAAGGAGGACAGTTGCTGGAGGAACCTAAATTGCTGCATTTCAAAGGGAATACCTTTAGTCTTCAGATCTCCGTTCTTGATATCCCCCCTTTCCTCTGGAGAATTAAACCATTTACTGCATGTCAGGTACTTGTCAATATTATATTTATTTTTTTTTAATTCAGAGGCAGTATGAGTTTTTACTGGTAAAAGTAGAGTGCAGGCAAGGTAGCTGCCTCTTTTATTTTGTTTTCCTAAGAAAAGCGTGGATTTAATCTCTGAGCAGCCAACAAAAATGCAACGATGTTTCATTCCTCATTTCTCACAATCATGTCCTGTAAAGCACAGTGGTTGTAAATCTCTCTAGCTTACAGAAACATGCTTTTATTTTCCGCCACATTGCATTGCCCCAACTAACTCCCTACATTTGGGCTCAACATCATCATTCCCATTAAGAGCAGTTTTTCGATATCAGTAATTGAGTTGTCATTCCTGGACTTAATGCAAACAGTGAATGATCAGCTGAAATGGAGTGCATGTCTGCATGCATTTGAATGTCATGGGTTCAAACCATGGCATGTATACGTTTAGGCTTAGAAATGATAGGCTCTTTCCCTCACTTTGATTTATTCTTCCCATCTTAGCCAGCCTCTTTAATTAATGCACCACAGGTGGGAGAACTTGCTGCTCTATCAAGTGCATTGGTCCCTGAAAATTGTAAGCAATACATTGGCACAAAGTGTGTTAAAATAAAAGAGAAGAGCTTAATTAGTATGTCATTTCACATACCCTGCAAGCAAGTAGATCGAGAAGAGGAAAGCAGGGTCTCTTGTGATCTCTGGGCAAAATTTGCCCTAAATGTATAGGCCTAAATATCAGTGAGATTGAGCCAGAATGCAAGCCCTATTCTAGAAATACAGATCATAAGTTATGTGGCATAAATTACCTTCATGCTCTAAGTGGAGGAGGAAAGAGAATGTCATTCCCACAACCTGCTCTGAAGAAGTATCAGAGGGTACGTCTACACTACCCGCCGAAATCGGCAGGTAGCCATCGAACTATCGGGGATCGAATTATCGCGTCTTGTCTGGACGCGATAAATCGATCCCCGAACGCGCTACTTCGAACTCCGGTACTCCTGCAGGACGAGCGGAGTTACCGGAGTCGACGTGGGAGCCGCGAACGTCGATCCCGCGCCGCGCGGACACGAGGTAAGTCGCGTTAGTTCGAAGTAAGATACTTCGACTTCAGCTACGCTATTCGCGTAGCTGAAGTCGCGTATCTTACTTCAAACCCCGCCCCTAGTGTGGACCAGCCCAGAGTATCTTGTTCTATTATGTTGTGTTAATTTTATAGTTTACAAAACAAACCTAAGTGGGAATTGTGCCTATAGATTATGATTGTTTAGCAGAAAAGCTTAGTAATGCACAGATTTTAATGTGTGTTAATCACAGGTTAGGGTTTGCTTACCCATAGATAAAGGCACTACAGAGTTCAGTTAATATCAAATCTACATCACCTCCTGATTAACCCATCCCAGAGAGTAAAAACCTTGCAGTACAATCAAGAATGATTCAAGGCACCATTAGAAATAGTTTCCACCTTTATTAGAAGAGTCTTCTGTAAGCAATGCAGTTCCACTCATTACATTTGGGGTACTTCATGCTAATCTCATCAGACTGACTTAGTAAGAGAGGGTGGAGTGTCTTTCACAGGTTCCACTATAAAGAATTAGTATCATTTAAATGTCCACTATATACAAGAGCAGATCTCATAGCGAAACTGAATTCTCTCCATTGTAATGTGTTGGCTTTGCTGTAGGCGCCAGGGTGTGCAGTCCCCTTTGCCACAGCTAGTGCAGCAAAACAACTAATTTCAACAACCTTAGTGGTAGATAATGCTACTGTTCAGAGGGATGTATGTTCTCATACTCCTATACTGAGGGTACATCTACACTACCCGCCGGATCGGTGGGTAGTGATCGATCTATCGGGGATCGATTTATCGTGTCTAGTGTAGACACAATAAATCGATTCCCGATCGCTCTGCCGTCGACTCCGGAATTCCACCACGGTGAGAGGCGGAAGCGGAGTCGACGTGAGAGTGGCGGCCATCGATTCCGTGCCGCGAGGACGCGAAGTAAGTGATTCTAAATCGATCTAAGATACGTCGACTTCAGCTACGCTATTCTCGTAGCTGAAGTTGCGTATCTTAGATCGATTTCCCCCTCCCTAGTGTAGACCAGGCCTGAGCAGTGAGCTCAAATGCTTGTAGTTTCGGTGCTCATAGAATTCTACATTTTAGCCTGACATGGCTTATTGGATGAACATCTGCAGTGGGGGGCTGCAGTTACATAAGAGAGAAGGAATCAGCCATTTAAAATTCGACTGGATGACAAAGTCTAGCCAGGGAAGGATAATCTAGATGACCCACTGGGATCTTTCCAGCTCTCTTCCCCATGTTTCTGTGTATTTAAAGACTTCAGTGAGAGTTATTTCTGGCTGTTTATTTCTGCAGAATGATGTCTTTAGGGCATTATCTCCTTGCTGGATGTGAGTCCCCAGTATGTGCAAAGTGGTGAGAGTTACTTGGAGGCCCCAAAGCATTTTGTGTGTGGTTCAGCACTTTCTCTAATGCCACATACAATTTCTATGAATAAATATATTGTTTATGGTGTGTTAAACCTAGGTATCTGTGTACTCTGCTGGCAAGCAATATTCTGGTGCTTCCAGGCCAAATTGAGCTGCAGGGTGCTGTTAAAACAAGTCCTGATAGCCATGCAAATTTCTCCATATTTATCTTTATGGGTTGTAAGGGCCTCACTTCGCTGGATCTAATGCAAGTGGCACCCTCCAAAATAACTATTAAATGTATTGCTGAGAGATAAAAATATCAGATGAGGGAGCCATATCCCAAATAGCAGCATTTAAGTAATAAGTGCTATGTCTGAGCACTACATGTCAAACTCACACAGGTTCCTGATCCCATCCATCCCATTCTGCACTCTTCTTAGAGCAGATTGCCACCAATGCTGCAAGAGTGAGTAAACAAAAGTGTCTGCAAAACTTCTGTCATCGAAATGGATTTGACAGGATGATATTGAAGCCGAATAAATATTTGCATTTTATAATTGTGTGTAATTTGAACGACTTGGATGGCTGAGAAATAGTGCAAATTGTGCTACAATTCCTATTAAAAAACAATAATTATTAACTTCATATTCTCTGCTCAGTGAAACGTGGTCTGTGATGAATCTTTAGATCAGCTCACAGCTTAGATTTGGGCCCTGCATGAACGAATAAATGTCACCAATTTCTGTCCTCTAAAAGCCCAACCCTGAGCCCTAAGGTCCGTTTCTCCAGGGCTCCGCAAATTTCTCTCCAATTTTGACTCCCTTTTTATTTCATGTCCCACCCTCAACATATTCCCCCAAAACCAAGGAGGGCTGAAAGAGGCTCATGTTGACAGGACTCAGTGTGCTTGGCACTTGACAGAGCTATTAAAAGGCGCTGTCCCAAAGAACTTACAATCTTTGTAGATGTGACCCAACAAGTGAGGGTAACGGACTTTGATGTAAGAGATTGGTTTACGGCCTGAAGTATGAGATTTTATAATCTGTATCTCAGGTATAAATAGCACTCATCCTCCCCTTCCACAGAGACCAGAATGAGAGATACTGTGGGAAGCAGACTATCCCATGTCTGCCTCCTGCGGGTTCTTACACACAAGTAAGTCTATAAGTGCTACATGTAGCGCTCCAAATGAAAGCAAAGATGATTACTCTGGAAAAATCTCATTACAGTCGCTCCATTTTTAATATTTTTTTAATGTTTTCTTTATCACCATTGGTATCTTGCTCCTGCTTCAGGAGCTAAATGTAGCAATAGATAGATTGAATGGAACAGTCTGGATCTGCCCTAGGTCTATTATCTGCAAGCTAGGAACATGGGAATTGCCAATCAAGATGCACACACCAAACCCAACTTGTGTGTGTGTGAGAGAGAGAAATAATTCAGTTCTTGGAGAGCATGTGGCAAAGTTGGAAGAGATTTGAATGATGACCCAGTGGTGGCTTCATAAGTAGACAGGGATTTTGTTCCTTGCAGAGTGGGCAGTATACAAGAGGCATGGAAGTGGGAGTGAGATAAGGAGCATGTCCATGCCCTACTTAGCATTAGGCAGGAATCGGGTGCCTTTTTGTCTGACAGGAGCTGTGTGCTGCTCTGTCTGGGTGCTAAGATCCCAATGCAGCATGGTCTGGGATGCTCTAAGACCACCAGGTTTGCCTAGACTGTGGCTGTTGCAAAACACAAGTTAAATCAGTCACCTGCACAACTGCTTGCAAAACAGGGTGTTGAACCTGAATCGGATAATATAGAGGCAAGGGCAGTATGGATATGGGCACTCAGGTCCACCCACTTGAAATTCAGAGGAAGGAGGAACCCGTATCTGAGTTTCCAGTTTAGACAAACTTTCTATGAAGTAACCGAATGCCATGGCAACATGTCATAATACAGTGTCACCCCATGGTGCACTGCCAGAGTCGTGCCCAGCAAGCACACTGATGTTAGATCCCTCTCTGTGGATTAGGGAGAAGGAGGTGAGCTGATTGTGCTGCTTTTTGTCTTTGCAATGGCAGGAGGTGCAAAGCCTGTGGTAGGATGCTTTTTACAAATTGTGAATCAAAAGGAAAAGTGGTGGAGGTTAATCCCACAAAAGATCCAACAGTATCGGGGGAGAGTTTTCCTGTAATATACCAGCTGCATTTGGTCATGTTGGGAATCCCACAGGAGCAGACACTAAAGATTGGGCTCCCTCCCACCACTTTCACAAATGATAGGGGAACCCCTCTAGAGGGTGTGTATCAGATCAGGATAAAGCTCAGACAAACAAGGAAGGTGGCTGTCAGCTGCTTTTTACTTAAGGTATGAAGCCAGTTTTTCCCAGCACCTTGTGTGTCTTGGAGGAGCGAGAGCCTGTCTCCTGATAGGCTCCTAGCAGATGGAGAGAATGTAAATCATCTCCTAATTATAATGGGGAATTAAAGTATTGTGGAAATGCTTTTAGTTTAAACACTCCGAACGAAAGCAAAGTATTGTGAAGTTCTGAGTGGGGAGGGACTCATGTGGGAACTCGCTGAGCTGAGAAGAATTATGTGTAAAGTAATACAAGAGGACAAAGATGATTACTCTGGAAAAATCTAATTACAGTTGCTCCATTTTTAATATTTTTTTAATGTTTTCTGTATCACCATTGGTATCTTGCTACTGCTATGGACTCAGTAGTAATTAGAGGAGCTATATTTAGCTCCTTAGTGCATCATTTTGTGTAAACCCTGACAGTCTTGAGAAGATGCAGAGTTAGCTGCATTTCAGGGGTGAGTAAAATGATCTCGAATATGTATCAGCCATACCTGCCTTCAGAAAGGTGCAATGATATTTTTGTTTGGAAAGTGCATTGATGTCTCCAATGGAAGCGGGCGGTAGATGTACAAAGTACCATCATATAATTAGTTTCATAGGGGATATAGGTTGCTGTGAGTGCACAGAGTCTTATATATGGATAATCAAGAAAAAGGGGCTCCCCTTGGATAGAAATGGTGTAGAGAAGGGAGGTAAGGAAAAGGAGCTCATGTGTTTTCCACTGAAATGAAGTATTAAAGGTCACACTTCATGTTAAGGTTCAATTTCTAATTAATCAAGTGTTATCAGAGGGTTTATAATTTAATCCTCATTAAATCATTTATTAAGTTAGAGTCCAGCAGCTAAATGGTTGCTTATAGTCAGCTAAAACATCTTCTACTGATGTGAGTATAGCCACTTAAAACGCACTTAAATTAATTGATGCTAAAGCATATTATAGACATATTAACCCTTTACAAATGGAACCATAAGATTTAATCTGGTCATACTTAATATTATTTCTGTTCTTTCTTTCAGTGGCCAGCTCCGAACATTTCTCAAATCATGTCTAAATTTTAGCTCCATAAATATTGAAAGAAAAAGAGAACACAAGCAGGGAAACCAACACGGGTGCAAAATATTTGAACCTGCATTTGAAACCCAATTCTCTTCCTTTATGTTAAGATAATGGCTCAGATGAGCCATTTAATGCTTATTCCCCCAAACACACTTTCTAATTTGTTGTGACTTTCAAACAAAGTCCATTCAATTAAAGATATTTTAATTACTTTCCCTGTTTAGATGATTGCAAGACAAGGATACAGGACTCCTGGAATAACTTTCCCTCAACATTTGCAGAGTGGGGTGAGAGGGCTAATAGAACTTTAGTTTTCTTAGGGATCCTATTGGGCATATGCTCTCCTGTGCACTTCCAGACCCTCATCATCATAGGAAATCAGGGTAGCCAGGAATGCCTGAAGTTTTATACTGACCCATTACAGTAAGGGTTGTGTTGTGCATAGATGGTATGAATTCAGAAAAGGAGCAGTGTGAGATGGTCCAAAAAGAAAAAGATAGGGAAATGTCTCTTGCATTCAGCCTGTTTTCCTTTTAACTTTAGCCATAATGTGCTGTATATAAGTCTCTCAAGAGAAGTGGCTGAAGCCCCATCACTCAGATTTAAAATTGGACTAAAGGCAGCACTGGAAAATGTGCTGTACGGATTGATCCTGCACTGGCTCATGGAAGACTGGTTGACCTAAGGGAGGGGTCTCATCTCCAGTTTCAAGGATTCTGTAATGCTCATTGTGAAAGCTAGAGAGCCCCACGGTGGGGCAAGAATTTGGAATTCTGGAGTCTGATGGGGTAATAAATAAGAAATGTGTTTCACTCAGAGGAGTTTATTTTGTTAAAAGTTTAATTTTCTCTCATCATCCATGCTGCTGAGTGAAATTTGCAGTTTTCAATTGCAGTAATTTTATTATTACAAAAGCAATTAAGTTTGGAATTGACATTAATGTCCCTGTGAATGTCGAGTAGTACAAAACTAATTCCAGCAAAAATCGCATATATAATTATTATTTATCTCCTGCTTTACAGTTGTCACGGCTTCTCTCTCTCTCTTCCTTCTCCTTTCTGTTTCTCTGGGATGCATTTCTTTCACAGGAAGTTCCTTTCTCTCGTGTGTGGTGTAGTAACCAGCAGCCACTGCACTGTGCCTTTTCACTGGAGCGTTACACTCCCGCAACCACACAACTGTCCTGCAAGATCTGTGTTCGGCAAGTCAAGGGCCATGAGCAGATCCTACAGATCCAGACATCTATTCTAGAGGTAACTTTTTCATCTGGTTCTGTTCCCTATTCTGTCACTAAGTTGCTGCGTAACATTGGAGACAACCCCACAACTCTGCCTCAGTTTACCCTATGTAAAATAGTGTTGCCTTTATAGCTGTAGCCAGCATTTCCCTGCTGGAGAGCTGTAGCTTTGCATCAATGACCTCTCCTCCACTGGGAAGCTGAGCTGAAGAGTAACTTGGTTTATTTACACACCCACACCAGTCTTTGAACTGAGGTGGTCAAAAAGCATGCAGGCAAATCCTGCCATTCAAGAATCTCAATTCCTAACGAGCAAACTTTCCCTTGTTTTCTGATTGCCTCATGAATTGACTTTAAAGGACAAAATCTCCTGCTGCGCTCACAACTCCCAAACTACCACCACCACACAGCATGCCTTACCAAACCTGAACATTTGCTTACAAGTAGAAGGACTTGGAAGACTGTGCATAGCATGACCACCTGGTGATGATTCTCATAACAATAGGTATCTCATCTATGCTTTTGGGGCCTGCTTTATTAATGTGAGAAAAGCATTGTGAGATTTCTGGGCAAAAGGCACAATATGCATGTGCAAAGGTACATAACTAAAGGCATTATGCAGAGGAAGGGGGACTAGATAGGACTATAAGTAGTAATACCATACAAAGATAATGTACTGCGGCAATGACAGACTAGCCTGAAGCAAGTAGGTATTCACAAGTACAAAGGAGAAGAGGTAGGGCACATTTTATTGTGCAGATGAGCGCAATGAGGCATGGACAGATTTAAGTGTTTTAGCCACAAGGCTATCCTTTCCTCCCGCTCCTCTAGAATATGGTTATCTGTAGGCAGATACACTCAGATAGATCCTGATTGTTTGCAAGGACCTCCTGCAGAGGTCATAACTTTGCAGGATTGTGGCCTTACAGATCATCATGTTCAGGACTGAGATGATAAGGCTGTTATTGGATGCTCAAAATAAAAATCCAGCACTGAATCCAGAAACTGTTTTTTAAAACACCTGACAGCAGCATAGCATAGATGCCGTGACTCAATTTGCATTTGTTACCTTAATGTTCAATAAGCGCTTGAATTTGTGATCAGCATGGTAAAGGACTTCTGCTGAATAATCTGAGAAAACATACATACCACGAGGCTTCATAGGAGAAGCCTAATATATAGTCTCAGTGCTGGATTTCAGGGAAAGAATATGAATTGTGGAAGAGGTTATCAATATTAGAGAGAGAATGTTGAAACTTTCAAGGATATGAGAACAAACTTTACACGGCACTTATTTTGTCCCAGAGGTTTCTTACAAATACAAAGGTGACAGAGCAACAATTTACAATGTGGTGAAGCCCTTTCAAAAAACAAGTGTAAAATGTGGTGTTCATAATAGAAATGAATGAGGCCCTTGTGGTTAATGCATTGGATTGGGACTCCAAAGACTGTGCTTGGCAGAGCTAGGACCTGAACTCCAGACTCCTTGGAGGATACAAAAAGATTAAGTGACTTTCCCATGCGTTTCCCAGCTATAAAATAGACAGTCCAGTGGCCTGAAGAGCTTACAATGTAAATTGACATGACAGAAAATGCCTCCACTATCCCTGTCACTGCATAGCACCTAGCAAAATGGGGCATTGCTATTGTAATACAGATAATACATAGGAGTAATGTTTTCAATTAGCTCTGTTGGCTTTTCATATCTGCCTTCTATACCATTGGGGATTTTTGTTGGACTGAGTCATGCAGGGGGAAACAAAGACACAACAGTAGCGAAGGTCATTCAGTTTAATAATCAACTTTGCCATAACTTCTTGCAGATTTATATCAAATAGGTGGTGGACTTCATCTGGCCATATTCTGAGGGGGTTTTAAATAATTTATAATTGTCCCTTTTCATGATTTCATATCACCTATTTTTCCTCAGTTAAATGTTGGGGTTGGGGTTGTTTGAGGAGGACTAGCTGTCCATAAACCCCAGGTGCATGTTAGAATGCTCTCTTCAAACAGATTCACTAATATGGCAAGTTTTCTTATTCTATCTCCAAAGGTGATGGAAGGAGGAGGATAATTTGACTGCAAAAAAAAAAAAAAAAAAAAAGGGGGGGGGGGACTGAATACTTGAACTTCTCATTGCTTTACAATTCCCACAGCTAACCAGATAGCAGTGGCTTATCTCAGAAGTGCAGGGTATGAAAATCTACTGTTCTTCTGCATATTTAATTTAAACAATCAGAAAAGGTGATGTATCTACAGCATTCCTATTACTTTGCATGGATGCCTTTTAGGATGTATCATAAATGTTATATGAAGATACTGGTAACATCACTGTGATTTAATATTTATGCATCCAGTGGGGCCTCAATTCAGAATGTGTGTGTAGACATCTGAATTAATAGTGCCTCAGACAGTCTCTGCCCTGTATAGCTTCCTCTCTTTTCAGTTCATGAGACTAAGATAGGAAATATGATCTGGAAATAACAGAAAAGCTTGTATATCTGTATCCATGTTTGACTTAATTCACATTTCAACATGGTGTCCTTTTCCCATGTTTTACAAGTGGAAATACTGACTTTATAGTATACAGTATAGTTGTGTCATTACCTCACCCACCTTGTCTAATATCCTGGGACTATCTTTTATTGAACTCTCTGACTTCTGAGCCACACAGAGCTCTTCTTTAGTTCTGGGAAAGAAACTCCCAGCATCACAAGAAAATGCAAGTTGGAACAGATTGTGTAGCATAAATAGTTTAGCTTATATTGTAAGAAACTATTCAAGTTGAGTGGCCTGTTAACACCTCTGCGGTCATAGGACAGAGGAGATTAGTGGGTTACAGATTGTTGGATTGAGCAGACACACTGGATTTATGGCTTAAATACATTACTGTGCTAGACATCAAAAATGATGTAATAAGTTCTCAGGTTCATCTTTTGAAAGTCCTCCTCCTCAAAGGAAACCTGCACCACACAGGTCAGATAGAGGCCTATCAATTTTCTTGTGCAAGTTCATTCGAGAATATAGCGATTGCCCCAATACCAATTATGTGGGTGAAATCAGACAATTACTGCACTGGATGAGGTATACCACATGTTGTGATAGGCAGGTGTATGGGGGGCAGGGGTTGGTCATTGTAGCAGTGGACTTAACCAGGAGACCAACTCACATATGCATCTGTTGCACTTTGTCAGCCCAGCTTCAACTAGAGATCCCAGATGCAGTTTGTAGTGCCGTCTGCCTCCAAACCAATATCACCACTAGTGATAAGGCAACCTGCAATCAAAACAAATTGAGTGGGATTCTATTCCACCTTTGGCATCATTATCCATTCTCCCATAGCTGTGTTGCCTCTTGAAAGTTTGAAAACAGGACATTCAAGCAAATATAACTCTCATGTTAAACACCCAAAGAGGTAATGAATGTAGAAGAAAATAAATACGAAGTGATGGTGCTGAGTCATGACAATTTTGACCCAGGTGTGTTTATTACTCAGGAAAAAAGTCTAATTATCCAACCAATTTAGTTTGCTTTTATGACCAAATTCATATCCCATCAAATAAAATATATGTTTGCAGTTTGCCTGTTAAAATTGTGCTAGGTTTGTGGCCCATAAATTACCAACTAAAGTACTTGTCGTGAGTATTCATTTGATTATTAGTCACCAGTCATGAGCTATTATTTCTGCTTCCTTGGATGAACTTTTTTTCAGCCAGAAGTACTTCATAAAAGGTTATATTTCATTGCATCAGGAAACTAAATTCATTTCTTAATTAAGTGTATCTTAGCTACTTCGGGGATTATATAAATACCTGAATGCAGAAGATAGTTGTCTAAAACAAATGGGTAGGTTGAGGGGACTATAGGTCTGAAAATCTCTATTCTCTGCTCATGAACTTAAACATTCACACACACTGGGCTGCACTGAGAACAAAGGACAAATTAAACCTGTTTTTCTGTAAACACTCATAGTACATTCAGTTTGCTGAATTACTTTCTTGCATTTCAGTCAATGTGCAAAATTTGACTTTAGTTGAAACAGTGGGACTGGAAGGGACCTTGATAGTACATGGCATTATAGCTGTGACATAGAAAAGAAACAGGTCATCTAGTCAAGTACTACATGTCTATGATTTTGATTGTGTGTGTCTCAATGCTAAAAGGAAAGTTATTACTAATCAGAGCGTAAATCGGTGTTGACAAAGAGAACGGTCCTGTGGTTAAGACACTAACCTATCACTTGGGAGACCTGTACTTAGACACAGAAAGATTAAGTGAAGTCCCAGCCACACCACAGACTTCCAGTGAATTTCAGGGAACTCAGTTCCCAATCTATAAAATGGGATACTAGCAGTGCCCTACCTCAAAGGGGTGCTGTACAGCATTCATTTACTATACAAGGACCTTAGATACCTGCTGAACTATTAACCGTTTTGTTTTTATCTTGTGTGTAGAATGAGAGAGACACCATCACTTTGTTTGCACGTGAGGAAAGCAACTTCCCTGCACAAACTGGTCCAAAAGCCTTCAAAATCCCGTACTCCATTAGACAGAGAATATGTGCGACATTTGACACACCCAATGCTAAAGGGAAAGACTGGCAGATGTTAGCACAGAAAAACAGCATCAACAGGTAATGGAAGGCAAGTTTGAAAGGTGAACATTTACATACACAAAACAAAATCATAGCAGCAGATTATTCCCATTGTTTGCTTGTGTAAAAGATCATTCTTATTCAAATACTGTACTTTATCTGGAGGAGAGAGAGGTTGCTGTTTTCAATTGTTAATCAGAAAAATAGATAAAGAAGTCTGAACTTGAAAGTTCATACCATGCAGGATTGGCCCAAAACACACATTCTCAGGGTAAACTGCAGTTCATACATCTATGTTCTGGAACGTCTTCTCCAATAAATACACATGCTGTCTTTGCAGAAGGCAGGGAGATTTCTACATTGCTGTAAGATACAATTGCCTATTTCGCTAAGATAGTTTGAATTGGAATGTGAGGGAAAAATTACATTAGTCTGGGGAGAGAACAGGCCAAATAGTATATCATACGTCCCTTAGGGTTTGAGACAGGTTAAAAAAGTATATCAGATGGGAAAAAATTTTAAACATTGTTGTCACACTGAAAAAATTAACTGTGCTACCAATAGAACAGCATTATTAAACGTGAGAGAACTGGGAGGGGTGGGGGATATCAAATTTATGCTGCTTGTTTGTGACTGTTTATTCCACTTGATGAAAATGGACTAGTCTTACTTTCTGCTTCTCATGAAAATAGTACAGGATCATGAGAACATCTCAATGTTAAATATTAAGTTAACCCAACGAATGAAAACCAATTATTTGGACATATTTACAGTGGTCTAATAAAGGCAAAATTTAAGAAGGCTAGTGAGAAGCAGGATGGTTTAGTGGTTACTATTTCTGCCACATATGCTCTTGGATAACTGATCCCAGATTTCCTGAGTCTCACTCCAGTATCTTAAGTCACTTTATGCCTCAAGTCCTCATTTGTAAAATGGGAGGATAATGAGAGATTATTTTCTTTGCTTCACTATATCCATGTGAGGAATCAGTATTTGTCTGAGCCCCCCTGCAATGTAGTACCTATTAGCTGTCAGATACCCAAATATCCCTTCCATGTAGTTAGGAACATGAAATAACTGTATAAAGTCTGCTCTAAACCACCCAAGAGTTACCATACATTGTGTCAAAGACTCTCCACTAAAAAGTCAAAATTTACCAACAGTTCACCTGGATGCCTACCTTTGCAGCACTCGGTATAGCTGATGTTCAGGGTAATCCCTTTGCTCCCTTGTGCTAATAATTCCCACTAAGCATCTCCCTCCAATCTAGTTGAAGCTTAGATTCCAAATGTGCTTTCATATTCCCATTTTCAAGATTTATAGTGTAGAGCTGGTTTTCATTGACTTTTAAAAAAACACCCACTGCACTTCAACTGCAAGCTAAAGACCAGGAGAAAGAACTATGGAAGTATTTTCAAACATTTTAGACGTTTACCTTGCTCTAACTGTTGGTTAATCCCCATATTCCTTTGTTACGGAGCAAGAGTTGGTACTCAGTACAAGCTCCTCTTTTTGTGAGGACGGGATAATTAAGAGGTAAAAGTAGAGTTAAAATACCAAGTATACTCTAAACACCTTTTAACAACTCAACTTGTTAACTCTCTTAACAACTGTACTCTCTTCAGTCTTCACTTTTAAGAGTTTTAATACTCTTTCACTTCTTAAGAGAGTTACGAGTTTACACTCTTACCTCTCTTAACTCTACACAGTTTACTCTCCACACTCTCTTAATTCTACTGTCTTCACAGTCTTTACACTCTTCACAGTCTTAAAAGTGGAGTTAAGAGAGGTAAGAGTCTAGAGGTAAGAGTGAAGAGGTAAGAGAGTTAAAAGAGGTAAGAGTCGGGAGGTAAGAGTGGAGAGTTAAAAGAGGAGAGTTAAGAGAGGAGAGTTAACTTCTCCACTCTTACCTCTCTTAACTCTCCTCTTTTAACTCTCTTAACTCTCCACTCTTACCTCTTTTAAGAGAGTTAAGAGAGGTAAGAGGTAAGTTAAGAGAGTTAAAAGAGGTAAGAGAGGAGAGTGGAGAAGTTAAGAGAGGTAAGAGCAGAGAGTTAAAAGAGGTAAGAGTGGAGAGCTAAGAGAGTTAAAAGAGGTAAGAGTGGAGAAGTTAAGAGAGGTAAGAGTGGAGAAGTTAAGAGAGTTAAAAGAGGTAAGAGTGGAGAGTTAAGAGTCTAGAGGTAAGAGAGTTAAAAGAGGTAAGAGTGGAGAGCTAAGAGAGTTAAAAGAGGTAAGAGTGGAGAAGTTAAGAGAGTTAAAAGAGGTAAGAGAGGAGAGTTAAGAGAGTTAAGAGTGGAGAAGTTAAGAGAGGTAAGAGCAGAGAGTTAAAAGAGGTAAGAGTGGAGAGCTAAGAGAGTTAAAAGAGGTAAGAGTCTAGAGGTAAGAGAGTTAAAAGAGGTAAGAGTGGAGAGTTAAGAGAGGTAAGAGAGGTAAGAGTGGAGAGTTAAGAGAGGTAAGAGTCTAGAGGTAAGAGAGTTAAGAGAGGTAAGAGTCTAGAGGTAAGAGAGTTAAAAGAGGTAAGAGTATAGAGGTAAGAGAGTTAAAAGAGGTAATAGTCTAGAGGTAAGAGAGTTAAAAGAGGAGAGTTCAGAGAGGTAAGAGTGGAGAAGTTAAGAGAGTTAAAAGAGGTAAGGGAGGAGAGTTAAAAGAGTGAAGAGTGGAGAAGTTAAGAGAGGTAAGGGCAGAGAGTTAAAAGAGGTAAGAGTGGAGAGCTAAGAGACTTAAGAGAGGTAAGAGTGGAGAGTTAAGAGAGGTAAGAGTGGAGAAGTTAAGAAAGTTAAAAGAGGTAAGAGTGGAGAAGTTAAGAAAGTTAAAAGAGGTAAGAGTCTAGAGGTAAGAGAGTTAAAAGAGGTAAGAGTCTAGAGGTAAGAGTTAAAAGAGGTAAGAGTGGAGAGTTAAAAGACTTAAGAGAGGTAAGAGTCTAGAGAGTTAAAAGAGGTAAGAGTGGAGAGCTAAGAGAGGAGAGTTCAGAGACTTAAGAGTCTAGAGGTAAGAGAGTTAAAAGAGGTAAGAGTCTAGAGCTAAGAGAGTTAAAAGAGGTAAGAGTGGAGAGCTAAGAGAGGTAAGAGTCTAGAGGTAAGAGTGGAGAGTTGAGAGGTAAGAGTCTAGAGGTAAGAGAGTTAAAAGAGGTAAGAGTGGAGAAGTTAAGAGAGGTAAGAGTATAGAGGTAAGAGTGGAGAGTTAAAAGAGTTGAGAGAGGAGAAGTTAAGAGAGTTAAAAGAGGTAAGAGTGGAGAGTTAAGAGACTTAAGAGAGGTAAGAGTCTAGAGGTAAGAGAGTTAAAAGAGAGTTAAGAGAGGTAAGAGTGGAGAAGTTGAGTGGAGAGTTAAGAGACTTAAAAGAGGTAAGAGTCTAGAGGTAAGAGTGGAGAGTTAAGAGGTAAGAGTGGAGAGTTAAAAGACTTAAGAGAGGTAAGAGACTAGAGGTAAGAGTGGAGAGTTAAGAGGTAAGAGAGGAGAGGTAAAAGAGGTAAGAGTGGAGAGTTAAGAGACTTCAGAGAGGTAAGAGTCTAGAGGTAAGAGCGGAGAGTTAAGAGAGGTAAGAGTATAGAGGTAAGAGTGGAGAGTTAAAAGAGGTGAGAGAGGAGAAGTTAAGAGAGTTAAAAGGGGTAAGAGAGGAGAGTTAAGAGAGTTAAGAGTCTAGAGGTAAGAGAGTTAAAAGAGAGGTAAGAGAGGTAAGAGAGGAGAAGTTGAGTGGAGAGATAAGAGACTTAAAAGAGGTAAGAGTCTAGAGGTAAGAGGGGAGAGTTAAGAGGTAAGAGTGGAGAGGTAAAAGACTTAAGAGAGGTAAGAGGCTAGAGGTAAGAGAGTTAAAAGAGGTAAGAGTCGAGAGGTAAGAGTGGAGAGTTAAGAGAGTTAAAAGAGGTAAGAGTCTAGAGGTAAGAGGGGAGAGTTAAGAGGTAAGAGAGGAGAGATAAAAGAGGGAAGAGTGGAGAGTTAAGAGACTTAAGAGAGGTAAGAGTCTAGAGCTAAGAGAGGTAAAAGAGGAGAGTTAAGAGAGGTAAGAGAGGAGAGTTAAGAGGTAAGAGAGGAGAGTTAAAAGAGGGAAGAGTGGAGAGTTAAGAGACTTAAGAGTCTAGAGGTAAGAGAGTTAAAAGAGCTAAGAGTGGAGAAGTTAAGAGAGGTAAAAGAGGTAAGAGTGGAGAAGTTAAGAGAGTTAAAAGAGGTAAGAGTGGAGAGTTAAGAGACTTAAGAGAGGTAAGAGTCTAGAGCTAAGAGAGTTAAAAGAGGAGAGTTAAGAGAGGTAAGAGTGGAGAGTTAAGAGGTAAGAGAGGAGAGTTAAAAGAGGTAAGAGGGGAGAGTTAAGAGAGGTAAGAAAGTTAAACGAGGTAAGAGTAGAGAAGTTAAGAGAGGTAAGAGACTTAAGAGAGGTAAGAGGCTAGAGGGAAGAGTTAAAAGAGGTAAGAGTGGAGAAGTTAAGAGAGGTAAGAGTCTAGAGGTAAGAGAGTTAAAAGAGGTAAGAGTCTAGAGGTAAGAGTGGAGAGTTAAGAGAGGTAAGAAAGTTAAAAGAGGTAAGAGTGGAGAAGTTAAGAGAGGTAAGAGACTTAAGAGAGGTAAGAGTCTAGAGGTAAGAGTTAAAAGAGGTAAGAGTGGAGAAGTTAAGAAAGTTAAAAGAGGTAAGAGTGCAGACTTAAGAGAGGTAAGAGTCTAGAGGTAAGAGAGTTAAAAGAGGAGAGTTAAGTGAGGAGAGTTAAAAGAGGTAAGAGTGGAGAGGAAAGAGAGTTAAAAGAGGTAAGAGTGGAGGGCTAAGAGACTTAAGAGAGGTAAGAGGGGAGAAGTTAAGAAAGTTAAAAGAGGTAAGAGAGGAGAAGTTAAGAGAGTTAAAAGGTAAGCGTGGAGAGTTAAGAGACTTAAGAGAGGTAAGAGTATAGAGGTAAGAGTGGAGAGTTGAGAGGTAAGAGACTAGAGGTAAGAGAGGAGACTTAAGAGAGGAAAGAGTCTACAGCTAAGAGAGTTAAAAGAGGCAAGAGTGGAGAGCTAAGAGAGTTAAGAGAGGTAAGAGTCTAGAGGGAAGAGTGGAGAGTTGAGAGGTAAGACTCTAGAGGTAAGAGAGTTAAAAGAGGTAAGAGGGGAGAAGTTAAGAAAGTTAAAAGAGGTAAGAGAGGAGAGGTAAGAGAGTTAAAAGAGGTAAGAGGGGAGAGCTAAGAGACTTAAGAGAGGAAAGAGTCTACAGCTAAGAGAGTTAAAAGAGGGAAGAGTGGAGAAGTAAAGAGAGATAAAAGAGGTAAGAGTCTAGAGGTAAGAGGGGAGAGTTGAGAGATAAGAGTCTAGAGGTAAGAGAGTTAAAAGAGCTAAGAGTGGAGAAGTTAAGAGAGGTAAAAGAGGGAAGAGTGGAGAAGTTAAGAGAGGTAAGAGTCTAAAGGTAAGAGTGGAGAGTTAAAAGAGTTGAGAGAGGAGAAGTTAAGAGAGGTAAGAGTCAAAAGAGAGGTGAGAGGAGAGAGAAGAGAGTTAAGAGAGGTAAGAGTGGAGAAGTTAAGAAACTTAAAAGAGGTAAGAGTGGAGAGGTAAGAGAGTTAAAAGAGGGAAGAGGGGAGAGGAAAGAGAGGGAAAAGAGGGAAGAGAGGAGAAGTTAAGAGAGGTAAGAGTCTAGAGGTAAGAGGGGAGAGTTGAGAGATAAGAGTCTAGAGGTAAGAGAGTTAAAAGAGGAGAGGTAAGAGAGGAGAGTTAAAAGAGGTAAGAGTGGAGAGCTAAGAGACTTAAGAGAGGTAAGAGTCTAGAGGTAAGAGTGGAGAGTTGAGAGGTAAGAGTCTAGAGGTAAGAGAGTTAAAAGAGGTAAGAGTGGAGAGGTAAGAGAGTTAAAAGAGGTAAGAGTGGAGAAGTTAAGAGAGTTAAAAGGTAAGAGTGGAGAGTTAAGAGACTTAAGAGAGGAAAGAGTCTAGAGGTAAGAGAGTTAAAAGAGGAGAGTTAAGAGACTTAAGAGAGGTAAGAGTCTAGAGGTAAGAGAGTTAAAAGAGGAGAGTTAAGAGGGGGAAGAGTGGAGAAGGTAAGAGTGGAGAGTTAAGAGACTTAAGAGAGGAAAGAGAATAGAGGTAAGAGAGTTAAAAGAGGAGAGTTAAGAGAAGCAAGAGTGGAGAAGTTAAGAGTGGAGAGGTAAGAGACTTAAGAGAGGAAAGAGTCTAGAGGGAAGAGAGTTAAAAGAGGAGAGTTAAGAGAGGTAAGAGGGGAGAAGTTAAGAGGGGAGAGCTAAGAGACTTAAGAGAGGGAAGAGTGGAGAAGTTAAGAAAGTTAAAAGAGGTAAGAGTGGAGAGGTAAGAGAGGTAAAAGAGGTAAGAGTGGAGAAGTTAAGAGAGTAAAAAGGTAAGAGAGGAGAGTTAAGAGACTTAAGAGAGGAAAGAGTCTAGAGGTAAGAGTGGAGAGTTGAGAGGTAAGAGTCTAGAGGTAAGAGAGTTAAGAGAGGTAAGAGTGGAGAAGTTAAGAAAGTTAAAAGAGGTAAGAGTGGAGAGTTAAGAGACGTAAGAGAGGTAAAAGTAGAGAAGTTAAGAAACTTAAAAGAGGTAAGAGTGGAGAGTTAAGAGACGTAAGAGAGGTAAAAGTAGAGAAGTTAAGAAACTTAAAAGAGGTAAGAGTGGAGAGTTAAGAGAGTTAAGAGAGGTAAGAGTGGAGAAGTTAAGAGAGGAGAGAGAAGAGACGTAAGAGAGGGAAGAGTGGAGAAGTTAAGAAAGTTAAAAGAGGTAAGAGAGGAGAAGTTAAGAAACTTAAAAGAGGTAAGAGTGGAGAGTTAAGAGAGGTAAGGGTGGAGAGTTAGACTTAAGAGAGGTAAGAGTGGAGAGTTAAGAGTGGAGAAGTTAAGAGAGGTAAGAGACTAGAGGTAAGAGAGTTAAAAGAGGTAAGAGTGGAGAGTTAAGAGAGGTAAGAGTGGAGAGTTAAGAGAGGTAAGAGTGGAGTTAAAAGACTTAAGAGAGGTAAGAGTGGAGAGTTAAGAGAGGTAAGAGTGGAGAGTTAGACTTAAGAGAGGTAAGAGTGGAGAGTTAAGAGTGGAGAAGTTAAGAGAGGTAAGAGACTTAAGAGAGGTAAGAGTCTAGAGGTAAGAGTGGAGAGCTAAGAGACTTAAGAGAGGTAAGAGTCTAGAGGTAAGAGAGTTAAAAAGAGGTAAGAGTGGAGAGTTAAAAGGAGGTAAGAGTGGAGAGCTAAGAGACTTAAGAGAGGTAAGAGTCTAGAGGTAAGAGTTAAAAGAGGTAAGAGTGGAGAGCTAAGCGACTTAAGAGAGGTAAGAGTCTAGAGGTAAGAGGTAAAAGAGGTAAGAGTGGAGAGCTAAGAGACTTACGAGAGGTAAGAGTCTAGAGGTAAGAGTGGAGAGTTAAGAGAGGTAAGAGACTAGAGGTAAGAGAGTTAAAAGAGGTAAGAGTGGAGAGTTAAGAGTGGAGAGTTAAAAGACTTAAGAGAGGTAAGAGTCTAGAGCTAACAGAGTTAAGAGAGGTAAGAGTGGAGAGTTAAGAGAGTTAAAAGAGGTAAGAGTGGAGAGTTAAAAGAGGTAAGAGTGGAGAGTTAAGAGTGGAGAGTTAAAAGACTTAAGAGAGGTAAGAGTCTAGAGCTAACAGAGTTAAAAGAGGTAAGAGTGGAGAGTTAAGAGAGTTAAAAGAGGTAAGAGTCTAGAGGTAAGAGTGGAGAGTTAAAAGAGGTAAGAGTGGAGAGTTAAAAGACTTAAGAGAGGTAAGAGTCTAGAGGTAAGAGAGTTAAAAGAGGAGCGTTAAGAGACTTAAGAGAGGTAAGAGTCGAGAGTTAAGAGGTAAGAGAGGAGAGTTAAAAGAGGTAAGAGTGGAGAGTTAAGAGAGGAGAGTTAAAAGACTTAAGAGAGGTAAGAGTCTAGAGCTAACAGAGTTAAGAGAGGGAAGAGTGGAGAGTTAAGAGAGGTAAGTGAGGAGAGTGAGGAGAGGGAGGAGTATAGAGGTAAGAGAGTTAAGGGAGGTAAGAGTCTAGAGGTAAGAGAGTTAAAAGAGGAACGTTAAGAGACTTAAGAGAGGTACGAGTCGAGAGTTAAGAGGCAAGAGAGGAGAGTTAAAAGAGGTAAGAGTGGAGGAGTTAAGAGAGGTAAGAGTGGAGAGTTAAAAGAGGTAAGAGTGGAGAGTTAGACTTAAGAGAGGTAAGAGAGGAGAGTTAAAAGAGGTAAGAGTGGAGAAGTTAAGAGAGGTAAGAGTGGAGAGTTAAAAGAGTTGAGAGAGGAGAAGTTAAGAGAGTTATAAGAGGTAAGAGAGGTAAGAGTCTAGAGGTAAGAGAGGAGAGTTAAGAGAGGTAAGAGTCTAGAGTTAAGAGTGGAGAGTTAAAAGACTTGAGAGGTAAGAGTCTAGAGGTAAGAGAGTTAAAAGAGGTAAGAGAGGAGAGTTAAAAGAGGTGAGTTAAAAGAGGTAAGAGTGGAGAAAGTTAAGAGAGGTAAGAGTCTAGAGGTAAGAGTGGAGAAGTTAAGAGAGGTAAGAGTGGAGAAGTTAAGAGAGGTAAGAGTCTAGAGGTAAGAGAGGTAAGAGTGGAGAGTTAAGAGAGTTAAAAGAGGTAAGAGTGGAGAAGTTAAGAGAGTTAAGAGTCTAGAGGTAAGAGAGGTAAGAGTGGAGAGTTAAGAGAGGTAAGAGTGGAGAAGTTAAGAGAGTTAAAAGAGGTAAGAGTGGAGAAGTTAAGAGAGGTAAGAGTCTAGAGTTAAGAGTGGAGAGTTAAAAGAGTTGAGAGAGGAGAAGTTAAGAGACTTAAGAGAGGTAAGAGTCTAGAGGTAAGAGAGTTAAAAGAGGTAAGAGTTAAAAGACTTAAGAGAGGTAAGAGTCTAGAGGTAAGAGACTTAAAAGAGGTAAGAGTGGAGAGCTAAGAGACTTAAGAGAGGTAAGAGTGGAGAGTTAAGAGAGGTAAGAGTCTAGAGGTAAGAGAGTTAAAAGAGGAGAGTTAAGAGGTAAGAGTCTAGAGGTAAGAGACTTAAAAGAGGTAAGAGTGCAGAGCTAAGAGAGGTAAGAGTGGAGAGTTAAGAGACTTAAGAGAGGTAAGAGAGGAGAGTTAAGAGAGGTAAGAGTCTAGAGGTAAGAGAGTTAAAAGAGGTAAGAGAGGAGAGTTAAAAGACTTGAGAGGTAAGAGTCTAGAGGTAAGAGGGTTAAAAGAGGTAAGAGAGGAGAGTTAAAAGAGTTAAGAGTGGAGAAGTTAAGAGAGTTAAAAGAGGTAAGAGTGGAGAGTTAAGAGAGGAGAGTTGAGAGTTAAAAGAGGAGAAGTTAAGAGAGTTAAAAGAGGTAAGAGTGGAGAGCTAAGAGACTTAAGAGAGGAGAGTTGAGAGTTAAAAGAGGAGAAGTTAAGAGAGTTAAAAGAGGTAAGAGTGGAGAGTTAAAAGACTTGAGAGGTAAGAGTCTAGAGGTAAGAGTGGAGAGCTAAGAGACTTAAGAGAGGTAAGCGTCTAGAGGTAAGAGAGGTAAGCGTCTAGAGGTAAGAGAGGAGAGTTAAGAGAGGTAAGAGTCTAGAGGTAAGAGTTGAGAGTTAAAAGAGGTAAGAGTGGAGAGTTAAGAGAGTTAAGAGAGGTAAGAGTCTAGAGGTAAGAGAGTTAAAAGAGGTAAGAGTTAAAAGACTTAAGAGAGGTAAGAGTCTAGAGGTAAGAGATGAGAGTTAAAAGAGGTAAGAGTGGAGAGTTAAGAGACTTAAGAGGAGAGTTAAGAGAGTTAAAAGAGGTAAGAGTGGAGAAGTTAAGAGAGGTAAGAGAGGAGAGTTAAGAGAGGTAAGAGTGGAGAAGTTAAGAGAGTTAAAAGAGGTAAGAGTGGAGAGTTAAGAGAGGTAAAAGAGGTAAGAGTGGAGAGTTAAGAGAGGTAAGAGTCTAGAGGTAAGAGTCTAGAGCTAAGAGAGTTAAAAGAGGTAAGAGTGGAGAGCTAAGAGACTTAAGAGAGGTAAGAGTAGAGGTAAGAGTGGAGACTTGAGAGGTAAGAGTCTAGAGCTAAGAGAGTTAAAAGAGGTAAGAGTGGAGAGTTAAAAGAGGAGAGTTAAAAGAGGTAAGAGTGGAGAAGTTAAGAGAGGTAAGCGTCTAGAGGTAAGAGTGGAGAGCTAAGAGAGGAGAGTTGAGAGTTAAAAGAGAAGTTAAGAGAGTTAAAAGAGGTAAGAGTCTAGAGGTAAGGGTGGAGAAGTTAAGAGAGTTAAAAGAGGTAAGAGAGGAGAGTTAAGAGAGTTAAAAGGTAAGAGTGGAGAGTTAAGAGAGTTAAAAGGTAAGAGTGGAGAGTTAAGAGAGGTAAGAGTGGAGAGCTAAGAGACTTAAGAGAGGTAAGAGTCTAGAGGTAAGAGACTTAAGAGAGTTAAAAGAGGTAAGAGTGGAGAAGTTAAGAGAGGTAAGAGTGGAGAGTTAAGAGACTTAAGAGAGGTGAGAGTCTAGAGGTAAGAGAGTTAAGAGTCGAGGTAAGAGACTTAAGAGAGTTAAGAGGTAAGAGTGGAGAGTTAAGAGACTTAAGAGAGGTAAGAGAGGAGAGTTAAAAGAGGTAAGAGTGGAGAAGTTAAGAGAGGTAAGTGTCTAGAGGTAAGAGTTGAGAGTTAAAAGAGGTAAGAGTGGAGAGTTAAAAGACTTAAGAGAGGTAAGAGTCTAGAGGTAAGAGACTTAAGAGAGTTAAAAGAGGTAAGAGTGGAGAAGTTAAGAGAGGTAAGAGTCTAGAGGTAAGAGTGGAGAGCTAAGAGACTTAAGAGAGGTAAG
Organism: Platysternon megacephalum; assembly: GCA_003942145.1. Classification (NCBI taxonomy): domain Eukaryota; kingdom Metazoa; phylum Chordata; order Testudines; family Platysternidae; genus Platysternon; species Platysternon megacephalum. The sequence goes on from QXTE01000071.1 coordinate 4,854,098, forward strand.
AGTCTAGAGGTAAGAGTGGAGAGTTAAGAGAGGTAAGAGTGGAAAGTTAAGAGACTTAAGAGGAAAGAGTCTAGAGGTAAGAGTGGAGAGTTAAAAGACTTGAGAGGTAAGAGTGGAGAGTTAAGAGACTTAAGAGAGGTAAGAGTCCAGAGGTAAGAGGTAAGAGTGGAGAAGTTAAGAGAGGTAAGAGTCTAGAGGTAAGAGTTGAGAGGTAAAAGAGGTAAGAGTGGAGAGTTAAGAGAGGTAAGAGTGGAGAGTTAAAAGAGTTAAGAGAGGTAAGAGTCTAGAGGTAAGAGTGGAGAGCTAAGAGAGGTAAGAGTCTAGAGGTAAGAGAGTTAAAAGAGGTAAGAGTCTAGAGGTAAGAGAGGAGACTGAAGAGAGGTAAGAGAGGAGAGTTAAGAGAGTTGTAAGAGTGGAGAGTTAAGAGAGGTAAGAGAGGAGAAGGTAACTCTCCACTCACCTCTTTTAAGAGAGAAGAGGTAAGAGTGGAGAAGTTAAAAGAGGTAAGACTGGAGAAGTTAAGAGAGGTAAGAGAGGTAAGAGTGGAGAGTTAAAAGAGTTAAGAGAGGTAAGAGTATAGAGGTAAGAGTGGAGAGCTAAGAGAGGTAAGAGTCTAGAGGTAAGAGAGTTAAAAGAGGTAAGAGTGGAGAAGTTAAGAGAGTTAAAAGAGGTAAGAGTCTAGAGGTAAGAGAGGAGACTTAAGAGAGGTAAGAGAGGAGAGTTAAGAGTGTTGTAAGAGTGGAGAGTTAAGAGAGGTAAGAGAGGAGAAGTTAACTCTCCACTCACCTCTTTTAAGAGAGAAGAGGTAAGAGTGGAGAAGTTAAAAGAGGTAAGACTGGAGAAGTTAAGAGAGGTAAGAGAGGTAAGAGTGGAGAGTTAAAAGAGGTAAGAGTGGTTAGAGTTGAGAAGTTAAGAGAGGTAAGAGTCTAGAGGTAAGAGAGGAGAGTGTGAAGAAGTTAAGAGAGTTAGGAGAGGTAAGAGTGGAGAGTTAAGAGAGGAAAGAGTCTAGAGGTAAGAGTGGAGAAGTTAAGAGAGTTAAAAGAGGTAAGAGCGGAGAGTTAAAAGAGGTAAGAGTGGAGAGTCTAGAGTTAAAAGAGGTAAGAGTGGAGAAGTTAAGAGAGGTAAGAGTGGAGAGTTAAGAGAGTTAAAAGTCTAGAGGTAAGAGTGGTAAGAGTGGAGAGTTGACAGAGTTAAAAGGGGTAAGAGAGTTATAAGAGGTAAGAGTGGAGAGTTAAAAGAGGTAAGAGAGGAGAGTTAAGAAGTTGAGAGGTAAGAGCAGAGAGGTAAGAGTGGAGAAGTTAAGAGAGGTAAGAGTGGAGAGTTAAGAGAGTTAAAAGAGGTAAGAGAAGAGAGTTAGGAGAGGTAAGAGTCTAGAGGTAAGAGTGGAGAAGTTAAGAGAGTTAAAAGAGGTAAGAGTGCAGAGTTAACTCTCCACTCTTACCTCTTTTAACTCTAGACTCTTACCTCTCTTAACTTCTCCACTCTTACCTCTTTTAAGAGAGGTAAGAGTGTAGTTAAGAGTGTTAAAAGGTAACTACACTTTTAACAGCTCAACTCTCTAAAGAATTAATGGTAAGAGGTAACTCTCTTTGTGAAGAGTTGAGTTAAGAGTGAATAGGTAAGAGTTACCAACTCTTAAGAGGTAACTCTTAAGAGTGTAGAGTGAAGAGTTTAGAGTTAAGTAGAGTTGAGGTAAGGTACCCTCTTCAGTTAACTCTCTTAAGAGTGTAGAATTAAGAGAGTTTAAAGAGTGAAGAGAGGTAAGAAGTAAGAGTGTAGAGTTGTTACGAGAGAAGAGTGTAGAGTTAAGAGTTGTTAAGAGGTAAAAGTAAAGAGAGTAAAGTAAAGTTTACTAACTTAAATCAACTTAAAAAATTATTGTGTTAAGAGTTGTTAAGTCTGCTAGACTCTTGCCCTCCCTGGTATCTTGTTCCACTGATTAAAAATACTGTTAATCAATTTTCTAATTTGTGTCAAGGTTCTTAAGAGCTGCACTTAGAAACAGGGATGGGGGAAGAAGTCACATGAGCCAGCCACAGTCAGTGTCTTTGGCAGGTATTTCTAAGGCAAATTGTATTCATTATTTGTATTAGGATAGCACCCAGAGGCTCCAAGCGAGATCTCTTATTGTGCTAGGTACTGTACAGACACATTATAAGAGACAGGCTGTAAGCCTTCCAGGGATGGACTCAGTAGACAAGACAACGTGTGAGAGAAAAGGAATGTTAGTATCTTTGCACAACATACAGAACATCAAGTATCTCTGAAAATTGCCTTCCTTCAGGCCCAACACTTCCATTCTCGTCATCTATACTTCATATTTAACCAAAGCACCACAGTCAGCAGCAGACCTACAGCTCTGGCTGATGTGAGAAAGCAATGCACTATCTTTATCCTTGGTGTTTTACTTAGAGCTAGATCCCACAAACAAATTCAGGTCAGACTGAGCTCCTTACAGGATTATTCTTCACTGGTTTCTAAAGTCACGAAACCAGATAAGACAACCATCATACACTTAGTGAAGGAAGAAAGCATAATTCATTGGGTTCTTAGGGACTGCAGAGCTGTATTTACCAAAGCCACATATTATACAAGCAGGATTAATCTTAAACTAAGCCAGCTTGTTTCTGAATTTTCTCCAGAAGTGAAGCCTGTGTGTGTGTTTTTTTACCTGAGGCTGCTCTGCAGTTTTTTGGATACCACTGACATTCTCATTTTCAGATGCAAACCTGATAAATAAAAACTGTACTTGACTCAGTCTGTCTCTCCAATTACTTCCTTTTGGTATAAATGGAGTCTCACCTCTATTTTGCAATTAAAGAACCATAGAGAGTTGATTTTGGTCACATAAGTGGCTTTCATTAAATGAGACCAGTGCAATATGGAAGAGATTAATATTTTTCATTGTTTCAATTCCCCCTTGGTACCAATACTTTTTGAGGAGGCACTGTACTTCAAATTGTCTCTAATGAACAGGAAAACATTACATTAGCTTTTCTCAGGTACTCTGTGCTATAAAAAGCTCTCTTTCCATCCTGCCCCATGGATTATTATTCTAGTCTCAGAAAGAAACTCATTTAAAATTAGTGTCCAGAGAAGAATAGGCTGGAGGAAATAAGGATGCAGTGGCAGGGGGTCGGAGATGACCTAATACACTTCAAATGGGCAGTCATCCTTCTGTGATCTTCCCTTGGGAGCAGTGTCTATTATTGGGATAGATGGCATGTGAAAGCATGTGCGCTCCATTAAAACAATGTTTGAAAACAGTGAAAATTTGAATAGGATACATCTTAGTCCTGCCATGAGGCAGGGGACTGGACTAGATGACCTCTCAAGGTCCCTTCCAGTGCTATGATTTATTGTGCATGGACTATAATAATAATTAAAAAAAAGTGTCCAACTCTAGTTTGCTGCTGTCTAACATGCTTGGAAAGACATGCCATTTCTCAGTAAGGCAGGGTCAGCTATTCCAATATGAGATCCTAACCTATGCTCAAACTGGGAGCTCAGGTGATGTCCATCCTTCGAAGGTCAAGTGGCTGGCTGACATTGTTAGGAATGGTCTAGATAATACTTATTCCAGACAGGTTCTTGTCTAACCTGCTCTTAAAAATCTCCCATGATGGAGATTCCACAACCTCCCTAGGCAATTTATTCCAGTGCTTAACCACCCTGACAGGAAGTTTTTCCTGATGTCCAACCTAAACCTCCTTTGCTTCTTGTCCTACCCTCAGAGGTTAAAAAGAACAATTTTTCTCCCTCCTCTTTGGGTGTGTTTAGTCTGGAAAAGAGACGTAAAAGTTGTTAATTTTTTCAATCTTCCCTTAACCTTTAATAATTTTTGTGTCACTCTTCTCTGGCTTTTCTCCAGTTACTCCACATTCTTCCAGAAATGTGGCACCCAGAACTGGACACAATACTCCAGTTGAGGCCTAATCAGCGCAGAGTAGAGCAGAAGAATTGCTTCTCTTGTCTTGCTTATAACACTCCTGCTAATACATCTGAGATTGATTGCAGTGTGCTAGCCATTTCAAAGAGACAGACGTTTGTTTAAATATCTGTTCCAAAAATATATCTGTGGCTTTGGATACTAAATACAGGGGGCTTCACTTTTACATTGTTCATGCTTGTTGCTATGCGGGTGTGCCATTTGTTTTTTCTTTTGCATCATTATGATTTTTATTACTAATGAAAAGACTGGAAAGAGTGATTCCAGCATTGTCAGCAGACGGAACACAGCATTTACCTGAGCCATAGTTATTATTCCAGTCTACAAAATACCAAGTCATTGTACACTACCTCCCCTCATTAACAAAAATATCCTTGCAGATAACTTTCTGATTGTGCTGCAAACTCAGCATCAGGGCTTCGAAACACAATGTAAACATTATTGTATGTACCTGCATTTTATACAACTTAGTCTGCAGGCACTGATCATCTGGAAATTTCAAAGTACGGCCACTCGTTCACACACACAAGCAAATACTGACTGTCCATCTTTCAAAGGCAGTGGCTCACAGAATCCAGGGTTAAATGGAACTTCTCTGAACATATTGGTAGTTTCTCCTGTTCTCTTCTCCACCATACTGCTGACACTCACACACACACTCCTCAATCTTAATTTCACTAATATAAAAAAAGGTCATTCTATTTTGTGGGGATAAAAAAAAAAAAAGTTACCATACGGACTTTCCTACATTGAGTAGCATCTTAGTCAGCAAGTAGCAAATTACATGAGTAACAATGAAGTCAGAGTAATACCTGGCTTGATAAGGCTTTAACTCTGAGATGGATATTAATCTACACCTGACAATGCACAGAAATCATTAATTCTACTTCACTATAGGGATTTTCTATATTAAGAGTCATATCTCCATCTATATGTACACACACTGTTTTAAATGGCAGACAGTTCACTATTCCTGTATAAGTGTTGTGCAGAAAAAAAAAACCACCAACAAAACCCGTGAAAAGAAGGGGGTTTTGTCTGTTCTTTTTCTACCCTCAAGTAACAGCAGGTAGAAGGTGTTTGGTGGCAAACTTTGCTTAAATGATAAATTGCTCAGCTATACTATGCTTTGTTTGGAGATTACATTCAAAGGTAATAATTTAAACTAGCAACTTCCTATAAACCCCAAAGCACATCTGCACTTCTTATTTCTCTTCCATTAACTCCACTCTAGTTTGCAAGTGGTTGGGTCATTAGGATAAACTGTACCCTTACTTACATTGAAATCATCACAGCAGGGGAAATGCTTCCCTCAGCTGCTATAGGATGTGTGTGGGGGGAGGGGGGGAGACTTTTCTCACATGCATAGGTGGAACTGAGCAAAGATGACCCGATGTGTGTGTTGATTCATTATCAGGTTAGATTTTTTTCAGCAGGTTTTCATCAGTAAATATTGATTTAAACTCCAATACCGGAAGGTTTAGTCATAACATTTCGGCAGGAATTATGTGATAAAGATCTATGGGTAATTACCTAAGAGGGTCGCCTCCTGGTGGCAAAGCTCCTTTGTTGTCCGCAATGGCTGAGGGAGTTCAATGGTATGTAATAACTGAGATGTGGACCTTTTAAATTTTAGGGAGATGCGTGACGGTTTCAGCATTAGAAAAAAATCCAGTGGGAAAGGCAGCATACAAAATTGCAGTCTAGTGAAATGATCCAGTAGTACTTGTCAAAACTGTAACTTTATTTCTATAATGAAACGGAATAAGCATTTAATAGAAAAGAAATGTTAAGGTTTGATAGACCTATTCTATGATTTAATCACTTTCCTCTCCTTGCTCGTGTGTGTATATTGCACATGTATATGTGCCTAATCTTTTTATATTGTGTGTGTATGTATGTCAGCATCATAGATATACGTGGATGATTGTCTGCCATGATACCTCAGTTTGTTCTACCAAGTTCCTTGCAAATAATGCTCTGCAAACTGGTTTTTAAATGCATATTATCCTAAGCCTCTGACACGTCCACTTGTATATTTGCTTTTCAAAGTTCCATAAAATCATGAGCATGTATCTTTTAAAAAAATCAAAACGTACAAGTGAAGAGTCCCAGCAAAACAAATGATACCCATAACTCATCACCACAGATATCAGTAAGTCGTCAATTTCTTGACACTCAATTGCATACACACAAATATATTACATATATAAAGTTTACCTAAATTATGTAGCATTAGTGGCCATGGCAAATTCTTAATATACACACACATCCTCATTTATCCTTCCTCTGATAAACTGAACATTAGGCATTTCCATGCACTGCTACTTCCCTCCCACTTATTCGCGTCCTGTATTTATGAAGCTTGGGGGGGGGGGAGGGGTGTCTCAAATTCGCATTTTGAGGGACAGCTGCCAGATTCTTTACAATATAGCTTTGTTTCTCGAACTTCATGGACATTAAAGAAAAGAATTTTAACTTCATTGTCTCTATCATGTCTAGCTACAGATACATTTTTAAAGGAATTTATGCAGTTACCTCAATGTGAAACTGACCTTCTGTCTAACCCTTTTATTTTACCTTGCCTCCTTTTTTTTAGGAATCTCTCTTACTTTGCTACACACAGCAGCCCATCTGCTGTCATTTTGGACCTGTGGGAAGCCCGACATCAGCATGATGGTGACCTTGACTCTCTAGCCTGTGCCCTGGAAGAGATAGGACGGACACACTCCAAAATCTCAAATATTACAGAAACTCAGCTCGAGGAGACCGACTTCAGCTACAGCAGGCAAAACGGACTTTAGTCATCTCTTTTCCATTCAAGAACCGATGGCCAGCTTTGACTTTGACATTAGCGAATTTCTACGAGCAGGGAGGAAATAAGGGTTTTATGCACATGGCATACAGGGAATCAGACCTTCATTTCTACCACCTGTTTTTTATTTGGAGGAGCAGAAGAAACCCCAGAGTAAATCACCACAGTAACAAGAAAAATGCAATCATCTCTGCGACTCCACAATCCTCCCAGAATTAAAACTCATGTGAGAGTAATGAAAATAAAGTCTACTTTTCTATGATTCCCAGGGGGTGAGAGGGTGGGGAAGCTATAGAGGATAATGGTAGATATTGTGACACTGTATTATTTAAGAAACAGTAATGCAACCCAGAGAAAAATAAAGAAGGTAGTGATGATGCTCTATGATGAAGAAAGTTATTGAATATTTAGAGCCAGTAGACTCCCTGGGTTTCAAGATTCAACCACATGGCTTGATTCTCCATTGCCTTGCACCTTGTCAATTTACAATTAAGAGGGTATAAAATACTACCATGCTGATTTGGTAGCACTGTGCATTCACTTTGTACTGGTGTAAGTGAACTCCATATATTGCAGGGCTACAGAAAATCAGACCCAGCGTATTCAGCCATCCAGGGAATTGGAACCTATACTGTTTCATTTATGTAACCAATCTCAACCAGACAATCCACTTCTAAATTTGATCATGTAATTAATGTACACATTTGCTGCAGAATTTTCCTGGCCCTTCTAATAGCAAAAGGTCCCCCAAAAACTCTTATGTGAAATTTCGTGAAGTTGTTCTAAGTTTCATGCAGTAAAAAGCAGCACTTTGGGAATAGCCACACCTGTTTTAGCAAATTAGTCCTGAAATTAGGAGCAATGCAAAAAAGTACAAAGCCTAAAAAGTCAATCAAGGCAGTGTAACTTTGCAATTTGGCCTGGTTTCATGTGGAAATAATCAAATGTTGGATTTATTGTTTCTGATTGATAGAAACCAAGCCAAAGGGCACACCCAGAAATTTGCCACAGAGCACAAAACCTTTAGGATGAAAGTGGGCCGAGTTTCACAGTCTTAAAATCGAAACACTGCTGAGCTCAATCTGGTTTAGTGATGTTGACGCCGGGAACGTTCTCTGGCTTTCCACCATTCTCTCCCTCCCCCCCCCCAATATCTTTTAAAAATAAGCTACAATCAGTTAAAAATGCTGTCTCTCTCATGTGTGTTCTAATGGACATGGGCTGATTTAAAACTGATGCTCCTGCACGCTACACAGACTTGTGCCCACACCACCAATACTGATGATCTGTTCGCCATAATTGGCACTTGGTGCAGAACAAGATCTAAACAGTATTTCTGTCCATGAAATCTGTCATTGGAGCCCATTTTATTGTAACAGTTTCAAGAAGATGCAAGAGAATTAAATATATATTTTTTAATTTTCTCTGGCAGATTTTACAGACAGGGCTGGGAGCAGCCTGACAAACCAAAAAGTAGTTTGCAGCTATGGTTGTACAATTAACAACCCCCTTCTAATGTTATTTGAAGAAATAGCTTCAGATAATCATTAGGGTGCATGTTCTGTAATCAGTAACTTGCAAGTAGCTGTTCATTTTCACTAGAATAAATATTTAGACAACCCCACTGAGAAACATAGGCCTGAAATATTTCTTGCATTTCATTTCAAGCAACATCTTGTGAGAGGTTGTTTTTTGTTGTGGTGGTGGTTTTTGAAGAGTACCTTCCTTTTGGCAATGGGAAGCAGCGATGGCTCTTAAGCACATTTAAGATTAACAAAATTCCAGCCTATTCCTCAAAAAAGAGCCATGTGCTATGACAACATAGGTGATAGGTTTGCTACTCTCTCCTTTTGTCTAATACAGAAGAGGAGGAACTGAAGTTACTAGACACAAAATTCAAAAAGTCAGGGATAAAAAGTTTCGGCCATGACACCAAGAGAAAAGTAGTTAAAATGTGCTGCAGTTTTCTTGAAAACATACTAAGGTAGATTTCCAGCACTTAGCTTAGGTTAGTTACCAAAATAAACTTGTGTATGGGTAGAAGTTGAGAGAAAAGTTAATTTGAAAAAGCAATCATCAAACTAAAGATTCCTAAAGTCTCTCTATATGCAGTAATGTATTTGTGTGCATCAGACATATTTGGAAATCACTAAGGAAACGCATACAGGGGGTACAGGGAGCTGCTCCAGGGAATCTGGAGTGTAAAGCTTTTCCCAGAAAAATTTAGTGTTTACTGTAGCTGTTTCTAAAAGAAATGCCACTCAGAGCAGCTGAACCCTGCTTACTGATATTCATCATGTGGATAAGGTTAATGAATGCCCTGTGAAGTCTGTTTAGCAAAAGTTGGTCCCTTATTAGGAGTCAGAGAACGTGCACTGTTTGAGTTGTTCAAAAGCACTTCTGGAGAAGGTCTTCATACTAAAGGGAGCTGGGTTGTAAACCAAAATCTACAGCCTGATCCAACGACCACTGAGGTCAAAGATCGTCTTACCACCATTGATTTCAGTGGGCTTTGGATTATGCACCTGAAGAGGACCAGCTCTGAAAGTCAGTTTCTTGCAATCTTTTAGATGCATGAAACTCAGGGTCAAAATCCAAAGGAAACAACACTATTGAACAACACAAGACAGACTTCAGGCTCTGGCCTATTTGCTCATTTTTGCCAAATTTCCTTCTTTGTCTTTTGTGAGTCATTTCAATTAAGAATGCCAACCTTTTCTAAATGAATGGTGGTTCTGATGCCCTTGTAACATGCAAGCAAGCTGGAAATGCCACGGAATGAGACCTTAATTTAGAATTAGAATAAAAGGAGTTGACTGCTGATCTCAGAGTTGAGGTTAAAGTGGTAACCAGATTCCTGGCCAGCTTACCTCCAATGTGACCCTATCCAGCAGCATGTCAGAGTCATTGCAGGATGTGACATTTCTGATGAAATAAGATCGCTCCTGACCCCTTTCTCCATATGTAAAATCACTCACCCCACCCCAAAAACACAACTTTTGATATTTTGTGCCCCTCTCCACTTCCTAGTTTTGACAAATAAGTGACTATATTTTGCAATTACAAGGAATAGATACGCCATCACTGACTGTATTTTTCCTAATCACGCAAAAGCAGGAAGGTGCCGGAAATCTCAGCATTTCCAGACCAAAGAGTTTTAGAGAAGAGTCCCAGTAATCCTCTCCTCTAGACTGAAATTTAAAACCGTTTGATGTTTACCCAGCAATACTGGAACACAACAAAGAACAGCCCCAGAAAACAGGCCAGGCTCTTGCCTGGTTGTTCTAACTCAGCAGAGAAGACATACCTGGACTATCTCCCTTCCGTGTCCACACACTAAACCATTTCACACTTGAGTTTAGTGGTGCTTTACCCCTACCTAGGCCAGCTAGCTCGTGTTTATAGACTAGGAAGTTAACCCACTTTGCATTAAGGACTTAAGTGCCAATTTTGCTTGGGCTAGTAGCCTAAGATCTAGAGTGCTCCAGTGCCTTCCCACAATTCTATCACATGCCCAGATTAGACAAGTTCCTCCACAATTCACTATGGGGGGTGGAATCCAAGTGGCTCAGCCCACTGCAGCACCAAGGGATATGTCCCCAGGAGTCAAACACCTGTGCTTCTTGCTATAACACACTATTTACTGTCCCCTCACTGCTGCTGCACTTTTGCAGTGTGGCTGCTCTTACCTGTACTAGGTTAAACCCAGTTGCTCAGATGTGGGTGCAAATCACCCCAGATAACCCTGCAGTGAAGACAGTTTTCTGATCACAAAGAAAGAATCACAGTAAGGTATCAGAAAGTATATCTGGTAACGTTAACACAAATGAAGTAGGGGAGGATGATGGTGAATAATCAGATGAACATGAGCTCCCAGGATGACACCGTGGCCAAGAGAGCAAATGTAATCCTTGGATACATAAACAGGGGAATTTCAAGAGGAGTAGAGAAGTTATTGCACCACTGCCAAATACAGAGGTAAAAACACTTTGGGATAGCGTGTCCAGTTCTGGTGCCCACAATTCAAGAAAAATGTTGATGGCTCAGAGAAGAGCCATGAGAATCTAATGATTGAGCTCCTTTAGACACTATTAGACATGTTTTCTAATCCCTCAATCTACGTAGCTTAATAAAGAGAAAGTTAAGAGGTGATTTGATTACAATCTATATGTACCTACATGGGAAACTAATAATGGTCTCTTCAATCTGGCAGAGAGAGGTACAACACAATCCAATGGCAGGAAGTTGAAGCTAGACACATTCAGACTGGAAATGAGGCATACTGTTTAAAAACAAAAACTTAAGTAATTAACCAGTGGAACAATATTTAAAATGAAGATTGGATTTTTCTGAAAGATTTGCTCTAGGAATTATATGCTAAAGTATTTGTTTATCACAATAATCCCTTCTGGCTTGGAATCTATAATCTCATCTCACCTCCTGTATAACCCAGGCTGTTTTACTGACATTTTGGGGAAGTTCAACACTTAATTTCCTCAAGTTTCCTCCCTTCTTGTATGTTTTAACTTCAGTTTCTCCATCTCTAAAATGGGGGTAACACTTTTCATCTTTAATGAGAGCTGCTGGGTACTTAGCATGTTTACTTACATAGGAGGCTAACATGAATTGTTAAATAAAGCTCAGCTCCCATTAGGATACATAAGGAGCAGATTTTTAAAATAATAAATGATTATGCTATTTTCTGTAGCATAAAGCAATTTGTAGTACAGTATTCCTATAGAACTTTGTGTCCTATATAGTCTTTCCATAAACAAACCTCTGACAAGAACCATCATCTATATAATTCATAACACATGCTATTTAGATGGTATTTGCGTGAGACCAATGGGAGTTTCCGGTGCTGAGCACTTTTTAAAGACACTTTATTTAGATGCCAAGATTGGTGCTAAGCCTTTTTGAAAATCTAGCCATTCATGACTTGACCAAGGACACAAATCATATAAGTCAGCGTCTGAGCCAGGATTAGAACCCAGGAGTCCCAAATTCAGGCCTCTCTGAGAAGAAGAATTAACTATGGGGAGCAAAAAATGGAGACATAATCCTGTATTGCACTTTAAAGTTCTCTCTAGTGGGCTAGATTCTGATCTAGTGAAAAAGTCAAGGGCAGATACTGTACTCAAGTGGTGTAAATCAGACTTATGTGTTTTCCTCCCCCTAAACACTTTTTTCCCAGATCTTTCAGTACTGTGGCTCATTTAAGACTAATAGTTGTGCTTTTAAAATGATTTACAATTATGCGACCAAAATGGTGCACTTCACAGCTTCACCAGACTGCAGCATCATAAAGTTAATTTACAATTTTTACAACATTGCATTTAAATCTACAGAGGCCTTCCTTTCCTTATGGCTTAAAGGATTTTAATGTAAACTAGTAGGACTGCAAAAGCAAACTTCATTTACCAGTGCAAGAAGTCCCATAAAACTAGGAGGGTACTCCACACACACAAAGTTGTTTTTTTCTAAGGGATGAAAAGGAATTGACACAGTTTTCTTTAAAGGCAGAGAACTATTTATCTCTCTGACAACAGCTGTTATCCTTCTATGTGGCCTGTACACGGTTTTCTTTCAGCAGATTCTGAGAGACGATAGTAAGCCTTGATCACTAAAGCAGAGGTCCCCTCTTAGGATTAAAAGCTTTATACACCATATAATAAAGTCCCTTCCTTTCTTTTTCTCTTTGAAAGACAATGCCACAGGAAACATTTTTAAATACATAGTAATTGTTTAATTCCAAATAATGCTTTCCCACTGCCAAAAGTATTGCCTTGATATAAAATGGAGTTGAAACATGGAAGAAAAATAGTTGTGAGCTTTTGCTGCCAATTTGACAATTTTCTTTTCGGTTTGTGCTCCCCATGCAGAAACAAAGGGCTGTGTTATAGCGTGAATGGTAATTAGCTGAATATAAATGGGAAGTCATCTCAAAGTCCACAACCACCATGAAAGATCTGAAAACATGTCTTTCTAGTCCATTATGTCACTAATTTGAATGATTTCTCTTTATATACACAGCCCTAAGGATTTACTCTCTGCTTTTTGCACAGTAGTAGAGCTAATCACATTATTTATTGACAATTTTCACTCTTTTTTCCTGTTTTAGTATTTGCTGAAAAATTTTCCCCATGTGGGTTGTTCACTTGGAGTATTTGTGGTATGTAATTGGGCAGACTTTGTCAGGTTGCTACTTCTCTATATTGAAAAGAGTTTGTTTCTCACTCCCTGAGCAATTATGTCACATGACCAAGAGCACGCACACATTTTTAGATGGATATTCATATATCATGCTAAAATTTGTGAAATCTTTAGGGATTCCCCAACAAATACCGTAATCCTAACCCGGTTGGTGTATAACAACTCTAATATGTGTAGTGGCAAACCAGACTCAGCCCTCCTATTTGCAGAACTATTCAGGAATTATTTTTTAATATACAATCCAGCTCTACTCTCGCCTTATCCAAACTGATATGAACAGGAGTGACATCTACTTTCCAACAAGAGGGAAAAAATGCTACTTTTAAGATTATGACAAACTCTCCAAGAGTTCTTTGATATTATTAATCATAGCATAGCTGATGTTATAGTCAAGAGCCACAATGGAAAGAAAAAAACGTGGTCTCCATATTTACCGTTCTTTAAAATAAATTCTAGACATTTTACAGTATATTTTTTGTATTAGAGGTAAATACTACAGATTCTGATTGTGTTTCTTGTGTGTAGGGGGTTGGTAGGGTTGTATTGTACTTTTCAAGCTATTGCAAAAGCTGCTTTTAAATAAGCTGTTCAGTTGTATTGAATAGCTGGTTTGTGCTTTACAAGGGAGTCTGTGGGAGCCAGGATCTGAGGGTTAGCAGCCTCCATGCCTTGCTGTCACAGGATAACTAGAGCTAAAGTCACTTGTGAAAATTTAGCTAAGGGATAGATAGGGTGGGTTAGAAAACCACCCCCGAATTGTCATGTAGTGTACCGTAATCAAACAAGACTATACACTCACCTAGTGTAGAACTGTGGTTTTGTTAGCAGCTACTTAGTTTGTCTGCCTTCTGGTGTGATGACCCTGATTTGGAATGTCATTTGCAGATACAGTAAGATGTCAACCCACGTTGCCTGGGGAGTGTGCGTGTGTGTATATATATCCCACCAGCTGATCCCAAAGGGAAATGTACAGCACAAACTGAAGTTTAGGGGGCTGTGCACCAAGGCTGGTGTTAGGTTTTTGATTTGGAGGAGGTTTGGATACAGATGCAAATAAATCTGCCCCAAAGAAGAAAAACCTATTCTGACAAATTCTCACCTTCACTGAAAACTGAAAATTTCTTCAACCATCTGTACAGCTAAAATTTCAATTTTTTAAAACTTTGAAATTTGGAAGTTCAGTGTACCACTGGCGAAGTCTTTTAAAAAAAAATCAATTTGTCTAAATTTCGCAATTTCCCTATTTCCCCCCACATTAATTTGAAAAAAATCATCCAAGATTTATTCCTCCCCCACCTCCCAGCACATACACACACACTTATCCCACTTTCAAAAAACAAATCAAAACAAAAACAGGTGTTGCATCAAAGAATTTCATTGTAAGATTTAGTATCACTAACCACTAAACCCAGTTCTTGTCTGGAAGATGAATTTAACTCTGTCCCAAATTACATAGATGGCATGCTCCTAGAAGATATTTTGGGATGGGGAAAGGCTGATCTCATGGGATTTGTCACTTGGGAGATAGAGAAGGCAAAAAACTGCTGAGAGTTAAATTCATCTCAGTTTACATCTAAATACAGAAGTGTGAAATATACACATTTAATAAACTTTACATCCCCAAAACTGGATATCGCTCAGTCATATCTGGACTTAAATCAGAAGTATTGTGCAAAGTAGAGCAAGTTGAAAAATGAGTTATGGGGGGGAATTTGCAAAAATGTCCATGAAATCACCCCTCCCTTCTGTCCACTTGAATGAACAGTGAAATTTTATCAACAAATTCCAAATCTTTGACCAGCCCTTTTGCCTACAAAAAAGGGGTGGAGAGGGGAAAGAGGAATTTCATGAAAATATAATTAAATATTTCCCCAAATTTTACTGAAGTTTTGATGAAGATATCAAAATTCAAAAAATTTCAACCAGCCCTATTCTAAAGGTACTCCTCTCTTACTCCCTTCGTTTCTGAATTGAACAGGGTCTGAAAATTAGCAACTGGTTCTGTCTCCTCCCTCTTTCTCTCTCTCCTCCCATCTTTTCAAGTGTGTTTGGTACTGAAAAAAAGAGCCCAAGTTTGAATGCTTTCTTTAATATGAAACTGAAGGAGTAAGGAAATGAGCCAGAAGATCCACAAACAAACGCATGGCCTTGGCTTCATACCACACTTTCTGTGCCTTGTACTATCAATATAAATTCTGAATGTTGTACAGTCAATACTTGGGAAAGACTCCTTGGAAAAGGCTGCACTGGCTTCTTTTTTCAATCAGTGTACATAAATATAAATATATATATACATATATATATATATATTTGGTAATGCCAAACAGCTGTGTTATATTGTATTGAAAAAACAAAATAATGGACAGTTTGGATGTTTTATGTAGAGTTTGCAAAAATTGTATGGCTATAGCCTTTTGAGATAAATGTACAGACCTAAATTACTGCATATCAGTTATTTATGAATAAAGAGTCTTTTATTGACATCTTAGATTACTTTACGAGTGGCACATTAATTTTGTGAGATAAAGAAAGATGTTCCGATATGAGAGCTCTAATGCTTTTGTGGTTTTACAGTGAGCCTCGGACAATCTGTTAGAGTTTAGACAGGATAATGGAGTACAGTGGGGGTCTTCTTATGAAGAAGTCATTTTTCCCCTCATATACATGCTGTTTACATGACTATGACTAGAATTGAAGTTCACACAGCGTAATAGAATGATATCCTTGGATTGTTTCAATGTACTTACTACTTTTCATTACAGGGTTCATTGTGGGCTTGATCCAAAGTCCACTTAAGTCATCAGACTTTCTGATGACTTCAAAGTAATTTGAATTTGTTCCTGTCTCAAAAGATCACAGTAAGTGGGTTCTGTCATAATATGAATGCATAATTGAAGACATTGTCATGGACCAGGATCTGTTTGTTCTAGTCACAAAGATTCATAGGTGCTATGGGAATATAAATAATACAAGCAAGCTCATCACACAGGCAGATATTGCATATTCCAGCTAGTGTAAGACGAGGGCACCTTCATGCTAGGCACTGTAGTTGGTCTGTGTGTATATTGAAGATTCCTTCTGGTGGTTCAACTTGCTCCTCTACTGCCTGCGCAGTTAGTGGTTGCACCTTAAATTCTGTACTGCTGGAGCAAAAGCAATGAATTCTTTCCCCTCTGCTGAATACACACACCTTTTCATTTATGAAATTGTCAGCAGTTGCCCATGCCATGAAATGGCCACCCATTACACAGATAACTTATTTTGTGAATATTAATCATTTATCCCACTTCAGAGAACAGATACATATCCTCCGAGCAAATATAAAGTCCAGTCCTGTTTCCCTCAAGTGTAATATTCCCCTATTGTTTTCAAAGGCACAATACTGCTTCATGTCAGGGTGGCAGAATCTAGCACATAATAAACCCACAGCAAACAGTAAACCCTTCCAACACACACAACCCCCTGGTAAGAAAACCTTGGGTGACTGTGATACAGATTTAGTGCGTAATTGTAGTACCATTATAGAAATAGCCCTTTCTATGTGTATCATTATGATCAGCAAACTTCTTCTTCCCACAAATTCTCAGCATCGCCATGCACAAATGTATCCATGCTGTTAAGACACTAACAGCTAGGAGAAATATGATAACTCATCAAATCCTGCAGCAGGCACAGCAGTAAGATTTTATTGGCATGATGAGCTATACAAGCATAGGCAAAGTGTAAAAAGAAGGGACAGATCCCTCCAGTTAGTTATCGGTCAGAGGTAGGTAAAACCAACCCAGGACAGGGCTACACAGCGTGTGAACCCCCGGGTCAATTTGCCAGTGCTGTCCAATACTGATTTGGAGACTGGTTGCCACACAGTGCAATGCAACTTCTTTCCTTTCTCTCAGGGTCAGGTACAGTTTTACGTGTCTGCTTTGTGATGGAAAGTCTTTTATCATGCCTGATAGTTCAGGAAATCTCACCCTTTTCCTCTTACTTGAGACATTGGAGTAGAAAGTGAGGTACTGTTTTGTTATTGCTGACTTCCATATCTTTAATACAGAACCAGTGCTGCATCCCACCAGATCCTTACTATCCTGTGATCTGCACCATAGAGCAGCAGCTCTGTTTATCAGCAAGTTAATAGAACCAAGCTTTTCTCCAGGACTATTGTACCAGAGGATCTCCAATGTTTTCATTAACATGTAAAATTAAATGTCATTCATTTAATAGATAAGCACAGCACATTTATGAATAGCTGGATGCAGCAATGCTTAAGTAAGCGATTATAAAATGCATCATCAATGCATACTTAACAGAGGATGCTAGGACAAGCTGTTATAAATCAAGACATATTCTTCAAATATTTTATTACATGCATTTAAGTTATTATCAACCATGCTATCATATGCCATATAATGTAATGGCCACACTTTATAATAAATGGAGCCATCATCGTAAATGCCTTTGATATTCATTGTAGTATTAATCATGATTAATTATGTTTATATGGAGGTAATGTCTAATATTGTAAGAAGTCCATTGTATTGTGGTTTAATGAACAGCCACTTAGAAATTATACTGCAAGTGGAGGTTGCTGTCAGGTTATTCCTCAATAGAATGATGGGCTCTGCTGAACAAAGAACTGGGGTGGCAGTCTCATTATTTACATGCCACATCCCCTCCGTGCGTGCACACAGCTCATTAGCCCATATTTAATCCACCAGAGCCAGATATTCAAAAGAGCACCCAACAGCTCCCATTCAAGCACCGACATACATGGCCAGATTTTCGAGAGAACCGGGGAGCCCTCACTGTCCTCCAGGAGATCCCGCCCCCTACACTGTGGGAGATAGGGTCAATTAAAGTGGCTAAGTAGTGGAAATTTTTCGCCTATGCCATGATGAGCACTTTTTAAAATATGGCTTCCAATGCCTGATACTTTAGTATACTAGGAATCCTGTGGCACCTTATAGACTAACAGACGTTTTGCAGCATGAGCTTTCGTGGGTGNTCAAGAGGTCAATATCTGAGCTGCACAGTGCAATAGCAGACAGATGAGTCAAACAATGGAGCAAAAGAAGTAGTAATTTCTTATTAACATTTTCATAAAATAGTATTAGGATGGTAACTAGCTTGAGTCTTTTTTTAACAGCTAACTGGGAGGGGTTTAAATGGAGGCAGCAGGTTGAGGTAGGTGTCACATCTCAAAGGGAATAGAAGAATGAGGTACTCTAACTGGAAGCAGAAAGAGGATTGGGGGATTCTGCTTGAAAGCCAGGTGGGGGACTATGACCAAATTGCAATGTAAGACCAGAGTTAGTGGAATTTGAGAGCAGATGCTGGGCATGAGAGTCTACAAACTCATTTGTGACCCCAGGTTAGGAATTTTTACAGCCTGGGTCCCAACCTGGAGCTCCAGCATCTACACTGCATTACTCAGGCCTGAGTCCAACTGCCCAGCGCCCTCCCAAAATGTGGCCACTCTAGCCCTTTGTCCTCTGGACAGTCAAGTTGGGTGCACAGTCAAGATTTCCCACGCTGCACCATGAACAAAGAAAGTTGGGATTATGGGATGCTTTTGGCCAACTCCCAGAGTACGAGTCCAGTAGGGCTGCTTCTATACTGCAAACCAATAGGGCTTGAACCTCTCTGCCCCCGCAGGGTCCTGAGATACTGGGTCTGAGCCCTGGGTTAGCATAATTTCTGTGTATATGGGGGGGGGGGGGGGGGGGGGAGAGAGGTAGGCTTGAGCCTGAGTTCGAACCATGGGCTTAGCTGGGTATATGTCTACATAGCAGTCTGTTATATAGCTGTTTTTATTTATATCTCAAAGGTCAGTATCAGTATCCCCCCCTTGACAAATAGGGAAACTGAGACTCAGGAGAACTGGGTTCAATTCCTGGCTCTGCTGTTGGCCTGCTGAGTGACCTGGGACAAGTTACTGCTCTGTGCCTCAAAGAGTGGTGGCAGAATACAGAGAGTAAAATTAACTTAGTTATTACAATGATTTTATAGGCCAAGAGTAAAAAGCAAGAGATGGCTCCTTTCTCCTGGTCATAATTCAATGCCCTTTCTGGGATAAATTAATCTGCTTTTCTTTCCCTCATAAAGTCTGACAGGAGGTGATTGATAATCTGGTTCCCAAACTATTTTCCCTTTTAGTATTACCCATACAATAGATTACAGTATATTAAAGGTGACATATAACAAACAATTTATTAGAAAGTTTTACCCAGCGTTCCTCACAATAAAACTTTAGGGTTATCACACCCAATTCCAAATAGATTCTTTCTTCAGTGACTAAAGTTTATTAATGCTAAGGGCTGTGGGGCAAGTGGATGGGGATGACATTGGTCAGCAAGTTTAATGTAACCATAGACTTAAAGGTCAGAAGGGACCATTATGATCATCTAGTCTGACCTCCTGCACAACGCAGGCCACAGAATCTCACCCACCCACTCCAATAACTCAGACATAGGTTAGGGGTTTGTTACAGAAGTCCTCAAATCATGATTTAAAGACCTCAAGGTGCAGAGAATCCTCCAGCAAGTGACCCGTGCCCCACGCTGCAGAGGAAGGCGAAAAACCTCCAGGGCCATATTTGGGGTCGGGAAAGAATTTTCCTCCAGGGCAGATTGGCGATCAGTTAAACTCTGAGCATGTGGGCAAGACTCACCAGCCAGCACCCAGGAAAGAATTCTCTGTAGTAACTCTGGGCATATTTACCTGCTAATAATCAATGCTCTGTGAATGGATGTTAGATGGGGTGGGATCTAAGATCAATTAACTGCCAAAACTAGGCTATCCCATCATACCATCCCCTCCATAAACTTATATCAAGCTTAGTCTTGAAGCTTGATATGTCTTTTGCCCCCACTGCTCCCCTTGGAAGGCTGTTCCAGAACTTCACTCCTCTAATGGTTAGAAACCTTCGTCTAACCAGTGGGTCCTAGTGCCACAGTATTTTCTCCTGGTATTTCTGACCCAACCAGAAGCAGTGGAATCTTGAGGGGAAAAAAATCACCTAAAATCCCACCCCCAATTTGTGTGACTTACAATGTGCCAATTCTGTCACTCTTGAGGTGTTTGGCCAAATCCAAGTCCAGACCTTTAGAGGTTCACATCTCATCCATGTACATGTCTTAATATTTGAAGGAGGTGACATAATGACATGCTACGCCATTTATCTTGGGAATAAAAGTCTGATACTGCTTGTAAATGTTTCAGTGGTCAATGAACTGCCATCTGTATCCCAAAGAAGAAACCTACTATACACCTGTAGACTTAAGGTCCGGCGCAGCGTTGGCCTGCACCTTGTCATAATTTACACTAGTGTGAAGTGAGTTTAAAACAATACCATTGAGAGGCAGCCTGGTTCAGTGGATAGGATAACAGACTGGGACACTAACTTGGATTCTATTCCCAGCTCCACCGCTGACCTGCTGTGTGACCTTGGGCAAGTCACCTCTCTTCTCTGCATCCCTGTTCCTCCTCCCGCCCTTTGCCTGTCTTTGTTTCTTTAAAGAGTTTACAGTCTCAATAAACGATTGGCTGTTACCATGTATCTGTACCACATTTAGCTTAACAGGGCACTGATCTGCTATATATAAATAATAATACCATTCTCATTTGATGCACATGACCACTCAAGATGCTGGGCAAGAGTGTATCAGGCCCTTAATATCCAGCATCACTCAGGAGAAAAGACCATTTTGAAGGCTAAATTCTTTTATTTTAACCTGTTATGCTGTGGTAACAGATTTAAACACCTATCTAATATTGGGTTACATAAAAGGCTATCTTTCCCCACCAGAGTAAGGAGGTAATCTTTACTGATGCAATTAAAAACACAATTATTCTCATCCCCCACATGTTGTATGTATTTAGGTATCTACCAACAACATATGTTTTAATCAGCCTTAATACTCCAACAATTCCTGTTTCCAATGCTCATGGAATGTTAATGCACAGGCTCAAGTATGATACAACACTGGTCCATCTAAGAAGAGAGTGGAGATAGGGTGACCCTTGGGCACTACCAGAGGTAGATAAGTACCCAACAACTGTAGGAGGCCATAAACCGGAATGCAAACAACTAATAACCTTTATTTAATACATTGAGGGGCCCATCGATACTGACTAGCAAATCCATTTCAGTCTCTAAAAGCTAAGCATATGACACAGCTGGAGTGGGAGAGATGAACAGAGCACATCTCACTGCAGTGCATCAGTATATCTCCATTACTTTCTTAGGACACTGCATTGAAGATACGTAGCTCTCAGTAGAGATCAGTGTGAGGAGTAAAGGGAAAGTTTTGAGGACCCTGAACAGATGCAGTAATAAGTCCCTTTTTTAAGACCACATAGTACTGTCCAAGACTAAAGACGACACTAAGGAGTTTGGGAGCCAAAGAGAACAATTGGGTTGGTCTGTAATCAGCAGCCTCATAAGAGAAATCCCTTTTCTGTATTCATTGCCTTTTCGTTGCCATAAAACATACTGATGAAATTAGAGTTGAAGATATTCCTGAAATGGATTGTGTCATGTAGTATGTGACTGTAAAATTCACAGCAGATAAAAGTCACACACTAGGGGGAACACCAGTTAATTTACCAAGTCTATGCTCAGATGTGCTCTGTTGACAAGTAATGAAGGAAGTTAACAGAAGAGAAGCCATGTTAGTTTGTGCTCTACTGAAAATGCAGAAAACTAAACTAATATTTGCCACATTAGGAAAGGACTAAAAGTGACCTGGTTATTTTCAAGCTGATTGGAGGATGTTAAAAAGAGATGGTTGAAAATTTTCAATTTTCAAATTATTTTGTCAATTTCAAAAAGCAGTAGTTTTTAAAAAAAAAATTGTTAATTTTTTTAAAGCTTTAAAAGCTCCAGTCTTAACCATATTGTTGTTCCTTTATGTTTAAGTATTGTATCAGAGATGCCCTTTAATTTCAGGACCTGATTTAAACTGATGAAAAAAAATGTCCAGTCTGAAATATTTGCCCATAAATATGGAAAGATCTCTATGTAATTAAATCCACACTGAGTGAAATATTTTATAATGGCAGTAAACCTGGGCCGAAGATTACTGCCTATGTCCAGTAAAAATTATGCTGGATTTCTGCTACTACTCTAAACTCTGAAATACTGTACTTGATGTAGATAATATTAACTCCTCTGTCTCCCTACAAAGAAAATACAATGTTGAGCATACAACACAGAAAGAATATGGTAATTTGAAGAGGGATAGCTGATGTAAGGAACAGCTAGGCAGAGACTCAGTTTTAACCAAACATATAATGATTGAAAACTGCAGATTCTCACGTCTTTCCATCCTTCCCCATGGAGCCTGGGCGAAATAATGAATGGGGAAAAATGAGCTGCTTTCACAACTATAGCATGTATGGTCACTTGCATAGTCCACTGAATGAACCCCCTGTGATTCATGATTGACATAACATTTCTACAAGTTCTCATGGTGGAGAGCCAAAGCCTCTGTTAGAATATGTTCCAAGCAGCTGTTTACGAAGCTATCGCAGAATGTTTGGTGAGAGGGGCAGCTTTGGTTGGAGAAGGGGGACACTAGGGGAAGAATGAGTCTGTTTATTTTAAGGCCATTTGGTTGCTTTCTCAAATCCTCAATGCCTTCTGTTGTGACAGGAGGCAGCTCTGTAGAGAGCTACTCTCGGTTACAAACACCACAGACTAATTTCAGCTAAACTGAATAAATCCCAATCTGTCCTCTGCTAAGAAGTTGTATGCATTTTTTTGTTTGTTTCTCCTTTAAATGGGAAACATTGGTTTGTTTTTATTTATTTAATGCTGAATCTAGGATGTGCTCAGTTTCAGGGCCACGTCACCTTTATTTGGGTTTAGATTTAATTTTACTTTGGTGGCTTAAACAACTATTGCAGTATGGCACGTGTGATGCCTAGGTCCTCTGTGAGCCAGACTCCCTGCTCCTGTGTGGAAGGGGGCTCAACTGACTCCATGGCACTGCTCCCCAACCCAGGGAGGCCTCTTCTCTTCTGGTCCCAGTGTTGGGAAGTAGAAAAGACTGCATAGGTGAGGGGCAGAGCTGGTGGATGGGGTGATGCACACTACACTCTCCCCAGCACTTTGGAACTTATCCCTCAAATTTAAATACTGGCTGCAGCTGTATGACCTTTTCCATGGAGCTCTCTTCGCAGGGAGGGTCCCCCAACAGACTTGGGCTCACTACGGGGCCAAAAACAGCAGTGTAGACATTCCCACTTGGGCTGGAGCCCGGGCTCTGAGACCCTCCCCACTCACCGGGTTTCAGAGCGCTCAAGCTCTAGCCCGACCAGGAATGTCTACACTGCTACTTTTAGACCTGTAGCATGAGCTCCACAAGCCTGAGTTAGTTGATCTGGGTTCTGAAGCTCACTTGCATGGGGTTATTTTTGCGGTTTAGATGTATCCTTAGATAACTGAGGGAGCAGGACTCACTATAAAGGATATCACAGGCAGAGAGCTTAGAAGAGTGAAAAAACTGAAATACCTAGGATCAGTTGTTGATGACAATTATTAAAGAATCAGGCTACATCACCATTAATAATTGTATTGGCTGCCACTTGATACTAAATTAATGAACTGGGGGAAAATGGGGTTTTAGTCCCAGAATCAGACACACTAGAATTAAAACTAACAAGTTCAGTATCTTGTAGGGAAGCCTGGGTATAGGACAGTGACACTCACACTGAGGACAAAGCAAAGCCTAAGCTACTTTTATTAACACCATCAGGAAAGACAAGAAAGCGCCAAACCACAAACAAATAGCAATAATATAATATTGGGGATATCTTTGCCTCTTACCACCAGATCCCCAAGGAAGGGTGTGAATACATAGGTAAATGAGCATATGCGAGGAATGATGTCAAAGGACAAGCCCTGTACCTGGCATGCCAAATGAATCCAAAGGTCCAGATGCCAATCCCCGAAGGTAGCTGATGACAATGAAGAGCTGAAGGGTCAATGATGGAAAGCTTGCCATCAATATTCATTCAGATGCCCAGTCTCCCATGTCCATATCTAACTTCCTCACACTCATAATATTGGGATGCTTTTATCCTATAGATTAACATATTAATGCCTTTAGCAATAGTTGAAGTATATGGTAATGAGCTATAAGCAAGTTTGTGGTTAAACATCTGCCAATGATTTTATCCTAAAATATCCAAGCCTAGCATCAGTTCAATGTTCTTGCAGTTGCCTAGTCTGGTTATAGTACCAACTCTCCTTTTACGCCAAATATTCCCAGTTCCCCAAAAGCTAGGTTAACTGTTGGGCCATTTTATCTATGCTAAGGGTCATAGGCCTATGCTTCGATTATGCGAACCTGTTTAAGCCAATGTCTTATAGGATACCAGCCAGTAAGTTCCTTGCATTACTGCAAAGAAAAATAAAAGGCTAAGCTAGCTCTGTGGGTCAACCTGAGTGATGTCTAGCCCCAGTTCTCTGACACAAAAAGACATCAATAAAAGAAAAGGCACAGTGTAGAAAACTAATTCAATCCATCCTAATGTATATAACAGAGAATTGGCCTGCCACAAGAAAGGAAATCAGTTGCTCTCCACCATGGAAAAGAAGATGTTGAGATGGTCAAATGATTGGACACTCCACGATAGGAAATGAAATGAGGTTGTGGGGTGCTTAATGCAGGATGGTCCAATTACAGACAAGTTGAGGGAGGCTAGGCTACTTTGGCACAGGCATATCCAGCAAAGACCCGAGAGCTATTTTGGTAGGACTGCCCTTTCAAGTATTGTGGACAGTAGGCGACCACGGCAAGACTAAGTTAGGATGCTCCTTGCACTTATTGTGCACAGAAGATGACCAAGGGTGAGACCAAAGACTCAGTAAATTGACTTCTTTCTTGCCACTTCCATATTCGGGGTTGTCAACTTTTATAGCCTTTCCAAAATTCATGATCACACACCAGGCTGTCATGCAGATTGGTCTCTCTAAGGTCTTCTGAGATCTGGTCAATCACCTAATCCACAAGGAGGGGCTAAAGTAATGCTATTAAAACACTGCCCTGAGATAACTTGGCCAGGGAGCTAATGTTCCAGTGCAGGGAAATTTTATGAGAGGCAGCAAAGCAAAGAGATCTCTTAAGAACATAAGCAGACCTATCATGCCCCACCCCCAATCCTCAATCCCTCCTCTGAGAGCCAGACCCATGTTCCTGGAAGTTACCCTCTCAGGGAAAAGCCTCTTTTCAGCCAAATACTGGCCAGCATTGTGACTAAGGATTCAATATGAAGTGAACCAGGCTAATCCTACAGCTGCAGTCATATATTTGATCCATATTCTTGCCTTCAAGATAATTCCTTTTCTTCACACAATCAATAGTGTATGTCTTTCTACCACCAAAGCACACCGTGTAGAGTCCCAGATATCAAAGAGGGGAGACCATGTGGGCAGTTCAAAGGATGAGTCAAGTTCCAGATCTGTTAAAGGAGTGGCAGAGAATGCAGCCATTTTAGTGCTTTCCGAGATAAATATTCATGTAAAACAACACCCCTACATGATCTTCCATCCAAGAAGCGCAAAAAAAAAAAAAGTCTAATCCCTCCAAGAGGTAACATGGGGAATGTTATCCACATTTCATAGTGTGTGGGGGGGGGGGTGGGAAGAGAAGTGACCTGCCCAAGGCATCTCAAGCCATTGACAAAGCTAGACTAGGAGACAGAAGAAATTCTGGTGTGGTTAAGATGAACTGTGACTCAGGGAATCTGTGTTCAAGTCCCAGCTCTGCCACACATTTCCTGTGTGTCTTAGACTAGAAGGATTACGACCCCCATTTTACAAACACGTTAAACGACTTGGCCATCACCATATGTCTTTCAGACTGTAACAACTCTTAGGTGCTTCACAAATAGGACAGTCCATGCACTCATCACAATGGGACCTCCTCACTATCTGTATTACAAGTAATAATATCATGAAGGTTTGGTCATTGCTCCATATTTTAGGGTAAGCGGAGTTTTGCACTTAAAGCAACATGCTTGTTATGTGTGGAATAAAACAGCATATGTTCTCCAAAATTATAGTGCTTTAAATTAATTTCTATATTCAAAGAGTAACAATTAACATATTTTTTTAAAGGACCTATTTTTTAAAATTGATTTTTAACTTGACTAATTTACCTCCTCATGTCAGACCTTTTTAGATTTTTGGCCTGAACAATGGAATATCGCAGATGCCTCAAAACTTGCTATTAGTTAAAACTCACTGAAATCTTGTGCATAGGCCACGTGTAAATGAAGTCTTTTAGCTCCCAGTCCCACACGCCACTAGGCCCACTTCTCCCAAAGAATTAATGAGAGGGGAAGCTGAGGCGTAGCTACTGAAACGAGTGCGACAGTTAAAAAAACAAACTCGCCCGCTGAAAAGGAAGCAACATATCTTTCTGGAAATATAGAAAAATAAAATGAGGTCATTTGCTCATAAATCTTTTATTCTTGCTGTGCCATTATAGAGAGCACCCAAGTTTTGTTCTAATTGTTTGTCTGCAGATACTGAGGTTTCGGTATGGGGCTTCTTTTTGTGACACAGATGCCACACTAATAAGGGGAGTAAGTCTGTTCGCCTGGTGTGTGTGTATATCCTAATCTTATTTGGTAAGTGGATGCATATTGTGCAGAAAATCCCTGGGAAATGCAGGACGACAGTATTTTCCTCTCTCTTTAGCGGGATAACCAGCTCATTAAATCTTAACATGAAGGTATTTTATTATGAAGTGACAGTTCTAAAGATTTACTTTCCCATTTTTCACCTGCCTTCTCCCTTCTGCTTATTCCTTTGTATTTGTTAATGGCCTTTCTCCAGTTATATAATCCTGTCAAGGGTATAAAAATATCACTCGGAGCTGCTCATTTGGCCTAAATCATTCCGCCGGTAGCAGTGACAAGGAAAAGTGTACGCACCATGCTTGGTGCGGTGAAGGAGTCCTGTCCTAGACTCCAGTAATTGTCACTGTGTGCTAAGAAAGTGTACAATTTAATAAGGTCATAAAACAGAATGACATGGGCTGAAGCGATAGGTATTTTTTCATTAGCATTCACAATACCTGGCTTCGGTGGGATAATAAATTAGAGCAATTGAGCAGAAATGGCCTATTTGATTATTCAACATTTTTCAACACACCAGTATGAGCCGCTGGGCTGCAATCACCTTTACATCACCACAGTATGAACAGAGAGCTGAGTGCGGGGCAATTAGAGGTTTCCCTAATGCCACCAGCTAGTCCTGGATTATTTACAGTGTCAAAGCAGTGCTCCAAACCCTCTCTACAAATGCAAATCCATATAATTAGGTTTAGGATTTGAAAGCGAAATCCCCCCTTGAGGGTCAGCACAAGGCCTATACACCATGTAAGTCCTATTTTAGGAATATAGGAATTTCCTTACTGGACTAGACTGGGTCTCTCTAGCCCTGTCTCAGCAATGGTCATTATCAGCTGCTTTAGAGAAAGGCGCAAGGAATCCTGCAGTAGACATTTATGCCATAATCCTCCTAATCCCTATTAATTGGAGATTGGTTTAAGACCTAAAACAGTTGAGTTTATATCTTTTCTAAAATGTTTTTTATTGTTTAGTATTTACTATAAGAACTCTGGACATTCTTGTAATTTTGGAGGCATGAGTGGTTCGTAGATCTTGCACTCGTCTGTTTGCATGGAGGTGACTATGAACCATTGCCCCTATAAGTGCTTCATTGGCCATTGGGTCCATAAAGAAAATAGCTAATCACCCACCTGGTCAGAGACTGTGAAGCTCAGTTGTGTGCCAATCAAGTATGAAATAAAGACTGGACCTACAGAAAGTTTTGAAAAGAAAAAGGATAAGAATATGGGATATCTGACTTAGATCCTGCACTACTCCAGTGTAGCCAAAAAGGAGTGTCCTTGTGATGGGAACATTAGAAATACTTATTCTGAATAGATCAAAGACACAGCAAAGAAGCAGAATGCAGGCAGGTGAGAAAATATACACCAAATTATTTACTGTACCCTTAAGGAATAATGCTCCTGGTAGAGAGGATTATACGAGGCAATAAATGGTGTTTTCGGATGATTAAATGCCAACTTGAAGCCCAGGTCTCAAAGCCATTGACATTATTCTCCTTACACAGAAAAAATTAAGCTCTGTTGTACTGCAACCCTAGCCTAAATACTTGCCCTTCAAACCCCGACAGGGAAAAAAGCCATGTGTATGTCAGGAGTACCTAAAGGCTGCAACCAAGATCAAGGTCATTGTGCCAGGCACTGTACAAAGACACTGTAAGAGAGAACCCCTGTCTTGAAGAGCTCACAGCCTAAGCAGGTAAGGCAGACGAGGGAAAAAGGGAGGGTCAGATGAATGTATGTACATGTCACAGAATGGGGAAATGACTTTTCTAGGGTCACACAGCAAGTCAGTGGCCAAGCTGGAGAACAGGAGCCCACGTCTGTATCTTAGCCTCTCTGTGCCTCAGTTCTCCATCTGTAAAATGGGGATAGTAGCACTGCCCTCACTCATTAAAGATTGTGAGGTGCTCGGATACTATGGTGTTGAGGACCATAAAAGTACCTAAGTGACTTGCCCACAGTCATCCAGAAAGCCTGTGGCAGAGCAGGGAATTGAACCCAGGTCTCAAATCTTAGGAGACAGGGAATATCCAGTGAAAGGGACTGAGTCTCAATCCAGTAGTTAGTCCAGTAGACCACAGTGACTCCCTCTTTGAGGGGAGGTTTGTGTGTGTGGTCCATACATAGGGCTGGGAACCAGGAACTGCTGTTTTCTTACTGGTGACCTTGGGCTTGTGTACAATAATTTAGCTAGCTCCATGGTGTGTTGTGATGACCGATAAGTGTCCATGAAGCTTGTGTAATCAGAGTGTCCACGAAGACTGAATGTGGTTTACAAGGTGGAATAGTATTTGATTTTTCTGCATTTTGGCTGGTTGAAATTATTCTCTTGTGGAATATACATAGTAATCTGCTACTCTCTCTGCCCTTCTATCCCCCAATGCAAAAGAAAGTGAAAATGCCAGTGAAGGGTTGTCCAGTTCATGGATAAAAGGACTCTAAGGCCTTGGCTATACTGGTGTCTGGCCTCTGCTGGCGGAAATCCAGGCAAATCTCCAATGTCTCTGCTCTAGTGCACACGCTCACTGTGGAGAGGATGAACTCCTGTAAGCCAGGAGGTGCACTGGTGCAGCCCAGGTTTAAAGTACTGATGGATGTTGCTGGTAGCTGAAATTGGGGCAAATCTCCAGTGCAGGGCAAGGCCTAAAATCACCAACAAGGCAGACAACAACAAAAAAACTCAAGGCCAATGAAAATGAATCATGTTGTCACTTTTATCGGTTTCCTGGGCAGTAACAGAAGCTGATCAAGCCTGGCACAAGCCAGTTCTGGAGGCTGTAAGACTGTTTTTCTGCTCTGGCAAAAAGTGTGTAACTCCAAACAGCCCTGTATTCCCCCGAGTTGAAAACCAGAGTCGCCTATAGCTATTATGTCCATTATCTCTTTTCCAAGAGGCCACCTGGCAACTGTCTGAGTTTCTCAGCTGGCCACATTGATTGTGTTTATGAAAAGTCCTTCAGTGTGTTTGCTCTGCCTGATATAAAGCACTGGCAGAGTGCGGCACTAACTTCTATTTCAACAGCTAGCAGCTACAAATTAACTTTTTGACTTAATTCAGAAGAGTTGCCTAATGATCCCCCAATAGAAGCACATGAAAACATTTGCCCAACACCCCAGCAATCTTCCCTCGTCAATCAGAAATGGCGTAGCAGCAAAGCAACATATGGATAGCCTTGCAGGCTTGGTCAGAACCGTAAGTCCATGTCCTTCCAATGCTGCAGGCTCCACTGAACAGCCTGTGTGGTTGGCAAGAAAAGTAAACCAGAGACACCTCTACAGACGTGGCCCAATGCAAAGGGAAAAAAGTCAAGATGCTATGTTGGGGTGAAGTGTAAATTTCTAAGTGATGTGTCACTGATTACCAGCTAGGAAAGATATCAGCAACTGCCACATAAATATAGCCACAAAGTCCCATGTCTGTTGCACGGCACGAGGGACTCCATAGGAAAACATCTTGTACAAAACAAGGTAACTACTTAAAAAGAGGCATAATACAAGGCAGCAACTCACTGGGGAGACGCACACAGCAATTGTTAAGGGGGTGAAATTGTAAAATGCATGCTATCTGCTGTGCAGAATCAATTTAACAAACATGCATTTATGTAACGAATAAGAATAGCATCCACACAATTACACTATGATAGCTAGGGCAAAAATCATAACAGCCAAAACTGAGCACAGAAGAATGGATCACATTAATTGAAACAGTTTTATATGAGAGGGTAATGTATAGATAGCAAGGCAATGTGGAACACACTGACTGAATGTAGAGACTCCTCCAGTTTTATGTTAAAATACACTATTTAATATGGAAGAAAGAGGGAGGAAAGAAAGAAAAAGAAAAGCGGTGTTAGGACTGAGTAAAATTAATTAGTGTTTTCACACACAACAAAGTTTTTATAATAATCAGTGCAAATATTAGCAAAACTATCACCACAGTATTTTATAAACATTTAAAATAAACCAATTAAAGATGTAAAAAAAAGTTATAGTTTGTCACATCCATGTATTTGTGGGCATAAAGGATTATATTCACCCCATCCACCCCTTAACCTCTGAAAAAACACATTAAATGGTGCTTAGACCTTGTGCTGACTCTCCTTAAAGGGGTGAATTTCATTCACACTGCTTCCTATGTGGGAGTTTTGAGAGTGTTTTTCTCCCCTTCTACACCATATAGGATTTCACAGTCAGCAGAGGTGCACTGTGTATTGGCCTTTATTTGAAACATCTTGTATAAGCCACTGTTTAAAGAAAGTAGCAGCCATTGCCAAAAGAAATGAATGGTCCATCTAGGCAATGATCCATCTTCCAAACGAATGGTGTTTACTTTTTCCCTGTTAGCATCACAGTTTTCTTTTTCCAGTTTGATTTCTTTAAAGAAAGGGGGGAAAAAACAAAAACAAAAACCTAGTTCAGCCCACAGATTCTCTTTTAAAACTGAACAAACATCTTCCCAATATCCTGTCAAGCTCAAGTGCCAATTTTCTTCCTAGATCTGGTTCCCTAGTGGGCACCGACGAAAACCAGCACACACAAAAATATAAAAACTAAACCTTCCATGGATGGAGGACCACGGATCTGAAAGAGATTCTAACAGATAAACAAAGCCTGTAGAATCTTCTGGAAGTCCCCTTACAAAAAGCCTGGCCTTGGCAGCTAGGCTGAAGAGACTAGAAAGAACGATAACAAGGTATATTCTAACAAAGAGTAAATTCATATCCAGCTTAAAACTTTGTCTGAATCAAGGGAAAAGTAGCTCGAATTATAAGACTTGGCACTCCATTAAGCCTGGGTCCTTGGAGCTGCCTGCCTACCTTCCTTTTATTGCTTAGTGACGGTAACAGAGTATCCTCACACTGTATACTACAAATGATATTCAATTCTCTTTCAGCAGGATGTGCTGGTAAGTGACTATGAGGAACGCAGAGGCACAAGCATTGGAACTGAGCTGTCTCCTCAATGCCTCTCTCAATTTAGCTGCAATTAATACAGCTAATGTTCACAGTTTGGAAAGGGATGTGAACAAGTGTTTCGAGCTGAGGATGGAGATCTAGGGTTCCCAGTCTTGTCTCTTTCACGGACTTGTTGTGACACTTCGGGCAAGTCACTCAATATTTTCCCTGTCAGTTTACCGATCTGTAGAATGGAGAAAATATAGCCATGGGCCATTACTGTATCAGTCATCTCAGAGTGATGCTGTGAAGCTTCATTGATATTTCTGACAGTGGAGTGAGACCCCCAAATAGAATGGTTTTGCAAATCGCTAAGATACAAAATTTAAAGCCTGACTAATGCATCCATCAGATTAACACTGGCAATGAAAATGATGCAAACAATTTAAGGAAATAATGCATTGGGCGGCTTGGGACATTGGATGTGAATCATGTAGCTAAACATGACAATAATTAAGTTATTTCCGCATTTTTTTCAAAATCTCAATGTGCTTAAGTGTTTTAGAATCATGGACAATGAAAATTAATATGCAGATCTGAAGAAATAATTTAATGTGCAAGTAAACAGTGTAGTATTTAAGCTAGACGGTATTTTCCTTCACTTCCTATCCTAAACCATTGTGCAGGCTGTTAACACCTCTTTGAAGAGCTCACCCCAAGGAACTCAAGATGCCTAAAATCCCATTGAATTTTAGTGTCTAACCTCCTTAGAGGCTTTTGAAAATCCCAGCTGGAATCCATGCAAGAGAGATGGCTATATTTCAGTCATGGGTGAAGTACTATCTATTACAAGGAATGTAAAACATTTGGGGATTAAGGAGATGAAAGGTACAATAACTGAGATATTAATATAATCTCTTTTCAACGGTAATAATAGTTTGTCTTTTTATTTCGTGCAAACATGATCCATAGAAGCCTCTTGCCTCTGGTTCATTTATTAGTATTATTAAACCTAAGGCAAAAAGCTCTCCGGGGATACATCATTTTACAACAATTTCGAGATTATCTGCTCTCAGGACAACAACAGAGTTTGGATCTGGAGCCAAAGTCATTGAGAACATTGACGACCAGAATGAGTCCGACACGTCTAAGCCAAAGCAGACTTGGCCAGTTTGTCAACCTTTGAAGAGAGATAGAAAAGTGCCATTTTTGTAGCAGTGACTTAAGGATGTGAATGACTGTAAAACAATGTGATTAGCTGATCAATTAGTATTCCAGAGTGGCACATGGAAGCAAAGTGAAGCCATTAAGGAAAAGGATAGTGTGTGTTTTATGTAGCTGTTCAGTTAAACTGAATTGAAGTAGATGTTTGTTCAAGATAATCAGGAATGCGCTACAGAACCTTTCACCTCCAGGACATCAGTTCAACTGGTCCTTTCTTCCACTGTGTAAATGACTGAAAGTTTTAAATCTGATGAATGGTTGGTGCCCTTTTCCAAGTGGGAAAGCATCCACATAACTCCCACCACCAAATCGCCCACTGACCCCATATAGTGGTGGTGTCATTAGGGGGAAAATGCCAAGATCTGAATAAGGTATGGAGACTGCATTCCCCCTTTTAGTCCTTTCAGGTCTTGACTGAGGAACTTTGCTGCTTGAGATTATTGTTACTTCTATTTTTGACCCTTGCACTTTGGTCCTCACTGAGTGGTTCAGTAAGGGCACTGTTCAGTTTACTTGCACAAGAAACAGGCGAAGAGCCAGTGGTGAGGGTGCACCACTGCGGGAGAGTTCCATTTACATGGCTCCACAGTGCTTGACAAAGCTTCCTATCTTAGTAGTATAGTGGTTTGCCCTGGACACCAAGCAAATCATCATATTGAGACATTACAATACTACGGCTTTGTC
The DNA here is from genome assembly GCA_003942145.1 of Platysternon megacephalum. Classification (NCBI taxonomy): domain Eukaryota; kingdom Metazoa; phylum Chordata; order Testudines; family Platysternidae; genus Platysternon; species Platysternon megacephalum. Next base: position 4,887,524 of record QXTE01000071.1, read on the forward strand.
TACACAAAGAGTGTCACCCGCCAACATAGCTACAGCTGCTCGTTGGGTGTGGTTTAATTATCAGCTCTCCCGCCCGCATAGAGTGGCTACAGAGGACACCTTACAGCAACACAGCTGTGCTGTTGTAAGGTCCATAGTGTCGACATAGCCAGGAGCGCTGCCAGCTTTTTCGCCACCGTAGGCGGCGGAAGGTCCCGCCCCCGAAATTCCGACGATGACCGGGGCGCCGGCGCCCCCCAAATATTGGTGCCCTAGGCGACTGCCTAGGTCGCCTAATGGGTTGCGCCGGCCCTGGACATAGCAAATCCTAGCACAGGGATAATGCCGGCACCATAGTCAGCCTTAGGCTGTTTTACCCTTACATCTTTTGGCTGTAACCATATGGCTCTCTGAAGGTTAAACCTACGATTTTAAAGGATTTGGAATGGGCAGGATGCTCTCTCACTCTCTGTACTCTATGGGAAGGAATTGCTCTTCTCCAAGGCAATGGAAGAGATCCAACACCACTGCAGAAGCAGAACAAGCTTCTAGAGATTGGCAATATAGATGGACAGAGGTGACACTACACTGATGGTGTGTGGATGTTGAAGATTTAACCTCTAAGGCCTTTGGTTTTCTTTCAGACCTTTCCATGAGGCACCTGCTGCTCATTTAAGCATCAGGGGAAGCAAACCAAACCATTCTGTGTAAAAACATTTCTGCTTCTGTGCATATTTCACGGTTGTTGATTCCCCCCACCCCCTCACACACAGACACCCCGTTTTGTTATTACCAAGGGATATTTGCATGAAAATGGGATCTTTGTTGTTTAGGAAAAGCCAGCACTTGGAAGAATCATTACTGAAAGGAAAAATGAGATTATTCTAGCTGTACATAATACAAATATAGAAGAAAAAAGAAAAGGATCCTAAATGTTTATCATATAAATAAATGGAAAAATTAAGCATGTGTTTATATATCAAAATACACAATACACACACACTTTATATATAGCCACAGTGGAAGGAGGAGGATGGGTGTTTTTGTATTTAAAGCTCTGGCCTGGGAATCAGGAAACATTTCAACCTTTTTTCTAAACATAACATTTTGATGTTGTGGCTCAAAGCACATTTTTGTTTCAAAGTTTCCTTCAATTTTATTTCAGAATAATTCAAAATATTAACAAATGGTTAAAAAATAAAATAAAACACAAAGCCTTTCATGTGACTCCATTTCCCCCCCCCGTGTGGAAGAATACCACTCACTAGCATCCCAAGAGGTACCTGCCAAGTCCGAGCAGCACAGCACCCAGATTCCAACCCATACATCAGAGTTTTTAGAAAACAGTGCTGTAATTACAGGTTTTGTGGACAGTGGGAGCTGCAGGGTTGCCAGACACCTTTGGAAATCTGGTCCTTCATTTAGGGCCTAATTAGGAGCGGAGCTCTTTTGAAAAATCTGACCCCCGTTGTGGGTGCTGAGCTCTTTTGAAAGTGTCCCTCAATTCCCTGCATTTAAAAAAAACATATGTCCCCCCCCATTTGCTTCTTTATTGCTGAGAAGCTTGTCTGTTTCTAGCGATTTTTTATCCCCACGGTCTTCTACTAGCCACCTATTTTTAAAAAGTCAGACGCAGGGAATTGAGATGGTGGGAAATAAGCAACACATATCCTGTCTTTATGGAAAAGCCAATAATACTAATAGTCCAGGAAAGATAAACGTGTTAAATACAGAGTATAGAAACCAAAATAAATGGCTTGATTTACAAAGTTTTCCATGAAGCCGCGTGGGTCTTTAAAGAATCTGCTGTGATCAAAGTATGGGGTTATAAGTACAGGAGATTGCATGACTCTGTATTACATTTTCTAGATCTCAACGTTAAGAATAAAAATGGAAACTTCTTAAATTTGTGCTGCATAAAAAAAATTAAAATATTAACATACAAAGAAGAATGTGCTGAGATTTTTCCTTGGATTTATTCTTTCACTAATGACTCTTCTTCCAAATGCTGGCTGCAGACTTATATGCTAGGACTGAGGCTTTGCAAATAGCAGCCTCATTAAAATAAATGCACATCCAAAATCTCTGCAAGACACTATTGTAAGAGGATGTGGCCATAAAAAACAAACAATACTGTGTGTTTTACTGATAATCTTTGAGCAACAAGTATTTGTGCTGAACAGTTTGTCATTTTCTAAGCAGGTGAGGGGACCGCAGTAAAATATTATTCACAATTGTACACCATTTTATACCCAGGCTTATTTTAATCCTACAGTACATGGTGCTATTATGCATGCAAAAAGGTAATGAGGCAGGCAAAGGTTATTACTGGGGACACTTTTGGAATGATGAGAGTGCTACCAATGCAGAAGACTAACCTCGGGCTATCTGAAATTGAAATTTTTGGTTAAATTAATAACTCAACATGAGGCCAGATGGTAATGCTGTCTGTCCCCTGCAGGGTTGAAAACATGTCTTTTGCCTCTGCATATTCCTCCACAGGTAGGGTCCTTTTTTTTTTTTTTTTTAAAATGGCAATCAACTCAAATATGTCAATTTTGCAGAGGCGTTGGAGGTGGGAGAGTGAAAGTGGAAGGTTGTTGCCTCTCCTGAGCTGTTAGACAAGCTGAGTGAAATCTCTTGTTGATCATGGGTCAATGAAAGTGGCAACCCCTCAGGTAGCATTTCTTCCTATTGCTTCCTTTACAGCATCTTTGTAGCACACAGAAAGGGAAGCACCTTCTTATCATTATTATTCTTACTGCACCCGAAAGTGTCCTAGGTGCTTTAGAGCACAGATTAAAAAGACTGGCTCCTTGTGCTGAAGAATTATAGTCTAATTTAGATGTGGTGCTGTGGGTCAGAGCGACACACAATGTGTCAGGGAAATGAGGTGAGGAAGGACAAAGGTTAGAGTCATAACAACATGCGGTTAATTCACTGTTGGTATGTGCACATCTGGATGGAGGGCCTGACTAAACTGGCATGAGATTCAGATATCAGAGAAGCTGCAAGACCTCTCTCTTTCTCTCATTTCTTCCAAAGAAAGAGAAGCAATAAATATATAAATAAATAAATGGCACGAGGAAATTAAATGATACTGCACCATTAAGCTGGCACTGCTTCTGAAATGGCCGGCACTAGCAGATATCTGCACAGCTTACATAACCCCCTCAGTCTCAATGCTATCAAACCTGGACAGATTTGCTGGCAATCGGAGTACAGGGCTTGAAGATGGAAGACAAGGAGAAAAACACCACAATTCAGAATGGGGGCGGAAATAAATGAGAATTAAATATATAAGCTAGTGGGGTGTTCCGCTGATATTGCAAATTACTGAGGAAGATATCCTTAATTCCAAATCTTTTTGGTGGGCCAGTACATGCCTTTTCTATCCAGTCAAGTTCAAGGAGGAGGTGGGGGGAGGGGGGAGAGAGATAAAGACGACCCAGGAAAGTCTGGTGGGAGCATGGCATTTTCCTTCTCTTAAAAAATTGAGGTGCACTGTTGGACAGATGCCAGCATTCTGCTTCCGAGGTGGCTGCTTTCCAGGGAAGCATATCCATGCTTGTTACAACGCTGTTCATGCAGAAGGCTCTACAAGCATTTATGTAAGAACATTATCAGCCTAGGTTTCTGTACTGGTCAGAACCCACCAGGTTGGAAATATAGGATCAGCCCTTCTCTGATATTAGACTAGTGTGCTTCTGCTTTAGGGGACTGGATTCATTTACATCAGTGCAAAGTCAGCATAAAATGGTACCAAATCAGAATAGCAGCACTTTATATGCAACATCACGTGATGTAAATAGCTACACAAGGTGCCATACAATAGCAAATCAGACTCAGTAAGTGAAGAGAAGTGGCATCATGGTACCACATTCTTCTCCTAACTTTGCCTCTTGCTTACCCCTACTTTCAGCCTGGCAAAGGACCAGATTTTCAAAGTGGGTTCCAGCATGCTCAAGTTACAGGGCTGTGTTTTTTACACAAATCATCTGGGGCCAATAATTATAGTTGCAAACCAGCAACTATATTGGCCGCAGACAACTCATGTTTAAAAGTCATTTTTAACAACTTGCCCCAAGTAACTACCATGCCAATGTTTGCCTGTGCATGGCCATCCAAAGCAGCAGGTCACGTCTAGCTCTTGCGCTCACAACAAGGGAGGCTCTGTAAAGAGGATTTTTTGTAGACTACCAAGTAGCCTGTTCCTTTCTGTAGTACAGTATGTGTGTGCACTCTCTAATCTCACTCATTATTCTATTAGACTTTAATGGTGTTCACAGGTTATTTAGGATTAATGAAACAAATGTCTTCAATCAAGAAGCAATTTAAGAACACATTGCTAATTCCAGTGAGTTCAGTAAATGAGTTAAATTAATACTGGTTGACCTTCTTATTTTGGGGGATGATTTGTGGCTATATTTTCCTGAGTGATGCCTTTAAACAGTTACAGCTTGAAAGGGTGTTTCTGGCCCAGTGGTTAAAAGTAACCAAGTTACAAGAGTGATGTGCTTGCAAGCCAGGAGAAGTGCATTTCCTTAAGAAAGTTACTGACATTCATCCCAGTGATGTGGAGATTAGGGTTGTGCCTCTCTCATATATTGGGTACAGTGAGCAAAGAAACGCCATCTTTCTGTGATGGATACCATCTAAGTCAGAGCTGCTAATTGAGCAAGTCCAACTTGTGAAGTGGTATTTTTGGCAAATGTTGCTACAGGAACTTCTGTGGCTGTTCTTCCTGGCTCTTAGCTGCACTGAAAATTCTTACAAGCCGTCTTGTGGCAATGTACCGTCTTTGCGTGCATGCGCTTCAGCAGTTGGGCTTTCCCACAGACAACCATTATGAGAGTTTTCCTTTAGACAGTGTGATTTTGGAGCAGGTGGTCAATCAGACTGTTCTGCACGTGTGCCATTTATATAGTCCCTGGGCCAGTTTTCTGTATTGTGGGCCTGATTCTTATCTGTTACACCAATTTTTCACCATCTCCGGATTCACAACACTGTGAAAGCAGAATAAAGCTGTGTGTGTTTCAGTGAGGGAACTTTAATTCTACATACAAAATTTCTCAGGGTGCTTTCTTGGTGTATTCTGCATATGCTTCTTCTCACAGAGCCCTCATGAGAGCCAATGGACAAAATTCAACTCTCAGTTACACTGGTGTGAATCAGGATTTATTGCTCTGATGTAAATGCGTACCCACCACAAGCAGAATTGGGCTCAGTATAGTTATTCAGGATTTTCTCTAGTTTTTGACTAAAAATTACCAGTACTATTTCTACCAAATGGCTGTCCTTGCTCTCTCTCCCTCCTCCCCCCATCTTTTCATCACAGCCTCCCATTTATGTCACATAGCATGCTCTATGCCTGAGTTATGCCAACCATATGTCCTATTTCCAAGCCATTCGAACGAGATAAAAATTGCACCTTTCTAAGTCAGGATCAAGGGAATTTCATGGCCTGCACAGAAAGATTTTTATTATAAAGCATGACAACATGCTTTCAAACAAAATAATAGATATATTAGTAGCTCTACAGCACATATAATTGTTTCAGAACCTTAAGAGCTATCAGTTCAGACTTTTCCAAGGACAGCTAATGGATCCATTATCTGCTTTATTATCCTTTGTGTATGTGCTTCCTGGAGGTTTGGCCTAGAAGTCTGCATAAAAACAGGACCAAAAAAAAAATAATAGTATGAACATCTCTCTCTCTCTCTGTTTTTAGGACAAATAGGAGCTATTTAAACAATCCAGTATGGTAACATTGGCATTGCTTGATGTCAGACTCTGATCTTTAGAAGTGGATGGACTTAGAACTGAAATGAATCTAGTGACACTGCAAGGCACAGAATTTTCACAAGAGCCACATTAAGACCACAGAGCTCGCTGCCACAGAGGGGGGAAAAATGATTAAACTCACCACGTTCAGAGCTAAATACCAAACCTACCACTCTGCCCAAGCCTTCCTGCAATTGTACCTTCACTCATCTAAATGATCCCACTCTTCTACATTCAATAATAATTAGAAACAAAACCTAAGGGCCAGATCATGGTCCACCCCGTGGATCAGCACAAGGGTGTAGAGATGACATAACCACCTTAACTCCCTTGCACCTGTGTGCTATACTATTCCCTTCAGCATGGGACAGGAGAAGGGGAAGAGAAGGCTACATAGATATGCTTTTTCCCCACTTGCCCCATGCAAGTTTGAGGGAGGGATAGAGTCAGAAGTTTTCCCCCATCCACTATGTGCCTAGGGGCATAGTTATGCCAGTGCATCAGGAAATATAAACTGCAACCAGTATGGCCCATCATTGGTCATAGACTTTAAGGCCAGAAGGAACCATTGTGATTGTCTCTAGTCTGACCTCCTACACGTTGCAGGCCACAGAACCTCATCTACCCACTCCTGTAAGAGACCCATAACCTCTGGCTGAGTCACAGAAGTCCTCAAATCATCATTTAAAGACTTCAAGTTACAGAGAATCCACCATTTACCCTAGTTTAAACTAGCAAGTGACCCCTGCCCCACGCTGCCAAGGAAGGGCACCAAGCAGAGAGAAAAAAAATTGTTATTTATTGTTTAAAAATTATTTGCACAACAGGCCTAAAATCACCAAAGAGAACAAAAAATGCTAAAGAACCCTGGGCCCAAAAGCCTGTGCTCCAGGCCCTCACAATCTGCTTCCATTGCCAGTTGAAAGACTTTGGTCCAAATCAGGGCTGGCTCCAGGCACCAGCGAAGGAAGCAGGTGCTTGGGGCAGCCAATGGAAAGGGGCGGCACGTCCGGGTCTTCAGCGGCAATTCGGCAGCGGGTCCCTCAGTCCCTCTTGGAGCGAAGGACCCGCTGCCGAATTGCCGCCGAAGAATGAAGCGAGCGGTTGAGCTGCCGCCGCCGCCGCCGAAGTGCCGCCGATCGTGGCTTTATCTTTTTTTTTTTCCCGCTTCGCCGCTTGGGGCGACTAACAAGCTGGACCCAGCCCTGGTCCAAATCCTCAAAGCAATTAATGGATCAAGTGGGGGAGGAGGGATAGCTCAGTGGTTTGAGCATTGGCCTGCTAAACCCAGGGTTGTGAGTTCAATCCTTGAGGGGGCCACTTAGGGATCTGGGGCAGAATTGGTCCTGCTAGTGAAGGCAGGGGGCTGGACTCGATGACCCTTGGGGGTCCCTTCCAGCTCTATGAGATAGGTATATCTCCATATATTATTATTTAAGTGTCAGGGTGTGTCTACATTACAGGGACTATATCGGCATTGCTACAATGCCATAATGAAACTGGCAAAACACTGTAGTGTAGGCACAGCGTACACTGATGGTATTCCCACATCAACTGAAAAACCCTTCCATGTTCCTGAGTGATGATAGCTAGGGCCACAGAAGGATTCTTCCCTTGCCTTAACTGTCCCTGCACCAGGAGTTAGGTTGGCAAAGATACTTCTCTCAGGGATGTGGATTTTTTGCACCACTGAGCAACACAGCTATGTCAGTCTAAATTTTAAGTGCAAAGACAGACCGCATACTTCCTCCTTGTAGCACCACAACAAAACTCTAACCTTCACTATAAGCTAGATTGCAAACTACAAGTCCTAAAAGTTATCCTTCCACTCTGGCAAGAGTGGAGAACCATATCATTGCTATTCTTACTATATGGATAGCACTCAGATGCTACACAATGCGTGCCAATATTATATTACAGTCTCAGGGAGACAGATGAGAACTAGTCAGAAAATGGTGATAATTTCATTGAAAAACAGAAATCAAAATGTTTCTCCACTTACTCCCCTTAATTGCATATTCTTGATACAAATAAAATTTGGGTGATAGAGAGATAGCAGTTTAGAGAAAAATGTTCTTTAGATTCTGGACAAAATGCTATTTAAATTCTGGAGAAAATTCCCCACTAGATTATAACGATATGAAAGCAGGTCAAACTTCGGGTACTGTTAATTAACCAGCCATTTGTTCTCTGTGCCAGTATATTGGTCTTTGATATGAAGGAGGCAACAACGGAATCTGAGAAGCTGTAGCTCAGGCAGGCAATAGCTTTGTCTAAAATGAAATGGCTCTTTCATTCTCTGTGTTTTTCATTGTAATTAAAATGGGATGTGCTGAAATAATGGTAATGGATAACCAGAATTAGTGTTGGTTTCCAAGAATATGAGGCAGATTATTGCTTTGTTCACATTTAGTTTTCCCCCACAATAGTGGTAAGGCTGTGAATTAATGAACACAATTAGGCCTTTTTTTAATTTAATATGATAAACCTTTGTAAGTATTCATTATTCTGTTAGTGGAAGGTTGCTAATTTTCTTCTAAATTAATGTATTCCTGTTGTGATGTAGATTGCGTTTTATAATGTAATTTAGCTGGCTCTCCCCTACCCTCCTTTGTGCATTGATTTCAACATCCTTTGTTCCTAATGTCATTCAGGTGAGTAATCAACTTTCAAATGAAGACATGCACTTTTACCTACTGACTAACATTTATCATCATGTCTCCCCTCTTGCTTAAGTAACCAAAATGGCAAAGCAAAAATAGTGGGCCTGATTCTCACCTACATCCTTCCCTTCTGCAGTCATTACCTCCAGTGCACAGTGGTTGTAAACTGGGACCATTCTGGTTTGCTAGTGTTTTACTCCCACTTTCGCACAAGTAGGAATGACAGCTATAACAAAGTGGGCTGTGGCTACACTACAGAGACTACAGCAGCATCACTATGTCCGCGTAGTTATCTGTCATAACCCCAGAGCATGGATGCAGCCACACCAATGGAAGGGGGTTTTCCATCAGTGTAGTAACTTTGTTTGGGGAAATGGTGTTATCTTCATCCACTGAAGCATTCTTCTATTGGCACAACTGCATCTATACTGTGGGTTAGGTCTGCAAGTTGAAATCAAGCCTCAGGCTCCTTATCTGTTAATTGTATTTTAAAACTTTGTACGTGTTGAATACTTTTTATAACGTCAAAAAAGATTTCAAAGTATTTCCTCTCTTTTCAGTCCATATGTCATGCTTAATGTCAACTGTGCAGGCTTTTAGACATATGTTTTATTTTGTGAGTATTCTGCAAAGTGACAGGTGAAGCCACACAAAATGAACAGGACAGTCTAAGAATGGATATTTTCCGGCCCTGGCAGGAAATTACTTTTACACCTCCTTTTTCTCCATATTTAAAGGTTAATGAAACCAGAATCTAGTTAGACTTCATTGGGTACGTCTACATAGAGATAAGAGACCCGCAGCACACCTGTGATGGGCCCGGGTCAGCTGACTCAGACTTGCAGGGCTCAGGCTGCTGGGCTAAAAATCACTGTGTAGACATTCAGGCTTGGGCTGCAGCCCAAGCCAGGGACCCTCCCCTCTTGCAGAGTCCCAGAGCTCGGGCCCTAGTCAGAGACCAAATATTGACACCAATTTTTCAGCCCCAGAGCCCAAGCCCAAGCCAGCTGACCCAGGCCAGCTGTGGGTTTTTTATCCCTGTGTAGACGTACTCACTGTTTCTTAATGTGAAAGTAGCTCTGGGTAGTGTGCTTATGCAAACTTAGTTTAAAAGAAGTTTCTCTGCTTAATTCCAGTTTCCAAAACACTGAAATGAAAGCACCAGAACCAGCCCACTGTAGACAGGCTGCTTAGCTGCCTAGACAATTCCACTAATCAATAGAACTGCAATTTAAAACTTGATCAAAGCCATGCTTCCCACAATACCTGTTAAGGAAGATGCAATCCGTTAGTTTGAGTGTAGCACTCAGAAGGGGAAGAAAAGCCTAGAAGAGCAGTAGGATTGTAAGGCAGGTTTGAGCTGGGGGAAATGGTGAAGCAGAAAGAGAAGCTTATGCGATAGGACAGGGTAGAGCCAATCTGGGAAAGCAGAGCTCAGTGGAATGACAGGGGGTTCCTGCAGCCACAGAGTTAAGGAGTAAGGAAACTCCATGCTAAGTGGGACAGGTGCGAGCCTGGGAGCATGCAATGAGTCTTGGCCAGACTCTCAATATCATCTGTCCCTTCAGTTACTTCATTCTTCCAAAATTCCTTTAACCTTCTGCTATATCCCGAGACAAACTTTTCCCCTCCTTTTGTAAGAGAAATAGAAAACCTTAAGTTATACAAATATTATGCAGTGGTAGCAGAGGTGAGAGCCTGATCCGGGAAAAAGAAAGGCCACCAGCAGTAGGATGCTCAGTTGTATGAGTAGACAGGTGTGTGTGCACGTGTCTTTTAATGCAAGCATTTCCCCAGGATCTTAAAAATGTAATCAAATGTGAATTCAGACTCTCATCCCACAGAGAATTAAGGTTAATGCACCAAAAGTAGATGCACAGTCTGAGCATTTGTCAGCGGGTAAACACTCTTAAGGTGGCTATTGGTGTAGCTATAAATATTTAGACCTTTTCTACATCCTTTCATTCTTTCCCATTGACTTTAGTGCTGCCCAGTGTGACACACCAATTACAGGCACTTCGAAGCCTGCCACTGGTACCAGCTGGTGAGATTCTAGGGCTGAGAGATGGCTACTCTGTGAAAGTCTGTTCAATTGATTCTCAGCATTAGACTCTCAGAGTCCTGTACAAAATGTAAAACATGCAAAGAGATCTTCACAAAGCTGTTAGTACAATAATCATGCTACAGGGCAATAATGTTTTTGCTCGTGAGGGGGTTGGAGTAGCTGACTTACTTATTTACTTTTCTAACACCGATTTCCCAGCATTTAAGGAAAATACTTCATGCAGTTTATATTTAGCCTGTGGAACGGAGTGTCACAGGACTTTGCAAAATCAAATACTGCCACAACATTTTTCAAGGGATGTGGATATTTTATAACCACTAACTCTATTTTCATTCTTTTTACAAGACAAGGAAATTGAGCTTCGTACTTCAGGGCTTAAGCGACTGTATTGGGGACAGGACGAAATGGCGACCTGTCTCATCATATATAGACCTTGCACAGCTGACAGGTTCATCACAGTCTTGCAGTTAACGGCACAAGGCCCAGGACTCAAGAGATCTGTGTTCTAATTTCAGCTCTGCCACAGACTTATCAAGTGACCTAGGGTAACTCACTTAATTTTATTCTAGAATAGGGAACACTGCACTATCTCAGAGGTTTTTTTTAAGGCCACCCAATAGTTTTACACCATCCAAAAATAGAAGAGAAAAAATAAATTAACCCCCCCCCTTTTTTTTTCCCCATCCAAAACCTCATTTGGGTTAAACACATTTGCAGTTTTAAAAACCTCTTTGCTCAGCCATCATTAAAAAGCATTAGAGACAAGTCTAACTGGATAGGGGGGGTTTGTTCACTTGTTCCCAGTTATGTTCTTTGGGTAACCTTTATTGGATTTAACTGGAGAACAGCTTCTTGCTATATACAGTCGTATTGGATTATTGCTCCTTGAAGATTTATGTAATGAAATGGACACATCTCCTTCTGCCTTCATTCTACATTCTTGCTTTAATTATACACATTGTCTGTTATGAAACCTTGTCATGTTGTCACAAGTGGCCTCTGTGCTGAACTTTGCCTTGTCAAGATAGCTTTATCATTCATAAATATTTCAACGAGAACCAAAGACTGCTTATAAATGATTGATTCCTTACAGTTCACTGACCCTTCCTTCGAGGCCTTTTATTAAAATTAAAGTAAACCCCATCCTAGAAATCTGACCATTAATTGTTAATCTTATAGGCTGACTGAAACAGTGCCCTCAAAAAAGAGAGGAATAGCATCAGTGTCTTAAAGTGATACATCACTGTAAAAATTAAAGGCGATCCACACAGATTAAATATGTTAATTTTCAAACTCAGAACCTAACCGATGTCTTTAAATTAAATCAGGCAGGTTGAGTGCTTTGGAGGCCTCTTGTCAAAATTTGGTTCTGGAATGCTGAACAGCAACCAATTAGACACATTTCCCAGCTGCCCAAACATCTGAGTCATTGGCTGCTGCCTGCTACATTATCTGGGTACCTCGATTAATGGCACTGCTAGGATAATGTATTTTTGCCATCAATTCAGCCACAGAAAACTGATCAATAATTGGAAATGGTGAGATGGAAACAGCTGAGGTAGATAATTTTAAGGCCTGATTTTCAAAAGCATCTTCCACTTTTGTAGTCCCCTTGCAGATCAAAGAATTATGCATTCAAGTGTTGTATTTTTGCCCAGAAGTATAGGTGTAATTATTTGCAGAAGCAAATCTACTGCTGGGGGTGGGGGGGAATATGGAGGCTCTGGAGTCTAAGGTTCTCAGGACAGAGACCTTGTATTATTTACACAGCATCTCTGGTGTATTAGATGCACACAAAAACATCATTGCATTGATTGAAAGCACCCTGAGAGTTTGGCTGTCCTGCTCTTCTTCAGTTAAAGAGGCAACTCCTAAGTATTTTGCACTTAACAGTATCTTGGTTCCATTTCTCCAGTGCATTTTCCCTTTTCCTGAGGATCCCTTCCAGCTCCTCGGGAAATAGGTAAACACCACTAAAGAAGCTTCAGAGGTGGCCTGAATTAAAGGGGTATTGGAGTTGCATTTGTCAGCATCAGAACTCATCCTCCCCCTTTAATGTATTTATGATTATCAGCTCTTTTATTTTACACCACAGAAAATATACTGGCAGCCTCAATAAGGTAACTAGGGTGACCAGATATCCCTATTTTATAGGGACAGTCCCGATATTTGGGGCATTTTCTTCTATAGGCACCCCCACCCCGTCCTGATTTTTCACACTTGCTGTCTGGTCACCTTAAGGGTAACTAAGAGCATTTGGGGTTATATCTATGATCTGTGTGTAACAGAAAAGCAGCAGCTGTAAACTTCAAGTTAACCTGACCTGTCAATTTCTAAACATCGCACTCAACCTCTATAGGAGCCACTGCTAATATACAGAGTTTTATTAGCGGACTCTCTACACAACGACCTATTACTGCAACTCCTAGTTTGTTAAGTGGGGAGGAAAATACCTTCTTAAATGTCTCTCTTAAGACCGAAAACTAGGACAGGTCTGGATTCCTGACAGAATTGCATTAAAAATGTATTCTACTTTATCTACTCATGATATGCCAGATGGCTTGACAGCCATTTGGGAAGCACTGCATGCTGGTGTGCTTACCTGCAGTAGCTACAGACAACAGGACTGAGATTTTTTTACCTGCTTTCACCTTTGAAGACATTTGAGTAGCAAACACAACTCAAGACAGGAGGCCAAGGAGTTAGGGAGAGGAGGAACGTTTCCAAAGCATTGCGGATGTTTTCCTATCAGCAACTGAACTATGGAAGGCACAAAGTCTTCGCATTGTCCAAAATCAGGCTTGCTCTCAGTTATATTTATAGCACATTTTTTCACCTATTTCAGGTCATTTTTTAAAGATCAGGTAAATCAAGTTGAAAATTACATATACTGGTATTTTGAGACCATAATTTGAGGTTCTAGATATCACAGCGTTCTATGTGCTGTACACACACAAAAACATTCTTTCCCCAAATAGCTTCCCATCCAAGGCTCCAAAGCTTGCAGACCACTGCTTTCCTAATTTTTATTTCAATGGGAAGCCACCAATGTGGACTCATTGGGCCTAAACAGAAGAGACAGAGTGGGATAAAAACAGGATTAACCACCTCATTTAACAGATGGTGAACTGAGGCAGAGAGAAATGAAATGATCTGCCCAAGGTCACATAGGGGAATCTAGCCTAACCAGAATCTGAACCTTAATTTTCTGAGTGCCTTAACCACAGACTATGCCTTCCTCCTCCTATGTCTGCTGCTCATCTAGCTAAGGGACATGTGGAAAAGAACTTTCACTGGGCAAGTTTTGCACAGCTCAATATGTTATTTTATTTGAAAGGAAATAAAGTTTGTCATAAATGCAGGAATATAAGTAATAGATCAATCAATATGGGGGAGAAAGCCCCCAGCAATTAACCAAGGATGCTGATGATATGTAGAACTCATAATACTCTGGCTTTACTAGGAATACTCCTGCTGAACTTTGTGTTTAAAAAAAAAAAATCAATCTATATTCAACAGATTGATTGCTGTGTACTAATTTCATCAATAGAAGCCCGCTGTTCTGAGAAGGGGGTTAAGCTAGATATTGCACGGGGCTTGTCATTTCTGACGTGCAGAAACCGAGCAGAATACAAACTCACTCAATTTTTTTCCTCTCTTTCCTTTACTTTTTTTTTTAAAAAATAGCAGGTTGTAACTTTTCACCCTGGACCAGAACATTTCTTTTCAGGCAAAAAACCCCACAAACAGGAGCACTTCCCACCTCCGGATTACTCATGCGTAAGATTTCATTTCTAGAGGAGCTGTGAGGCCCTGAGCTTTTACAATGAGAAGCAAATTGACGCTTGAAAGTCTTGATTATAGTGAAGTTCTGATGTCACGGAGAGAATATAAATAAATTGCACAGTCCTACATTATTTAACATGTATCTCATTTCAGGGGAAAAGATTGCACCAGAAAGATAAATCTCTGAGTCTCTCCACATCTTGAGGCTGTGGGGGAGCTGGCACTCTGAGCCTGAGCATCAGGTATTGAGGGGGAAATAATTTAGCACAGGCAAACAAGAAAAATGAGACCCAAGTTATGTTAACATTGTTAATGGCACTGGCTAAATCTTGGTAGGCTGAGACAGGCCTGCAATGATCTATGTATGCCTGATATATCACGCTCTTCATTAGGGCTTGAATGCATGGATTAATTCATTGTTGTAGGGTCTCTTGTGTATGCTGGGCACACCATATTATCATAGGTTTGCACACATTTGCTGGGTTGCTGCCATATTGTAGACATTTTATATTTTTGTGCTTCTATAGCTCTCAGTATAACAACTGAGCACATCACAAGCAGTAGCTAACAACCACATTTATCTGTGAGGTAAGAAACACAGGCTGGATGGTCCAGTGGTTAGGCTGCTGGCATAGGACTCAGGAAACCCAGCTTCTGGTCCTGGCTCTACCATAGGCTTCCTATATGACCATGGACAATTTTACTTAGCCTCTTGTTGCCTCAATACTTCACCTGTGAAATGGAGACCACAACACTTCCCTAACTCACAGGGATCATGTAAGGATAAATTAAAGATTTTGAGGTACTTGGATACTAAGACAGTGGGGGTCATGTAGAATGTACAATGCCCATTTTATATTCGGGGAGTTGAGCCAGAGAGATATTAGATGATTTGCCCAGGGTCACACAGGAAGTATGTGTCATGGCTAGAAATTGAACCCAGCTCTTGTGAGTACCAGTCAAGCATCTTTATACAAAAATAATAATAATAATAAAAAAATAGTTAAGTGTGACAGGTTGCAAGGCATTCCCTCCCTAGCCCAGACCCTAAAGGGTTAAAGCAACAGCCAGTTAACCCTGACCTACTAGAGAGCAGGGGAAATCTAAAGGACTGCCTGGGAGGTAGTACAGGGGGAACAGCAGAGCCCCACCCAGAGACAGGTTGCAAGGCATTCCCTCCCTAGCCCAGACCCTAAAGGGTTAAAGCAACAGCCAGTTAACCCTGACCTACTAGAGAGCAGGGGAAATCTAAAGGACTGCCTGGGAGGCAGTACAGGGGGAACAGCAGAGCCCCACCCAGAGATCTATATGTGGAAACTGCTGGTTGAAGTTTGTGTTTTGTTCCTGCTGGTTTTGCTCTGTTTGGACTCCTTATTAAAGTCTCATAAAGGTGTCCCTGAGAAGAAGGGATCCCAAGTAACTGAGGAGTGCTTGACTTTTTTTATTTCATGGGCCAGGAAACCAGTGCACTGCCTCACACTAAATCACCACCATTCTTTACAGTCTCTTTCTTAATTTTTATTATTAAGAGTGCTAGCAAACTACAAGAGAGAAAAAAGTAAAATCCCCCTCAGCAACTTCAAAAGGTAGCAGTAGATGCTGCTTTATCATTTAAGTCCTGGTTAAGATGGTGCTACACGACATCTGGAACCAATGCACTCAGCATTCTTCAATAATGCAATTAATTCAATTGAGTGAACTTCAAAAGGTGTGTTAAGTGGTAATGTCTCAGATCATTAACTTTAACAATGTCAATGTGTTCTCACTATTACATCTACCATAATTAGTGTACATGTTATTTAATAGCATGCTAGACACATGGAAAATTCTCTTGACTGAGAATCAATAGTGCAACCCTTAGACATATATCAGTGGTTGGAAGCCAGAAACATGCATGCGCACACACTCACACAAACATAACATAGCTCCTGTCATGTATACACTATTCTATCCCCCCTTTATAGAGGAGCAAAAAGGAATCTGACCTTCATGAAACAGGCTGCTAAAACCATACTATAAATATAGATACTCTCTAAAAGAGCAATGAGGGAATTAGGTGAACATTTTATACAGACACTGTTCTGATGATATAATCTGTATGTGTATATGCACACTTAAAAAAACCCAACACTTGTGAGTGATGGTAGGGACACTCCAATAGTAACAAGGTTGTTGCTTAGCAATGTATCTGCTCCTGCTGCTTATTCCCAGCGTAATTGCCTTGGTCATAAGCAGGGTTTGAACTCCAGCACCAAAAGCACAGACTTGAGTTAAAGGAATAAACTCTCATTACTAGTATCAGTAGTAGATTCCTATCCTCTTATGTGGACCATTCACTATGGTGGAATATGCCTCTTGCTGGGCTGTTGCACATTCTATCAGCAAGAGGAGCAGGCCACACTGGGAGGAGAGAATCATAGAATATCAGGGTTGGAAGGGACCTCAGGAGGTATCTAGTCCAACCCCCTGCTCAAAGCAGGACCAATCCCCAACTAAATCATCCCAGCCAGAGCTTTGTCAATCCTGACCTTAAAAATCTCCAAGGAAGGAGATTCCACCACCTCCCTAGGTAACCCATTCCAGTGCTTCACCACCCTCCTAGGGAAAAAGTTTTTCCTAATATCCAACCTAAACCTCCCCCACTGCAACTTGAGACCATTACTCCTTGTTCTGTCATCTGGTACCACTGAGAACAGTCTAGATCCATCCTCTTTGGAACCCCCTTTCAGGTAGTTGAAAGCAGCTATCAAATCCCCCTCATTCTTCTCTTCTGCAGACTAAACAATCCCAGTTCCCTCAGCCTCGCCTCATAAGTCATGTGTTCCAGACCCCTAATCATTTTTGTTGCCCTCCACTGGACTCTTTCCAATTTGTCCACATCCTTCTTGCAGTGTGGGGCCCAAAACTGGACACAGTACTCCAGAGTAGGCCTCACCAATGTTGAATAGAGGGGAATGATCACATCCCTCGATCTGCAGGCAATGTCCCTACTTATCCAGCCCAAAATGCCATTAGTCTTCTTGGCAACAAGGGCACAGAGAGGCATTCCAGCAGAAGGGAAACAAGGGACAGAGGGGAAGGTTCCAGATTATAATCCCGCCTCTGGACCAGCACCCACTATATATATTCCTAGCTGTCTATGTATATAATGTGCTCACCACTTTGGCATCTGAGTGCCCTATTAGCACTTCCCTAAAACCCCAAAAACAGGGCTCCTTCCCTTCATTTGAATTATATAATCCTTCAGAGCTCCAACCTCTCTCATTTGCCTGTCAGCCATACCCAGAATGCCACTGCTGCTCAGAGCTCTTTTCCATCTCTGTACTACATGGTGTCTGAGCCTAAGGAGCAAACAAGTGCTTAGGCATTGCTGTGGCTGGAGACAAAGTTATTTCCCTGTGTAAAAAGGAAGTGCTGTTACGAGGTTACAGGACATGTGCGACACCAAGAACACAACCCCCAACGTTGTTATTAAGAGCCTGGATCTAAGGCAAGATTCATATATTCTGCAAAATGGCTTCGCTCAGTCAACTCAGTGAATCAACACATTCCCCTAAGACACAGAATGGTTGGCAGAAGAAGTAAGCTCTTTGCTGTTGTCTTTGCCCATAGCATTCCATGGTAATCTTGTCAGCGGTGCAAGTGTAACAAATTGCATCTGCTTATTTCTGCTGTTGTCTCCAAGGCGATAGTAGATACCATTTAAACTGAAATCCTTTCCTCCCTGATGCACACGTGCGCGCACACACACGTTTTGAGATTGGGGCTGTAATTGCAAGGACCTTGGGCTTTATAAAATGTATTATGGATGCCACAATAGATCAAGTTGGAGCCCCTCCAGTCGCCTATAGAGAAAGCTATGGAATGCCAGGCAGATTTTATGGTTTGAATGTGTGTCTTGTTGAGTTTGTAACTTCAGGTCTTAAAAGTTTCTCTCATTTATTTTAATTGATTCAGTGGTTATTTATTTGTCTGCTACCCTCCCCTCCTGCCACCCAGAGTGGCAGATACTATAAAATGACTCTTGACTTCACTCAAACACATGAGTTGCAGTTGGACCCCCCATAGGCTACAACTTACAAGGGAAGGAAGGACGGTAGACAAGAAGATACACTGTTAATCTGTCACTGAGCAGGAGGTTACTTCCTGAGGAAAGCACAGAATTGACAGCTAAGGATTAGAAGAGGCAGATGAATTTGGAGGAACTGAAATATACTCTGTCAAGCTTCTGGTTGGGGGGGGGGGGGAGGGGGGAGAAGGAGATGAGGTGGGGTCAGGGTGAGGAAAAGAAAACAAGCAATCACAGGTAATTCCATTTCATAATGGAGAGCATGATATATTCCAGTCTCCCTCCTTGTTTGTCTTAAACACAAAAAAACTCTTTGCTACCAGTTGTTAACGTTTTTGTTTCTTCACACCCTTGAAATGGAAAGGACTTCAGTTTCCACCATAATTTATCTGCCTCTGTCTTCGCTAGCACTAATGACAGACAATCCCCTGAAGCAAGCCCCTTGTGCTCCCCTGTAAAGGGGATTCCACTCACCGCACATGCGCCTTCTTGTGGCTCCGTCTGGTGCCCCTTCCATCGGTTGGTCGTGATACG
Source organism: Platysternon megacephalum (assembly GCA_003942145.1). Taxonomy (NCBI): domain Eukaryota; kingdom Metazoa; phylum Chordata; order Testudines; family Platysternidae; genus Platysternon; species Platysternon megacephalum. The sequence continues at coordinate 4,906,404 of QXTE01000071.1, forward strand.
GCCCCTCTCTCCATGACTCAGGGCACTTCCCCTCCACGACTTGGTCCTCCAGCCAGGTCACTTTAGAGTCCCCCTTCCGGGGTAACAAAATCCCAGACAAGCTGTCTGTATGCCATCTCAGGTAGTCTTCTGTTCCTACATCTGGTCCTGTGCCACTTTGCCAGGGGCTGGCAGGGTAAACCAGCTCACACTCTACTCCAGGTTCCAGCCCAGGAATCTTATGACTAGCAATCCAGGTCTGCTCAGTCTCAGAAAGGTGGGGTAGGCAGGAGCCCAGGGAACCAGCAACAGGATCTATCTTCTTGCCTATCTGTGGGGTATACAGAAATTCCTCTGCTCCCTGTGGTTACTTCACCCTTCTCAGCCTCCTGCCCCAGTCCAGGGCAAAACCCCAGGACTTACTCTCCCCCTAACCAGTAGCCAACTCTGTTTCCCTCTAGGGATTGATTGCAGACTAAGTCCCTGCAGCATACTAACCAGCCTGCTCCTGCTCAGCTGGGCTTCATGATCAGTTAAGCCTGGCTACCCTCCAGGTGCAGCCAGGTCCCGTAATTGGCCTCTGAGGCTCATGTTAACCCCTTTAGGACCTGTGTGGGTTACACACCCAGATCTGAAACCAAGTGTGCAGCTCAATTTTTCCTCTCAGATAGGCCAAATCCAGGAAAAATCTGGATCCAGACTACAGCTAGTCAAAGAGTATTTTTCCCCGCTGCAGAAAGCTGCAATGAAAACATTTTGATTTTTCAGTTGAAATTCACATACCAAAAAGCAAAAAAAAAAATCAGTTATCAAATGTTCAGTTTTTCAATTAAAAATTCAAGTTTTCTGCCAAACGCAAACACTTCTCTCTCACACACACTTTGTTGAAAACCCAACACTGAAAAATCGCTCAATGTCATTCTTCAGGGCATACACTGACCTCTAACTAATAGAGGTTAGGAAGAAACTTTCCCTGTGGGCAGGTTATTTCATAATTGCCTATTGCAGGCTTTCTTGCATCTTCCTGTGAAGAATCTGGTATTGGCTATGATCAGAGAAAGGATAGGAGACTAGAGCAGTGTTTATCAAATGCAGCCACCAGGGGTTTTTCCTGCTGCCACTACAGCCTCATGGGCAGAGATGGGGAAGGGGAAAAGCTGCAACCCCTCCCTGCAGTGCCCAGGGGCTCCAGGGAAGGGCTTCAGGCCCCCCATCTTCAGCTGCAGGACTCGGGGGTGGGGGGCGCTTCATCCCCCCTTTGCTGGTTCAGCCAGAGGCTCCAGCAGCAGTCTTCACCCTCCTACGCCCCCCAGCTTCAGCTGGAGACTCTAGCCCGGTGGGGGGAGGAGGCTAGAGCCTGCCACTAAACAGTGGGGAAAAGGGGTGGGTTTAATCCCCCTTCCCCCTTCAGCCTTGGGGCTCTGGGCAGCAGGATCTATGCTTCAGCCCCCCCCCCCCCCCTTCAGCTGAAGGGCTCCAGACTCCAGCCCCCTCCCCTGTCTCTGACTCTGGGCTTCACCCCAGGGTGGTGGGACTATAGCAGGGACCACCTTACTGGACACCATGGTCAAGAGGCAAGGAGCAGGGTGAGCCTAGGGTGCGAGGCCGCAGAAGGGAGCTCGGGGCAATGTGGGGAGGAGGAAGCAGCGGAGCCCAGGGGGTGGGTGGGAGCCAGGGGAGGCAGCGGGGGCAAAAGGCACCTAAATACAACTGTACATTATTTTTATTATTGAGACTGCAAAAAAAAAAACCCCTACATAAATAAATGACAATGATTTAGACATGTATATGTGCATATTTATTTGTTTTTCCTAAAGTTAATTAAGTATTTTAGGAATATTTGTCAGAGCGGCCACCAGCAAGAGTTGGTGGCCGCACTCTGAGCCCCCCCAAAATTTTGTTGAAAGACCCTCTGGACTAGATGGATCTCTTGTCTGATGTAGCATGCGGAATTTCTATGTTACTATTCAAAGTGTCATAATGGGGAAATGACTGACAACTCATTTCCACGTTGCCATTGAGGCATCTTGAGATTTGGTACAACTCATTCATATATTGACATTTTAATTACATATTGCGCATCATTTCATGTTACAAGTGCAGGCTGCTGAGTACAAGGAGGTGAGCAGGGAAGGGACACCTTTTTTTTTTAACCTTTGACCTTTTCACCAGCAGTCTCCCAAAAGGTCACCAAGTCTTTATCAACTAATTTCAACCATTCAAAGCCTGAAATTTGGTCACTCATTCATTATGGACTGTTGATTACAGAAAAGAAATGAAATTAAATACGTCTGATAGTTCACCTAAAGGTCCTTAGTCTAATGATTTACAAAAATTAAATTAATTCTCTAAGTGAGGCCGTCGTATTGAAAATGAAGCTTCCACTTTGGAGAAATTAAGGTCATGTGAAGTCACAGGTTCCATAACAGATTTTAGCACAGTAGATTCTCAAAGATGAGCGAGACTAGCTTGCATATGCCCAGAATGACATGAGGAAGTGGGCTTGACATGTGGTCAGTCTGGGAAATTTAGGCCACATCCACAATCAAGCACAAAGTGTAGATGCCTGACCCAGGGGTGAAAGTAAAATTGAGCTGTTACCGGTACGGGGGCTGGCTACGCCCCTCCCCCGGAAGGGGCGGGGCCTCATGCAGAAGGGGTGGGGCTGGGGGTCAGTATCCCCCAGCCAGCCCGCCCATCTGCGCTGCCTGGCCCACGCCGCCAGCGGTAATTTTAAGGGTCCGAGGCTCCGGCTGCTGCCGCGGTAACAGCAGCAGCGGCCAGAGCCCCGGGCCCTTTTAAATCACCCGCTGCGGCAACGCTTTAAGCAGGGTCCTTCAGCGCTTTAAAGTCAGCTGTATGGGCCAGTACCGGTGGCCACATTTACCGGTATGCCATACCGGCCTGTATGGCCTTACTTTCACCCCTGGCCTGACCTGAGATTTTACTGAGCACCCACCTTCTGAAAATCAGGGCCCCTTTATGGTGCCTCCAATTGGAGACTGTCAGTTTGGGATATTGGGTTTGACCCACCACACAGGGGATTTTGAGCTGCACGCTCAATTTCAAATCTGGGTGTGGGAAGCACAAGCAGGCTCAGTTCAAGCCCCTCTCTGTAGTCAGTGCTGGTGAAGACAGAGGCAGATAGCAGAAAATGGAGAGGACTTGAGTTTCCACTGTCTGTTTCTGAGAATTTTAGCTATACGTACTGTGTGTGTAGGACAGTTCAGTAACAAATAATTAAAATCATTCCCAGAGCTATGCAATGTTTCTGCTGAGCTCTGATGATTCTGATTATACAAGCAAGACAGGACATGGCCAAGAGCTGTTGCACTGGCTTCATTTCCTTCTGGAGCAGAAGGGGGCTGGAAGAAATCATTATACCACACTATCCAAGTGCACGTGTGTCCCCAACTCTGTGGCTCAACTCCAGAGGGGGTAGCTACTTTCCAATGGCATTAGTTCATCAGCTTATGTGGTAGGAATCTGTGTTTTGCAGCCAGAGGTCCTGTGGTTTAGCTCCTGCTAATGTCCCGGTTATTATTTGTGAAGATCCCCAGTCATCCACCAGGACCCCAAAAGCTACATTATTGTTTTCTAAATGGAAAGAGAAGGAAACTGTATTTTACTTTGCAAAAATAAAGGGAATCCACTGGGATCTCCTTGATTTTCCCATTCATTGACTCCACTAGGAAAGATCCTACAGCAGGTCAACCTACCCTTCTGTCAGAGGAGAGCAGAGCAAAAAAATCCTGTTCTCAAGTCCAACACAAAAACAGCTTTGATAGGCTAAGTGTGTCCTGATGTGCCCATATCTCTATGGGGGTCTCTGCCATGCTGGAAGCCTTTGCCAGACCCACATGCCAGGGAATGAACTCCTACTTTCTTCCAGTTAAATGTATTTCTTGAAGCTTCCGAGAAGGATAATACAAATGAAAATAATAATAACCCATTAGGAAAAGCACTTGAGAATGAAGTTTTCAATGTGTGTGATGAAGGGCCTGCTGATCACCGACTACTACTCCTGATCTGCTTTAATCAAGCGGCTGCTGATTAGCAACATAGCCCAAACTGCAGCATTCAGACTCCCATCCAAATCTGAACTTCCCCAGAGTTCAGAGGTGTGTGGAGAAGTGGAGGGGCTTGGTCCATCTCTACTGATTGTGAACAGAGGCGTAACTTGGTAGTGTTCCCATCCTCTTCTAGCACAGCTACACACAGAGACTCACACACACACACAAGAGAGATTGCCCAGTCCCCAAGGGAGAACTGTATTTACAAATGTAAGCTTCCTCCTGAGGCAAGTTTGCGGATGACACTAAGCTGGGGGCAGAGGTAGATACGCTGGAAGGTAGGGATAGGGTCCAGAGTGACCCAGACAAATTAGAGGGTTGGGCCAAAAGAAAATGTGATGAGGTTCAACCAGGACAAGTGCAGAGTTCTGCACTTAGGACGGAAGAATCCCATGCACTGCTACAGGCTGGGGACCGACTGGCTAAACAGCAGTTCTGCAGAAAAGGACCTGGGGATTACAGTGGATGAGAAGCTGGAGATGAGTCAGCAGTGTGCCCTTGTTGCCAAGAAGGCCAACGGCATATTGGGTTGTATTAGTAGGAGCATTGCCAACAGATCAAGGGAAGTGATTATTCGGCACTGGTGAGGCTACATCTGGAGTATTACATCCAGTTTTGGGCCCCCACCTACAGAAAGGATGTGGACAAATTGGAGAGAGTCCAGCAGAGGGCAACAAAAATGATTAGGGGGCTGGGGCACATGACTACGAGGAGTGGCTGAGGGAACTGGGCTTGTTTAGTCTGCAGAAGAGAAGAGTGAGGGGGGATTTGATAGAAGCCTTCAATTACCTGAAGGGGGGTTCCAAAGAGGATGGAGCTCGGCTGTTCTCAGTGGTAGCAGATGACAGAACAAGGAGCAATGGTCTCAAGTTGCAGTGGGGGGGTGGTCTAGGATGGATATTAGGAAACACTATTTCACTAGGAGGGTGGTGAAGCACTGGAATGGGTTACCTAGGGAGTTGGTGGAATCTCCATCCTTAGAGGTTTTTAAGGCCCAACTTGACAAAGCCCTGGCTGGGATGATTTAGTTGGGGTTGGTCCTGCTTTGAGCAGGGGGTTGGACTAGATACCTCCTGAGGTCCCTTCCAACCCTGATATTCTATGATTATGATCTCTTTCTACAGGACCTCCTGCCTTTCTCTTTTGCCCCAGAGACTCAAGCTTCATACATTCCTGATTGGAGCTGATCAGACTCATCCAGGTCTGGCTTAACTGGGAGAGTCAGCAGATAGCTCTCCAGCTCCATACGGGATACTACAACTTGATACTTCCATTACATAAAACCACTTGTAACTCAGTACTTTAGCTGAGTTATAGATTCTTGGGCAGATGATTTGCATGGCTCTGATCCAGTCCCACTGCCAATCACACTATAGATTTATGGAGCTTTACAAACCAAGTTTTAAGTGAGATTTGTGTTAGTGAAAATTGTGTAGATTACACAGAGTAGATCCAGCATGGGAAGTGACAATTCAAGATTTCCTCAGTGTTAGCATTGGGTGGAGTGACAACTGCGAGGTCATTTCAGGTTCAAGGGCTCATTCAGCTCTTTTCCCTTGTGGTCAACAAGGTGGACAGATCTGATCTGGACACCTGGTCCAATAGTATTTGGCCTGAGACTCTCTTCTCACAAGCTTATTAACACAGGCCACCAATCAACTGTCACAGAGGGGGTCACACATCATCGACTGGCGCTGAGGATCCAGAAGCAAAAAGATTCACATCCTATTCTTAACCAAGTTCCATCCCCCCTGTAAATTTTTACACTTTGGCCCCATTGCTCATTTTGTTTCACAGCTAAAACACAATATAAAACATGTTGGGCTTGTTTTTTCCCCTTCCCTTTCCCAAAGTAACAAGTAGTTGACACCCTTTTAAATATTCAGCAGTGCAAGTGTTTTGTCATTTAGGCTCATCACGTTGCTACATTTGGGAAACTCTGGCTCAGTTCACCTCTTAGATTTCCCAGCAGAAATAACACCAGAGTCTGGTGTGAACTGAACATTTGCGATAAGCAAACTTCGTCCTGCTGTTCATGAACTGAAACCTGACACAGACAGCAACGAGAAGCCGCCTCGTGTTTTTTTTTTTCCAAGTGGCTGTCATTTTCTTGTCTTTACAGAAAGAACAGAAGCTTCATACTCTAGCACTCCCTCCCCACTCATTTCTTTGCATCTGCCTTCTGAAAGGTACCCCTAAACATGATACAGAACTCCCATAACTTTAAGATGAGCAACACATGTGGTTTTGAGGGGGTAGGTCCAGGGGGGAGGAGCTCTTGTTTATTTAAATGTTCCAAATATCAAGAAAAAACATCACTGGGACCCTGCTAAATGAAAAGACGTTGCTCTTTACACACAATTATAGGAAAGAAAATGAAAAAGAGATGGAACCATTTCTCTGCTTTGAAATATTTATCACCTCAAGTCTCACCTGCAGGGATTGTTATTCCTACATTAGGCTGACATCTGGCAGAGAGGTTGGGATAAAGAGGGAGCGGAGAAGAGCCTAGTGAGACGTTGCCAAGAAGATGTGATAATTCATTTCTCTGACATGGGACCAAGCATGTCATTAAATGTCAAGTGCTAGATTAACAGATGTAGAGAAACGAAGGGACTGAATTCCTGTTTTAACCTCTAGGCTCTTAGCACAATATGCTGAAACTGTTTTATTTTCTCTTTTGATATGGCAGTGCAGAAAGGCCCCCTCAGTCAGAGCCAGGCCTGATGGCTAGACTTGTAGGTAGCTGTGCACTGTTGTTACCTAAAACAGCTTGTAGATAATGGAGGGAGAGAGACTGGTTTGCATTTTGATAGAGATGAGCTAGAGCTGTGTGGTCCCACCTGTAGACTTTGAGGTTTTGGATAAAATAGAGCCTGGATTCTGAAACATTCCTGACCTGGAACTGAAGTGTCTGCAAAACCAAAACCCACTCCCTGATTTTGCCCAGACCAACCTTTTATACTTAAAAATGATAAACAAAAGAAACCCAAAATCAATAGGTACTAACTTAACTACAACGTGATCCTAGATTGTTTAATTGGATACTGAGACACCAACACGACTGTGTGGTATGCACAGACACACACTTATTTTGTGCAGCTTCTCTAATATACACTGTAACCCAAAGCACTTTCCAGAGTTCATGGAGATAATAGCAAAAGGAAAGGGAGATCACTAGTAGCAGGTACAGGAAAGGTACCTTCAAGCTCATGTTTGAAATGCAATGGGGAGAGGGAGCGGATAAGGCAAAACTGATATACAAAGGCTACTCCAACTGACAGGAAATGCAGAGAAAACTCTCTTTCAAACCAGGGTGAGATTCGGTGATGGCACAGAAAGGATGTCTCTCAAACATACCGTTATTCTAGTGCCTGAGCCTCAAAAATTTTAATTCACCTTCATAGAACCCCTGTCAAGTTTGGAAGGTCATTATTAGCCTCAGTTTACAGGTGGTTTACAGGAAGGCTAAGTGACATTTCCAAGGTCACACAGCTGTGCCTGTAGCAGAACCACATTTTCTGAAGCCAAGTTCAACATCTTAATGAGAGGGGATAGATTTTTCTTGTGGTTATTATTATTCATTTGTATTTCAGTAGCACCCTGACGCCTCACTCATGAACCAGAACCCCACTGTGCTAGGATCTGTACAGATACTGAACAAGACCTATGTTCACAACATGCAAACAAAGACATTGGATAAAAAACAAAATACTTTTTCTGGAAGGTTGCAATGTAACATTACTTTGTTTCTTAGAATCCAGAACCTTAACGTATAACAACCAAAAACAGAGAGGGATAAAGCACGCTGCTCCCTAAGGCAAAGATGCACAACTCAACCCAGTTTGTTCTAGGCTGGTTCTTTACAAACTGATGCTCAAGAACCATATCCAATGCTTCCCTACAGAGTCCCTCAGCCTGCAAGCAGGACCAGGAAATACCTTACATTTAAAGTGATAGCATGTAATTTTAATACAGTATTCAATACACACACAGACAGCCCCTCTCCCAAAGATCTTACAATCTGAGTGAAGGATGTGTGCATGATTTGAGTGCATTTGTCTAGGGCCAAGCCTGCTCCTGTTGAAGTAGATGGAATCCTTGAATCTGCTCCTACTAAAGTTGGTGGCAAAATTTCCAAGACCAGAAGGTACCATTATAATAATCTCGTCTGACCTCCTGCATAACCCAGGCCAGAGAACTTCCCCAAAATAATTCCCAGAGCAGATCTTTTAGAAAAACATCCCATCTTGATTTAAAAAATTGCCTGTAAAGGATAATTCACCACAAACTGTGGTAAGTGCTTCCAAACGTTAATTACTCTCACTGTTAAAAATTTACATCCTATGTCCTGTCTAACTTCAATTTCCAGCCATTTGATTGTGTTATACCTTTCTCAGCTAGATTAAAGAGCCCGATATTAAATGCTGTTCCCCAAGTAAGTACTTAATTACTAATCAAGTCACCCCTTAACCTTCTCTTTATTAAACTAAAGAGATTGAGCGCCTTCTCACTATAAGGCAGGTGTTATAATCCTGTAATCATTCTCATAGCTCTTTTCTGAACCCTCTCCAATTATCAACATCCTTCTTGAATTGTGGGCACCAGAACTGGATGCAGCATTCCAGCAGAAGTCGCACCAGTGCCAAATACAGAGATCAAATAACCTCTCTACACCTACTTGATTCCTCTGTTTATGCCTCCAAGGATTGCAGGAACCCTTTTGGCCACAGAGTTGCCCTGGGAACTCAAGTTCATCTGATTATCCACCATGATCCCCAAATCTTTTTCTGAGTCACTGCTTCTCAGGATAGAGTCCTCCATCCTGGAAGTATGGCCTACATTATTTGTTCCTATGTGTTTACATTTACATTTAGTCATGTTAAAAACACCCTGTTTGCTTGAGCCCAGTTTATCAAGCAATCCAGATTACTCTGTACCAGTGTATTTACTGGTCTTCATTATTTACTGCTCCCCCAATTTTTTACTACTGCAAAAACTTATCAGTGGTGACTTTATATTTTCTTCCAGGTCATTAATAAAAGTATTAAATAGCATAGGGCCAAGAACTGGTCCCTGTGGGACTCCACTAGAAATGCACCCATGCAATAATGATTTCCCATTTACAATTAGATTTTGAGACCTATCAGTTAGCTATCTTTTAATCCATTTAATGTGTGCAATGTTAATTTTCTTTCTTTCTAGTGTTTTAATAAAAATGTAGTGTGATACGAAGTCAAATATCTTGCAGAAGTCTAAGTATAGGTTGGTCCCTTCTGTTTTCATTCTTTCCCTGCCTGGATACTTTTCTTTTACTGGCTGAATAAACAATCCAGGAAGGCATTCAACTTTCCAGAGTTTGTCTTCCAACTCATGCTCCAGGCATTGGGGCTACCTTGACGCAACATTCTGAACAAGTAGCAAATTAGTGTGGGGTTATTTTTTTCTTCTTTTTTTAGACAAGTACACAGTTGAAATTCAACATACATTTGTTGCTGGGTGACCTTTGCGATATTTTATCTGCCTATGTGCACCAAGAGAAACTGCTCCACCCCTTTATTACTACATAGTAAAGCATACAGTCCGCGGCAGGGAAAAAATGGGAGTGTGCAGGTAAGTGCTAGTTCTTATACTTTTGGGAGGTTCCTTAAATAAAGGCACTGGGAGTCACTAGTGAAATGCATAACTACAAGCTTTATGTATAGTCTCTGCATTTTAGGAGCATCAGCAAAGCACTGACTAAACTCCCGCTGTTATTTAGAGCATTGTAGCTCAGCTGAAATCAGGGCCCCCTTAGTGCTAGGAGCTGTACATACATATGCTAAAGAACCGTCCTTCCCTGAGATCTAAATCTAAAGTCCTGTCTTCAGCGTGCTTTGGGTTCAGTATAAAACTTGGGCAAGATTCTCAGGAGTACAGTCCCTGCTCTTTTGTTCTCCCAAAGACCTGGTGAACAATCTGGAGAGGGGGTGTTTCTCCAGGATATTGTATGTGTCCCAGAGCAGACTAAAGCAACAGCCACCCAAACTTCAACTTTAGGGTCACTGGGACTGAAGAACACACATAAAGTTAGAGCATGTGCTCAAGCGCTGTGCTGAATCTGGGCTCCTGTTACATACACAGAGCCTCATGAACAGATGGGGGAGGGAGAGAGCAGTGTCATTCAAAGGACACGGTCATCATTTTTTCCTGACTTATAAAATCATTTTTCTTACTGTTTTAATTTTTAATTATTAACTTTCTCCAAGGCCAAAATGGAAAGCTGTATCTCCAACTGAATTTCCATTCACTCTGCACATCCACACCAGTTTGTTATTGTACGGCTGCTCGCATGTGCTGCTTTTTAAAAATGTGTTTATAAAGAGTGCCAGAAGCATCCCCCTCATCCCCCCCAAAAAAGCCCAAACAAGAAAGCATTAGAGATTATCGAAGTAGGTCTAAGATTTTTCAGACATATCTAAGAAAAAAAGGAGGAGGTAAAGAAGAGCCTATGTGAGTAAAAGTTAGGGCCAGTTGACTTTGCCTTTGCCCACAGAGGTCAAGCATTAGCAAATAAGACTTTTAGTACCTTCTCAGCACATAAGGGATTCTTCTTTGCAGTGCATGGTGCAAAGCCAGGAGGAAGAGCCTGAGCAGATCCTGCAAAGATAGCACAGGTTTGTGAAGCATAGCAAAATAAAATAAAAAGCCCTCTTTACTTCACTACTGTCTGTGAAATCTGTTAATCCCCCTTTGCCCTCCTGAAAAGTGAAAAGCTGGGACCATGTCCAAGTCTTGATTTTTTTTTTTTTTGGTTAAGTACAGTAGCTTCCATCCTCTCCCAGCCTGGGGCTTTTATTGCTCTCCATGTAGAAGAATAATCAATAGTTGTTTGTAGATATTTAATACACCATGAGATTTGTAATTAACATGACGGTTCCTATGAAAGGAGTGTTACTATGCTGAGTATACAAGGGCAATATTTAGGATGGCAATTTCCCCCCCCCCCTTTTAAATACCACCACTGCCTAAAGTAAACATTTATTAGTACATTTATAACTCATCACCTGCAGCTGTCTTTATGCGAGATGTGCACCACATAACATGGCCATTTGAAAGGAAGCAAAGCAGAGCAGCTCCTTATGAAGAGAGGGTTTGCAAGCCAGCTAGTAGGAACCTGTGCTGCAATTCTACTGTGGAAGAGGAGAAAAGAAGAGAGAAAGGGGTAATAATAATATAGCTAATGGCTCTTTAGCAGACATCACAGAAGAAAGAGAAAAAAGTTATTAACGTTGGGAATGGAATAGCAAGAAGACGTATCTATGGTACAGGCAGTGCTTAGGAACATTAGACATAATTGCTTGCATTAATAAGAAAGCTGATGATCCTTTGTTTAAACAGAGGGCAGATAAGGCAAGCAAATGCAATAGTTTGGGTTGCGTAGCAAGCCTCAGTTTGCCATCTGTAAAACTGGAGCAATAACCATTCCTTTCCTGTGTGTTGAGAAGCTTAGTTAATTTGATATTTGGCTAGGAGTCCGGTGGCACCTTAAAGACTAACAGATTTATTTGGGCATAAGCTTTTATGAGTAAAAACCCCATTTTTTTGTGGGTAAAAACCCCACGTTTGAAGTGTCTTTTTTACCCACCAAAGCTTATGCCCAAATAAATCTGTTAGCCAAATATCAAGTATCAGAGGGGTAGCCGTGTTAGTCTTTAAGGTGCCACCGGACTCCTCGTTGTTTTTGTGGATACAGACTAAGTGTTCCAATATCCTCAGATAAGAAGCATTATAATGAGTGAGATATACGACTGTATTTGATGCTTCCAATATTTTTTAACACCATCTTGTAATTAGAATTATCTGCTTCAGACACATTAAAACCACCAGTGAAATACTCCAGGACATTACTACATTGTGAACAGCTGACCTCTAATATTGGGAAATGATGAAAAATTAGTGGGTCCAGATGTGCCCGTCTTGCCAGTGGACAGATGTTCACTTTACACACCATTTAGGAATCCCCAGTGCATTTGACTACAAGCTGATAAATAAAATGGCTAAATGATTGGGGGAAGTGAAGTTTTATTTTTCAAAGCTCTTCTCCAGTTCTCCCTAAGTATAGACACACACATGCGAAGATTCTGGGAAGAAAAATGCATCACATCACACGTCTGTCTCTCTCAAACTCCAGTCAAGAGCATCTTCATCAACTCAAGCCCATCTGATTTGGAAAAACCCTATATAGAAGAGATAAACCGAGATACCCTCCCTCATGACACAGTTGACTTCCTCTTTCTTTATCAAATCCTAAGCAAGAAATAAGAGCAATATATACAATAATTTGAAGGAACAAAAGCACTCTTAGAAAATGCCCCTCTCTCACTGTCAGCCATGTCCTTAGAAATTTAGCCAGTTCTGAGTTGCCTGCTCCATCACTAAGTGACATCCCTGTCCATTTGTTTTGTTGCTGCAGGAGCTCTTGTCTTCTTGGAGATTATTTTTCCCCTCTATTATGCTTGTCCAATGTGGCACTTATACTTTAATGCTTTATAGATAAAATGGTCTCTGTCAGTCCGCACTTGTCATGCCTGGAGAAGATTTTACTGCATCATAAAACCGTGTAATGCCCCAGTGTTTAAAAAAGATCTATCACTCTATCATCAGGTCTTTATAGTCTCTGCGTACATTTCTTTGCAATGCAAGGATGGCTCCCAGAGCAGAACAGCGACAGAGATAGATGGAGCCATGTCTGCTAATGAATGTCAAGAACTGTGTTCAATTCATACTCAGATATTATTTAACAGCTCCAGAAACTTGTAGAAACACTCACATAATGCCATTAAGAATCATGAAGGGGAAGCGTAACAGAAAGAAAACTTCCCTTTCTTAGCCTGTTAATAGAAGATGGTTGTGCTTGGCTACGGCATTTCTATTTCCCATGTCCTCACAGATCTTCAGAGCTGATGGGAAGCGTGGTGCCGGGTGTACGAGTGACCCGCTCACCAAATAGTGTTTTAACGTGCAGATTTCTATCCTCTTTCCTGTCCATTCATGTGACACCCTTAACCAGTGGCTCTGAATGGTATATACTGGGGTCAGAGTATTCATAAGAGAAGGAAACAGAATCTCTCTCTATGCTTGGGGGAACAATGTACTTTATGACAAGGTCCAGAAACCCTCAGGGCAGCAGGATGCTGGATCCCTTAGCCCTCCAGGCAGCAATGTTCCAGGAGAGTGGATCACAAAAAAGACCTTCCTCCTATTTCTCTGCTTATCTGTTATCTCCTTCCCTGCGTTCTTCTTGATTACAGGATTTGAGACAAGCACAAGACCCAACATTAGCCTTTGGATAGACACACTTTTTCCAAGTTCAAGGATGTTCAGATCCAAGCCCATTGTCAAGAAAGGCCTTAAGATGCATGGTTTGGCTACAGGTAGAGATCAAAGCTTTCCTACATTTCGGAGAAGGATTAAGAAGAGGGTAAGGATCAGGAGTTCTGTATCCAGCTCATCTGATATCCTGACCAGCCTCCTTTCCCTGCCCCCAGACCCTGAAATGCCTCCTGAGGCTGCTGTGGAAGCACACCCAGCTGTGCCAAGCATAGAGATCCTGGGGGGGCCTTAATCCAGCTTGATCACCTATTTTCACACCAAGGGGCACCATGGTAAAGATGAATCAGGTCCATTCTGTATGCATTTGTGGGCAGCCACAGGGCTGTGTGTTAACATGTGCTTCTGTCTCTTGCAGCAGCGCTGAATGCTGATGTCTCATTACCAGGTATGATGGCAGCTAATCATCATTTTCATCTAACCACTGCTGTAGGGTCTGGCTTTGAGACTATACCCCCTGCACGATTTCCATGTGCCAGGTGGCTGTGGGTGACCCGATTACCCAGCGATTGCTACTCAGCCTGGGATTCCTAACACCCTTTCATCTCCATTTGCAGCAGCCTCGCCTCTCATCCTCATTGAGGAAACTTTCAGCCTGCACATGGACATCTGTTCACACAGTACTGAACAATTTGTTGCATTAGATGCTGAAAGTATTTTACTAAGTAGTTTGTTTATGCTCTGTGCTTTGATAACTCTTTTGAATAAACTTCCAGGAGCAGGGCAAGAAAATCGAAGCTGATGGAGGGCTTTTTCTGTGTTCATTTGAACAAAATATTGTTAGCACCTAATGCATAAAGCTCGGTCTTTTCAATACCCCTCTGCCGTTATCCCTCTGATTTAGCAGACAGTTGGTAGAGACCTTTCTACCGGATAAGCAGATTTGATTAATATGCAGTATATCCAGTTCCAGGGTTTTCAGTTACATTGGCCCTCACTTAAGGGGCTCCCTATATCAATCAGGTCACATAGGAACATAGCTGGGAATTACCAGTATGGATCAAACCATTGGTCCCATCTTGTCTGGTGTCAGGTCTCTCATAATGGCTGGTGCCACAAAGAGGTCAAACCCAAATGGAGCCAGATCTTGAAAAAAGTTGAGCACCCACCATGCACCCAATGTCCATAATGGGGCCAGATTACAGAGGGTCCAGAGCTTACGCAAACACGGCCATAACAGAGTATCATGCTCATGTGGAAAGTCTTTTCCCAGCCCCACACAGTAAAGGAGGACAGTATATCTTACATTAGCAGATATTGAAGGTAAAGCAAACAAAGAGAGAGTCTGATTTATTGGTTCAAGCTGGGGACTGGGAGCCAGGACTCCTGGGTTCTGTTTCTAGCTCTTTCACCGACTGACCATGGGGCAAGTCACTTCTGTGATAAATGTAATGCTGTGAAAACAGGGACTATTCAAAAGGCTATTGTATTAATGTTATAAATGTGACATGTGTCTTTATGGGCTTGCTAGGTATTGTATCCCTAGCTCAATTGATAAGATGAAGGATGTTTCCTATGGGCAGGGCACGGAAGTCAATGGGGATTAATTAGTGCAAATCCCCAAAGCTGAAGCAATGCAGGTAACAAGTCTTTTGAAGTTCCCCTCTCTCCTCCCCCAGGGAATAGCATAGACTTGTTTGACTGGATCAAAAAGCCTAAGAAGCCAAAGAGCTCGAAACTGTTCAAAATATCAGCCCTGACTAGAGAGGAGAGTCACTCAGACTCTATCCTAGAATTCTGACAGGTATGAGACCATGACCAAGAAACAGGGCCCTACTGAGGACCTGAAATACTTTGGAGCTTCCAGGGTCTCTACTTGGAAGATGGGTGATGACCTGGGAAGCTAGGGATACATCTGAGCTTTTTTTTTTTTTTTTTGGGGGGGGGGGAGTTTAAATATGTTTTCTCTTAAATGCTTTTCTTCTGAATAAATAGCACACTGCTTTATGAGATCTGGCTGGTCACTAACCCTGTCGTAGCCCTTGAGGTGCTGAACTGAAGTTAGATCTGCTAGGTGGTGATCACAGTGAATAGCAGGAATCAGCAGCCAGCAAGTCCCCACTGGAGGGAGTGAATGGCAAGTTTCTGCCCTGAGAAAGGTGCCAGTTAGAGGCCTAAGACCTAAGGAAACCAGGACCGGGTCAGAAGTGCAGTTAACTCAAGAACTGTGACAGCGTCCCATTTCTGTGTCTCAGTTTCCTCACCTGCAAAGTGGAGATGATACAAGAGAAATACCTAAACAAGGTTACAGGCAGTTGTTTGTGAGGCTTAAATAAACCATGTTTATTTAACCACTTAGAGATCCCTAGATGAAAGCCTGCTGGCCAGATTTTTAGATTAATCAGAAGCCCAGGGCTGCAAAGAATTATGCAGGGAAGTTTGATTATTTACATACGCAAATAGACATTAACTGGTCATTTGCATTAAAAATTGCAGTAACTGGGGCTGATTCTCCAGTGCAGTGCCCTGTCACTTGGCACAAGTGTCAAGATTGCACAAAGGAGTGTGAAAGGCTACACCCTGGTCTGATTTGATGGAGTTATACATCCAAATTGCAGAGATGTCAATGACTGGACAAGACGTGAGGCAGTGGAGGCCCCACGTTAGGATGGCAATTCTGTATGCAACTGAGATTTTGTGGGTTGTTGCTTTTTTATCCTAGCCTAGAAGTAACAGAATATCATTATTAACATCACCCAGTGAAGCAGGCCAGTCAGCAGTGCCTGTTAATATACTTGGAAGCAGGAATAGAGAATGAGGTTTGTACAAGAGGAAGCAATCTGACAGGCACCAGAAAAAAGGAGCCTTATATTTTATAACCTTTCAATTTCCTTTCCTTATCACACATGAAACCCGCTAGCTCCTAATGTCTGACTGGTCACTCTGTTTGGAAGTCTCACCTTCACCTTACCCATATTTCTTGCTGTACTAACTCATGATATGGTCCCCCAATTGCATTCTGTCTGATGTTGACAGCTGACAACAGGTTATCATTTCCAGTGGAAAAAATAAACAAGAGGAAAACATTCACCCACCCCCAGAGATTAGAGGAGATGACTGTCAATCAGGCCTTGTCCGTCAGTATTTCTCCTTCCTTTTTTTTTAATCTCAGAGAATGGAGATTAAGGTTGTTGCCAGCAGGCCGATAAAGGACACAAAACAAATAAAACCTGGCTCTTTTTCTTTGGAGAAAATCATTCTGTTACTGATGGACTCACTGTTCTGTTGTTGCTCATTCCACAGTGATGAGAAGTTCAGCTAGGTTAACAGCAACAAAGATATTGGGCCATGATTCAAAGTAACTTCTTACTACTATAAGTGAGTGGATCACAGTCTGACCTTAATTGACTCGCTCAAGGTCACACAGTAAGTCAGTGGCAGAGTGAGGGACAGACTAGTGACCTAACCACTGGACAATGTTGCTTACTTCAACAACAGGAGAGTTGTGGAGCAGATATGACACCGAAGGAAGGGCATATGGAAGCATGCCCATGGCAGGCACATGTGCACATATAGGTAGGCAGATACCCCAGTCCACTAAACCCATTCTGCACTCTTTCCTCATGCAAATAGTTGAATGTTTTAAGCCCCACACAGATTTCTGTATTTCACCATATTTATCCCCAGGCTTTCAGTGGACACTAATCATTGGGAATTATTTATAGAGTTTATGGGGAATAACACAATGATTTATCAACACCAAAAAGGAAAAATAGCCCAATTTCTCAGCAGAGACTGGGGGAGAGAAATCCTTTGAGTATAAACAGATTGCACTATTTAAACATGAAAATATTTTCTGCATCTATAAAACTTACCATGCCCAAGTATTTTAATTAATCGCAACAGTTGCTATGGAAACCCTCCTAACTCAATTATAGATCTACAAGGAGGTGCAGTGTATTTATGATTGTGAAGCAGGTAGTTCTCGCACTGAAACTAAAGTGGAGAGCAGACACTGAGGAATTTAAAACGTTTTGATGGTCATTATTAGCAGCTATATAACATGGATTTTTGTTTAGCGTTGACTGATTTCTCCCACTCTGCATTCTGCTGAGGGAGGATGCAATGGCAGGTGTGTGTGTGGGGGGGTGGCATCATCAATAGATTTGTGCCAAGCCAACAGAGTAAAAATAGCTGATTTCACTTGACTCTCTCCTGGGCCGATGATGGCTGGGTGGGATGATGATGCAACAAGTGGAGGGAAAAATTGCATTGGAGAGGGGCACCATACCCTTCACAGAAGTGTGGGCCTGTAACTCCGGCCTCGTTAGGTCAGTAGAGAACTTTGGAGACACAGAAAGGATAGGCAGTGTGGCCAACTGGATAGGTCTCTGGACTTAGACATAACAGACTGGGTTCAGTTTCTAGCTCTGCCACAAATTTTGTGTGACCTTGAGCAAGTCACTTAGCCTTCCTTGTGCCTTAGTTCCCCATCAGCAAATTGAGGATTGTACTTTCCCACCTCAGAGGGTTGTTGTGAGCGTTAAAAACAAAACAAAACAAACAAACAAAAAACCCAGTGACTGGGAGGTGCCCAGCTGCTGCAGTGTTGAGAGCTATTTTAAAGTCACTGTTTAGTCTAATAGTGCTGAAGACTGATGATTTATGACTCTCTCATTTCTCTCCTTGAGTACTATAACTTCACCAGCTGAGGATCAAGCACTAGAGCCAAAAACTCAGAAGTCTCATAAAGGCCATATGAATTTGCTATACCAGACTGATCCATTAGCCATGCAGTTCAGTATTCTGGCTCCAGCAATGCTCAATACCAGATGTTTCAAAGGAAGGTGTGAACTTACTGTGCAGTATCATGTTGCAGGGGAAAGGAGGAGGGGAGAAAGAAGGGAGTGGTATTTCTTCCTGACCACAGCCTGTGACTACTTTATTGCCTGGAAACATGAGGATTGGTAACCTTACATCTGTCATGAAAAAATCATCTTGCCACATAAGCTGGCTTTCATTCTCTCCTGTGTATGTGTTGATTTTAGCCTCAATTCTCCGGCATCCTTTGCTGAAACAACAACTTCACCATAGGTCTGTGGCACCATTTATGACAGGTGCTGTTTTTAGTCACTGTTGCATGCTCCCTCTCCCCCCAAAAAGATGGTATCACTTACAGTAAGTATCCTTTTCTCCCAGTTTAGATTAAATGCCTTGTTAGATAGTTCTAAAGGTGTCTTTAGCAAAATGCAGTGATATTTCGTACCTCCTCTGCCCCCATTCTTCAAGGTCATAGACCGAGCCTTCAGCTTGTTTCTTAAAGGTTAAGTGAGAGTTCCAGAAGAGCAGCATGAACTTTGGAGAAGCTTTAAGCATAACAAAAATCAAAACCTTCAGAGAATACAACATTGTTACATGAGGGGTGGTGAATATGAATGATGAATTGGCAGTTGAAAAAGCAGGGCAGAAAATACCAGCCCACTGTCACAAGAGCTACACTTTATCTTCTTTGCAAACACTCTGCTCCCTTTGCATCCATTTTTAGCCTACCCTGCTCTAGTGAACATTATAGCCTGCAGAGCAGGAAGATGCTGGGGGCTTTCCATTTCAGCACAGCTCCCGAGCCCCCTGTGATCATACTCCCTGAAAGATGTGCAATGTTAACTCTTAGGATACTGGCATTTTCCAGACTGGTAGCCATATGGATACTTAGAGAGACGCATAGTATTACGGGGTTGAACATATTATGCTATATTGTTAAAGAGGCACTTTGAGATCAATATTTCAGGGGAAAGTTAAATAGGAGCTTATAATTTTAACCTTTAGAAAAATGTTTTCTAATATTCAGCCTGTATTTTCATCCCGTTATTCCTAGCCCTAAACCTTCAGATTACATAAATTACTGGGTTTATTACAGGGGTAAATGGGTGCAATTTAACGGCCTGTGATAGACAAGAGGTCAGACAAGCTGATCTAATGGTCTCTGCTGGCCTTGAACTCTGATCCTATCAATTATTACAATATATAGTCCATCCTTCCTGTCCACACCCATCAAACACTTGGAAGGAAATTTGGATCTCAAACTAGAGAGTTCCAAAGTATGGATTCCCGGGTGCAATGAGAGCGTCAATAATGCTTTGTCTTTCTTTATCAATTCTCACCCGAAGATCTCAGAGTGCTGTACAATTCCAAAAATAGGTCAATGTAAGACATTTTTTAAAATGAGTAAACTAAGGAAACATAGTAAAATGATTTTCCACTGCCACTAAGTGGAATAGAACAGGAATAGCCAGGAATAGAACTGAAAAGCCTTGACTTTCTGTGCCCACTCTTCAACCTTTGAGGTCCTCATAGAATGTTCCATACAGCTCCACCCCAGTCCTTTACAATGAAACACAAGCAGCATCAGGAGGAATCAGGCAAATGCACATGAGGCCCAACAAAGAATTTAACCATGTTAAATAACACGAGTTATTGATTCATGGAAGCTAATTACATTCTATTTTTTCTTTTCTTAGATGTCAGTGTGATTTCAAAGAAAGTAAAGAACTGGTACACATAGTGCAAATGGGTAATGTGCAAACTTTCCTCATCCATCTTTACCTGACCTGCAAAACTTTCTGCTACTCCAGTCCTGCGCTCCCTGTACAACTCTACCATTGCTCTACAATCCCTGAGCTATTCCAGTCCTGGAGCTCCTCGTCCATAGCTCTACAAATGCATTCCCGCTCTTCTGATCCGCAGCAAACTTCTCTCTTTTACTTCTGGACCTCTGGTTTGTAGGCAGATCATTATGTAGTGGTTATGATATAGGGACAAGTGGAAAAACACCACCAATTCAGATTGTATAGATACGCAAGCTTCCCCCCACCCCTCTAAAATAATGTAAAGACCAATTTTACTGATAATCTATTGGGAACATGGAAACACACATCTGAAAAGCGCTAATTAAAGCAACTATATTTAAAGAAGTTTTTTTTCATAAAAGAATGGAGTGCACGATAGATAAAAAACTGTGGATAATTAATTACTTTTACTATGGGGAAGTGTATAGGGCATTATTTACATAGGCAAATTTTCCACATTGTAGTAAAATCCTTTAAATATGTAGAACAAATGCAAAATTGCTCTAGACTAAAGGGATTGTGTACATCTTGGTGCAAGCATATGAATTCCCATTTATGCTAACAGGAGCTACTGGCATCCATGAGGGGAATAGCTTTCTTGCACACAGTTGCCTGCTATTGTCTCTGAACATTCATGCACTTGAATTTTTTACCGGAAGTTATACACGCAAATGCATTACCCCCTCCCCTCCCTTAAACCCAGAGTCTGTGCATGCAAATGTATTAATTGCCATTTGTATATACAAATTAGTATTTGCAAGTGCATATTTATTTATTTAGATTTTAAAAACATGAAAAGAGACATATCAAAGGATGTAGGTGCTCTAGCTTCATCAACACCACAATAAACATCCCAGCAGCATTACAGTAACTACTTCATGGAACTCAGCCTTCCCCCATTTCATTGCTCTGGAAAGCAAACAGTGTGACTGAATGGAACAGCACTAGACTGAGAGGGTTCTATAAGGCTCTTCACACTGGCCTGCTGGATCACCTTGGGCAAGTCACTTTCTCTCTGCCTTACTTTCCCCATCTATAAAATGGGGATAATCATACTAACCTCCTTTTTAAAGCACTTTGAGATCTATTAAATAAAGATTAGAAATGCTTCCTTCCTGGGTCTGAAATGGTCCGAATTTTGTGACTTTCCAAGTATGCTGCCAAATACCTCTGTTTAGAGAGCTTTGGGAGTAATGATAAGTTCCAGAGGCTGTAGCAGGGTGACACAGGGAGAGAGACATATTTTTCTATTATCAAGGGGTAGCCGTGTTAGTCTTTAAGCTGCCACTGGACTCCTTGTTGTTTTTGTGGATACAAACTAACAGATTTATTCGGGCATAAACTTTCGTGGGTAAAAAACCTCACTTCTGCATCTGAAGAAGTGAGGTTTTTTAATCCACAAAAGCTTATGCCCAAATATATCTGTTAGTCTTTAAGGTGCCACCAGACTCCTTGTCATTTCTGCACATAGAAAAATATCAAGTTCAATTAACAGTAGAGGATGAGTTAAAGTTGCTTTGGAATTTTGACACAATGTTCTCAGAGCAAAAAATTTACAGATTTGATCTTGTGACCAGAAATTACTTGTAGAACCACAGCTTCGCTTTGGATTCTCAGAGTTCAAGACTTTTTTTCAGAGCTTAAAATAATTTCTTAAAAGAAAGAAAAACAACAAGCAACCCCCACCTCCAGAACTTATAGGGGCAGGGGGCTTCAAAGCACAAGAATGCTTTTATGAATTTTCCTTCCATGACCTAGTTTCTCTAATATCTTGTAGTCTAGGTTATTTCAGTCCAAGAAGAGAAACAAAGTTACAGCAAGTATTTACAAGATGTTTTCAAGTATTCAAACTCTATTTTTTTTTCTTGGTCAAAAAAGAGCAGCGCACAGTAAGACAGAAATGTGGGGTCTGCATTGATCTGAAACAGCATGATGCTACCTTTTGAACTAGATGATGTATGCTGCTGACAGTCAAAAGTTGAAAGGCAACTAGCAAAACATCTTTCACTAACAAGGAATCAGAATGAATTGTCCCGGGGGGTGAGGGGAAGAGAGCATGATTCGGAAAGTTCTTAGATGTACATCAATTGTGAATAAGTCAGGTATGTTGGGATTCCAACTGGAGCAGTACTGTGTCATGGTGACCTGATGCTAGGTAGAACATAAGACACCCTCCCAACCTCTTATTACTCAAGAGATTAAAAATAGGATAAAGCGTTTTGCCTTTAGCTCGCTAGTTCCAAGCCAGTCAAGTTAACAAGACTCAAAAATACAATCTGTTGGTGCTTTTATCTAATAGAGTATCCTACCACATAGCAATGAGTACAGCACAGGTAGTTTGCCTAGTCAGTCTATTTTTATGGCCCTCATCACCAATTTCTGAGCACCTTCCAGAAGTGAATTGAGTGACATGTCTAGCATGTGTCTAGTGCGTTAATTCTATCTCTCTTCCTCTCCCCAAAGATAAATTTAATTTTAACTATGAATTTCCATAATTTCAAAGAGCTAGATTTTTTTGCAGGTTTGACCTTGAATCTGAATTTCTCGAGTTTATCAACTAACATTTTTGAAAGGTAATACACATTCTAACCAAATCATAGATGCCTGCCATCTTAACATCACCTTCACAAAGATTTTTGATGTGGGATACTGAATGTGTGTAACATTAACCCTAGTTTGCCCTATATTACTTATGGAGAAAGCAGAAATCTATTGCTCTGTAAACCATGCTACCCTAAAAATGTAGTTCTGAAATGTGCAATCCATGTGGACATGTAAACCGGGGGATACCATCCCATCATCACTAC
Organism: Platysternon megacephalum; assembly: GCA_003942145.1. Lineage (NCBI taxonomy): Eukaryota > Metazoa > Chordata > Testudines > Platysternidae > Platysternon > Platysternon megacephalum. The sequence goes on from QXTE01000071.1 coordinate 4,929,201, forward strand.
TTCATACACAAAAATGAACTCGTGTTTTGTTATATTTTTTAAATGGAAGTCTTAGCAAAGCTCCAAATCATGCCAGGGATTGAAGCCTCCTGTAGTGGTGTCTATATGGCCAGACATTATAGGGGACAATATGTGCAAAAATCTTGTGCCAACACTGCATCATTCTGCACATGTTTTTGTTCTGGAGGGTAGAGGGTTTAAGGCTCCAGGAGAGAGAATTTGGTACCCTTCACCAGCCCCTTTCACTAAAAATGGAGGTAAACCTGGATCTGTCTAACTCCACTAATAATTAAAACTTCCATTGAAATGAATTTAGCATAGGAACAGTACCCAGCTAAACTTTAAAGAGTCTGCAGTCTACAATACACACAATAGCTTTCACAATGCCATGTTCACTTTAACTCAAGGTCAGTAACTAGCATTGTCGTGACTGCTTCCTCATTGCCCCTGGCTCATTTTGTCCCTTTTATGTCTTTTAGATAAATACCGTTTACTAGCTTAAATATCCCTAAAGCTAATGCATTTTAAAAAATGCCTCTCTATATAATGGATGAATCTTCCCTTTCTGAAGATTAAATGAATTTAGATCTGGTGAAAAGGTCTAGATTAACAATCCTAGAATTTGCAAGTGCTGAGTTGCCTTCCCCATAATGGGCTATACCATCTAAGCATTTAGAGAGAGCTTGGTAAAAAATGTTTCTATCAAACTCCTTTTTTGATGGAAAATACCCTTTCAACCAAGACAAAAATTTTCACAAAAACATACATTTTGGTCAAAGATTTTCAAAGTAAAATTTCAAAATTTTGCCCCCAAAAAAAGTTTCACTTGAGCACAAGGGGAAAAACTTCTACTCAGTCTAAAAACAAAACAAAACTTTTTTCCACTGGAAAAAAATTGGGAAAAATAATAGCTTTTTTTCTCCCCAAAATATTTTTTAATTGGAAAGCCTAATATGTAATGCAAAATTGAAAATAAACAAAAACATTTTAAATTTATTTTGAAAGATTTCACAGAGTAGGACTACCATTTTTCAGCCAGCTAGACATTTGTGCATAAAACACTCATCACCATGGTATCTGAGTAGAAAGATGCAAGCTGTTAAAAGGGAGTATCAATGTTAAATATCTACCTCCTCCTTTCAGCCTTACTGGGGGACACAAAAAACCAATCCAGCAAGCTCAAGACTGAGGACCCATTTAATGCAGAGATAACAAGTCATGGCTTCACTCACACAGAGACAGAGGGTATCAAATCCAGAATTTTCAGCACCAAACATACCACTTGAACTACAGAAAATTCCTTTTGCTGCAAGAAAGTAAGAGGCTTCACACGGCCATTGGGACCAACCATTAGATTGATCCCTGACCACAGACACTAGGCCAGCATTTTACATATACACCCCAATGAATGAGCTTCTCCCAAATATTCCAGAGTAGTTCAAATCCCATCTGGGGTCCCATTTCATAAGGAACTTGGGGACTTCAGGCTTAAAAGCACAAGCTCCTGCCACTTTAGCTAAAGGAGAACTCCCCTTAACCTATAAGAAAGCAAAGTCTCTAGAATCATAGAGGTCAGACAGTTGGATCATGGTCACATCCTTAAGCCAGGATAAGACATCAAGGTTGGGCTTTGCTTTAGACACATCTGGATCTTTTCTAAACTATCTTTAATTAAAAGAATCATTTTTATGTTGTTGTTGTTGTTCTAATTTTGCACTCTTTAGACAACACTGGTAATTGGGCATGATTTTTTACCTCAGCAGCATTTGTGGAAGCCATATCTGATAGGGAATTAGTCCATGCCTTACGAGCACGGAGGCAGTCTCTGAGGGCCTGGATTTATCAGGGTTAGTTTAGCAGCTAGCTCCATTACAGCACATTATACATGACTGGACGTCTCTGAGGACACAGAAAATGCTGCTGAGGAATTCCAAAGACATCCTGCTAGAAGACACATTGAGAGAATGGCATTTTGTTTTCTTCATCATATTATGGCTTAAGCAATTTAAAATGACAGATCTAATCTGTTGTAGGGATCAGCCATGGTGTTCAGTTTATTTTTGCAAGTTCAGGGATGACTACCGCTATATAATTTTTCCTCCTCCCTGTTGGTGAATTCATCTACAACATTAGGATCATCGCTAGGAAGGAAAGTTGAAGAGACTCGGGACTGTTTGCTTTAACCGAAGAAACATGATAGAGGTATATAAATTAATGGCATAAGTGAAGGTAGATCAGTCACTTCCATTCCCACTATGCATGGACAAAGGACAGTCAATGGAACTGAAAGGCAGCAAATTTGAAACTGAACAAAGGAAATATTCTCTCACCCCATGGACAACTGACCCGTGGAACTCATTGCCACAAGCAATATATCATTGAGATACCAAGAATTTAGCAGGATTCAGACAAGTATTTCATAGTTTCATAGAATTTAATGCCAGAAGGGACCACTGGATAATCTCATCAGAGCTCAGTTTTTACACCTTGGACATTTATATAGACAACGGGAACACCCACAACAATAAGAGCAATGGGCATTTTTTAAAAGCTTGCTTCAAGGCATAAAACAGCTTCTAAGGATTTGGAAGATATTTTCCTGGTGAGCAGGTCTTTTCCATAATTGCACCTTCCCATGAAATATCTGGCGCTGGGAATTCCTTGGCACAGATTACTTGATTAGATAGCAGATGATGTCATAAATGGCAATTCCATGTTCTTTCAGAAATAGTTCCCTGAACCAAAGTGAAGGAGGAGTTATGAATTTACACCCCATTCTGAGAAACTGGCTGGCAATAAGTCTCAGTCAGGGAAGAAACTATCTTCCCCTTCCCCATCCCCTTCACTTGTCTTCCCATGAAAGCTGATAATTTCAGCAGCTAGCAGAGGTCCATACTATTGTGTCAAAACTGAGGGAAAGAGATGCAAGAGACTCACAGAGTTAGTTATTATAACACTCTGCTTGAAGGGGGAGGGGAGAAAAAAAAAGAACAGTTTGGATTTGGAACTGAAAACTCCATGAACATCTGGGCTGGGGGTGACCCTTACTATTCAGTGCTCCAGCTAAAGACTTCTCCACTGTGAAATAACAGAACAATGAAAGGCACATATGACAGAAACAGCTGTGTGCTTTTTTGATAAGAGTAAATTTCTCCTCTTGTATCCAGCACAGAATATTTTGACTCCAATTTTTTCCTCTCCCTGTCCTCCCACAAAGATCAGACTCAGAATACACCCAGCTAACCTTTAGCGTTGATATAACACTTTACCTCTTCCAGCTCCTTTGCAAACAGCTAATTAAGCCTAGCATCTCTCTGATGCAGTAGCAAAGGTAATATTCCTATTACTGGAGATGTGGCTCTTCTTCCTAATTGCAACTTGTACAGTACATTTTATAGGGCAGATCCTCTAAATCAGCATATCGCCATTGAAGTTCAAATGCATCTGTCTAAGAATATATACAAGATGATTAAGACAAGTACAAAATCAAGTTTTCATGTATTTTATATTCTACCACATGGCTTGGGAAAACAAAGATGCAGATTCCTGGGAATGCAGTGAGTGCTACTCAAATATTATCCTGGATCTTGGGACATCACAACCTTCACAAAGGTATATTAGTCAGGACACTATCTGTTCTTTTTTCTTTATCCTCTGTTTTATTAAAAAATTCCATGGAATCAAACCCCTGGTGGTGGATGATAGAGTAGAATTTCATCATCTCATCTATACCAACAGTATTGCATTGCAATATCAAACTTTGGGTGTGAACCCCACTCTTTGAACCCAATGCTGGACTCTGAATTTTTATTTAGTAGAGAATTAAATGTTTAGACTTAAAAATATTGCTCTGCATAAGCAGCAAAGGGAATCTAAGCAAAGCTAGTAAATAATTGTACAGGAATCATCTCAAGCATAGGAAAAACAAAGGAATTTGTTGCTAGGATCCTATAGTAAATGCTGAATAACTGGGCAAGGAATTGTTGGGCACGAGTTGACCTTATTACATATGAACAGTTCATCTATAATGCATTTAACTCAAGTTCTTCTTGTTCTCATGAATTAACTGCACTCTAGTGGACTGCCACTGAGAACTTGTTTGGGAAAATAGCTCCAATAAAAATCACATCAATAATAACACCTCCAAACCATTTAACAACCAGGAAATGCTTAACCAGTGATTTTCTTATCCTTCTCTTGTCAGAAAATCTTAAGGAGATATAAACATTCCACAATTATATTTTTAAATACAGTGCATTTACTACATTCAAATAAAGGAAAAGAGCTATATGATTGAATATGATTTCTTCTTTAGATTTAGAACATAATGTCCTTATATTTCTTAATTACTCCACTGGAGAAAATTTTATCTTAATGACTGTTCATGACAGATGATATCGCATTACAGGTCTGTTGTGAATCTTACTTAAAGGAAGGTGATGGGAACACTAACCTAACTTAACAATAGTTTTAAAAAACTAGTTAGGCAAATCTATATAAAGTGGTATTCCAGTGTTCATTTCATTATTTTTACAAGATCTCCCAGTGGGATCATGATGTATTACTGTTTATATTACTGAAATAGGGGACCCATTGTGTTAGGTGCTGTATAAATATATAGTAAGAGACAGCCCCTGTCCCAGAGAATTTAGAATCTAAGGTCCCAATTTAGAAAACCACTTAAACATGCTTAATTTTAAGCACATGTTTAAGTGCCGTTGAAATCAATCCTTTCCTGAATCGGTGCCTGTGTTTGTAAGTATTGATTGAGACAGGGTTATCATCCAGGCTTCATAGTACTTTACAGAATTACAGAGCATTTCTACATAGTATTTACAACATATCACCAAACACTGTAATTTACCCAAATGTAGGGTAATACATAACAGCTGTTCCTAGATTCAGAGATTCCCAGGTCGGAAGGGATCATTGTGGTCTGGCCTCCCGTACAACACAAGCCATAGAGTTTCCGCAAAATAATTCCTAGACCATATCTTTCAGAAAAAAATCCAACCAATTTAAAAATTGCCAGTGATGGAGAATCCACCACAAATCTTGGCAAATTGTCTCAGCAGTTAATTATCCTAAATGTTAAAAATTTACATCTTATTTCCAGTCTGAATTTCTCTAGCTTCAACTTCCAGCTCTTGGATCAGGTTATGCCTTACTCTGCTCCACTGCTAGATTGCCCGTGTAGGTACTTATAGACTGATCATGTCACCCCTTAACTTTCCCTTTATTAAACTAAATAGACTTGAGGAGTTCAATCTATCACTAGAAGGCATGCTTTCAAATCCTTTGATCATTCTCGTGGCTCTTCTCTGAACCCTCTCCAATTTATCAACATCTTTCTTGGATTGTGGTAACCAGAACTGGACACAGTGTTCCAGCAGTGGTTGCACCAGTGTCAAATACTATTTTATAGTGCTTAGTAGCACTATCCTACACAACAAGTGTGTGTGTGCGGGGATGGGGGGGAGGGGCTGGAATGAATACCGTAGATAATTAAATACTTTAAAAGTGGGATTTGTATAGGTTTTAATTACTCAAGTGATAGGGTTAATATTTCCAGTCTCTATGAAAAGGACCATGGTTTGTTTAGGCATCTCCACATGCATGATCCCCTAGCACCAGGCTAGGATAACAATTCAATATGATGCCATGGGGAAAGAGTACCACCTGCTGAATCATCAACACAACGTCCTTCTGTTAGCTAGGATTGCTTTGGAGTTTTCTTATTCAAGTTACTGGCTAGGCTTGACCTTATTGGGCATGTGAGATCTGATGAGATTTTAGCCTGTGTACTATGGTGCTGAAGAAGTGTACTTAACCTGCTTTTGCTATTAAATTTCTATACTTCAAGACCACGTTAGTATCAAAGCATGAATAATGACTTGAAGAGGTGAATTAAAACTTGATGGTGTCATGCAAAGCAAGCCCCCACCAGCTTACAAAGTTGTTTTTTTGTTTGGTTTTTACACTTGTGCACTACCACCAGCAGCTAAGGAACATCAAGCAGAAATCTGCAGTGATCAGATGAAGTGGATTTCATTCGGCTGAAAGATTCCAGATTGTCCTGGAGACCAAAGTCCTCTGTTTAGACAAAGCAAATGCAGCAGCAATCCATGCACTGTCCCCTCCTCCCTTATATATACAGACAAGCAAAGGTGCTTCAGCTCTCCCTGTCCATTCAAGCCATTGGTGTCTAGGTTGAGAGTAAGGTTCCAATTGTAACCTGTTTTCTAGTAAATGGCCTGAGCCCATGTTAAGTCATTTAAGCAGTCATCAGGTGGTAAAAACTCCCAACCTCTACCTATCTAGGATCAGATTTGAGGTGGTGATTTCGAATGTTAAAGCCTCTATATAGTCCTTTACCAATAACTAATAAGCACTGTTGTCTGTATTGCTATTTGTTTGTGGATGCTATTCAGTAAGTCATATTTATTTATTCTTGTTAAAAGGAGATTTCAAGCCATTTTCTATTTCTACTCCAAATAGATTATTGTCAAATGATTATCTGGATGAACGAGTTCTAAATGGACTGCTTTGTTCATTCATTACATCTTTGTTTGCATTCATTGCTTTGCCGATGCTTTCCCCAGTGACTGTTAAGATGCAGTGACAACTGGGGTTAAATTTTGTGCATGCGGTTCCTAGAACTAGGCCAAGCAACGTTTATTATATGCTGCAGTTAGGAAAGACAATGGGCACCAGACAGCTAAGAGAGATCCTCTAACATCCAGAAATTCCTGAGCAAAGAGGAATATAGTTCAAACCAGTGGTGTTCAAAATGGGATCGCCTGGGAAGAGCGGTCTGGTGATATATGCTGACTTCTTTTCTTGTTTCCAGCTGCTACATTGCATTAAAAGATGGTTAAATGGTATTAAATACTTTCCTACTATTACTTTCCTTGTCAAAGTGTTGTAAGCTGCCACAGGGACGGATATACAATTGGCAAATGGGAGGGAAGGCAGTTCAGGAAAATTGCAAGTAGGATCAAAAAGGAGACATACTTGTAATATATCTTAATGGGAAAAAAGAGTCTATTTTGTATGTGTTTTCCATCTGCCACCCCCTATATTATTCATTTATGTAAGAAAATAACTGGTATTGTCAATTCTGTTTACTGATCATGAAAAAATTAGTAACTAAACACAGATGATTTTTTCAGGTCATAACTGGCACTGGAACTGCTTGGGGAAAAAATGCCCATTTCTTCTGGGATTTGTTTTCATACCCCGATTTTAGACCCAAGAGGCCCAATTCTTCTCTCGTATACTGGTGTGAATCAAGAACAATTCCATTATAAGCAGTGGAGTTATGCCAATATAGAACCACTGCATTCCAATCATCAGAGCAAAGATGTTTCAGACAGTTCAATTAAGTTCATCCAAACAGGAGCCGGATACTGAACCATTGAGGTTTATATGCTAGCTTTTGAAAGGGGGATGATGATGGCTCTCTTGGTTTACTTGTGTTTGATTGAATGTGCTGTGCTGTAAGACCTACCCCCTACTAAAACAACAGTTTGGTTCTACCCCTGTGAATAGATTGCACAGTGGTGGTTTCTGGGTAAGCCCCGGGTTCACTTTTCACAGCTGGTTAGTTATCAGCATGGATCCTACTCAATGAATCATTCCTCACTTTAGAATCCAGCATTCTCTCCCCTTCCCCACCCATAAGCACAAGCCATGACAGGCAAGAGTGAAACCTGACCACAGAAAATCAATCTGTGGTCCAGCTATAGTTAGATTGAGTAAATAATGAATCAAGACATAGACAAGACTATATCTGGAATTGCTTCACACTTAAAGATTTGTCAAGCACGCAGTTTAAATTGTCTCCTGAAGTACGGCTTGTAATTTAGTCTAATACACTTAACACTTTCATAAAATTAACCTTCTTGGCTTTAATATTGAACCGCAAGAACAAAGTCAAAACATTAAATTATCCGCATTCATATAAACTGTTTTTTCTACTTCCTGCTATTTAATGGGTAATGGTTTCAGTTCCACACACTGATAAATTGCAGTTTGAGTCCAATAAGCCCCTTTCAGGACCCAAATAAGGAAGACTGTAGATACTGTGGAATGCAAAGAATTAATTTTTATATGGTGCCTTTATAGTGACGGTATCCCAGAGTGCTTTACTATAATAAGCTAAACACTGATCGTGCAGTCAATATATATAAGCAACCGTGGAATCCTTTATAGAATCAGGGATATAGTTCACACAGAGTATGTGTGAGTGAGTGAAGAGGCCAGAGAATCTCCTACTTTCACCAAGACTAAATACAAACGTGTAAGGTTGGATATCAATCTGTTTCTACATCATCTTTTCTTCTATTTGCTTCCCGCCTGTATAAGCTTCCTCCTCATGCCCCCAGATATTTCTTGCCAGCTGCCCATGTGCCTACCAGTTGGAAGCACCTAGTCCTTTGTTATATTGTGTCATGCATAGGAGCTGAGTAACCAAGAGTAGGAGTAACAAGTTCTGTGTCATTGTTCTAAATCTATGCGCAGCAGGGCTCGCTTCTGATGCTAATCTGCTGTCTAGATTTAGAATCCTCTCTCACTTATCTTTTGAAATAAATGCCTATCTAATGCCATACACGAACAGTATAAAACCCGCATGGGGGGTGTTTGTCGTGTTCTTCCCAGATTCTGCTAATATGAGATTTGTGCATTACTTCTGCCTCCAGAAGGCAATTTTGCCATTAGTGAGGCTAGCAGAGAAGACAATTTACAACCAGCCTTCCCCGAAGTTTAAGTGTGTTCAAGATCTGGGAATTTGCTTTGGGTCCTAGATTACTTAGCCCAATGTTTCTCAGCCTTTTCAGGCTGGTGATCCCTTACTCAACGTCAAAAATGTTCACAACCCCACATACATTTAGCATAAAAGTAAAAGTAAAAAAACATATTCATGATAAGCCTGTAATGTGTGTTTTGAGAGGTTGACACTGAATACTTGGCCTTGAAGAAAAAGGGTGTGCAGGGATTGAGATTTTCTTTGCTTTAGATGTATTGAAAATTTTCAACACCTTGCAACTCACTTGATTGCCTTTTTGGACCTTCCTGGGGGTCACATGAAATGAGAAATCCTGGCTTAGAATAATGGGGTTTCAAATCATGATTGAGGTGCACGGGTGCTACTATAATATCAATACTACTATAATGTACAACACTGTTTTTGAAGTGGACCCGAGAGAGAGTTCTGTGTCGCTCGAAAGCTTGTCCCTTCTACCAACAGAAGTTGGTCCAAATATTACCTCACCCATCTTGTGTCCCTCCCTCTTTTTAAAATCATTTTACACAAAAATAAAACAAAACCCCACAAGCCTTTCTTGGATGTTTTCACTTCCTGTCTTATGCTAGGAAAAGAAGTGGAAATACCATGAAACAGACTATTCTGGAGTAATTTCTGATTCTGCCAAACTGGTATTATTGAAAATCCCAGGAGTAAGTGTTAGATATCCAGACTGATTTCACATCCAATGAGATTTTGGATAAGCCCCCAAAAACATCATTGCCTATCTGGCCAGAACTGATCCACTAAAACTTGAAATTAACCCATCTTTGGTCTAGAGTTGGTTTTAAATTTGATTATTGTAATGTCCCATAGTTGTTGCCCCATGTCAGAATATGAAGAATCATCACCATATCTTACAATTATATATCAAGTTCCACTCAGACATTACCGACAACAAGATTAAGTTAGGGCATCCAATTTACACGTCTGAACAATGCTTTATGGGTGCATAAAAGGGTCAGAGTCACATGGCCTATCACTCAACTACTTGTGTCTCTGGGATGGACCATTCCTCACCAGCAATGCTACACAAGGTTCCTGAGAGAGGATATGAAGGAATGACTCATTCATGTGGAAGCTACAGTGGGAGACTCAGTAGACAGATTGTACAGTAACTTCATTTACTCTTATTTTAATATTTAAGCTGTAAGAAAAAGTTTGAAATACAAACGAAAAGTCATCAGCTGTTTTCTCCAGAGAGTGAATGCTGAAGGAAATAAAAACCAGTTTAACAACTTCCCTCTGATAAAGGCTGCAGCAGGCATTGTTATTCCAATCTCTACCTGCTTGTCTAATGCAGCATGGAGGGACATCGCTTCAAATTGAATTGTGTATTATCCAAAGAACACAGGACATCTTCAAAGGGGAGAGTTTGGCGATATTGTAATGTAATAATGTGGTTTTGAAGTTTGCACTGAATGAATATAGAAGTGGGAGCATTTATTGGAGATGTTGATTGGCATCTGGTGACCCTTTGGAAACCACTCCAAGAGACCAAAGAAACACTGGTTATTGGTCCTCCATGAGTCTTGATGAAGTATTTCTAGGAGTTTTAAGTTGCAATCATAGAAGTACTGCTTTGTAAGTAATGAAAGCTACTCCGTGGTCATTGTTATTCAACTCCATCACCTGCTATTGTCTGCAAGCTCAAATTGGCTGTCTCATCTATCAAACGTACCCTTCCTACATGCTCTCTATCTGTATAAGCAAGGAAGCATATAAAATTATCACTTCACCAAGTGTTTTGTGAGGGTGCTGCTCTGATCCTGAGAGCATCTTTTTTTTTTTCCTTCTCAGCAGCTGTAGGCTGTTCTGCATCTGACTTTTCAATAGTTACTACAGTAGGAGTGAAGCCCCAAGCTTTAGAGGTGGAAGGGTTTTGGGTAGCGTTGTTTTGTTTCCTTGTATGTGTGTGTCTCTGTGTCTGTGTTTGGAGGTTTAATACTAATTCTCTTTTCCTCTGATGCCTATGACAATATAATGTGCTCTAATTGGATCTGTTATACAAGAAAAAAGCACTGAAGAGGTGCTATGGAATTATAATACAGCACAGGAGCTGTGAAATGATTGTTTAATACCAAAAAAAAAACCCCAAAAAACATTAAATAAAACATCCCCAAAGTTCCTTGAATGCTTTGTGCTGTTTGGGATGGATGACAAAAATATTGGTAGCGAAAGACCCTCTCCCTTCCCCCACATTCCGACAATGCCACAAGCATGACGTAGGTCTACAGGATTTGGCTATGCCTTGGGAGTCTCTTTCTTTGCTCAGTGCCCATGTGAGACTCCCACGGCTATCTGAGCAACAGGGATGCTGGGAGGGACAGTGGGTGAGCCCGGGTAGTTCTTGATTGGAGCACTGGCCAATGGGACCAGGAAATGAGAGGATGATCCACTGGGTACAATACTTCCCCCCACCCCGACCCCCACCCCCTTTGTGGGCTGTGCAGTGGCTCAGTCATGGCCCACATGGGCTACACAATAGAATCAAGGAGCCCAGATGTACAGCGTTGTGCACCCAACCTTTAGGCAGCGGGTGGATTCCTACCCGCACACGTGTCCCCTGCACAAAGAACATTTTACCCAAGGTTTGAACAAGAGATGCAAAATTAACCTCATGCCTGTAGCTCCTCAGTAACTAACATCCAGAACCCTGGATCAGTTTCACTCAGACTGGTGCAACGAACGAACAACTCGTGGGGTGAGAGTGATCATCAATAACGAAAAAAAAAAAGAACTTAACTTGATGCAATCAATGGGTGAAAAAGCAATGGGTGAAGCAGAACGTATATTTCATATTCATTCCTCCCCCTTCCCCTAAAGCAGGGAAATTACAGGAACAGATGTAGACTTCTAGAAAGCAAATGAATCAATGGGCAGCTAAATTATACAACCCATAAAAATCAATGGAACCCTAAGATTTTCAAAACCCTGCAAATAATAAATAAAGCAGAACCATATTTAGGGATTGCCTTGATCCATGTCCTGTGCAGTGCTCAGGCACATTGTTGGCACATTACCAAATAAAGAATGACTGTACAAAAATAATAGTCAGCAATACAACTGTCCAGAGCTCACATCCCCCAAGCTTCTCTTTAAATGCCAAATATCCTCAATACTTACAGTCATCTGTCATACAGCTCAGTGTCTCTGACTGCATCACACTTGTCGTCTTCCTTTCTCTTGGAAGGACCATTTTACCAAAACTATCATTGGTTTCTATTGGGACTAAGATTTGATCCAACTGCATATGCCTAGCAGTACGGTCCTCTGATGCTAAGGACCTATCTCCTCAATCCTAACATCTGACATGGGGAGCTCAATGCTCCAGCATTTATATTTAAAATTGTGTCCTCTTTTTGTAGCTGATTGGTTTTTCAGGAAAAAGGGAGAGGGAAGACAAGACCTGCACCATAAACAACCCAACTGCAGTAAAATTAATGTTTATTGTATTTATAGAATGCATTATTTATGCTGTTTGGTCACACAGTTTCTGGAAAAAGAAATCACACCATATGTCAGTGGCTTTATTTCATTCCCATTCATTTGTAACAATGTATTTCTTTGGTTATCACGATCTCCCAAGTCACTGTGGCCCTAGCAAAGCATTTAAGCATTGATAAGTACAAAGTAATGCACACTGGAAAAAAATAATTCCAACTACACATTCACAATAATGGGTTCTAAATTAGCGGTTACCACTCAAGAAAGATCTTGGGGTCATCATGGATAGTTCACTGAAAATATCTGCTCAACATGCAGTAGCAGTCAAAAAACTAACAAACGAGAAAAATATCATCATGCCAGTATATAAATCCATGGTATGCCCCCCCCCCCCCCACACACACTTTGAGTACTGTATGCAGTTCTGGTTGCCCCATCTCAAAAAAGATATTTTAGAATTGGAAAAGTACAGAGAAGGCCAACAAAAATGATTAGAGGGCTGGAACAGCTTCCATACGAGGAGAGATTAAAAAGACTGGGACTGTTCATTTTACAAAAGAAATGACTGAAGGGGGATACGATACAGGGCTATAAAATCATGGATGGTGTAGAGAAAGTGAATAAGGAAGTGATATTTACTCCTTCACAGAACACAAGAACCAGGGATCACCCAATGAAATTAATAGGCAGCAGGTTTAAAATAAATGTAAGGAAGTACTATACACCTCTACCCCGCTATAACGCGACCCGATATAACACGGGTTTGCATATAGGGCAGTAGCAGTGGGGCTCCGGTGGCGCTTTAAAGGGTCCGGGGCTCCGGCTGCTGCGGGGAGCTCCGGGCCCTTTAAATCGCCAGCCGAGCCCCGCTGCCGCAGCCCCAGGGTAGTGGTGGCAGGGCTCCGGCAGTGATTTAAAGGGCCCGGGCTCCCGGCAGCGGCCAGAGCCCGGAGCTCTTTAAATCACTGCCGGAGCCCTGCCGCTGCTACCCCAGGGCTGCAGCAGTGGGGCTCCGCCGGTGATTTAAAGGGCCTGGGTCTCGCCGCGGCCGGAGCCCCGGGCTCTTTAAATCACTGCTGGAGCCCTGCCACTGCGACCCCGGTATAACGGCGTTTCACCTATAACGCGGTAGGGATTTTTGGCTCCCCACGACCCCGTTATATTGGGGTAGAGGTGTACTTCACCCAACGCACAGTCAACCTGGGGAACTCGTTGCCAGGGGATATTGTGAAGGCCAAAAGTGTAACAGGGTTCAAAAAAGAATCAGAAAAGTTCCTGGAGGGCTATTGGCGATTAGCCAAGATGAGACAAGGAGGGTGACGTAATATCTTTTATTGGACCAACTTCTGCTGGTGAGACAGACAAACTTTCGAGCTTACACAGAGCTCTTCTTCTTCTGAAGAGCTCTGTGTAACTCAAAGACTTGTATCTCTCGCCAACAAAAGCTGGTCCAATAAAAGATATTACCTCATCCACCTTATCTCACTAATATTCTGGGACCAACATCGCTACATCAACACTGCATTAGCCAAGATGGTCAGGGACGCAACCTCATGTTGTGGGTGTCCCTAAACTTCTGACAGCCAGAAACTGGGACTGAATGATTAGCATCTTGCACTGGCCACTGTCAGAAAACAGGATACTATGCTAGATGGACCATTGGTCTGATCCATCATGGCCATTCTTATGTTCTTATGTGTTTAACTTTAAACACATCAATAGTCCCATTGACTTCAATGGAACTAAATGAAGTTATTCTTTAATTTAATTTATTCTCACCTACCTCCCAGGATTGTTGTAAGTACAAAGTTGCTAACTCTCACAATTTTGTTGACAATCTGATGATAATTTGTGTTTTTTCTTAAACCCCCGGCTCCTGGAGTCATGTGAAAATATGAGCTTCAGCTTTCATTAAAAAAAAACAACAGTTTATAGCCCACATGGCTGTGGAGAATAGCTTGAAAACTCAACACAAGTGCTCCCTTAAGGCTCAGAAAGCAGAGACAAATTAAAAACACTCACAATGTAATATACTTTTTTTCCCAAGATCTCATGGTTTTGAGGTGCATGACTCATGATTTTTGGATGTTCGGACTCGACAATACTGTAAGTATTATCCCCAAGTTACAGATCAGAAAAATGAAGTTCAGAGAGGTTAAGTAAATTGCGTAAGGTCACAAAGGGAATCTCAGACACAGCCGGGAAGACATATTCCCTGTCCAGTTCCTAACCCACTAAACCAGGGGTCCCCAACGTGGTGCCCGTGGGCACCATGGCGCCCACTGGGGCATCTTAGTGCGCCCGCGTACTGGCTGGCAGACAAGCATCCGCCAAAATGCTGCCGAGAAGCAGTGTCATCCAGAGGCGTCGCCGCTGAAATGCCGCTGATTTTTGGCGGCATTTCGGTGGCGATGCCTATTGACGTTGCCTCTTGTCGGCGGCATTTCGGCGGATGCTCGTCCGCCGCCACGGTCCTCCGTGGCTTGTCGTCTGGTGCCCGCCAGACAAAAAAGGTTGGGGACCACTGCACTAAACCATCCTTCCTAAAGGAGACAGGGTATTACGAGAGTGCTCTATGTCTATAGATATGTAAATAGCTCGTTACTAAAGTGCCAGTAAATGGGGCTCAAGAGCAGATATTATAGAACCTATAAAACTTCTTGTTGTGCACTACAAAGGGCTTCTTTTGTGCAGCTCTTAACAGGGGGCAGGGAAGATGCAATTATACTGCTACATGAAAAGGGAAAACTCCCATAAGGACGCAGATTCAGCCAGGGTACCTTTGGAGAGACCTCAGCCTCTCTCATGCTACAGCCCATGTGCACTGCCATTAAAGCAATGCACATCCACATCTCCTGAACAGGTGGATGTGTGCTATAGAAGCACGTGACTGGTTCTATGTCTGCAGTACATTTTATCCCAAGGGTAATTTATTTTACACACAGGTGGGTTTTTTTGTTTTTAACTAGCTGTTTTTGATATTAGCAATAGGCAGGATCTAAACACAACGAAAGAATACACATTCACAAGGGGTAATGAGGTGGCATGAATGTCATCTGGATGATGATGTGCACTCACTGTGAGAAAACATGGTGAGCACTGGAGGATGCATCGAAATGGACTGGGACTCCTTTTAAAGGTTAGTGAGGTGTTTTCACTCTCTGCTCTGTCTCTGGTCTCTCAACAAGCAGAAAAGTGGATGACAGCATTTAAGTCTTTTCACTGCAGATGTTCTCGCTTCCCCTCAACTTCTTGTCCTCGGAGACTTGGATTTAACATGCCTGGGACTCTGCATTTACCCATAAAAAAATGTGGCAGAGTCACTTTTCTCGAACCCCATGCATGTTATTGCAGCAAAAATAGAGGCCCAGAAAATGATTATCATCTAGCTAAATAGCGGGGAAATGAGCAGGCTTTAATAAATGCCATCTAGCTGGTGATAATCCGTCCTGTTTGCCACAATAATGGGTGGTTCACTAGCACAACTGCCTGAATGGTTTTGCCTGCCCAGTTAGCGATGTTCACTATTAAATTAGTAACGCCTTTTACATCATTAATATTTATATCGATGTTGCTCCCACCAACCTCCCCCATTCTCAAATCTTCACGCAGGTAACCTGACAATGATGGAATATATTACATGGTGTATATGACGATGTTTTTACCTGCATTGTAATTTAAACTCTTCAGTCTGCAGAGTATTTTGGGAATCCTTCAGGATGAAAGATACTAGAACTTTTAGAGCTTTACATTTTCAAAGCTTCATACAGCCAAATATTTCTTCATGACATTCCCTGGGAAGCAATTCCTGCTTATCATGTATATTGTCTATATTGTGATTCACACCCTGTGAGGTAGGGGACATATTAGGCCCATTTTACAGATGAGCAAGCTGAAGCTCAGAGATGGACAGGCTGTCTATCTCTGAGCTTCAGCTTGCTCATCTGTAAAATGGGCCTAAGATGGCAGGACAGGTCACTGGCAAAGCTGGGACTTTAATGCTGAACTCTCAGTCCCATCCTCTAATCCCAGATATCATCTGTCAATGAAATCTCATGTGTACTTCTACTAGGGAGAGGGCTCTCTCTTCTGGAAGGATATAAATGTATATATACTCTGTGTTCTCAAAGCAGAAGTAGGATACCCCAGTTCCATTCTAGTAACCAAGAAGCTATATTAGTCTAGACGCACCTTCCTCCAAATTAGGATAAACTAAATATAACTTAGCCAAAATATTGCCTAGCGCATTACTAATTAAAAAATAATAAATCTGCCTAGGTATTTATACAACACATCACTGTGACATCTCTGTGACATTATGGCATTGCAACGAATGCATTTTGCCCCACTACTGCCTATCCCATCGTAGATAATGGACAGTCAGGACTCCTGGGTTCTACTCCTGGCTCCACTACTAACATGCTGTGTGAAATGTGGGTCAGGCACTTTGTGCCTCGTTTTCCCCTTCTCTGTACGAGGGATAATGATACCAATTCGCTTTGAGTAAATTGCTTGAGTTCTATGGACTGTCTACTATGTTTGTACAGCGCCTTGCACAATGGGGTCCCAACCTTGGCACTACTGTAGTAAACATGGTTAACAATATGGAGCAATAGGAGACCTAAGCATTAATATTATTATTAAACATCCACAAGAATTGGATTCTGGAAATCATATCAGCCTTTCAATATTGGCTCAGCTTAGAGGGTTTGCTCCTGTCAAAGGTTTGCTGCATCTTTTGTTTGTTTGCCTGGTTCCAAAGTGACTTTTTTTGAAACTATAAAGACAATGGAAGTTTTGAATTATTTTCTCATTATCTTTTCATAAGTTGCAGGGTTTAAGTCTTGTTTGTGTGATAGCTGCCAATGTTAAAGGAACATTTACCCTGAAGCTTTCATCAATTTTGCAGAAGCGCTATTATTTTTAACCCGTTGCCAGAGGCAAATCTTCCTGCAGATGATGTTGCAAATGGAGTTGAGAGAGGCCAGAAATTCCCTCTTAAGCAAGCAAACTTTATGTATTTGCTAGAATAAATTAAATAAATAATACTAATAAAAAGACACGTCCCTCTAATTTTGGGGCGCCTTGGGAGTGCTTAACTGGCTGTGTCACAATGTGATTTCAATGGGACTGATGGCAGACACAAATTCTTGGCAAAGAGGGAAATCTTATCTGAGATTGGTTGAAGCCAAGTCTGAGATGAACAAGGGAGCCAGGTAAAAGGATGACTGAGGACTGGGAGTAGGACCCAGACCTTTTTATAATCAGGTCACCAATTCAATACCAGCTCTGATTGGTGTAGTGATCAAAAGTCATTTCCATTCTATAGACCTGTGACAACCGAGATGGAAGGGTCTCTGCCAGTCCTTAAAGAAAAAGCTCTTCACATCACAATTACATCATGACATCCGCCGTGAAACGGGCTCCCCCTTTAGAGACTCTGAACCGAAGGCCCAAGCATTGAATGAACCCTTCCTCATGCAGCACCCTCCATTTCAGGGTGAGGTCCGGTGGTAGAGCAGCATGATGGAAACTGACCTTGCCCACTGCTGTGGAGGAATAGAGGTCATCAGTCTCCAGGACGGTTCACTCAGCAAAATGGTCCCTCTTTCCATAATGGTGTCAGGAGAGCTTGTATTAGAGAACAGTGAGAGAGGATTGAACGAAGCTATTTCAGATTAAAAGGTTCACAATGGAAGCTGAATAGGCAATTTCTTTTTTACCAAGTCCCATGATACAAGAACAAGGGGTCAAGCTGATTAAATTAATGACTGGTACATTCAGAATAAATAAAAGGAAATAACTTGCTTCATATAGCATGTATAGTCAAAGCCTGAGGATTTGCAGCCATAGGAGGTCATCAAGTCAAATTCTATGGCTGGATAATTTATAAGCAAAATTAGCACTGGATAGTGATGCTAACTGAAACAAGAGTAATTGCATTTTATGCTATAGGGCATAAAATGATCACCATAAGGGCAGAAGGAGGAACCATCCTCCCCTCCATACATACACACACACACGACATGTGCAGCATTGTACAGTTTTCTAGTTGCAATATGGTAAATCTCTGACTGGATGGGCCAATGGTACAACAGGTCCTACCCTCCTATGAATATTTCTCAAACAATAGTCTCCAAATTGTGGCTGGAAACAGGGTATTTCCAGAATACTCAAAGTATCTGGCCTATGTTGGCAGTTTCAAGAATATAAGCAACTAGCTCAAAGAGTTCTTATGGGGGTAGAAACTCCAGCCCATTTCCTTCGCGACCCCCCTGCTTCTCACTAGCAAATTCCTCCCTCGTGTCTTATTTCATTTGGTTTAAGAAATGGAAGCTTATAATCCTCCTTTGCATCCTGCAGAGTCCTCACTCCTAATAGAATATTCCTAGGTGATCCATAGCTTGCAAACCTTGTGGTTTCCATAAATGTTTCATAGACTGTGTCAGCCAACTTACTTGAAAGAGACAATATCTCCCAGTGCTTCCTTCCAAGTCGACAAGGACTCATGATGCAGATTCCAAGGGATAGCTTTGGTGTGGGAAGAGATCAGAGTGTTCATTCAATGAGCAGCAGCAGTAGTCTATCTGGCAGATGCTTGCCTTGTGGGCAAACAACAGTGAAGTTGTGAAAATATAAGGGGTTGTTAGAAGCCAGTGAGAAACCCCTTCAAACCATCTCCAGTGCAGCTCTAGTCAAGGAGTCAGTAGAAGTAGAGAAGAATCAATTCACTCACTGCTGAAGAGCGGCTACATGTAGACAGTTAGCAACACACAGAAGGTGGCCTTAATAGTTTCTAGTAAAAGTTGAATAGCACAGTTCAGTGCCTTTTTTTTTTTTTTTTTTTTTTTTTGAGGGGGTTACTGAGGAAGTACATAGTCATCTTGTGTTCCAGATTTTGAGCATTCATTTAAAAAAACAATTAAATTTCTAGCCTTTATGCTTGTGAAATAAACCTTCAGAATGTGAACAGAGTGTAGCTGACACAGCATCATGTATCTGAGTCTGCAGACATCCTGAAACAATGGGTTTGAGATGTGTGAACTGCTTCTGTTTATCTTAATAATGCTGAAGGCTAATGTTAAACATCCACATTTCCCCCTATTTACTGCTAATCAAAGCACAGAAGAAACAAAAGTGACAATCACACGTGAAATTCTGCAGTCTATTTTGAGAGGTGCATTTGGTGCCTCATTTTGGTGTCTGAACTGGGTGGGGATTAGTTTGTGGTGGAACTGGGGAGAATGCCACTATTTTTATCTCCAATTCTGTATCTGGTTTTCAGATGTGAATGTGAAGAAACAACCTGTAAAATGACATGGGAAATCAAAGGATGTAGAACTAAGATGTGAAAACATTAGTACTACCCAAACGGGAATTTGGCCAGTGCATCAGTGCTAAACATCCCTACTTTTATCTAAAGCACAAGGGAATATTTAATACCTATAAGTGGGGAGGACCTCACTTTTAAGTGGAAGGCAGCATCTCCAGCTGGGCAGTGCACATCCCCATCCCTCCGCACTATGTTGGAGCATTGGTTCAGTACTGACTCAGAGGGAACTGTGCCTGCCCTGGTTGACCACATTTGCCCAACAGAAATAAATTACAGTAAAATTAAGCACCTTGCCACTCAAAATTGGGAAGCTCTACAAACACATTACAGGTTAACAGCTCTTGCTTGTGTTATATGTCATGCTCAAAGCCTCAGCATTCTGCATTTATTTCAAATTAGTCTCCAAAATAGTAAGTTATTTTGGAAGCTATAACACAGAATCATTAAAACATACAAAAGACTTCATCTGTTGGGAAAAGAAATATTCACAGAGGGTGGAGAGAAAAAAAACAACAAGCTCCAATATAAGAAAATGACAGCCGTTTCCACCTTAACCTCTTCAGCTATGGTTGCTAAGTAACCATGACACACCACTGTGTGTTTTCTGCAGAGTCTGGTCTCAGGCCTGACAGTTTGATTAATTCTTCTGAGTATCAAACCTGCATAGTGAATATTTAAACTACTCCAGCATTTATAAAAAAAAACAAACCTCCATTATTGTCTATGATTTATACAATATGTTTTATAATTAAACTGCCACATATAGGTGGGAAGCAAAAATTATTTTCTAATATAAAAGTCTAGGCAGATTACTCACTGGTTCTCACCCCATCCCCCTTATATTTTTACCCCATGGTAATAGATTCATCTTTTTCCCATGCTAATAAGTGTATTTAACTTTGGACTCTGTCTACAGGGTTTTAAAGAAACAATGAGATAAAACTGCTCATATTGCCATTTCCTTTCCTCCTAAGAGCCTATGGGCTGCTCTACACTACCAGTTAAGTTGATGTAACTTACACGTTGCTCAGGGGTGTGAAAAAGACCCAACTCCACCCCCTCCGAGTGATGTAAGTTACACCGACCTAAGCACTGTCCACACTGGCACTATGTCGGTGGGAGAGCATCTCCTGCTGACATAGCTTCCGTCTTTTGCGGAGTTGGAGTAATTATGCCGACGGGAGAGCGCCCTCCTGTTGGCATAGCATGTCTTCACCAGATGCGCTACAACAGCTGATGTAGCGCTTGAGTGTAGACTTGCCCTGCATCTCTGCGTAAAGATGTTCAAAGAGCCAGTAAACTTTACTGCATTCTAACAAACGGGAGGCAAAGATGTCTCTACAGAGACAGAACATGTCTGTGTTAGTCCTCACCTGCTCATACCAACTGTAGCGCCAAAGTTTCAGCACTTGGCAGTCTAACTGAACATAAAGCTATTTAATATTTTACATTTCAAAATCATAGAATCATAGAATATCAGGGTTGGAAGGGACCTCAGGAGGTCATCTAGTCCAACCCCCTGCTCAAAGCAGGACCAATCCCCAACTAAATCATCCCAGCCAGGGCTTTGTCAAGCTGGGCCTTAAAAACCTAAAAAATCCATTCATCCCAGAAGATCTTAAACGTTTAATGTCTCTTGCCCCCTCTTTTGCACACTGATTTGAGATCTACAGGTGACAAGTGCTAAAAATTAGTATAAAGATTTTCGTATTAATAAGCAGCACACCGAGAGAGTCACTGTATCAGCCCTTTGTATGTGGCCATATGCTGCCCTGCTGTTTCACCCCAAAGCTGGCTGCATTTCAACAGTGTAGGAGGAAGAATCCTGCATCCAGCTGAAATTGCCAGAGGAATTTAAGGAGGCAAAATGGAATTCTCCCAAGTTGGTGTTTTGACCAGGACACTGGGGCGAAAATTGCAACTCTGAAAAGGTGTCACTGATTGGATCTTTAATGAGAGAGAGTAATCAAGAAACCTTTGTTTTATATATCATATCATCATCCTACATTTTCAATTATATCAATTAAGAAATAGGCCGGCAAATAGCACGTGATTAACCATAAAATGTCCCTGAGCTAATGATTTTGAAATATTTGTATTGCATACAGAGCCATTTATTTTCCTTGTGACTGTATGTATTTCCCTTACTCCTGAAGGCAGGTGTCACTTAAAGACATTTTCCTCCAAAAGAATCCATTTTCACCTTCTCCTATTCCTGCCCTGAAGCCTGCATTATTTTATGCTGATGGAGTCACAGCCTGTTGCCATGAGTGTGATTGTGACATCCTAAATTCTTCCTTATCGCCAAAAAGTCTGAGACCAGGGCAAGGTTTGCTGGTGAAAATAGCTATTCAGCCTAGATATTTAACAATGAGTTAGAATGTGTGAGTTCTAATATGACTCTGACAAAGACACTTGTTCAGGATTTTTGGATACGTCATTTTAACCTCACTGGGCCTCAGTTTCCCAACCTGTAAAATTGGCCTAATACTACTGACAGACATCCCAGGGTTGGGAGGGAGAGTTAATTAATGATAATGTAAAATAGTATAATGGAAGCAAAAATAACTAATGGAAGTTGAACAGGACTCTACATTCCACAATGAATTACTGAATACTTTCACAGTACAGAGCAAGTGAGTGGCAAGGGAAATATGTAAATGGCAGGTATATTTTGACTTGTTTTTAAGACTGTTCTTTGAAATATTTCCCTAGTCTTGAAATTTCCTTTTCCAAATGTGAACTCAGAGCAGATATAAAGTAATCTAGACAGATGAATGGATTTTTTCCTTTACGTCATCTGAGGGGTATGTGTGGAATATATATCCTCTTGCCAAATACTTTTTTTCAAGTTAGACATGGGCCAATCCTAGTTTTCAGGTTATAGAATCATAGAAATGTAGGACTGGAAGGGACCTCAATAGGTCATCTAGTCCAGTCCCCTACACTCAAGGCAAAGCTAAGTAATAACTAGACCATTTCTGACAGGTGTTTGTCCAACCTGCTCTTAAAAATCCCCAATGATGGAGATTCCACCACTTCCCTAGGCAATTTATTCCAGTGCCTAACCACCTGACAGTTAGGAAGTTTTTCCTAATGTCCAATGTAAGCTGCCTTTGCTGCAATTTAAGCCCATTGCTTCTTGTCCTATCCTCAGAGGTTAAGAACAATTTTTCTCCCTCCTCCTTGTAACAACCTTTTATGTACTTGAAAACAGTTATGTCCCTCCTCAGTCTTCTCCTCTCCAGACAAACAAATCCATTTTTAAAAATCTTTCCTCATAGGTCACATTTCCTAGACCTTTAATCTTTTTTTTTTTTTTGGCTCTCTTCCGGACTTTCTCCAATTAGTCCACATCTTTCCTGAAATGTGGTGGCCAGAACTGGACACAATGCTCCAGTGGAGGTTTAATCGGTACAAGATACTCCATTGATTTGTGTTTCTTTTAAAAACAATACTTCAAAATAAATAAATATTGTTGGGTGCTGACTATAGAATACAGTTATTTTCCAGAATCTAAAGCGATACACTGAATGAAACCAGTGCTTCTGTCATTTCTCTTGATCTGGCTTGATCAATAAATGCATTTTCTCTCCTGTATGCAAAGAATCTCTCCTGAAATGAATTCTGTATTATAAACTCAGCAAATTCAGCCTCTTCCATTCTTTCTGCAAGCACTATTTTTCCTGCTCCATTATGATGCTTATAGGAGTTGATTCTAAGCATGCACAGAGTGGCACCTGCAATGTGGAGTGCTATGTTTGCTTCTCTTTTCTGCTTAATAAATACACTACACTGCATACATTTACTCCTGTAATTCAAGGAAAATCTTTATTCAAAGTGCTTTATTCAATTCAAAACCTCACACAGATTATAGTTATCTCTTCCCCTCTCTGCTTTTGTAACAGTTTATAATAGCAAAGAAGATTCTGTCTAGAGCAATACCACGAGAGGCAGAATGGATGTCTTCCTAAAATATGTTTTCTGGCTCAGGCCAAAGTTATTGGGATTGATAGCATCATTCTAATATGGCAGCAAGAATAATTCCCTCCACTGGATGAATTAATGGATGGAATGCCATGGCCTGTGTGTTATACTGGGAGGTCAGACTAGATGATCATAGCTGTCCCTTTCTGACCTTAGAATCTATGTCTGTGAAATTGTTGTGGATTTTGCACAACTAAATAATATGTAAAAACTGGACAGACTCAGTCGGGCTCCTAACAACTTTGTTTACATAAGATACACAACATATAGAGCCAGCTACATAGACACATTGCTACTCTAGTTGGGTTCTGGCATTATTCATATAAAATTTCTTAAACATGCCCAGCTTTCTACCACAGTAACATTTATTTATTTGCCAGTAAAATGGCCAGTATGAGCTTCCCCTCATGTAGCACAATCTATTGTTCCAATTAACTATTCCACCGTTCACATGACGGTAGAACCAAGTGCACGACAGGAGAGTGGCAGCAAAGAAAAAAGTTATAATTACATTACTATTTGTTAACCACTGATAGGCTCATGCCGTACAGACACAGGGAAATTATAATGTATTATCTCCAACCCCATGTGCACATTTGTGCTCTGATTTCTCCCCCTGCAGTATCATGGAAATTAATAACCTATGCCAGTAGTTCCCAGATTGCGTTCTTTCGACCCTTAGCAATCCACAGAGCCCTTCTTGGTTATACGATGCTGTCTCTCCCCCTTCTTTCTAGCAGTTCTATCTGAATAAAGACAGTTAAGAACACACTAAACATTCTCCTAAATATGAATTTTCCATGTAATCAAATGCCTTAATTGCCACAGGGAAATGACCTGATTGTGAATGGGAGAGGAAATGTTTGTGAGATAACCCCGCTGCTAAGATGTGGCCCATACTGTGAATTTCTTTGACACTCTTTGCCTTATACCACTGGGGCTAATATCTGTTCTGAGAAACGCATCTCATTCTCTGAGTTACATTCATGCAGAATAGTAGTAAAAACTGACTCCCCTTGTGTTCCCATTGTAATGCAACTGTGTCATTCTTGCTGCTAAAGGCAATTTGATTTGATTGACTAATTAGGCAGTCTAGATTACCAGTTATAGCAAATGTTCCCTTCCCTAACTGTAATAATCCATACATAAGACAAAGAGTACCATCACTAATAGGAAACATTTTCCTAATATTCATTGCTTTAAATGTTTAATAGGACATGCCAGAAGCTGGAAGATACCTTTATGAATCATTATTAGGAGTGTGAGCTAGTACAGAGACTAGAGACTCTGTTATGGTGCTTCACAAACAATGCAAGGTTTGTCCTAACCCCTGCTCTAGCAATTCTTAGAGCCTGTTCCCTTCAGAGACCCCCTACACAAACTAGTAGATATTGTAATAAAAATAAATCAAAAGTAATTTTAACTTTTTAGAAATTCCTTTGGTCTCTTTTACATCTGCTGGGAAAAGGAAGGAGCTGGGTGGAAACCTGCCTTTGGATATTACCTGCCCTTCGAACATAACCCATTCATTAACATAGCAAACAAAACAAAGGAAAGAACTAAAGTGATTAATCTTAGCTACAAAGTTTATGTATCTATATGTTTGTCAACTAGAGGCATTCCCTGCCTAAAAGAAACCCCTTCCAAACAACCAGAGCTACTCCACAGTCAGGCATTTATAGCCTCTGCAGAGTTTCCCCTGAAGTGCCTGCACCTGGTTACACATCCCTCTCCTGGGGCTGGACTCAATCAGCTGCAGGCACTTTGCTGCTTAGAGATTTGGCAGCTTTTGTGTTGGGGACACTTCTTTTCCTTCAGGAGTTGGTTGTTTTGTTTTTTGCAGGGGGAAAACACCTTTGGGTAAGAACTTGCAATCCCAATTTCACCCAGATCATTTGCTCTACTTACTGCCTACACAGCAGCTGTACAAGATGGCTGTCTGCAGTCTTTACATATATCAGAGGACGAGGAGCTACTAACAACCCCCTTTCTAGAAGCTTCATTCACAAGAACCTTGAATAAAGATAATGGGCCTGATTCTGATCTCTCTGGGGTACATCAAGAGTAACTCCATTGAAACCAATCTTATAGGCCATGCTCAAGGTGTATTGGCATAGCTGGGATCAGACAAGCTTTCAGAGCACTTACCTGTATAACACCCAGCTCGAGCTCATGCCATCTTTTCTTCATTTTCAGGAGTACTACATTCACCTCTGGATTTTTTAAAAAATAATTAATCAGTCTCATAAATCCCCTGTGATGCTTCTTGAGGCTCCCAGGGCTATGAGTCACTTTTTCCAACCTGCCTCCAGCATAAAGGAGTCTTGCCTGGACCAGCTGGGTGCTAGCTCATTAAGGCAACCAGCCTGCCAACCACTCACTCTCCTGTGGGCGCTGCCAGTCCTGCCAGCTGACAATAGATGCACCCCAGCACCTGAGTCCCTGCAAAGTGTCCCCCTGTGGTATCCAGCCCCTAACCACTGGCTACACACAGAAATTCCAGATCCTCTGCCCCTAAAGGAACAGTGTACCCCAATTTACCAGTTTGACCTAAGCCCACCACTCCTGTATCACACACAGTACTGAGTTCCAGAATAGTAAAACAAAAGGAAACTTATTTAGGATAGAATAGAGATTCAGCAAGAAACAAGCTTGAGTGATGGAAACAAATGGTTACATACAAAACAAAATCATAAAATGCTAACTAGGAACTACACCATCAGTGAGACATACAATTCCCAGGTGACTCACTTCCACTCCAAGACCATAAGCCATAGTTTTCAATATAGTCCCATTATTCCTTAAATATTACCTGTACACATATCTTACAATCTTTATAAGTATCAACAAGGTACAAGCTTTCTGTAGAGATCTCACATGTTATCCTTTATGGATAAATTCCATGGAAGTGGTGTAGCAGGTATAGCAAGTTTGTCAGGTCTGAGACAGGAGTTCCTTGTAAAGAACTGTGAACTTTTTGCCAGTTGGCACCAATGGGCATCTTGTCACAACTCCCATTGAGAACAAAGGAGAATCCCCTTCTCCACCCTTGAGAACAATGGGAGCTGCTGGGTGCTGAGTGTTTTTTAACCTTATTAGGCTTATTGCAGGAATGACTGGGTAAAATTCCTCGGGCCGTGTTGTTCAGGAGGTCAGACTAGATGATTGCAGTCAGAGCCGTCCCTAGCCATTTTGGTGCCCTACGCAGCTCCCCGGCCTCCACGGGGGGAGAGAGGCTGGCTTGAGGGGCAGGGGGGAACTGCACCCCAATGCTTGCCGGCGGCTTGGCTGGGAGCCAGGGGAGCGGAGGGGGCTGGGGCCGGGTCGCTCCACTTCCTGCCGCTGGTGAGTGCAGGTCCGCCCCCTGCTGCAGTCCTCAGGGAAGTGGGGCTGGGGCGAAGCAGGGGCGGGAAGAGGCGGGGCTGGGGCAGAGCAGGGGCGGGGGCCATGGGGAAGAGGCGGAGCAGGGGGTGGTGCAGCACGCAGCTGCCTAGGGCACCAGGAACTGTGGTGCCCCAAATTTCCTGGTGCCCTACGCAGCTGCGTACTTTGCGTATGGTTAGGGACGGCCATGATTGCAGTGGTCCCTTCTGGCCTTAAAATCTATTGAAATCCGGACTTTTGTAATCAACAATACTACATGTAGATCTAAAATAAATGGGTCCCACCAACCCACCCCCAAGACTAGCTGCCCTCTGCCTATTGCTGTGACAGTGACAGAATGTCAGGGATTCTGTGTGATGGTTTGGGGAGCTCAGATGATGTTATGTTTGTAAATTTCTCTTTTAGTTCTTCTTGTTTTATTGCAATCTCCGTGTGATTCCATCTGGCCCAGCAGTCAGCAAGACTCCTCACAACATATTAAACTTGCCACCAGTGCCCATGTTGTGAGTCATTTTTGCCTTGCCATTTGCTTTGAACTGTGGTATGCCTGCTCTCTCCTTCGCCCCCTGCCGCTCTCTTCTGCTGCTGTTTATTACAAACATTGAGTTCGGCTTCTCTCACCTGGCTCATTGGTTTGTGACTCACTCCTGCATTGTGAGGCCATTTCCAGGTCTAAGTGCTGCCTCCGCTCACACAGTTTTACACCCTAAATCCAAGTAACAAGCAATGAGACATTGCTGAGTAATGGCATCCAGTAGGTCTGTGCCTAAACAAAACCTTGTAGGCCTTTCATGAACAATGAAAGAAAACAGAAGTAAGAAAACAGAGGTTAACAATGGACAAAGCACGAATTCACAAGTGGCCTTGTAAATAATATGGGGCTAGTAGATAAAGAAATAGTAAGAGAAGTAGTGTGTGATAAGCCTGCCACTGTAGGCTTACTAGCACAATCTGCAGTACATGGATAGTTTAGGACAGGGGTCGGCAACCTTTCGGAAGTGGTGGCCGAGTCTTCATTTATTCACTCTAATTTATGGTTTCGCGTGCCAGTCATACATTCTAACGTTTTTAGAAGGTCTCTTTCTATAAGTCTATAATATATAACAAAACTATTTTTGTATGTAAAGTAAATAAGGTTTTTAAAATGTTTAAGAAGCTTCATTTAAAATTAAATTAACATGCAGAGCCCCCCGGACGGGTGGCCAGGACCCGGGCAGTGTGAGTGCCACTGAAAATCAGCTCGCGTGCCGCCTTCGGCACACGTGCCATAGGTTGCCTACCCCTGGTTTAGGATCTATACAGGGATTGGTTCACAAAATTAGTAAAACAATCCTAAAGTGTGTGATACATGATGTACAATGTAATAATGTGCATGTGTTGGTCTGTTTTAGAATATCTATAGAATCTGATATATCATTATGTATGATGGAGTTGTGGTGCACCCTAACCTATCCCCCTATACCTTAGCCTGATCACTTCAGATGTAGCTTTATGAAATACCAGTAGAGAAAACACAGCGATGAGCCCAGATTTGAACAGAGTTTTTGGATTCCAGAGACCTCGATATAGTATTCTCCCAGAACTGGATGAAGTGTTCTGGGCAAACTGAGTGGGAGAGGTCTCAGAGGAAATCCTGACAAAACTCACAGACTAATTCAATACGATATGCACAGAGAACAGCATAGCAAATTGATCTCGCCAGGTAACTATTCTGTACTAGCCAGCAGATGGACTAAGGGCCAGATTTTGAAAGGTGTTTTGGTGCCTAACGATGCAGGTAGGTGATTAGTGGAATTTTCCAAACTGCCAAGGTGCTTAACTCTTATTGGTTTGAATGGGAATTAGTTGCCTATGCATTTTTGAAATCCCACTAGGCCCCTATCTGCATCATCAGAGGCCTAAATGTCTTTTTAAAAATCCATCCGTAAGTGACCAAATATGTCCTTTTCTTCTGGCAATACCTGAAGAAATGCTTGTCTCTTTCACCAATAGAAGTTGGTCTAATAAAAAATATTACCTCACCCACCCTGTCTCTCATTCACCAACTACTCAGTTTATTAAAATATGACAGAAAAAATTGATGCTGACTTCTCTTCACAAGATTTCAGCACTAAGGGCCTGATCCTGAGAGGTACGGTGCACTCAGAAATCCAAATGAGATCAGTGTGAGTTACAAGTACTCGGCACCTCTCCAGATTAGGCCACCACTTAATCTGAGAAGTCCCACAAAGGCCTTGCACAACAGTTTGGGAGTTACACTGCCATCTTCCCAAAGGCTGGGGAGTCCACTCCTAGCTACATTTATGGGAAGTTCAACTCTGCCTTCCTTGCACGAGATCTTCCAATCTTTTATGAGCAGAGGTTGGCCTAGGAGGAGCTAAGAGATCAAGCCAGGACACAAGGACCTGCAGTGAACTTTTTAACCAAGCACTGACGTTGGTTAACTGTTGCTTGGAACAGTTTCTTCCTCCTTGTGTAATAAAGCTCGGATCCTGCAAATGTTTGTACATGTTGTTAACTGTACTCACATGGGTAGTTCAACCGAAGTCAAAGGGTGAAATCTGGCCCTGCTGTAGTCAATGGTAAAACTCCCATGGGCTTAAGTGGGGCTGGGATTTACCCAAAGTGTTTGCAGGACTGAGACCTTCAACCACCACTCTCTCTTAATTCAAATCCCTACTTCAAGTCCATGTCTTGCCCCATGAAAGCTTCCCATAGACTTTCAGTAAGACATAGATGCCTAAAGGCAGACTTTAAAGGTATACTGGCACCTGAAGATGCAGGAAGGCATCTACAAGGATTTTCAAAAGTGCCTCCCATAGGAGTTAGGTGCCTAGGCACTTTTGAAAATCCTACTAGGCACCTACCTGTACCTTCAGATGCCTAAATAATTTTAAAAATCTGGCCCTAAGTGCCTAAGTCACTTTTGACAATGGGCCTTAAATTCCTAACTTAGGTGCTTATGAAAATTTAACCCTATGAGTTAAAAAATGTGTTAAAGCAATGCTCTCCAATCCGACAACAACCCTGATGTATTTAGTGGCTGAATCATATTGTCTGCCTGAGTTAGATTATGAGATCCTGTCTTCCTCTGTGGATTGTCAATGCCCAGTAATACTGATGTAATACATGTGTTCTGGTTAAGGTTCGCCAATCCATACAATAGTAAACAAATGCCTAAAGGTTCCCAGAACCAGTGCTTCTTCCTCTGTTACACAGAATTACTTTAATGAATGCGCAGACACAAAATGAATCTCTCCATCCTATTGTCTTTTTATAGATCTTGCCCAGATTTGTTATTGAGTGATCCCAAAATATGACATGGCCCAGGGGGCAGTTCTCTTCCCACGCCCAGCTTCAGGCCTCACAGATTATTCCTTACTCTTTTTGGCAGGATACAAGAATCCCCACCTCCCCATGCATTTACCTAACTCACACCTATTTGCCCACATGATCAATGGCAATCCAGCCAAGTAAGGAGGAGGAATGATATCCACTTTGGTCAAGCAGATTTTCCTCAATCTGACGGATGAGATGAGGCCATGATCACTCTTCTGAAAATCACTCTAGTGCAGCTCTTTTCCTGATTTACTTCCACTGGTAGCAGTTTAAGAAGATTTGCACTAGGCTCTCAAATGTACTATTAGGGGCATTCCTGAAATTCACCCAGGGTGAAGTACCACTGTTTCTGCTAGGGAATACAGATACCCATAGCAAAATTAGTAGTTCTTTGTGGATTTATCCCAGGCAGAAATTCATTATTTTTACAGCTTTAGGTGTTAAAATGACAGTTTCTGTTGTCTCTGAAAACTGTCTTTCATCTCCACAATTAAATTCATGGCAAAATTGCAAAGTGTTTCCCATTTTTGCAAACCAAATATTTAATACCAATTTTTTTTGTTATTGAGAACTTTCTCACCTAGCTCTGTTCATGAGCCTTTACAACTCTGCAGTTTATAAATTCAGAATTCTAGCTGTACTGTAGCTTTCCGCTCATTACCTGCTTTGCAAGCAATCTGGGATTATACCTGCATTGCAGTTTTCACCTCTACTAGCTCCGCTCAGCACTTTGTGTGCACTCCTCTTACCGCTTCACAGTTCACCTTTTAATTCCATCTCTGAAACTGAATGCTTAAAACTCAGATTCCTTAGTACTAAAAAGAATGCCTTGCAGTTACGTAACCTTTCATCTGAGGATCTCAAATCACTGTGGAAACACTGAGCCTCACAACAGCTTTCTGGGGGCAGCTAAGTATTGTTATTCCCATTTTGCAAATAGGGTAAACTGAGTTTAAAGTCATGAAGCTAGTGTGTGGCAGATCTAGATTTAGAGCGCCAGAGCCCAGCTCCCAGTCCCCTGCTGTAATCTGCAGGCCCCACTGCCCCTACATTCATTTGCTATTTTGTACCAACCTTTTATAATTTAGTCCTGTATACTTACATTTTTGTTATATTTATCGACTGGCTATTTTCTACTGTACTTTTTCTTCTTTTGTTATTTATTAGTATTACTGTAGCACCTAAGAGACCAACCATGGACCAGGAGCCCTTTGTGCTAGGCACTGTACAAACACAAAACAAAAAGACAGTCCCCACCCACAGGAGCTTACAGTCTAAGACAAGAGACAAAAGGTAGAGATAGACAAACAGGGGAGCACAAGGAAATAATATCGGTCAGCACAATGGACTGTGATGTCAGCCCACCAGCTGCCAAACCATTTTTTGTAGGTTTTTTGTAGGCATTATGTCAAAGGAGAGTTTTAAGAAGGGAATTGAAGGAGCACAATGAAGCAGTAAGGAGATATCATTCCTTATTTTGGTATAATTCCTTATTTTGATTGAGGTCTATAAAATCATGACTGGTGTAGATAAGGAAGTGTTGTTTAGTACTTCTCATAACACAAGAACTAGGGGTCACCAAATGAAATTAATAGGCAGCAGGTTTAAAACAAATAAAAGGAAGTATATGATATTGATAAATGCAAAGTAATGCACATTGGAAAACATAATCCTAACTTTACATATAAAATGATGGGGTCTAAATGAACTGTTACCACTCAAGAAAGAGAACTTGGAGTCATTGTGGATCGTTCTCTGAAAACATCCACTCAATGTGCAGCGGCAGTCAAAAAAGCAAACAGAATGTTGGGAATCAGTAAGAATGGGATAGATAATAAGACAGAAAATATTATATTGCCTCTATATAAATCCATGGTACACCTACATCTTGAGTACTGCGTGCAGATGTGATCGCCCTATCTCAAAAAAGATATATTGGAATTGGAATAGGTTCAGAAAAGGGCAACAAAAATTATTAGGGGTCTGGAATGGCTGCCATATGAGGAGAGATTAATAAGACTGGGACTTTTCAGCTTGGAAAAGAGACAACTAAGGGGGGGGGGGCGTATGATAGAGGTCTATAAAATCATGACTGGTGTAGAGAAAGTAAATAAGGAAGTGTTATTTACTCCTCATAACACAAGAACTAGGGAAGTATTTCTTCATACAATGCACAGTCAACTTGTGGAACTCCTTGCCAGAGGATGTTGTGAAGGCCAAGACCATAACAGGGTTCAAAAAAGAACTAGATAAATTCATGGAGGATAGGTCCATCAACGGCTATTAGCCAGGATGGGCAGGAATGGTGTCCCTAGCCTCTGTTTGCCAGAAGCTGGGAATGAGTGACAGGGGATGGATCACTTGATGATTACCTGTTCTGTTCATTCCCTCTGGGGCACCTGGCACTGGCCACTCTCGGAAGACAGGATACTGGGCTAGATGGACCTTTGGTCTGACCCAGTAGGGCCATTCTTATGTTCTTATCTTCTTAAGTGCTCTTCACAGAGAAACCATAGATCAAAATTTCTTCTTTCTATATGATCATTGTCAACTACGTGGAGAAAGGGATTCTCCATTGTTTATAAAGGGAGCTGCTGAAGATTTGGCTCCAAAGACTGAATGATGCATTTTCAATATAACATCGATAAGTGAATGCAGTAAGATGGCATGAGCTTGAGCTGGTATTATACAGGCAAGTGCTGTGAAAGCTCGTTTTGCCCCAGCTATAGCACTGAACCTTAAGCATGGTCTCTAACACTGGCTTTAATGGAGTTACCCTCAATTTACACCAGTGTAAGTGAGAACAGTACTTGGAGAAATTTACAGCTCCTGAATGCATTTGGACTGTTCTGACAGCTTCAATCCCACTGACTTCTCAATTAACATCTTACAGGGTCTAGCCCTACATTTTATTATAATTTTAAATGGATAATCCCCCACTAATCTAACTGGTGCCTTATAAAACCCAGGGGAAAAACATTCCCTGCCGTGACATTCTTGCAATCTAAGAGAGGCCACTGACAAATGTTGACCAGCTCCACTAGAACCCATTAGAAAGCTGGGAATTTTGCATTCCAAATTCTGAAACTTGAAAACAATGTTGATGATTTATTTGCCAAAACCTTTTCCTCTTTCTTGACCAAATATAGATCTGATTAAAAAAATCAAAATTTCAAATTTTATCACATTTTGAAAAATTTCAAATTGAAAAGAAAATTCACATTTTTAACCTTTTCTATTCAAGCTACTCTATTTACAAGTTCCAGCCAAATATAAGAACGTAAACCTATGCTAAACCTGCACAATACCTACACTTCTTTCAGCATATCCTCAACCGTACATTTGTATAACTCTCAATCAACCAGTTAAAAAAAAAAGATATAACTGGAAATAAGATTGCAACTTTTTACCAGAGAGATTAATTAATCATTGGAACAGCTTGCAAATGGAAGTGGTACCTTTGTTATCACTTGGAATCTTTAAATTGAGGTTGGACATCTTCCTAAAAGACATCTTCCTAAAAGTTAATCCACAAGTTATTGGGTTGATAATGTTCACTTATGCAGTAGGGAAGAATAATTCCCTACATTCAGCAATTCTATGAAATTCTATGACCTATGTTATGAAGGAAGTCAGACTAGATTATCATAGTGGTTCCTTTTGCCTGAAACTGTATGGGCTTGATTCTCATTTACACTAATGCCTCTTTACACAACTCTGGAAGTGTAAAATGGACCTTAAATGCCATCATAATTTACACCCATTTAAAGGCACTTTCACACTGCCAGAGTGATGTAAAGAGGCCTTGGTGTAAATGAGAATTCAGGCTTATGAAACTAAAATCTATGCATCTATGAAAATAAAATAAGATTTGAGATTAACCCATCCTGAAACTCTGAGGTTCCAAAATGTATGTTTAACATTTATTTCCTTCTTTGGTGTAAATCTTTATTAGTTTAGGCCAGCCAGGTCTGGAAGGAGACATGCTAAGTCATCATGGGAAAATCTGTTCAGTTGGCATTTCTAACTTAGCTTTGCAAGTTTAAGAGTTTTGGTAATTTTTAAATGAACATATACATTCGTAGGCTTGTCTATACTGGGAAATTAATTCAGATCTAGGTAGGGTGGAACAGCTATTCCTGATTAACAGCCTGTATGCACATTCTTATTCTAGAATAAGAATGCCTTATTCTAAATTATCTTAATCCACTTTTGTAGCCCATAAGGCTAGCTTGCCTTCATTATATTTAACTGCTTTCATTATAATCAGCCGTAATGCAAGAAACCTACAGGCCTGTATCCTGTAAGACATTAGCTGAAGCATAGGTTCGCATAAAAGTGGTTAAATAGTCTGTAACCCTTGACATAGATTAACGGTTATCTTTAGATTTTGGGAACTAAGAAGAGCTTGCTGAATGGTAGGAGTTAGAATGTTCCAGTCAGTGCTACCGCAAGGAACATGGAAGTAATAACCACAAATCCGCTTGAGCAAGGGGTCATGGGTCTGATCATGAGCTGAAATGGCAGCTACACGTATCCATCTGTTACCCTATAGAATAAGTACAACTCTGTATTATGTGGGTGCAAAGGCTAAGTATGGAGATGGAGGACTGAGCATGAGCGGCTGATGCTCAGGCCCTATCACAGGGCAGTCACCTTGTGGTCGGGGACTTGATATTTCCTGGGCTTCTTCCATTGCTATCTGCTTTTCTACTACTTGACCCTTCAACTCATTGAGGAACGTGGACCATCGGACACTGTGGCATGCCAGAGGCAGGGCTGGTCCTTTTGTCTCTTACCACCAGGTCCTCAACTAAGGGTGTGAGTATGCAATTCTAGGAGCTTATGCACAGAATGATACTACAGATAACCCCGATACTTGTATTATCTCTATCTTGTTATGTGGCTTGGGTCTTTTCTAGCTGTATTCATTATTTTAATAAAGATAATAAAGGTTTTACTTTGCCCTCAGTGTGAGTGTCCTTGTCATCCACCACAAGACTCCCCACAAGATATTGAACTCTGTAGCGTTAATTCTGTGTAGCCTGATTCTGGGGGAAGAACCTTATCACAGCCAGCTCAATTGGCCATCAATCCAAATATTATTAACTTTCAAAAGGGTCAGGCAACACTTTGGAAAAGGATTAAGTATAAGACAAGAGGCAACAGGTGGAGATAGACATAAGTCTGTCTGTATAAGAGCATTCACATAGAAGTTAATCAGGAATAACTCCCTGCATAGACAAGCCCTAACTTGAACATTTTCAGGATCACCCCTCACCAGATTTAGGATTCAGCTGCATGTCTGGGGTCCTAGTGAAGGTCAAGTGCACTTTGCTCTAGGGACAAAGGTACTGGCTTTTAACTTGTAAAATATTTACTGTGGCATATTTTAAAACCACTGAGCTTTGCCATGGAATTCCAACACCCTTCCCCTCTGGACTGCTGTATTTTTCAACCTAGAGATAGACTTGAGTGTTTAACTCTATTCTGGTAATTGAGTGAACAATATTCTTCATGCCTTTGTGCTCTCATCTGTTCTTGATCAAAGTACTGCTTCATGTTTTGCTTCTGTAACTACATGCTAAAATATTAATAGCTTATTGGCTCCATTCTGGCTATAACACAGCAGAACTGATGACATTTATATGGAGTGACATGTCTAAATAAGCCTGGCTTTGAGTCCTTTTCTGCCCTTTAATGGTATCATGATGAAAGTATCCCTTCTACTGAGCAAAGAATTACTTTACTATGACACGATCAAAAGCTGTGGAGGAACACAAAGCTGGAGTCTAAGTGCCCAAGAGAAAATAAAATTAATAGCGTCTTAGGCGGATTGATCTCTTGATTCTTGTTAGTAGCGGGCTCCAAGGAGGGGCTGCTGATACAGCAGGAAAGTGATCTTCACCCGTTCTTGTGAAACTTGAGTAGCTAGTGTATTAATGAGAGTCAAAGTGGTGTGGTCTGGTTGATAAGGCACTGGACTAAGAGTCAGGAGACGTGTTTTCTATTCCCAGCTCTGCTGCTGACCTACTGTGGTCAGGTCACTTCTCCTGTCTATGCCTGTGTTTTCCTATCCATCTTGTTTGTTTAGATTGTAAGCACTTTGGGGTAAGGACATGGACAATATCAAATCCCACCTTCTGGACAGAAAATTCAGAACGGTGTTGTTTTGATCATGATTCCAAAATTCATTTGATCTCTTTTCCTTTCATTTACTTTTTTTAATTACACTCTGATTCACCAGACAATTAATAGTGACTCCCTTTTTTCTGCCTCACTTCCTTGCTCACTTCATTTTGTGCTCACCGGTTGAGGATTCATATTTGCCTTCTCTTTTCTCCCTTTTCCTTCTACGGCCAACTTCCGTAGATATGCAGATGTCTGGCAATTACAGTGTAACTTAGAATGGACTGGAATGACTACTCTGGCACTAGAAAAGGTTCAGAAAAGGGCAAGTAAAATGATTAAGGGTTTGGAACGGGTCCCATATGAGGAGAGATTAAAGAGGCTAGGACTCTTCAGCTTGGATATGATAGAGGTATATAAAATCATGAGTGATGTGGAGAAAGTAGATAAGGAAAAGTTATTTACTTATTCCCATAATACAAGAACTAGGGGTCACCAAATGAAATTAATAGGCAGCAGGTTTAAAACAAATAAAAGGAAGTTCTTCTTCACGCAGCGCACAGTCAACTTGTGGAACTCCTTACCTGAGGAGGTTGTGAAGGCTAGGACTATAACAGCGTTTAAAAGAGAACTGGATAAATTCATGGTGGTTAAGTCCATTAATGGCTATTAGCCAGGATGGGTAAGGAATAGAGTCCCTAGCCTCTGTTTGTCAGAGGGTGGAGATGGACGGCAGGAGAGAGATCACTTGATCATTGCCTGTTAAGTTCACTCCCTCTGGGGCACCTGGCATTGGCCACTGTCGGTAGACAGGATACTGGGCTAGATGGACCTTTGGTCTGACCCGGTAGGGCCGTTCTTATGTTCTTATGTTACTCTCCAGTAAACATTTCTCATTCATTGACTTTCTGACACAAAAGTCTTATCTATCCATCTGAGGTTTGGCCTCTATCCATAGCCATGAGGAGGTCATCTATTAGCACTTCAAAAGCCATTACTATGCTGTGGCCCAGCCTGAATCATGATTTTGAGGATGTTGGCATAAATTAGGCACTGCTGGACTATAGTTGTCACTGCTCTTTCACTGACTGTTAACATTCTGGTAAACAATACACCATGCATTTGAAAACTTGTATTAACATTGAAGTCAATGAAAAGAATGCTTTTGACTTCAGAAAGCTTAGGAGCAGTAGAGCTGACAAAAAAATGGATTTTCCATCCCACAAAAACCAAAAAACAAACAAACCCCCCCCCCCCCCAATATTTAGACAAAGATCCTGAAGCAAAAGTTTTGAATTATTTTTTGCGAACTGAAATGCTGGAAAAAAATGTGTTTTGGGTGAATTAAAATGTTTTGTTTTGATAAATTTGAAATACTTCATTTTATGTTTACTTTTTTAAAATATAGAATAAAGTAAATTTCAAAATGAAAAGTCAGTTCAAAACAAAAAAAACTAAACTTTTTATTCCCCAAAAGAGTGAAATGGGATATCTGCACCTTTTTTGAAACATTTTCTCCCAGCAATTTTTCCATAGAGATGTTTCATCAGTCTTTATACAGTTTCCAAATAAATGTAGGTTTTGTCAAAATGGCATTTTTGATGGAAAGTTATTTTTGATGAAAAATTTCCCATCAACTCTATGTTTCAAGCTTTTATTTTTTTTACAGCGAACACTCACAACGATGGGTGAGGGTCTAAACTTTCCTCAAGTTCAAGACAATAGGGATGGATCAGATCAGCTTCAGCCATGAAGTTAGGTTCCATATCAAAACTTTTCAAAAGTGTTGGGTGTTTTGAAGTAGCCCAACTTTATTTCAAATATTTCAAAAAAGACTTGCATTGAATCTGGTTGGATATTATTTTTCTCTGCCAAGTTTTGTAATCTTGTCATAATTGCCCATTTTTTTCCTCTGATTTGCACTGTTTATTGACCTAAGTGAAATTTCTACAGGTTTATATATGCACAATTTGACCCAGTATTTACATCATTTATCAGTTTTATCCAGAGGGATGGATGAAGTGGTTTGGATATAGGAAAAGACCTAGAGCTGATCAAAAGGCAGGAAAAGTATTCACAAAAATGTTTTCAATATTTTCCCTGTGTTTTGTCATCAACATTTAAATTTTTGAAATTTGAGAAATTTCAGTGACTTCCAAGAATCTCTTCTCCCATCAACTTTTGCTTATTTTAAAAACAGTTTTGAACCAAGCCTTTTCTGAGGTTCCGAAATGTTCAGGTAAGCAATTGGGTTGTTACACTTCAAGTTTTTGGCCAAAATTGAAATCAGATTGCTGAAATAATAATAATTAGCTCTCATGTAATACTTTTCATATGAAAAATTGCAAAGGGATTTTCAGAGAAAGGCAAGTATCATCTCCATTTTTATAGGTGAAGTAACTGAGGTACAGAGAGGATAAATGGTGACACACGAAATCTGCCCAAGAAACTGAAACATCTGAACCTCTGGGCACCAGAAAGGCCTAAGTGGTGGAAACTTGAAGATGTGAATAAAAAAATCTTTAAACAAAAAGTAATGGGTAGAATTCCTGATTACATAAAACAATGTGTGGAGGATAACTGGAACAAACTAAAATTACCATTGCTGGAAACAGCACATGAAGTCCTAGCTGTGATGAAAGAAGTACCAAAAAGGATAAGAAGGGAGACTTGGTTGTGAAGTCCTCAAGTTAAAGAATCTGTTGAGAAGAAAAAAGTAATGTTTAAAAAATGGCAGGCCAGTGGCTTGAGCAGTGATAAGTTGGCATATATGGAGGCAAAAAAAGAAGTCCAAAGGAAGTGTTGCGACAGCTAAAAATCTTGTCTATCATGAGCTCTATAACTGACTAGAAGGATCTGAGGGAAAATGGAAATGAAGATGTTGAGATGGTCAAATGCCATGATAAGAAACAAACTGAGGTTGGTGAGGGGCCTAATGAGGGTTGCTCCAGTTGAAGACAAGTTGAGGGAGGCCAGGTTACATTGGTATGGACATGTCCAGCTGAGACCTGAGAGTTATATTGGTAGGGTGGCCCTGGCAATGATAATGGACAGAAGAGAACTAAGGAGGAACCAAAGACTTGTACATGGACAAAATATGAGTGGAGCTTAAAGATATCAATTTGCATGATAGCCAGACTATCATGAGTTTTGGAAGAAGACTATAAAAATAGCCAAGCCAGGATAGTGAGGTGGCAATAAAAAAGTAGTAGCAGTAGTAGTAGTCAGGTCAAGGTTATACAGGAGCTGTCTGGCAGAGCTGGGAACAGAAGCCTTTTCCATTTCATCACAGAACCTCCCATGAGAAAGTCTGTTCTCATGAAGTTTCCAGCACAAATTTGCAGCGCTGAAGAGGTACATATAACTGTTGTGTAAGCCTCTGATCAGAGTCCACACTTCACGTCTTTAGAAATTAACCCCTCTCTCCTTACCACCCTATAGCAGCCTGCCTAGCTTACACACAGCACAGTCCTGCAAGGTGCTCAGCATCTCCTGAGACGTGTTAAGCACCCACAGTACAGCATAAATAATTCAGTGAGAGCTGGAGATACACAGCACATGGCAGGAGCAAACCCGAAGTGACAATGTTTGGAATCACTGATATTACGGCTGGACTGATTATGGTATAAGAAAGCTTGACCCGCTTAGGCTGTAATGGATAGATAACTACTGTGGCGGCTACCTGTGTATGAAGTGCCTGCTGTGCTATTAAATGTAGTCACTGAGTTCTAAGGAACAACTGAGATCCACTCTTGGATGGCTTAGCCTTGGCCTGAAGAACTGAGTGGCTAGGTAATGCTTTCCCACTTGACTTTAGAGTATGGTCCCAGTGTGCAGCTTTTTAAGCCTCAACTTACTCTTCTTTTGTTCTGCTTTTATGTAATTCCATTGCCCCCCTGTCTATGGTATCTGTTTTCACATATTTCTCTACCGCTTTTCAGTGCTTTGATTTGTTTTTCATAAAGAGCCGGGCAAAGAGAAATAAACAAGCAAAACCGAAATCAGGGTCAGCAAGCTCTAATGGGTGCTACTGATTGAGTTGATACAATACCCCTCTCTTTCACACTTGCTAAGCAACTGCTTGTATAAAATATTGGTGATTGCTGTAATCTGGGGAGTCTGAGAGCAGCAGTCTGTATGAAAAGCAGCAAAGGATGTGCTGACGAGTCCACAGCATTGACACCAATTTTATTTATTTATTTTTTACATATTGTTTTACTAAGCCTGTGGACCAAATTCTCTGCTGGTGGAAATCTTCACCATGCCTTTAACATCAATGGAGCTCTGCCAATTTATGCCGGCAAAGGATTTGGTTTTATGTCCTCAGTTCACATCAGGAAATAGAGAATATCTGAGTGGTGATTTTAGAAGCTGTGGACTTGTCTACACTGGGGATTTG
Source organism: Platysternon megacephalum (assembly GCA_003942145.1). NCBI lineage: Eukaryota > Metazoa > Chordata > Testudines > Platysternidae > Platysternon > Platysternon megacephalum. The sequence continues at coordinate 4,970,025 of QXTE01000071.1, forward strand.
CCCTGATTCCAGCTACTGGTGCAGCTGTAATGGTGCAAACTCCTACTGTAGATAGAAAATCCACAGTTTTCACTGGTTCAAATAGCCAAGGAACGATCTGCAGGTGCAAATAGCTGCTTTGCCTGCACTTGGTGTTTATACTCCTGCAGCGACATCAGTAGATGGAATCAGTGCAAATCCCCAGTGTAGACAAGGCCTCAGTTGATCTGTTGGTTGATCATCTGGTCTGCATGGGAAATTCTTTCTGTGAATCATCAAGTGTTGGCTGAAAGTGGGTGGTCATTTTTATTATTAGAGAAAGGGGTAGTTTTTGCCTCCATCATAGGGTCCTTGTCCTTCAGAGTCCTATTGAGGAAGCTCTTTAGTGCTTGTTGTGTTTATTTGCAGCCTGAGTTATTGCTGTACTGCAATTATGTGAGCTTCAACCCAGCATGGGGAATCCTCCATGGACACAAAGCCAGTGTCGCTGTGTCTATGCCACATGCCCACCCTTGCAGCCAACATAGATGTTGTGGCTTGGAAAAAAGCCGGCATGCGCTATTGTGGCTTATTGGGACCTTTCACAGACGGAATAAAAACATAAGAACGGACATATTGGGTCAGTCCAAAGGTCCATCTAGCCCAATATCCTGTCTTCCAACAGTGGCCAATGCCAGGTGCCCCAGAGGGAATGAACAGAACAGGTAATCATCAGGTGAACCATCCCGTCGCCCATTCCCAGCTTGGGCAAACAGAGGCTAGGGACACCATCCTGGCTAATAGCCATTGATGGACCTATCCTCCATGAATTTATCTAGTTCTTTTTTGAACCCTGTTATAGTCTTGGCCTTCACAACATCCTCTGGCAAGGAGTTCCACAGGTTGACTGTGTGTTGTGTGAATAAATACTTCCCTAGTTCTTGTGTTATGAGGAGTAAATAACACTTCCTTATTTACTTTCTCTACACCAGTCATGATTTTATAGACCTCTATCATACCCCCCCTTAGTTGTCTCTTTTCCAAGCTGAAAAGTCCCAGTCTTATTAATCTCTCCTCATATGGCAGCCATTCCATACCCCTAATAATTTTTGTTGCCCTTTTCTGAACCTATTCCAATTCCAATATATCTTTTTTGAGATAGGGCGATCACATCTGCACGCAGTACTCAAGATGTAGGTGTACCATGGATTTATATAGAGGCAATATAATATTTTCTGTCTTATTATCTATCCCATTCTTACTGATACCCAACATTCTGTTTGCTTTTTTGACTGCTGCTGCACATTGAGTGGATGTTTTCAGAGAACTATCCACAATGACTCCAAGTTCTCTTTCTTGAGTGGTAACAGCTAATTTAGACCCCATCATTTTATATGTAAAGTTAGGATTATGTTTTCCAATGTGCATTACTTTACATTTATCAACATTTAATTTCATCTGCCATTTTGTTGCCCAGTCACTCCGTTTTGTGAGATCCTTTTGTAGCTCTTCTCAGTATGCTACGGACTTAACTATCTTGAGTAGTTTTGTATCATCTGCAAATTTTGCCACCTCACTGTTTACCCCCTTTTCCAGATCATTTATGAATATGTTGAATAGGACTGGGCCCAGTACAGACCCTTGGGGGACACCACTCTTTCCTCTCTCCATTCTGAAAACTGACCATTTATTCCTGCCCTTTGTTTCCTATCTTTTAACCAGTTACTGATCCATGGGAGGACCTTCCCTCTTATCCCATGACAGCTTTTACTTATGCTACTTTATAGCATCCATAAGCTACTTTAATTTACGATGAGGGACCTTCCCTGTGTGCAGCCTAGTATCAGGGAGGCACAATCCCACCCTTGTCCCCCCCAAGCTGTGCTGTGTGTTCCCAAGCTGCAGCCAGGAATCTGGGTGTATATGACTACTGTAATGCATGAAAAGGAACTTGCATCTATAATACTCTAAAAAGCATGCTGGAAGAAGTTTTCTGCTTTTTAATTAGGCTTCCTAATATATCTATTCTTGTCCTCCCCAGACTGATTAATCAAGTGCATCATCAGTAAACTGAAATTCTACCATAAAACGATTGCTAATGTGCAAGGGGGGATTATTAAATTGCAGCTTTATTGCAAGAAATTGACAAAGATCAGGGATGAATGGTGTTCGTGCTGGAGTCTAGTAGCAACAGGCTCATCTGATTAATGAAGTGACAGTTTTATGCTGTGAAGAAGCAAAAGGACTTGACAAGACTCACAGTTTTGCTCATTGACTCTAACAGTTGGAATGATGTTTCCTAACATTCTCTCAAAGTTTGTCAGTAATATATTGTCCGTGTCACAATCTCTTCTGAATGGATTCTCAGATAGGAAAAAGCAGCAGTGAGGTGAGTGCCATCTAAGCCACTGGGAATCAGAATGGGAGCTAGGAAGAGTTCATGGGAGTGTCCCTCTCCATAGCTCTCTGACTTGACACAGATCAGGTTTCAGTCACATGGAATTAGTGTTGCTTTTATTTTCTTGACATAGAACAAGGAGCATGCGGGAAAAAAGTGATGCATCTTAAAAAAAAAGGAAATAAATCAATGGTTTTGTTGCATTAGGGGTTGAGTTGCAGAGTATGATATTATGATGTTTCAGAAGAAAGTCTTTGCTCCTTTATACAGTGGGTCTGATGTAGTTTCTATGATGAATCAAGTTTCTATGATTAATTGAGTCAGTTGTAAGGGTTTTACACCGGTGTCTACACAGAGTTGAATGAAGTTATTCCTGATTTACACTGGTGTACATATGATCAGACTCAGAAGTTAAGGCTACTTTAAAAAAACAATCTCTTACTCATAGAACAAAACCCCCAGTTCACCTCAAACTTCTGGCAGGATTTTCAAATTTGAACTCTATTTGGATAGTGTGCTGAACCAAAACCCTGGACCTCACAGTGTAGTTCAGGGGTCGGCAACCTTTCGGAAGTGGTGGCCAAGTCTTCATTTAGTCACTCTGATTTAAGGTTTCGCGTGCCAGTCATACATTTTAACCTTTTTAGGTGGTCTCTTTCCATAAGTCTATAATATATAACTAAACTATTGTTGTATGTAAAGTAAATAAGGTTTTAAAAATGTTTAAGAAGCTTCATTTAAAATTAAATTAAAATGCAGAGCCCCCCGGGCCGGTGGCCAGGACCCGGGCAGTGTGAGTGCCACTGAAAATCAGCTTGCGTGCCGCCTTCGGCACCCATGCCATAGGTTGCCTACCCCTGGAGTAGTTCAAACTTCAGATCTGGTTTGGAATCCTAGTTCATGGATCTGAACAATAACCGGATATTGAGGATGTAACATTACTGATGATTTCCAGCAACAATAGATTACTCTTTTGTCTCTGAAAACTGCTCAAGAAAGTGAGAGGCATGCTGAATCCATTTGCTTGGTCTAGTGCATTGAGTATGGGACTACGAGTTGGAAGATCTAATCCTTCCAATTGACTCATGGGAACACATGAATTGCCATGCTGAGTCAGATCTGACGTCCATTTTCCCGGTATCCCGTCTCAGACAGGACTCATTATCAAACGCCTCAGAGAGAGGAGTCGGTCACATCACCTTTCTGTGCTTCATTTTCCCCCTCTGTAACATAGGGATAAAGATATTTTTTTCCCCAATGATGTAAAGCTCTGTGAGCTCTATGGATGGAAAATGCCATATAAGCACCATGTATTATAGTCTAAATGTGCTTATCTATTCTTTTATGTTAGATACTTATCTCAGTTTGTGTCACTCAATATATTGGAGCCCCATTGTATTTTCCATTCAAGGCTCCATTTCTTCTTATAAGCCTCATTTATTCCCTAACAGTCAGTGAAATCCTTACTCCTATTTAGTAATGGGAGAACCTCAACATTTTCAGGACCAAATCCCATGCTGGTGTAAATCGGCATAGCTCTGTTGACATCAGTGGAGCTATTCCAATTTATACCGGCTGAAGATCAAGCCTTCAGAACTTGGATCTGGTTTGGTAAAACACCCCAAAATTCAAATGTTTATCAAAATCATCTGGCAGTTGCAGAAATGAGCTGGAAATCTCACAAGAACAAGCTGTCTCATGGACATCTCTCTCAACCTGCCAAGGTCCAAATGTTGGATGCAATGTGTGGCTAAAGTCCCAAAATGATAGAAAAATAATATTCATGAAGGAAAGATATGTTGTAACTCAGCTAGAATTTGTGGGCGTGTTGCAAGAATTTCTGGGTGAGGTTCGCAGGCCTGTATTATGCAAGAGGTCAGACTAGATGATCCTGGCCTTAAAATCTATGAAAACTTAAAATGTTATTGGGATTCATTCCTTTAGTGCAGTGTTTCCCTAACTTGGGATGCCGCTTGTTTAGGGAAAGCCCCTGGCGGGCCGGGCCGGTTTGTTTACCTGCTGCGTCCGCAGGTCCGGCCGATCGCGGCTCCCACTGGCTGCGATTCGCCGCTCCAGGCCAATGGAAGCTGCTGAAAGCGGCGTGGGCCAAGGGACATACTGGCCGCCGCTTCCCGCAGCTCCCACTGGCCTGGAGCAGCGAACCGCAGCCAGTGGGAGCTGCGATTGGCCGAACCTGCGGACGCGGCAGGTAAACAAACCGGCCCGGACTGCCAGGGGCTTTCCCCGAACAAGCGGCGTCCCAAGTTTGGGAAACACTGCTTTAGTGAAAACATCTCTTTCTTTAACTTCTGTCCTATGACTCTTTATTTCTGATGTAATTTTCAACAATAAAAGTGAGGAGAGACCACCAAATCTCTGTGGATTATAGAGAGTTTTGGAACAATACTCAGTAACATCCCTAGAAGTGAGGGCTCCTAGAGAAGTATGCCTGTGAATTTTCTAGGTCAGTCGCTGCTGGTCTGGGCAAGAAATACAAGAATAACAGCTTCTTACGTAATGTTCAGCCTCCTGCCACATAGCATAGTTTAAATGTAAACATGAAGGGCCTGATTTTCCGGTGCTCTGCACCTTGTGCAGTCATTTACATGCCAAGTAGATTTGAAATACTAATAAATCAGAACAGTAGTGATTTACACTCACTTTGTATGGGGATAAATGGCTGCAAAAAGTACAAGGAAATGGAGAATGAAGCTCAAACTATTTTTGAGTGCAAAGAAGCATCTGAAAACATTGATTTTCCTTTACAGATGTGGCAGTCACACCTCAGGCTGCAGCCAAGTGTAACCCCAAGGTTGTGTGTCTGAGATTTGGCCCATAAAACAGTTCTATTGAAAGCAAATGATTATAAATGTAAATTTCAAACCCCATAGAGCTGGTCCACGGAGGAGGATGTCTGAGCTTGGCAGGGTTCTGTGGTAATTATCTAGACCCAAGCACAGTTTTCATTTCAATGGGGAAGGTGTTTGGCAGCCACTACAACAAATTCAGAACAGATCACATCCTTTCACAAAGACTGTGAACCTCCAGCTACAGGGGCTTAAAAGTTAATGAAGTCACCCATCCATTATCTCCATTCTTTGGCACCAGAATGGAAGACAAACCTAAGGCTGTACTCAACTTTCTGGAACATGCTGGCAACTGGATTTCTCTGCAGCTCCCAACTGACTTGATGCACATATGAATGTTTCCAGGAACTAGAGCACTTTGCAACCAATAATGATTTTCATCGGGAGGGAACAGGGGATGGAGGCTAATTAAAAGAAACAAGTTTCTATGATTAATTGAGTCTATGGCGAAAAAGCAGAACATATTTCACTGTAGTCGTTTGCTTGATGATGGGCTTTGCATTTGTTAATGGAATTCAGAGTTGCTCACTCTAAGCAAAAGTTAATTCTGTTTTTTACACCCAGGAGCTACTAAGCATTCAACAAAGGCCTTGTGTGGCTGGTCTCATTTGACAACGGCAGCTAATATTTAGAAGGTCTCTGGGCAGGACGCTCTATGCTAGCTTCAGAGTTACCATTTCACATAGCCTTTGGAGTTTCTCTCCTTGGATCAATTTGACCGTCTAAAATAGTGTGAAAAGAACTAGACTCTACTTCCTGGGAGGATGTTCAACTAGTGAATTCGAGCTGATCAGAGGTGGCAAGCTTTGCTTACCTTGGCAGCAGCTATAATTTTAAAAGTCCTGAATATAAGGCCATGATTCAACAAAGTATTCAAGCTTATCTCTAAGCAGATGCAATCCTACTGAAGTAGATGGGACTACTCCCTCACTTAAAGTTAAGCATGTGCCTAAATGCCTGATTGAATCAGGTCTTAAATCAGGAAATGAGGATGAGTGTCACTCTTTATGAGTTGCAAACACCATTTAATTGGTGAGCCTCTATTTCTAGATGTAAAGAAAGGCCTAGAAAATAGTAGTGAAAATATAGTGGTGAGGCACCCTCACCTGGAATACTGTGTTCAGATACGGCCACTCTACCTTAAAGAAAAGCTATAGAGGAGATGTCCAGAAATAGGGGATGGAAGACCGAGGAGACTTCTGTATGAGGAAACGTTGAAAAGACTGTTACTCATTTAGACAAGAGAAGTAGAAAAAGGGGGGCATGACAGAGAGGGCATAGTGAATGGTATAAAGGAATTAGATCAGTCACTCCTATTTACACTTGCTTATCACACAAGAGAAAGGAAACGTTTAATGAAGTTGAAAAACAAAAATTTAAACCTGAACAAAGATACTGTAAATACTTTTTTGCACAACACAATCTGTGGAACACACTGCCGCAAGATATCACTTAAGTCAAGAGCTAAGCAGCATTACATTAAAAAGTATTGCACATTTATATGTATAATGAGATCAGGCACAATTACATCACATATGGAAACAACAGGGATATAAGCCCTTATGCTTCAGAGCAAAAGCCAACCACTAATTCCCAAGCAGCTGATTATTCCATAATAGCCAATTAAAGGGTTTTTCTTTCACCTTTCTCTGGAATATCCGATACTGGCCACTGTCAGGACAAAAGAATAGACTAATCTGGTTTTCTGATTCCTTTGCTTCTAGCACCTCACATCTTGTTTTTCTGTCTAGTTTCTTATGCCATGCATATTACTATAGTATCTGAGTACCTACACATCTGAGATGTTCAAAGAACTAGGTATCCCTCTCCACCACTTACTAGGAAACACAGTACTATTCCTTCACAGCTGGTGGCTCCCAAAACCTTTTTAATAAGGATTTATTAAAGCTGTCATTTCCTGGCAGTTTATCATCTAAATTAAATTGGCTAATGAAATCAAAACATTTTATTAAACTTTATGACTGCAGTAATTATAAACCTTTCCCCACCAATCCAGCATTTTAGACTGATAGACAGATGGCCGAGAGTGTGCGTTTCTGAGACATGAGTCCAGTATTAATTTAGTGACATCTTATAAATAAATACAATATCATACTTCAGGAGAGAAGATATTTGTATCTGTATTAGGGATGGCCTGGAACTATCACCCTCATCTGAACAAAATCAGAATCTGGGGGACGTGCCTTTCTCACTGTATGGCAGCACAAAAACTATGTTCATGCATATGGATTTGCACCTCCAATTCATTTGGTGAGCAAAACATGCAGATGCAAATTAGCAGAAGACAGGTAAATTGGGCACTTGGCTAGGATGCAGGACACTTGGATTCAACTCCAGACTCTGCCACTGGTTTGCTAAGTTACCTTGGGAAAGTCACTTCCCTTTCTTGTGCCTCAATTTCCTCATCTGTAATAATAAGAATAAGAATGGATGGGAAACATTTTTTTTGTCCCATGAGAATTTTTGAGATTTTGAAAAAATTCCCATTCCAAATCAGGATAAAAAGCTGCAAATTTGAAAATTTTCTCAAACTGAAACAAAAATCAATTCCAGTTAATAAAACAAATTAAAAAAAGTCAATCAAAATTATCGAAACAACCTTTTTAAAATATAGATTTAGTTAAAACGAAAAGTCATTTGAAACTGAAGAACAAACCTTTATGTTTTAAAAATGTCAAAATGGGACTTCTGACAATTTCAAAAACATTTTAAAGATATTTTTAAGTCAGGAAATTTGTCAAAACCAACTCTTGCCTGTGAACAGTTCTGCTTTTGATGAGTCAGCATTTAAAAATAATAATTTTGTTGAAAAATTCCCAACCAGCTCTAATAATGCTGCTGACGTCCTCCATTAAAGCTCTTTGAGATCTGTTAATGAAAATTGCTATGGTAGAACTAGGTATTATTATTATTATCCAAAATGTACATATCCTTCCTTACTTCCTATTCATCAATCAATGAATGATCATCATCATCATCCCTAGCTGCTATATAGCCTCCCAAAATTAGCCCAGTATGTACACACACATACACACCAACCAATTTTGGCAGGGCTCAGTACATAGATTCCTACCATAAAACCCACGCATGGCAGTATGGAAGTTTTTCCACCCAAGGGCTAGTTCCTCATTGAAAGCTGCACATACGCTTCTCCATAGCTCCCCTGTGAGAGAAGCCACAGTAGGGCACTCAGTCAGATCCTTAGTTTCACTTAGGGAAGAAAGTTGGTGGGGTTTATGTCTTCCTCTAGGGCAGTGATTCTCAAACTGAGGGTTGGGACCCCAAAGTGGGTCACGACCCTGTTTTAATGGGGTCACCAAAGTTGGCTTAGACTTGCTGAAGCCTGAGCCCTAGCGCCTGGGGCCAAAGCTGAAGCCCAAGGGGCAGCGAGGCTCAGGTTACAGGCCTCCCACCCGGGGCTGAAGTTCTTGGGCTTTGGCTTTGGGCCCCGTGCCTGGGGCGATGGGGCTTGGGAGGGCTCAGGCTTCAGTCCTCCCTCCTTGGGGTCGTGTAATAATTTTTGTTGTCAGAAGGAGGTTGCGATGCAGTGAAGTTTGAGACCCCCTGTGCTAGGACATCCAGCACCGGAGGTACCACACAAGTGACTTAATGGCCCATTTGTCTATTCCGGTAGGGTCGCTGTATCGTGGTGTGCGGGCAGGTTTGTACAACTAACGAGTGGTATACAAAATACAGTTCTCTGCACTCACTAAGAGAAAGATTTAGAAAGACCAGATACCTCTAACATTGCACCAAAACCATTGAAATACCTCCAAGCTGGGCCTCCAACCTCTGTGCTCAGTGGGATGCAGAATTTCACAGCTGCTACCCCGGTGCTAAGATCTGGCGTGGGGTATTGCTGCAAGACACAGCGGCGGCTCCAGGCACCAGCGCTACAAGCCTTGCCAGTCCCTGCGAGGGCGGCAGGCAGGCAGCCTTCGGCGGCATGCCTGCGGGAGGTCCGCCGGTCCTGCGGATTTGGCGGCAATTCGGCGGCGGGTACGCCGAAGCCGCGGGACCGGCGGACCTCCCGCAGGCGCGCCGCCGAAGGCAGCCTGCCTGCCGTGCTTGGGGCGGCAAAAGAGCTAGAGCCGCCCCTGGCAAGACACCATGTGTGAATATTACAGACAGCAGCTGCTAGGCATTAATGGACATTGGCAAAAGTGCTAGCTGCCAGATTTCTCTGGATGCGGAAGATAACAGACAGTGTTTCATGCAATCCAACTCAGAATTATGGGGGATGCTACACATGGAGGCATAACCCAGTAACACCTTCTTTTAGAAAAAGATACCTATGAAAAGCTTCATATAGTTGACATGGATCATGAAAAGGGAGATTTAAAAAAAATAGAAGCCAACTTCCACAAATTAAATGGACAGCTGCACCCTCATTGATGAGCCCCCGATAAATGTAAAGATATCCTGTGGTTTCTGTTTGTGCCTTGGCATGCTGCTTTGCCAGACTTTGAGCTGACACCATTTGGCGCTGCTAAGCCCTGCCTTTATGGTAATTTCTGTAGCACAGCCCTTCCTGATTTATAAAATTTTCACTGAAGATCTCTCTCCTCATTCTGAAAGTCCGTTGACTTTGCAGACTTCATTACAAATGCCTCTTGACTTTCTCTAGCCCTTTGCATGCACTCTGAGCACACAGCACTTTATTGTGGTACAGATGACAGAGTTAAAATTAACGACAATAATAACTGCAGAAAGCAAAAAGATTTGGTCTTAGATAAGATTTGAGAAGAAAGCAGGCCTGACACTCTATTGCCCTGCACCTTGCGTAGTGATTTAAACCAATGCAAAATGAGTGTAAAATGCAAGTCTCATTTACAATGAGGTCCCTTTACGCCACTCTGGCAGTGTACATGTAATATAATTCACATCTGCTTTAAGGCCCCTTTACACTGACAGTCGTGTAAATTGGCTTTAGTGTAAATGAGAGTCAGGCCCTTTATCACTCACCCTGTGCTCGTGTAAGTGATGACATAAAATGCTGGGCAACAGAAAATCAGGCGAGCTGATGAAGAGAGGCAAGGCTAAGGGAGGCTGCACCAGGAGGTGCAGAGGACAAAGCTGTTGTGGCATAAGTGGTAAGCCTTTGAGAAGTGAGGGGAAAGTGGGTGGTGCTAGGTATACAAAGGGAGCTCAAAAGGTTCTAAAAAGCGACAACTGTTTCCGAGCTGGGCTGCAGTGAGTCTAGGGGTATTGAGAAATCAAAGGGCAATTTTGAAATGAATGCAAAATGAACAGAAAATCAGATGAAGGGGTCTGAAGTTGGAGGCAACATGGCATGCAATTCTTAGGCTCCCTCTGCATACCTTCCTCCTGCACTCGGTTATGTCTGGATATCAAAAGTGATGTTTGATTTCTTTACCTAGGAATCAGATTATCAAAGATATGTTTTTCTCTTGTGGTATAAATTTCTTCCCTAGAAATCCAGTTGGAAAACAAGCCAAGACCTTAAAATATATACATTTTAGCCTTAATAAATAAAGAAGAATAGTTCACACTAATGATGCATATTATGCAAGATATTAAGGGATACTTTGCAGAATTGCTCTTCACAATTAGCAACAGAGTACTTATGAGTATTCATAATTCCAAACAAGGCCTACAGGGGTTATCTTGGCATAGATATGCCTGGCTGGTTATCCTGAAAAGGGACATATATTTTTATTCAGTAATGATCATATTTATATTGTCAGAAGTTGCTGATTTAATTTCTGCTTTTTTTTTTATTTAGGAATGCTGATTTTGTCTGTGTTTGTGTGTCTATAAAATTTATTGTTCCTCAAAGTTGTTTGGCTGATAGCTCTGGAGACTGGAGTCCAAAAAAGTACAGAATTGGTGACCTCAGTGCAATTCAGTAACCTTTCAATGTGCATCAGCCCTGAACTGGATGAATCACCTTCAAGGCTGAGGCTGGAATTAAGTCTCCAGGCCGCTCTACTGGGAGTACCAACAACATTTTTATCATATAGACAATTCTGTGGACTAGACTAAGACCCATCAGCTCCTTTCAAACAGATCACCAAGATGCCTGATGACTAATCTTTCACTGGGTTGACATTCTAGCTGAAAACTGGCAGTTGCTATCCACCTGTAACCTACCGTGAACACCTCTTTAGCCCATTCGCAAAGCCCTGAGCAGTCCTGTCACCCATCTCTAGAGTAAGGTATAAAACAGATCATCGTAAATATTGTGCCCACATTATGATATAATGAATACAGTCAAATAACAAGATTCCTCACATGCTCTAGCTGCTTGTACTTGTTGGAGTAGGTTAATTGCTGAGACATTTACAAATGAGAACCATCACTTGGTGCAAGATTACACTGGGACTCCTTAACCTACATGTCTGCAGAGCACCTATCACAAGAGGCCCCAAGGATATTTAAGGTCCCTGAGTGTCAGCACATTACAAAATAATAATAATAATAATAGGGGCAGATTGGGTAAGGGATTTATAATCTATCGCAAGCACTAACATTATGTCGGCACGTAAAAATGCAAGAGCCTGGTGATGGGTGATAGAGCCTCTTTTTGGTTACAACGCAACCCTGATCAGCAATGATTTAAAGTAGACCCAACTTGATGGCTCTTTGGTAGCCTATGGTGGTTCTCCTTCTAGTTCCAAGGGCAGGCAAATATCCCCAGAAGAAAACAACACTACCTAATTGTCACTAGGGACTTTGTTAATTAGATTGTAAGATCAAAGGGGCTCTGGTCCAGGACTGGGGCTCCTAGGTGCTACCACAGTACAAATAAATAAGAACAGCAATGGCAACTTAGCAAGGTAGCTGGCAGTCTCAACAGAGTGGCTGAAGGGTGAATGGAAGAGATCTTGCATCCGTTTTTGTCTCTAAGTCAGGGCTGGTATATACTGAAAAGAGAGTCAGGAGTAGTTTGTACTGCTGCTGTCTCTGCATTATGCCTGTGTGTATATTTTGGCTAATTTGTAGACTTTAGTCTCTACATGTGTTAATTTACCACCTTTCAGCATATATTAAACTCACATTAAAAATGCACAATAAAGAAAAAAATAATGTTTCCAAACAATTAATCTAATGCCTTACATATGTTTTAACCAACCCCAACCCTTTAACCAAAAGGATATTTTATCCTTGAAAATGTGGGTTATGTTACATTACATTTAACCACAGATGTCTCAAATCATCTCAGGCTCCAGTGTGTATCCGTGCATTTCTTCAGGGTAATGAAGGTAGCTTAGAATTGAAAAGCTAATTCATTCACAACAGCTGCAGGTAAAAACCACAAGGTGGATTTAAATAAGAGCTGAAGGTGTGTATAGGTGGCAAACCATGCAGTGCTGAATATGTTAAAGTCCTGGACGAGTTAAATGTTAAATGAATTAAAATGTTAAATGAACAAAATAATTAAACATCTCAGGCATATTGAACACAAAATAAGTGGGACATGCTTGGTTTTCCTCCACATGAATTCCTACTGATGAAGCACTTTCGGCTGTGACACAGAAATAAAATCAGGTCTCTTGGTGATTCAATGCAGATCCAACAATTAATTCCACATCTATGGGATTTTGTTTTAGATCTTTAGTTTTCTGAAAAAGCTTAATTTAAATATCTATGCAACAACTGATAACAATTTTCCCCATCTCCCATAGGGTGAGGAGGATGAACATGTTTTAGAAGCAAACCAAAATACTTAATCCAAATAGATGCAAATCTTAAATTATTCTTCAGTAGGGGGGAATGGTTGGCTAAGGGGATTGGGAAGGGAATACAGAGCCTTTCACCTCTATATAAGTCAGTGTTCAGAACTGGCTCCAGATTGATAAACAAATTCATTTGCCCCTTATAGTTGGTGTGCAACAAATGAGTTATAGTTTATTATTATAACGTTATACTTTTTACATTAACCCAGTAGTTCCTAAGTGCTCTTTTATTTGTTGGATGAAACAAACAAAGGTTTCAGTTCAGGAACAGCACAGCAAGAGACACTTCCTGCCCCAAAGAGCATACATTCTAAATAAACAAGACTGGCAAAGATGGATGAAACAAAGAAGCGGGTAAGGGGGAAAGGAGTACAGGGTAATCAACTAATGGGATGATTTAGCATAGACTAGCTGTGTGCACAGCTCCTAGCCAATCACTAGCAGTAACCCCAGTAATCATAGCTCACCACCTGCCTAGCCATTGTCAGATGTCAGTTTCCTGTAAGCATTATGGCAGAGATGAGTTGTAAGGAGTGACTTGAAGGAGATAAGGTGGTGACTTTACAGATCTTGATTTGAGTGTCTATTTCATGGGCTTTCTTGGGAGGTGATATTTCTGCTGTTTAATCTAATTTCATTTATTACAACACTTAAAAAATATTTTGATCTCACATTATATTTGAAGGCTTGGTTTTACCTTTAGCTGCCTGGTTAACTCTGCTTGGACTTAGGAGTCCAGAGCACTTCTGAAAATCAGACCCTATACACCTGAAATTCTGCACCTAAAAGTGTGATGCACCCAAAATTAGATGCTGCTTTTGAAAATGTGAGTCCTGACATCCCCCTCCCCTCCAATGACTCACTTTCCCTTCTGCAGAGCAGTTAAGTTCTGTCATGGAGATGAGCATTCTATCAGGGTCAGTAAAGTACTTTGAGACCCTTGAATAAAAGGCTCCAGAGAACTGGAAAGTATTTTTTAATGTTTATAGATTTTAGCTCCGGTAATCAAGGAACACAAGTAAATAGATTTTGTCCCCACTTCAGAACAACATTGTAAAAAGAAGCTTGCCTCCCTTCTCCAGTGTATGTTTGGTTGTGATAAATATAGTTCCTGACCTTTAGTAGAAGTTAAAGTGAAAAAAAGACGAGAAGATGGGCATGCTGTGAAGGCTATAGCCTATTTTACAAAGCATCCCACTGCATCGATCGGCTGTGCACACACACCAGTGAGAGCTGCTTTGGCACTCCTTAATAAACTTATTTCATTTTTGCTTCAAGGACCCCACACAATACATTAACAACATCAACTCGAAAGAGCCAATAAAGAGTCTTGCGATGGATGGGCAGCAGGGAACTGTGCACACTAGTGTCAGTGCTACTGGTTTGTTTGTTCCCCCTGGCTCCCCACAGGGCATAATGCGGTACAGACCCAGCCTGACCCAGATAAAAGGATATTCTTAGCTGACCAACAGATAATTCCTTCAGAAGAAAAATCAGTTTTCTTTCAACACAGCCAAAAGAAAGTGCCGTCTGAAACTCCTTGCATTTGTTTCTGTTTCAACTTCAACTGCTTAGCCACCCCCTTCTTGCAAATGACTGTGGTTCCTGGGTACTGATTACAATATTTTAGGATCCCCAGGAGAAACAATATAGTTTAACAGAATCTGCTATCTAGCTGGATTCATTCATATTCCTTCCTGCTTCCTTCCCTAGAAGGCACAGCAGGGCTGTTCTCTATACTGTATCAATTTTGGAAAGCCTTCACAAAGAGATGTCCCTTTCATTGTGGCTTAACCATCCTAGAAATGTTGATTCTTCCTCATTGCCTGTGGGAATAAATTCCACAATTTAGAACTCATCATTGAAAATGGTCTGTCCCCAGCCCTCCATCCATGTGGAGGGTGTCATCGGCTTAGGCATCCCTGATGAGCCGTGTGACTGGATTATTCTATTCTTTTCTGGTTCGTATCCCACCCTCACCATGGGGGTGTCTGAGCACCTTCCAGTAGTGCACTGAGCAACGTGGCCAACATCTGTCATAGGAGGCCTGTTCTTTCTCTCATGGTTTCCCCCGGGAGAGACAGTCTTTATGTCGCACAACCATCAACGTATTTTAAGCCAATGAACACATGATGTAAGTCTTTGTTTCTCTTCCATTGTATAGTCTGAGTGAGAATTGCAGCATACTGCCAGCAGCTGAGGGGTGTCATTGTAGCTTTATGCGTTTTCCACCCCCACTTTTTTTCTTTTAAGTGAATTTCATGCTGGTGAAAGGTACCTTTCTAACTCTGGAGACAGAAGTCTTCTGGTCTCCTCCAGAACTGGAACATCATAGGCAGCAGCAGGGAAAGTTCCTCTCACAACCTTCTACCTTCCTAAATGCAGGTGTTGCTACAACTGTACTTCACCCCCTTCCTAGAGTGACCCCTGGCAGGAGCCAGAGCATTGTTCAGTCTCATGCAACCTTTGGCCAAAAGCATCAAGTAGAGCCAGCTTTTGTAGCTGGTTTTGTAATGTGGAAACCTGCCCGCTGGGAAATAGGCTGAGATCACCATTTCATTTCCTACAAGGGTCAGATCCACCCCTACAGGGTCCGATCCTGACGTCCTTCTTCAATTTCTATTTCATTTAGTCCTTTTACTAGGGTTGCCCCCTCCAGGATTGTCCTGGAATCTCCAGGAATTAAAGAGTGATCTTCAATTAAAGATTATGTCATTTGATGAAACCTCCAGGAATACATCCAACTAAAATTGGCAACCCTACCTTTCACAGGCAAAATTCCTACCAAATCTCACACCGAATTGAAACAGCCTAGAAGCGGCAACTTCTATTCATTGCCAACATGGTTAGGAATCAAACCAGTGAAAAGCGTTCTGAGCAGTCCTGGGTTATCCACTCCCCAAACTGGCTGCTTTTTGAGTTTGCCAGAACTTTGTCTTGATGCCTATACAAATAGCGAACACATTGAGTTGTTCTCAATGCAACAATACTGGGATGAGTAAATGAACTCACTAGCATCAGGTCTAGCTCCATGAACTCCAATTGCCTTGATTTCTAATGTAAACAAACATACTGAAAATAGAAAAGTTTATAAAATGTGGCTGGAATGGCAATGAAAGTAGTTACTTGATTTTTCTCTAGATATTTATTACAGCTGAAGCAGTAATTAAATTGCTCTCTGCAGAAAGCAGCTAGGTTTCTGATTTAATATCGCATGCAGCAATATCAGGCCTCATTTAAGGCTTGTAAACAACATTAAAAGTAGCAATAGGTGAACTTCAAATGGGTCAGGGGTTTCAAAAGTTGAAAGAACATTCTTGGGATTGACAGAGTGTGTGTGTCGACTGCTAGTTAGAGCAAGGAACTGAAAATCTGTCACTATGTGACCTCAGGCAAGTATCTTCCCCTTTCTGTCTTCAGTTTTCCCATATGTTAGACATATGGGTCTAATAATGATACCCTTAATAATGAACAATGGGTCTAATAATGATACCCTTTTCACAGATGCAAAGTGCTTTAAGATCATCAGAGGAAATATCCAAGAGAAAGGCAAAGTGTTGTCGGTTTTGCCTTTCACAGGAAATTTGTATTCTACTCCTGCAATTCAGTCACGTGCCTCCTTAAAACTTGAGACATTTAGATAGAAATGTATATTCACGGCAGTAGGTGGAAGGAGAGCGGATGGTGACTGAATTAAAAGTCCAGCATCCGATAATGAATTCTGCTTCCTTTCCAGCCTCCCGCCTGGCTAAACATTACATTGATTGCAACATTTGAAGTGTTGCCACATTCAGTAACGTGAGCTTCCCAGGATTTGATATTTAACTTTCAGGACAGAAGCCCAGATCCTTCCCCCACCCTCCGGCAGTGTGTTTACTGAAATAGGAAGTGTCATAAACAGCTTGTCTGTTTACTTTCCATCCATTGTTTTGGGGCATGTTAGGATAAGACAGAGCATGACCAGCATTTAGGAGAAGCCAGGGAAGTTAGCTTTCCTCCCTACAATATATCACCTTGTTTAATCAGAGTATTAGTAACTTGGATGCATTGTTATATCTTTCATCAAGATTTTATCAGTTATGTTTTCTAATTGACGTGGCTTCAATTTTAGGCTTGCACCTGGGTAATACATATAGGATATTGATTTCCATAAACAATATAATTTTGAAGCTTCATTTACATAATGAACCATTCCAGATGACACTTCCTTTTGTTACACTATGCATAACTTTTTAAAAAATATTAACACTTGGTCATTACCTGAAATAAGTAATCATAATGATAATTTGTGACTACAAAGTTATTTGCCAGCACTGACAAAGTGTCCTAGGTGGTCTCCAAACAGAAGAAGGAAGCAAGGTCCCAGTCCTGGTGAGGTTAAAATCTAAAGGGGATGGAATATATATTTTAAGGATATGACCGTTGAGTGGATGGATGGATGAATAAAGAAATATGTATGGAAATAGATCAGATAGGTAAGCAGGTAGGTAGGGCTATATGTATCAAGATGGATAGATACATTATATAGATTATCTTGAGTAGACAGATGGAAAGATTACTTGGTGAGTTTGATTCAGGCTTGGGATATGCCAAAATCCACAGCCTATACCTCCAACAGAACCCTGTCCACACTTGAAAACTCTTCTCTCTTGAGGAAAACCTTGGAGCAGATGCCCCTTGTTTGTGCCAGTGGGATATGGAGTCTTTTTTCCTTTGTTCACCAGTTCAAATACATTCTAGGTTGGTGGTTTTTCCTCTTCATTGGTGGTTCAGTGGCCTGTGCAGAATGAATTGTGGGGATCTATGTTAGTTCCTAGGTAGGAACCTACCCACTACCTAAAAACAATCCCCATAACTGACAGTCTTATTGGGAATCTCTGCAAAGAGGACAAGAACTGAACAGGCTATGGAGACTTTGCGATAGCATGCTCATGAGCTTTTCAGTATTTGCCTGGCTTTGCTAGGATGGGAGGTCAGTTTATTTGCTTAGCATTAGTCCACCTGTTTCTAGACAGGAATGACCCAGTAAGGTTATTTGCCAGCACTGTGCTTATTATCATGAACAGTCTGAGCTAGCGAACCAGAGCGGCTAACGGGAGTTTTGCAAGGGACTTCTACAGGTGAAGAAGGAGCAATTACGTGACCCTTGGGGTACATTTGTTGTCTGTTGTGTGTGTGTTTGTGACTGGTATGGAGAAAGTAAATAAGGAAGTGTCATTTACTCCTTCTCATAACACAAGAACTAAAGGTCACCAAATGAAATTAATAGGCAGCAGGTTTAAAACAAATAAAAGGAAGTATTTATTCACACAACGCCCAGTCAACCAGGGCTCAAAAAAGAACTAGAGAAGTTAATGGAGGACAGGTCCATCAATGGCTATTAGCCAGGATGGGCAGGGATGGTGTCCCTAGCCTCTGTTTGCCAGAAGCTGGGAATGAGCAACAGGGGATGGATCACTTGATGACGACCTGTTCTGTTAATTCCCTGTTGGGCACCTGGCATTGGCTGCTATCGGAAGACAGGATACTGGGCTGGATGGACCTTTGGTCTGACTGAGTATGGCCGTTCTGATGTTCTTATTACCCAGTGTAGAAAATGTCCTCAGGTCAGGATCACATGGAGGAGAGGAACAATCTGTCCAGTTCGTGGCCCAGTTCCATCTAAAAAGCCTTTTAATTGCACTAAAAAAGAGCCTGACTTTCTTGATATTTTATTAAACTTCACCCATATTGTGCTGCAATTTTCAGCTACTGCAGGAATGCTAGTGGAAAACGAGACAGGCATTGTAGACAGCATGGCATAGCTGTGATTTTTAACCAAACAACAGAGACAGCAGAACAGCTACCCCCATGCATGCAAACCAGAGGGATTCAACTGAACAATTAATATTAATTAGATTCTAGTAAGAGGGCAGTAAGAATAAAAAGAGATGGAATTATCCAGTAAGTATGCCAGGACATCCTAATACCACTCTGTGTGAAGGAAATTTAGTATGGAAATCCATTTGTTTAACTTTGTTCTCAGTCATTATCGCTGTTCCCCTGAATCATAAAATGCTCATTATGAAATAAACCCTGACATCAGCTTTATTATTATGATCATAAATCTTAATAGCTGCTTCCTTATTTTAAAGTTATAGTTCCTGTTTCTCATTTGGAGATTCTAACTTGTCTGGGATTTAGGCATTATTCTGCTTGTATTGCCTACTGATGGATATATGTGTGTGTGGATATATATATATGCTTGTGTGTGCCATACATAGAGAGAAAAAATAATGCCTAATTAAATTAATGTATACGTGTATGTGCATTAAATATATGAATGCATACATATACAAACATATAAAAAAGAATCATATAGGGAGAGAAAGGCTACTAAACCACCTTACACTAGTTTTACACCTGTGTAACACTACTCAAATCAATGCATTTACATTGGCATACACTGGTGTTGAGTGAGTGGTGAGTGAAGCCCAGGATCTTTAAAATGAGATTATGTCAGAAGGCAGAATGGCTATTACCATTTTACTTTATTATATGGTCACAGATCCAATATTAGAACAGGGAGGGAAAACAGAGAAGGGGGAATGAAAGAATATGTGTTGCTGGTTCTTACACTATATTGTAAAAAAGGAAAAGGCTAAAATGATTGTAAAGAAGATTTGTCTTACACCAAATGTATGTAGCTAACAAAGTCAAGAAAATGAATATTCATACATAGCCTGCTGCTTAATGGAGTGCTACAGTATGTTCTATGTGCATTAGTTCCAAGACTGAAAGTTTGAAATCCAATATATTTGTCACTTACATGGTCCCAATACTGAGGGGAAGGGAGCCTCCTGCTGGTGCTAATCACACTCAGGGACAGAACAGTCTGCATTAGTGCTTTAAAATCCTCACTTTGCATGAAACACACCTGAATTACACTGTTCATCTCCTCTGTCATCATCTCAGTATGAAGCAATACCACCACTTTTTACGCATATACATGTTCACTGAAGCACATGTTATTTGCAACAGGGTATGTCTGACATTATGCACCAAGTTTGCAAATGCAATGCTCCTAGCAGCTAAAAGTACACGGGGGTGGATGCTTTGGGGTTAGAATTACAGCTGCAACATCATTTCTACAGACAGAGGTTTGCATTGTCAGCCATAACCTGATGAATGTAAAGTGTCTTGGATAGCATGATGAGAATCTCACCATCCTACCTGTCATTAACCACCAATAAAACTGACTGCTTCAGAGAGGCCATGTGATTGACTGCTTTATCATGTTCAACTCTGGCTATGTTCTCAACAAAGCCAAGCATGGTCAGACTGGGTCAAGGACTTGGATGGGAAACCTCCAACGGGGAACAAAAAATATTGTGCTGCAGTAAATAGTGACAGTGATTCAGTAGGTGACATTCTTCCCTCTCAGTCAGTACTTAATCAGTCCCCCCTGCATGGTGTTGGGTGCTGCTGTTTTGGATTAAACAAAATCAATATTAGTTAGGCAACTAGGCTCTTTACAACATCTGCATTTTTTAGGTGCCTTAATACCTTTGGAAATCTGAGCCTAGGTGCTTATGTCACTACTATCATCATAAAGTGGACTGAGGTTAAGCCAGCGGTCCTGACCAATAATTCCCTTCATCTTGTTGTTTTGGAATAAAAAGAAGTTAGCAAAGGGAGATTACTGTTGGATATTAGAATAATCCTAAAGGCCATGGAGAAACTGGTGAATATGTGATTTCTAGGCTACCTAATGACAACATATTCAATCTGCTCCAAACCCCATGATTATCAGGGCAAGTGCTGGAGTAGCTAATGTACAAGCAGGCTCAATTAACCCTAATTAGTTCAGAGTCAGGCTACAAAAGACTTAATTAGCAGTTATTAGGTACAGCTCGGAAAAGGAGCATAAATAATGTTTGGTAGCAAGCTGTGTTTAAGAATCTTGTGACTGAGTGACACTAAAAGAAGTGGGGGTGTGGTGGGGTGGGAAGAGAAACCAACTGAGTCAATATTCCTTCTTAGGAGCTAAATGGGAAATAATTCAGGCCTTGCATTCAAGGCTGTCAGTGGGGTTTTTGACAACTGTGTACAGATAAAATTTTTCAAAATCTGCATGTTCCAGAGGGGGTGTCTGAAAGTTTCATTTTGTGGATCTGGTACTTGATGTGTACGTACTTTCATGCCACACCTTGTCCTTTGGAATACCTGCCCACTGTCCATGTGCTGAAGTTTCTTCTGTCCTCTCTTTCCACCACATTTCTTCCACAAAACACCTCCTCTGCTGATCTCACCAGCAATGTCTCCATGTCTTCTTGCATTTAAACTGCTTTGGTCTCTCAGCAAGGTGCCATTCTTGCAAACACTTGCATAATTTTACTCAAGGGAGAGGCCTAATTCAGTTAGCAGGAGCTGCTCTTGTGTACAAAGTTATGTATAAGTGCAAATGTTTGCAGGATTGGGGCCTTAGATAGTAAATGCCACAGGGGTAAGGACTACTTCTGTTGAGATATGCTATACAGAGCAGAGTGCAGCAAGGTTGCTCGGTAAATAATAATAAAAATAGTGGACATGATTTTTAATAATAATGTGGAACCAGAAAAAGAAAGTATGAGGCTGAGCTATTGCAGCAAGCATATGACAAAGGAGATAAAAGGGCACTATGTGTTACGCGCTGTACAAACACAGTGCTTCATTCCATGTAATATGTCAATGTGGATCCGGTCCATGACTGGTTCTCCTAGGTGCTATGATAATACAAATAATAAATGATCATAAAAATGTTATTTAATCTTGTAGTAGTATAGTGCCAATGTGCATTTTGCTTCACAAAACAAATGAAGTTGAATGATCGGCTAAGAGAAGCTTACACAGCTAATGCCTTGATACTACTTCAAAATTGGCTCCCACAGACCCTGTGCCCAGCAACCCCAATGGGATTCTGTATGGGAATTGTGCAATGCAGGATGGGAGTCTAAATGAAGATAAGATCAATAGGGGGAGAAATCCATACAGACAGGGGAAATGGTCAGGCAAGGACCATATAATTATGTGGCCAATTGGGAAGTGACCACATTCATTTTGATGGTTTTATATACATATACACACACATATATACATATATATATAAAATGCTCTTATACTGTGTTCATTGAGAATCCATGTTGCTTAGATGGTTTCTGATGCCCATTAAGGCCCTGGTTTAGAAAAGCGCTTAAGCAAGTGTTTTCATCCATCTCTATTCAGATCAGCACTTAAGCGCATGTTTAAATGAGTATTGCCACCCCCAGGCAGTGAAAAATCATGAGTCAGGCTCCCAAATTTCATGAGATGGGCTAAAAAAAATTCAATATTTTTAAAAATAATAAATATGGAGTTTTCTATTTATCTTCTGGTATTGTCATCATTGGGGGTCACGTTTTCAAGCTCTTCTCTGCAACCATGAAGGCTAGAAACTTACATTTAAAAACATATATAATCTGAGATTCTTATGTAGCCACCTGAATCCAGGAGCTGGGACGTTAAGAAAAGCACCCAATGTTGCTAGACTCATGAGAGTTGGCAACATTGGAATAAGGATGCTTTCCTCAGCCTGAAATCCAGTCGGCCCCAAAAAACACAAACAAAAAAAGATTTTCTCTTTAGCATGGCCTATAATATTTGCCTCCTGCATATTCATCCTCTTGAGTCCACATTGCTTACTGTCTCATGTTGAGCTGTCTGAACGTTATTTTAAGGTCTAAAAGGATTTCCATGAAAGCGAGTGATGCCATCTGCAAGACCCTGAGCAGATTTAGCTGCACTCCATTAATCTTGATGCCCTTTCTTAATCCTATTCAAGGTTTTTGTAGATCTTCTCCAGGCAGCAAAGGAAAGGTTTTAATGAGATAATTTTGCTTTTACTAGCTTTAGGTTTTAGCTTGATCTTTTCTGTTTCTTTTTTTAAAGTTCTAAATGCCGCTGTACTAATCACATCCTGCTAGATGTGGTTAAGGGTTTCTTCTATGTAGCTATTCTTCTTCCCTTGCAGTGCCTCTGAGGTTCCATCACCTTTTCATAATCACTACAACTCATGCACAAAGGACTGCTGTTCTCAGCCATCTTCTACAGACCCACATACAAGGTTTCATTACAGACGACCATCAGCTGAGAGATTGCTCCAGACCTCTGCTCTGTTGATGCTTGACTGTCCAGAAGTCCCTGCAGGTTCCCCCCCCCCCCACACACACGATAACCTCTTCTGAATGGCAAGTATAACAATGACGATAAACTGATGAGTCTGTGATTTGTAAAGTCTTCAGGCCTGATTCTTATTTACATTGAGGACCCTTTACACCACTCTGGTAGTGCAAAGAGGCCTTAAAATGAATGTAACTAGTACATATTTACAAATGAATAGTGCATAGTCACATGCACTTTAAGGTCCCTTTACACTGTCAAAGTGGCACAAAGGGACCTTATTTTAGATAAGAACCAGGATGTTCATATTTCCCTATGAAACCCCATGCCCCCAAGCCGTGTTAGTCTGTATCCACAAAAACAACGAGGAGTCCGGTGGCACCTTAAAGACTAACAGATAACTTCTTGTGGAATATATAATTATTTCTGTATTAAGATCTATTATTTAACTGCAAACCTATCCATATGAAGGAATCAGCTACAAATTTGGATTTAATCTTGGATTTAAACTCCAAATTTAATAAAAACAGGGGGGAGATAATTGACTGAGGACAAGAAAAGTGTTCCATTCTTCAATACCAGCATATTTTAGAAAATGCTAGGAAGGATTGTGATAAATAGAGAAAGACCTTTAAATTCCACAGCTGGATCAGGTTTTTACAGCTCTCATCCCCACCAAGTTTTATGTAAGTAAAATTCAGGAAACAGTTGTCAATGTTTTGCCATGTATCACCAGCAGCCTGGTAATCCTGAACTTTAAAGCTGCTTCCTTAATCCTGCTCAATTCCACAAATCTCTCCTCCTCTGAATCCTCAGGCTTTTGGAATTAGTGGAGTCCCACTCAGTCAAGAGGAGCACAAAAATTTTAAGTCACAATATACTCTTTCATCCCACTCTGTAAACCCTGCTTTGTTGCGCTGCCTTCTACAGCCATGTTGGATGTAGAATCAAGCATGTGTGTGTGCATGCCTGTGTGTCTATACTCACTCCATTTCATAAGATGTTCACCTTTCTGGATCATAAAAAATATATATATATATAGATTTTTTTTCTCAATACAATTTCTCTAAGCCACTCTTAAGAACAAAACGGTGAGACTTTGTAGAAGCAGCTGAATTCTGTTGAAAGAGAGCCTGTGGGGTTTCATTAGCTCATGTACTTGCCTACTGCTAGAACAATAGAGGTGATATGATTTAGTTGGGGATTGGTCCTGCTTTGAGCAGGGGGTTGGACTAGATACCTCCTGAGGTCCCTTCCAACCCTGATATTCGATGATTCTATGATAGCTGCCTCCCAGGAACGGTAGCAGTCAGCTCTATGGAGCTTCAATAAACTTAATCTAGAAGGGGCCCCCAATAGCTCAGTGAATCAACCGTGGCACATGGAGCCTGTTAGTCCTACAGTAATATAAATCATAAGTAAAAAAAGAGATCTCCCTCTCTATTCTCCTAGCCTAAGAGAGAACAGAGCCAAGAGGCTCCCAGACCACGCCATTACTTGAAGATCCCTGGAGCTGGACTGTTTGAGTCTTACCGGAGTACTTTTCATTAAGATTATTTATTGGGCCTTCGCTTTGGTTTGCTCCAGCTGCAGCCTGCCTGTCTATGATTGGCACTGCAATCTCCTCTTTAGACCAAGCTAAGGAAAGTCTTGCTCCTAACCCTTTGGAATGTTGCCAGAGCAGAGAGCATCTGTGCCCAAAGATGTGAGCCTTAAGAGGAAGGTCTTTATTCTCATTGACACTAAGAGGTCCCTTCATACTGCCCTGGAAGCATAAAGGAGCCTTAATGTGCGTGCAAATTATATGTACATTCACTTGAAGTTCAGTCTATAATGACAGTGCCATGGGGTTCGCTCACTACTAGCGGGGCTCCTCCCAGCTGCTCTGAGGATTAGCTCTGCCCAGGTCTGACACCCCCTTCCTTCTCTCCTTTACCAACCCCACAGCCTCTCTCTCTCTCTTCTCTGCAACTCAGGGGGCTCTCTCTCTTTGTAACTCAATTCCTGGCTTGGCCCTCCTCCTGCCAGAGTATTAAAGTCTCTCCATATAAACTGACTGAGGCAGTCTTCCCATTCATGCCCAGGCGATGCCACTTCCTCCATGGTTGATAGGGGAACTCAGACCTACCTTCTATTAAGGGTTCCAGCCCAGAGACTCTACAACCTGCAGCCAAGAGCTACACCATCCCCAACCTTGCTGCTCTTTCCTTGGTCTGCTTCCTTCTTTGCCTCTATCAAAAGCTCCTTCTCCATCCTCCTCTGGGTATGCCTGTCCCTCAAAACCCGGATCTCAGAACTTGTATTCTCCCTCTCATTTCCCCCTTTCCATCATTAAGCCTAGAGCAACTGCAGCCCCCTTTCTTATGTACTGCTTCCTGATTTTATAGCACTTTAGCCTGCCCCTTGCCCAGCTGGGCTTCACCATCAATTAAAAGCTTAATCCACATGGATTCTCCTCCAGGGGCAGCCTGTCGCAGGGTTAACTGTCCCTTTCTGTCTACTCAGGCCTTGTGTGTGGCAGGCTCCCCATCACAACCAGAGTGGTGTCAAGGAGCCATAATGTCAATGAGAATAAGGCATCTAGTACTTTGTTTCTCCATCGGTTGGTGCTCAGCATTAATTCCCTGGGCCAACCTTGTACTCTTGCACAATTACTTGCCATTTCCATATTACATACAATCTTCCCTAGGCACCTGCTGATGGACGGAAGATTGATTTGTGGAAATAGGAGCCCTGTTTTAATTTGAGCTGGGTTCTCAGCCATCTCTGAATTTCTGACAAGGCTGTTTAAGACTGGCATGATTGAATCATAAGACCACTTGAAAACAGCAACATATGCTTTATTCTGCATGAGTAACCCATCCTGTCATCCAAGGAAAGTTCTGTCAAGGTGTTGAGCTGATGCAAAGGACGTTGCGTATTGGCTAGGGATGGATTTGGGCTCTCAGCTAATCTAAACTGATGAATTAAAGTTCAGCAGTGAGACAGACAGTGGGTCTAATTATCTCCAAAGGGAGGTATTGTTATACGTGGAGTCCAGCTGTCAAGCAGTAGTAAGCATCTCCTGGAAGGTACTTCCATTTAAGATCAGAAGAACCAGGCTGTAGCACCCTAAGGTGGTATGCTGTAAATGTAACATTGATTTGGTGGCTTGCTGCTTCCAAAGCCCAATTATTTTTCCAAATGCAAGCCATGAATCTGAAATTCAAAAAACCAAATATCCTGAGGGAGGGAGAGTCCAAGGGCTTTTTCTAATAGGGCCTACTCAGGATCTGAGAGCTCGTGAGGGAGCATATTAAAGGGTTGATTTTCAAAGCAATACATGGGAGTTAGGCACCTAACCAGCTCTGACATTCAATGAGTTTGGGGCACCTAATAGACCTTTGTGCCTTTGAAAATATACCCCTATAGGAACTGCATTCTAACCGTACAAGCAGAAGACCAGCAGTCAGGACTCCTAGGCTCTGCTAATGAATTACGGTGGCAGCCTAGGTAATTCATTTCACATTCCTGAGCCTCACTTTCCCCATCTGTAAAATGGGGATAACCCGTCTGCCTCACAAGCTGCTGCAAGATTTAATTAATATATATAAATAACTTTAAGATTATTGGAAGGTGCTAGGAAATTATTACTTAATTAATTTTCTTATCGTCTGATGCTTCTACAGCTTCCAGCTGTCTTGAGATGAAGACAAGGATATTTTGAGCTCCAGTAGCCGAATACACCAGTAACTATAGACTGCCGGTAGGAAGTAGGGACCTAATTAAAATATCATGAAAACCTTCCAAAGCAAAGTGAGGTGTACATAATAGGTATCCCATTGTAAAGACAAACTTATCTCTGTCAGGAACATTTCTGTGTAGATATTTAGGATAATAATAATTAATAATAAAAATATAATATTTAGCATTTCTGTAAGTTTTTGTCTGAGGTCTCACAACATAACTAGAGCTGGTGAATCTTTTGGTTCACTGGCAATTTAAAAAATCATTTTAGGTTGGACGAGGCTACTTGGGAGAGCTACATAAACTTGATACAGATCTCTCCAACTTTACGGAAGCAGTTCACATCAATATTTTTGCTGCTATGCTTTTGCAGTATTAGTAAGCAATCTACTTAATGTTCAGTGTAACTTCAGTTATAAAATTTTAAACCGGATACAAATCTTATTCCTTTTTTTATTTCATGGACACCCATAAAAAAGAAGTCCTGTGATGTTAATGAAACCTATAACTTGACTGAAATATGCAACGCTGACTGCTATGCACATTTAATTTTTATACTCACAATAAGAGTATATCATAGCACTGCAAGCACACAAAAACTGCATACTGACAATAGGAAATAAATGAAAAGTTAACACTGTCCCATTATGATAGGGTAATGTGGCACAAATCATGAAGCCTGCACTACTATGCACTGACCTGACACTCCAGCAGTATTTAAGCACAAAAGTGTAAGTCAAGAAATGTCTGTTAGTTATTTGGTTCTTCTTTTATTAGTAGTATTACCTAATGTGGCACCTAAAGACCTCAACCAACATTAGAACTTAATTGTGGTAAGAACTGTGTGGCCATGGCTCAGCTGGTATAAATCAGTGCAGCTCCACTGACCACTTACATGCTCACATACACATAATATGAAAATTTTACAAGAAGGCATTTGACATCATCTAGGAGCTTGAAGATAAATCTCAGTATTCTTAAATTAAACTGCTCTTGGGATTGGTATTAAGGGAGAATTAGGTTTGCATTAATCAAGGCTTGGAAGATGCCCTGATAATGTCTTTGCAATCAAAATGTAATTACCAATAAGAATGTTTAAATTGCAGAATACTTTTGTTTTGTAATTGAACTGTAACACTTAAATATGCAGATGCATTGTTGAGAGTATATGCAACAAAATCCAAATTCATTTACTGCACCATGGGCTGTGGTTCGACACAGTACAATAACCCGGTGTAGAAATTCTTAAATAATTACATGAATTAACAAATTCTCTCTGATTTTTGTTTTCCTCCACCACTATCTGAAAGTTTATGGTTGAAGAATTTATTAGCAATTTAAACTATAGGCTCAACTCGGTGAGGCAATGGTAGTTGAGGGTCCATGGCACTGCTCAGGAGGAATTCCGCACCGTGTGATACTGAGTCCTGTGAAAAAGATGATTTTTAAGATGGTGTAGGGAGGGTCTATAGGGGATTAAGGAAGTGAAAATCAGGACTCCTGGATTTCATTCCCTGCTCTGGGATAGAAGAATATCATCTGGTGAGGACAGAGAGTCAGGAATCCTGGATTCTATTTCCAGTTCTGGAAGGGTTCTAGGTTATCGTATCTAGAGGGGTGGGGACGCCTGGACTCTATGCCCAGCTCTGGAAGGATTGGGAGTCATAGTAGCTAGTGTGAGACTGGGGTGGGGGTGGGGTGCTAGGAGTGAGGACCCCTGAGTTCTAGTTTCAACTCTATCAATGGATCACTGTGTGGCTTTGGGCCACTTGCACCACCTGTAGGTTTAATTATTCATTCACATAGTTGGAATAACAATTTCTCCATCTCCTTGGTGCATCATGCTTAGGGCTGGGCAGAAAACAAGAATTCTGTTTCCTGCAAAACGTCAAGGTTTTTCCATTTCTTTTTGTTCCAGTGAGGGATGAAACCAAGACCTCTAAAAATTGTTCACCAATGTATGTGTGAGAGGGAACGTATACCACTACCAGAATAGCTTGTAGCCTAGTAAATAAGGCATGCACCTCCAATATGGGAGATCCTGGTTCAAGTCTCTTTGGGAGATCAGGGACTTTATTGTGGCTCTCACACATCCCAGATGACTGCCCTAACCTTCAGGCTATTCTGAGGTGTGTCTCTTTCTCTTGAGAAATTCCATCCTGGATGTGAGAAACCTTCCCAACAAAAGATTCATCAAAACTATCACATTTCTGTGAAAAGTTTTGCTTTTGACAAATAGGCATTTTCCAAGAACAACAAAAAGTTCTATTGAAACATTCCCAACCAGCTCTAGTCACAAGGTTTAACGTTTTAAATGTTTTCATTGTCCTCAGCTGAAAGATGCTATGCAAGTTGCAAAGTATTGTTTTTTGTTATTACATCAAGACAAATTCCTCCTTCCTGATGATTGAGACAATGCTGACTCTGAGGACATGGCAGTCCCAATTTAGCAGTTAGCCTGGGAGGGAGGGAGCTGCAAAAAAATAGCATCAAGGGAAACTTTTTGCTAACAAGGCTAAAAATGTTTAACTCAGCAGTTTTAAACAGTCAGTGCAGATGAAGAGGAGATGACTGGGAATGAGATACAGGGCACCTGAAGGCAAGAACGGGACATATAGTACAAATTATTTCTAGATATCTCAGTGGGCTGGAAGCAACATACTAGGCCAACAAGCAAAGCCATATGGCAGCTTACCTGAGGCTCCCATCGCAAGAGCTGTGGAGACAGTGCATATTGTAGAGGTCACCAACAAAGTGCCCCAGGATCAGTCAGCAGCTGCAGCATAGACACAGAGTACCCTGTGCTAGTTTATGCTATAGATTGGCATTTGGTCCAGGCTTCAGGGAGTCCTCTTGTTGCCCTTGAGAGAAGCAGAAAAGGAAAAATGGGGTGTCTCAAAGGATTCAGAACAGAGATTGTACCCAGATCTGGCCCAAGTTGGCAATGCCTTGTCTTTATTGCTTCAATTAATCTGGGGGGGGGCGGGGGAGGGGAGCTGAGGGAGGGAGAGTTACATTACAAAAATCTTTGTATATAGGCCAAGAAAATGAAAAATGAATGCCTAAAGTTAAATCTCATCTACACACAAACTTGTAATAGTAATTAAATTGGTTTAATTAAACCACTGTGTGGACACTTTTGAGGCTTGTCCACACACGGAGATATTCCTGAATAGCTGTTCCTGAAAATCTCCATTATGTGGACACTCCTTTCCAAATAAGAGTGCCAGGTTCCAGTTTAACTTAATCCACGTAATGGAGTTGTTCTGGAATAGCTCTTGCATTTTAAATTCACACTCTACCTTAATATACATTAATTTTCAAGTGTTGACAGGCCTTATTTTTATTTGAGTGGCTTATTTAGGTTTAGCTTAAGCCTGTTCCCTTAAGCTAAATCAATGCAGGTCTGGTTTAAAAGAAAATAAGTGTCCATACAGCCTTTTGCACCGATGTAATCAAACTGGTTTAAAAACAAACCTTACGTTAAACCACTGTAATTCTGCTTGTAGTGTAGCGCTTAAGCTCCTAATCCATATTTAGGCACCTAAGAAAATGACCTGATTTTCAAAAGCACCCAATAGCTCCCATGAAATTAGGAACTTAACTCTAGGCCTCCTCTTTTATAAAGCGTCGCATATTTAGGCACTTGTGTGAGCTCTAACATGCTGGAAAATTCCATGCTCTAAGTCCCATTTTGTCTGTTTCTCAGCTACTCATCAGCTGGTTGTACAGATGCTGGAATAGTTTGTTTATCATGGGGTCTGGAAGATTTATGGCTGGGTGTGTGTTTAGGCAGCTTTTCCCTCTCTGCTGGCATGCATCCTGAGCTGCACAGCACGGGAACACTTAAACTCACTTAATGGAAAAATCTGTCCCAAATGCTCCCCGTGGTTTTCAGCTGGCTACTTTTCAGCTTCTGCCTTTGTTTAACAAAGGTAATTACAAAGTTATTATTTGTAATGCGCCTTATATTTGGGGTCAGAAAGACAGCTGTTAAAGGGGAACATCATCTGTCAGGCAGGGCATCTGGTGACATTCCGAATGTAATTAATCAATTAGTGGAGCCTGCCATCCGGATGGACTGTCTGCATCTTTCTGTCCTACATACTCAGACTGGGTTGCTTGTGGTCCATGGGCTGCAGGAGAGCCTCCTGTTGGGAGCTGGTGGGAGACGCACATGGTTCATCTCAGCCTGAAATTGCTCTTTGAGGATCTTGCAGCTGCCTGTATGAAAAAGAGTAGAGAAGCGTTGGTGAGAGGACCCATAAAATATCTTCAAGAGTGCCAGACAAATGCACTGTCCATGCCTTTCTTAATGTACTTTGTGTGTGTGTGTGTGTGTGTGTGTGTGTGTGTACATACCAGAAAAGGCCCCATTTTCAGCTGTCACCAATATTTTTCCACGGTAGACTGGTCCATCTCTAGAGGAGGGGGAAAATCTATAACTACTGTAGAGTAACACTAACCCATGTGTAAAAGCTGAGGCTGAGATTTCCCAATTGGCCTAAGAGATTCGGATGCCTAATACACAGCAAATAAATCCTTTAGGTTTCAGGCTTTAGAAAATCTCAGATTAAAATTCCTACTCTCCCTTTCTTTCCTTGTACACTGTGGCCTGAGTCTCTCTGGCCCTGTAACTCATGCTGTCATTTACACCAGTACAAAGGGGATGTAAAATGCCACCCCATCACCCCCATCAAAATGTTATTTGACACTCACTTTGCACTCAGTCTGAATGATGACATAAAGTGCAAGGCAGTGGAGAATCAGTATCTGCTTTGTTTTTATCCCTCCTCAAAGAAGAAGATCAGTCAATGGAATTAATAACTGCCTCTGTGATAAGAAGGTATTTCATCTGGGCTTATTTTTGTTAAAGATGATATTAAAACATTGTTGAGGTCACTGATATTCATTCAACTGATAACCAAAAGGATAAAAGATAACTTCAAGAACTTTCTCATTAAAGTCCTAGGTAGCCTATGGAAAAGCAGAAGTGTCTGTCTGCTGTTGAACTCTAGAAGTTCACTTCAAGGCTACTCAGGCCTGATCTATACTACATTACTAGGTTGATGCAAGGCAGTTTACATGAACCGAGATGTTGATGCGTCTACACTTGATTTTCACGCCTGCTGATGTAACTGCCCTTCTACGCTGACTTAATAACATCACTTCCCCAAGCGGCATAGAGCCACGGTCGATATAGTTAGGTCAACGCAGTATCGGTGTAGATCCTGCATTGCTTATGTTGACTGTTACTGGTTTTCAGGAGATGTCACATAATGCCCCACACTGACAATACAATTGATACAAGTGCTGGTGAGAACACAGAAGCGATTTAATAACTGCGATGGCTGTATGCCAATTTAAGTTATGTCAACGTAATTTTGTCGTGTAGACATGGCCTCAGGTGTGTGGTTTCACAGGTATCTTCCCTTTTTTTTTACATGGGTTTCAGTAAGTCATTTAAAAGACTGGAGCATTGATGCCACTGCTCTTCTGAGCCTGCTCGGCCATAGAAGAAGTCAGTCAGTGGGAGTCTGAAGTTCACTGGAGCTTTCATGAACAATTTAAAATGAACCCTAAAAAAGTCTATGGGATTCAAGAGAGTGGAAACAATGAAGAAAGAAAGTGGGGGAAATTGTGCTTTAAAAGTAAGGGAAGAACAGTGAACATGACCCAGTTTTTTGAAAAATCTGCTTTGATGCGCATCATCTGCCAAACTGAAGGCTTTCTTCGGGAGGATGCGATTAGTAATGGAATGCACTGGTATTCACCTCTAGGTCACTGGCTTACATACAACCCAGGTCAGTAGTAACCAAGAAAGCTGTCTGTTGACTGTGCAGGTGTCTATGTCAAATGGGTTAGAGATTCTCAGCTCAAATCCCAGGGGGATGGGACTTAGTGGTTCCAGCTCTAACCCTAGTTTCCATAATATTGGTACACTCTGCAGAGAGGCCCAGAATGGCATGGGACGTGGAACTTTTCTTTCATATGTAGAGGTCTCTCTTTTATATATGGAGGGCGGGGTTGAAGGATCACGTTGGCGGAGAGCTGCTGGGAGAAAGCATGTCTTGATACTGGTCACTCTGTAGCTGCAATGGGAATAAAGACAGGAATTCAGCTTTATTAATCTGGGACGCTCTCCCCTAGCCTACAAAAGTGACCACAAGATTTCCAGGTTTTTTTAGTACAGGGAAAGCTACCCTGTGCAGGGGCCAGCATAACATCTATGCATCACTTACAGTCAGGGGGGGGAGGGATAGCTCAGTGGTTTGAGCATTGGCCTGCTAAACCCAGGGTTGTGTGTTCAATCCTTGAGGGGGCCACTTAGGGATCTGGGGCAAAAATCAGTACTTGGTTCTGCTAGTGAAGGCAGGGGGCTGCACTCAATAGGGGGGAGGGAGAGCTCAGTGGTTTGAGCATTGGCCTGCTAAACCCAGGGTTGTGAGTTCAATCCTTGAGGGGGCCACTTAGGGATCTGGGGCAAAATTGGTCCTGCTAGTGAAGGCAGGGGGCTGGACTCAATGACCTTTCAGGGTCCCTTCCAGCTCTATGAGATAGGTATATCTCCATATATTATTATTTTATTTATTATACATCCTATTCACCCTCTCCCAGGCTGAATTCTTGTCCCCACTGAAGTCAGAAGGGGGTTTTGCCATTGACTTCTATGGGGCCAGGATTTCAGCCTTAGTGGTTAAATGGAAGCTAAGTGGTGCATTGGCCTTGGCCTGGCTTCTAGCACAGTGGTGAATTTCACTTTAAAACATTGAAATCTAGGCTTTCGGGTTCCCAGTACTCAAATGATGATGAGTTGGGCAAAGAGCTTCCCAGAAATAAGCTGAATGCACCTGTCAGCAGTCTCACAAAGCTCTTTTTCTAAACGGATCCATAATTAATAAACAAGTAAGATGGTGTCACCTTTAATGATCACTGACTTCCTCCATTTTTATTTTATTTATTTGCTGAGCCCTTCTCTCTTCAGTGACTACTTCTCCACGCTAAAGACCCCAGCTTATAAATGGGATGTGACAAGCTGAAATAGAGCCTGAAGTGATGGCTAGCATTCTGTGCTGCTTAGCAGCTGCAAGCACATAAAGGAAGCTCCAGCAGAACCCTAAAATTTATCCTGCATGTGAGTGATAACTGGAATGAGGGTTATCTGCCTTCTGAGTCACCCCCTACCTACTCTCTCATCACCTCTGCACGTCTCTGCCTATGGAGGGATGGCACTGACCCATGCAACCTTCACCTTCACTATAGTAAATAAACCTAATTGCACATTCTAGAGCAGTGGTGGGCAACCTGTGGCCCATCAGGGCAAGCCGCTGGCTGGCTGCCAGACCGTTTGTTTACATTTGCACAGCTGCCCGCAGCTCCCAGTGGCCACGGTTCGCCGTTCCCGGCCAATGGGTGCTGCAGGAAGCGGCGACAGTCTGTAATGTCCTAGCTTTACGTATCTAAGTCAGTGAGTAACGATACCTTATTGTGCTTAGCCCACAAGGATGATGTGAGACCACTAGTGTCGGGTATTAAAGTCATTCTCTTTTAGCTCAGGAAGTAGAGGGCCGTGTTTTTTGAAAGACCAGAGGCCTAGTCCTGGTTCCCCAGTGGTTGTGGATGCAAGTGTCATTTATATAGCTATATCTGTTATCTGTTGCACATGATTTCGTTACACATTGAGCCTAGAGAATTAGGCTAGTGAAGAAACATTAATTTGCTCAAGGAATATTCTGCAGCATTATTATTTATTATTTGGATTATGATAAAGGATTAAAGGCCCAAATGAGATTTGGAGCTCCATTATGCTAGGTGATGTACACACATACAGTAAAAGACAGTCCCTGCCCCAAAGCACTTACCATCTAAATAGACAAGACAAAGGGTGGGTGGAGAAGTGGCTTGCAATTCACTGACAGGTTCAGGAATAGAACCCAGGTCCCCTCAAAAACAAGACAGACAATGGAAAAGGAATTCTTCTTATCCCCATTTTATAGATGAGGAACTGAGGCCATAGCAGAAACAAGTGACTTGCCCATGATCAAATAGAGAAACCAGAAATGGATGCAAATCTGTTATGTCCCAGTCAGTGCTCTAACCACAAGACCATCCTTAGACACTGCAAATGAGTTGGTGCCTCCAAGAAGCCCTTTTAGAATAATATCTCCAAACTTTTTCTGTCAGCAATTCCTCTGTTTTTCCTAGGCACTGGATTTTTCCAGCACAGTGCTATGATTATTATTTAATGCCATTAATTCTTCCCTTAACAGTGTGTTAAACTATTTGACAGCAGTATGGTAATATTGCTGTCAAAGAGAATCTATTCTCTTTTCAGAATGTTAAAAGAAAATGCCTCTCTTTGCAAAAACTACATCTATTTTTTCAGGCTCCTAAGTCTCAGAAAGGGGAGTAAGTATCTTTTATATGAAATTCTGCGCCTCCCTCTAATAATTCACACTCAGATGTCTTTTCTTAAATGGACCTTTTAATTGAATTTTCTCTCTTTTTTCCCACCCTGGAGTTGTGGAGGAAGGGAATATGTTTGTATGAAATAGACCAGAATATTAATCAATTGGCCATTACAGATTTTTGCCCTTTACCTCTTACAGGAGTTTTCAACTTCAGAAATAATTGCCAGGCTTCTTCTAACATTTATCAAGAAACAGATAAACTTTAAAGTAACACGGAAACAAAGTAGACTTTGGTGCTCAAGTTAAAACAACAATAAAACTTCAATTCGCACAACTAAATAACTCTGCTTATATTAGCCATAAAGAGTGAATACATGAGCAGCATACCTGGCAAGATTGTCTCAGCAAGAAATGCTTTCAAAACAGAATCTATTACAGTACATTATAACTCCCTTGCCCAGGGAAACAAGATCCTAACTGTTGTTCTTTGAGCTTGGAAGTACCATGTCATTATGCGCTGAAATGGTAGAATGTAGGCTTTAGCCTACAAATGACCTTTCAGGTGCTGGAAAGAAGAGACGCATTAAAGTAAAAGAGCAGGTCTCCATTCACCAAACGCTTTTCTTTTTGCTGCATGAATGCAACAGAAACATTGTATTGATTCTAGCTGGGTTTGACATGAAATTTGTGTGGGTTTTTGTCTAGATGTATTAGCACCAACTACTTCATTTTTTTTTTAATACAGCCCACTACAGCATATGTCCATTTGTGTACACTTGAAGAGGAAAGATTAAGGGATATTTAAAAGCTCCAATCACTAGGCTCTTAAAACTGCTGTGTACCTTCTGTTCAGGCTAAAGAAAACCGAGGGGAGATAGGTTAGCAGTCTACCAGCACATAAAAGGAGGCAATAAGAAGCAGAGGGTCTAATTATTATTACTGGCCAACTAGGGCAGAAGAGAAAGTTAATGGGTTTGGAGTACAGTTGTACTCTGCAGAGTGACTCGGTAAAAAGAGCATTGTGGGGTTCCATATTTATCGTCTTACAATGACTCCACTTAAAATTTGCTCAGCTTACAAGTAAAAAGATGGGCTCAGGTGTTTTCGCCTGTACCAGTCACCCGTGCAAACTCAACTTGGGATTTTAAAGCTGAGCAGTGTGCTTTCTAATCTAAATGTCAGTACGAGTAATAACCATTCTCAATCTGATTCTCCTTTGCATTGCTCTAGTTCTATACTGGAATTCCTCTGACTTCAATGGAGGTAAAAACCGGGGTAACGCAATACAGAATGTATTGTATGCATCACGTTTTGCCTTCAGTCATGCTCATGCAACTCCATTATAATCAGGCCGATCACACAGCTAATATTGATGACAATTTTTGCCTGCAGGTAAGCACTTAAGAGCCTGCCTAACTCCAAATACAAGGCTAAGAGGTTTGCTGGACTGGGGCTTTAGTTAACAATTCCACTGAAGATACACCAACCATTAGCTTCCAGTGGAAGGATGGGTATCAATCAGAGAGTTAAAGGTGCAAGTACTCAAATTTGCACCTGCTGCAAAATACGAAGTCACACATTTGTGGGTGTAAATGATACCTGAAAAAAATAGGCAGCTGAGCCTCAGCCCTTTGAAAAATTCCCCCTCTAATATAGATAATTTTTACCATGATGGACCCATTGGGATCATTGAATTGCTATGGGATTATCCATCTGCATTCCTGGTAAAAATATAAGCCCAATGATGCCCCTGGTGTAGGGCCTAACACTCTTTTTTTTTTTCTTCTTAACATCTTTAGACTCAATAGGATCATGTCGGAACAAACTCCTCCTCCTCCCAAAGGTTAAAAAAAAATTAGCAACTCTCTTGATAACCCTGAGGGCTTGGCAAAGGCAAGGGAGGTAAGGCAATGAGATTTATGTCAAATCTCAACTTCTTTTGTCTAGCCGTTATATTCTGTC
This sequence comes from Platysternon megacephalum, assembly GCA_003942145.1. Lineage (NCBI taxonomy): Eukaryota > Metazoa > Chordata > Testudines > Platysternidae > Platysternon > Platysternon megacephalum. The sequence goes on from QXTE01000071.1 coordinate 5,007,244, forward strand.
CCATATTCTACAGTCCTAATGCAGGCAAAACTCTCACTGACTCCAGAGATAGTTGTGTGCATTGTATCTGCCATAGGGTTTTCCAGTATATCATCCATTACTTTAGTATCTAAGGCCCCGGTTCATCAAGGTACTCAAGTATATGCCACATACTTAAAGTTAGGCATGTGGCTGAGTTCCCTGCTGAATCATGGTTCACGTGTATTAGGGCTACAGGAGCTATTGGTAGCTCATTCGCCATGTACTGTTGAGCCACCTGTTGGATGCTGCTCATATTTCTGGCACTGAGAGATGTGAACTCTTCATGAGAAAGGAAAACTGACTACAGCAGGTAATGAAACCCAACGCCTCTCACTAAACTGCTTCATTCTAATATCTCAGCCTCTAATTAAACCTCAGCTGGGTACTAATTATTTATTCAATTATCATTCGTTATTATTTCAGGGGCCATCCAGGCTTCAGGAATAGATCAAGTCGTACTTTAAGGTCCGTTCAATAATGTCTTTCAGTTTGGTTTTTTAGCAGATGCATTCTGAGAGGGGCAATCCCTTCTCTTTTTGACACCCCAAAGTTTAGCCCGGGAAAAGGATCATCTACCAAATGTCAGGTTTCTGCTTGAGGCAAAATGCAAAACAAAATTTTCTTTTTCCCCAGTTTACTGGGGCAAATTCATTCCTGATCATATTCTACTGATTTCAATGGAGTTAAACCAGGGATGAATCTGGCCTATTGTTTTAAAAAATCCCCCCTTCTATACATTTTCTGTCCTTATATCTTATTCTTCCTCCATCCCCCAAAACTTTTTGAATCTCACTTGTCTTCCCAGTCTCCAAATTAATTTCCATTCTAGGTTTCTCACAAAGAATCTCCGAAGCCCCAGCTTTGCTGAAATCTTCCACCAATCCTTTCAAACACTGAAGCCTCAACTGCATCCAGATGTTTACTGATACCGTCAAAGTCTCTAACAAATAAGACTGGCACTGTGATGTGTCTGCACTGTGCTAGGACTCTGGGAAACTCAATGATTCATAGTACTCGTGTGTGTGTGAACATTCTGACTAGGTTCAATTCATCAAGTTTAGATTTCCAGCTTTGCATTACTTTTGCTTCTCTTCCATACATTGAGCCTGATTCTCCCCTGTATTGCTCTTTGTGTAGCCACTTACACCTTGGCCAAGTGGATGCAACATGGTGCCAAATTAGAAGCCTCCTTTCACTCAGCTTTTTGCTTGCTTTGCACAGGTGCAAGGCAAAGGAGAACCAGGCCTGGTGTCTTTCTCCCAGCTTCTCCTGCTTGTCCATTGCCAGCCTCCTCTCTTTCCCCTGCCACCCTCTTGCAGTTGTTGATGTGAGAGCTTCTACCTGAGTAGCTCCTTCTGTCATGAACAATCCTTCTTGTATATCACTGATTCCACCTGATTGAACTTCTCATCTGAAAACATCCCTTTCCTCCCTTGCCAGTGTTTGTTAAACAATATAAAGGATGAATTTGTGGTTAAGGCACTGGGTAGGGACTCAGGTTCAATTCCTGGCTTTGCCACAGACTCCCTGTGTGACCTTAGGAAGTCACCGTGGCCCAGATAAGATAGGCCCAGTGAAAATGTCTCTGGTGAGGAGTTGGAGACGACGTTGGATGGCAGGAGAATGAGTGACCCCTCTGGTGGAATACAACCTGTCTGAGAGCACTAATGCATAGTAACAACCAGGACATGACCAAGCAACCAAGCTGTCCACTCTTCTCTTCAGGTGCCTATAATGAACCCTGATACCTGAGTGACTAGATCTCTTAAAGGGTTACTGCTTTCCAAATATTTCTTTTCCCTTCCATCTGAATATATGCCCATTAGGGTTTTTTTTCTCCATTCACCTCCACGCTGATGCTACATATTGTCTTCCATTTTCCCAACCTGAATTTCATTTTCTTTCTTGTTCACTTAGAGTCATTTGCATGAAACCGGGATATTTGTTAGGTAGAAATTTGTCTCACATAGATTTTTCTTCCCTCTTGCATAAACTCCAACTTGAAAGGTGATACGCAGCTACTGAAAATTCCAAATGCCTTAATTTCTCACTGAGGTCAATGGGAGGGGAGGGATGCTCAGAACCTCTATGGGGTGTTTTAGCACCCAATAGTATCATACATACGTCCTGATTTCCTATTGAAATCAATGAGAGTCTTACCACTGAGTTCAGTGGGAGTTGGATCAAGTGCTACTCTATGAGTCCAATCATTTCTAAAGGGAATAGGCAAGTGTAAATTGATGTCCCTCCATTGACTTCAATAGGGTCATGTCGATTTACACCAGGTGGGGATCTGGCCAATGTTGTTCAAAGTTTTCTATCGAAGGCCATTCAGCAGCTCTTTAAGGATGTATTGATTGAGACTAGCCTTGGTCTCAAATTTGATAGATCCAGATGAACTAATGACTGTATGATTAAATTTTAAAGGGAAAAAAAAGAAAGAAGAGAAACAAAAACAGAATTTATAAGGGCAGTTTAAATAAAAATGTATGAACTTCAGTGCTAATGTCAATATAAATGCAAAACAAAAAACCCAGCTGGACTTAAATATCTGAGAAAGAATCCGTTATTTCTCTTAAAGTCATCAGAATGGCATTAATCCAGTTGCTGGTAACAGACGTTTTTTTCCAGTCATTGTTCATTTTAAATGGTTTTAACAGCCCTGGAAGTATTCATGAATTCAGGTTTCCTCACTCCCCTAATCATGTTGTCGGCTTAAAATTCACATTTAATTAACCTCTTCACCCAAGGCATAAATCAATACTAATACTCCAAACGCTTACCATACTGATAGTGATTTTCATTTGGAGGCTGACTGCTGAAAATTAGGCATTAGGATGCCTGCAGGAAAGCGGCAAACTAGTTGTGTGGAGTGAAGCACAGCTAACTCGTAAACTGCAATAATGAACGGCCTTGGAGACGATGGGAAATCCATTCATTAGGGTTCCAGAAAAACATGAGAGCAGGACGAGGCCACAAAATGATGCGGCATCAGGGAGAATAATCATTTGGGTGGGAGCCACTATGTGGGATATGAGTTCCTGTGGCCCTAAGGATCCGGGGAGGTGGAGGCCTAACTGTGCCATGCACTGTATATTCAGGTAATAAAAGGCAGTGGTTGCATGGAAGATTTCCAATTTAAATAGACAACACAGACTTCAGCCGTCTCCATTTCCCCAATTTAAAAGCATTCTAGTTCCCCCACAGCCAAACATCATGAAAGGAAAATGTACTAACTCAACTGACGGCGAGCCAAGGGGCAGCTCATGGGAAACCTTCCTGTTTGCAGCAGGGAAGATGTTTCCTTTCATTTAAAGTTAGATTTGAAATCAAAATGCCATTATAAACATGTGTGTTACGGAGAGGTAGAGGAACCAAATATAGGCCTTGAATGAATGCATACGGAAACAGGAGAGTGACTTTGAAACGTGGCATTTTAAAAAAAAGCAAAAAGTACCAGAATATCAAGTTGGATATTTTACCTTGAATCAACATTTAAAAAAAAAATATTTAAAGAAATATTACAAAGTACTTTATCAGATGTTTGCAAAACTTTAAACTGCCGTTAGCATTTTTTCTTGTTTTTTTTCTCCCCAGGGTTTTTTTTGTTTTTTTTTTTAAAGATCATTTGCTTCAGCTGCAATCCATATGATTTGCCTTAGGGATGAAATTAAACTTAAATTATATTCTTTTCCTGCTCGGTGCTACTTTCTTGGAGGTGATATTAAGCATCAGAGTTCCAAAGGGACCGAAGTTACTCCTGACGCTTGCAAGTATAAGTGAGACCAAGATCAGGCCCATAATATTAAAACAAACTTTAACTTATTATTTGCTGCTTGGAGTGTTATGTTAAAGTCACTTTGTTCAGAGAATGAGGGGAGACTCTGCATGTGTGTGTTAATAACACCAAAATATAGAGCATGTTTACTGGCACTATTCCTCCTATAACTGGAGTAACCACTGTAATTTTATGCCACCACAGTGCATGGATCTACATTTCTCCACCCTAATTACACATTTTCAGCTTGTGTAATGTTGTGTAAGTATGGTATGATAGCAGCCCTCTTTAGCTCCTTATTTTTTTCTAAAATACTTTTAACAATCCCCTGATATTTAATTACATACTAGCCATTTTTCCTTCAACATATATAATGCCTTATTTTTATTTAATTCAAAATGCAACCTCAGTAGCATGGCTGAAATTTCTAACATATTCTCTGTTAGAGATGGCTGAAGTATAGTGTAGCTCTTTTTTTCCTGAAAATAAACATGAACTGATTGATTTTTTGCTAATTTATTTATTCTCGATTATTTGATTATTATTTGCAAACAATTTTTTGCCAATGGTTTGTTCACACGCTGCTTTAGCCTGTGAGTATTCACTGTTTGTTGCTTGAACTGTCAGTTTGGCCACCATGGTATTGGTTCTTTTTTTCTGCATGGGTGGACCTAGGTTTTAAATCAGGAGTCTCTTTTTCTGTACATAAGATATGCTTGACTATTTGTAATTTTTTGACAGATCTGTTATGTGAATAATAAAAAGAGCTTTGCAAAATGGTCACAGAGCACTTCTGGTGTGTATACTCTTGCAAATATTTATCTGCATTAGCATTCCTGGTGGGGTTTTTTGCTCACTCAGATGTCTGTGAGTAAGTGAATAAAAGGGGTTGCCTATACAAGGGAAATGAATAGGTGAGCTTTATTCATACGAATATCCATGCTGTATTTGCTCAGCTCTAATCTCCATTCTCTAAGGCCCTGATCCTGCAAACACTTATGCATGGGTTTAACTTTACATTGATTTCCATGGGACTACTCAAGGGAGTAAAGTTAAAAGTGTGCGAAGATGGCTGTAGGAATGGGGTCTAAGTTGGTATGGAGTCCATGTTTCCCAGGAAAAGCTATCGTCACCACTGTGCTCCACACTGACTCTGAGGTAGTTAATTCTGACCCATTCAATCACGAAGACACAGAAGGTTGAGATGGGGTAAACAGTTCATCTCCCTGGTAGTGTAGAAGACCCTGGCTAGTGTCCGAACCCACATCTCCAAGGGAGAGTCTACAATTTTAATACATTAGCTTTTCTGCCAGGACTGTCAGCAAAGATACCAAACATGCCAACTGTGATGGTGTTTTTGGGGATGTACAGTGATTTCTAGTCTTCCCATGTTGGCCAAGTAATTTTAATTGTCAGGATGTTCCTATCCCTTCCTCTAACTAAACATCTCATAATTTTGGAACTTGTATCCTTTCCCCATATAAATGTCCCGTTTCCTAGACCCGTAAGGCTTTATCTCATAAAAGTTTTACACCAGTATAAATCTGGTGGATTTAGTCCTGATTTACACCAATGGTAAGGAGGGGTGAATCATGCCCCTGTTTCAAAGGCCTGGTGTAAACACACACCATGCACCAGTTTTACTAACGGTGTGATTTTAAACAGATTTAGTTAAGCCAGTGCAGAATGTTGAGTGGACATTTTTATTTCAATTTAAACTGGGCTTATTTTGCCTTAGCTTATTTCAGTTAGGAATTGGTTAAACTAAACTGAAATAAGCCACCCAAAAGAAAGGGGCGTTTGTACCAGTTTTACTAAAGTGGTTTAAAGAAAGAATTAAGTGAAACTGATGCAACAGGTGTAGACAAGGCCTGTGTGCTGACAGCCCTTACATTGAACAAGTGGGGTCATGATTATTTCAAATTAAGTAAAAGTGTCCCATTTACATATTTTTAATACAACATCCTAATATTCCTCATTTTTTCCTGTCAAGCTGGTGAGATCTCTGCACTGATCGGAGCTGCTAGTTCTTTTTAATCTTTTCAAGCAAACAAAATTGTTTATCTTAGCCGAGCTAAGTCAGTTCAAACTTATGCAAAAGCTGTTCTAAAAATGCCTCTCCTTCTACATTCAGCCCAGATTCCTCCGTGGGGAGCTGCCTGAATCTGTCTCCCAGCAGATCCACAAATGTCACCAAAACCCACTGAGTACTGACATTTCCAGCACTTAGCTAAGCTTCACAACAAGCAGCTCTCAAGATAGTTGGGCTTGTTGATTTTGGGGAGGATAAATTTTAAACTGCAGTAGGAAAATCACATGACATTTCCCTCTTTTTTGGAAGGGGGTGGGGGTGGGGAGTTAAACATGTTTGTAAAGAACATGTCCCAAATATTTCTAGGGACCTAAATAATCTTTGTAAATGCTTCTTGTGTACAAAGGAAGAATTTGTCAGAGCAGAACAGATCACTGGTGCATGTGTTATGTGTTATTTATTATTTCTACTACAGTAGCACTTAAGAGGACATGGTCACATTGTGATAGCCACCGTACAAAACATAACGAAGCGATGGTCCTTGCCCTGAAGCGCTTACCATTTAAATTGAAGACAAGAGACATTAGGTGGAGATGACAGAAAGAAGTGGGGAGATAGGGGTACAATACTGACTTCAGATGAATGTTAAAATGTCCCATAAGGAGAGGGTATGTGGTCTAGTTGATAAGGCAGAAGACTGGGAGACCAGACTTCTATTTCTGGCTCTGTCGCTGACCGGTTGTGTGACCTTGTACAAGTCATTTCACTTCTCTGTGCTTCAATCATAAATCAGATTTCAGAATACCAGCTGCTAATTTGTTATGAATCGATAGCCAGATTGAACTCACAACAGAAGAGGCCACAAATTGCCTACAGAGGCAACAACTGATCATATGTTTTTAACTTTCCTTTTCTGTACATTTTGCTTATTAACAGCAGGGGAAAAAATCCATCATTTTCTGGGTGGAAGAGAGGAATGGAGCCCATCTGTGTAAGAATTTATTGCAAGCCTGATAATGACAGCATCATATGGATGAGTTCACCGTTTGGAATGGAGGGCAGTCTGGAAACCATGGAAAGCATAAATAAGATTTTGAGAGGAAACACAACACCCCTAAATAAGGATTTAACAAAAATCAAGCTAGAACCATACTGAGATATCAGGTTACCCTGGTGTGTGTAAGTTCAAAGAATAAAGCAAAGAAAGAGTTCATATACAGGTGTTTGAGAAGTAGAGAGCATTGATTAAATGTATCTATATTTAAATGCCACCCATCATCATCATCATAAATTAACATGTAGATGTTTTCTCTTGAGACAGGGCTACAACTAGAAATCAATAAATTGATGTCAGAGGTGAATCTAGCCCAAAATGTCCAATGGAAATAATCACTTGTGTTATTGAGACCCTATAAAAATCCCTCCTGTATCAGGGCATAAACCGATCTATGATTAATGGGAGTTAGGAGAAAATCTTCCTTTGGGGCAGGTCATCCCGTAACTGTGTACTATGGGGATTTCTTGTATCTTCCCCTGAAGCACCTAGGCCTGGCCACTGTTGGAGAAGGGCTGATGGACAAGAAAGACCTCTGGGCTGATCCAGTATTGCAATTCCTATGTTCCTCTGCCTTTGCTGCTGTTCTGCTATCTGATGCCAATCTCTTGTTTTGCCAAGGATAAGACTGAAAAGAAACAGGCTTCTGTAGGAAGCAGCGGAGTGATAAGGGCTGTTTAATGCACTCGCTGCGTTAAGAGGAACATGAAGAATGGAAATGAAAACTGAGATTGGCCAATTTAGGGAACTTTAATTACCTAGCAATACCTGGGATATTTATTTATCTGAGTGACTATTATAAAATTCCTGTCACCTTAGCAACTAGGCCCTTATTTACAAATTTTGAAGAACAAAGTGGCATAAAGCTACCCACACAGTATGTAGCATTCATGGAAACAACTGCTGCTGCCATCAGAAATGTAACCCCAAAACAACTGGTACAGGCATGTGGCACACAAGAATAAAAATACCTGGAATAAAAGTTCTCTTTGCCTTTGCTTTCACTGAATTTACTGCTTATTGTTGCAATAATGACCTTGATTTAAGGCATTTCCGAGAAGTTGGCAGCCAACTGGGGTTAACCGGGGATCAGCTCTCGCAGGCGATCATTAATCCCCAGCTAATGCCATGGGCCCAGATTGTGATTGCCTTAAGTGTAATTAAAGTTCATTAGCAATGATTACCCTCAGAGGGGTGACATGAGTCAGTTTATGAGTTACCACTGGAGGAATTATCCAACACGGAGGAACCTTCACCTCATATTTAGAGCCCAGGCCTGGGATTCAGGAGAACTTGAATTAGATTCACTCTGTGACCTTGGGCAAGTCACTAAGGACAACATTTTCACAGGATGCACTTGAGCCCAAATCAAGACAACTTGTGCTGAGCACTTTCTGAAAATCAGGTCCTTTCAAGGTGAAGCCAGCTTTTGAAAATGTTGCCTTTAATTTCTCCGTGCCTCCGTTGTAAAATGAGGACAACAGCTACCTCACAGGATTATGATGAAGCTCGGTTTGTTAAGGACCTGATCCTCAGTTCATGGGAAGTCAGTGAGGATTGATCCCTATGTGAATTTTAAAATTTGTTGATGGAAGGTGCCATGGAAGGATAAAATATATTACAGACACAGTGAGAGATGAGTTTTGCCTGACGTGCTGTAGAACCACAGGGCCTGACTCTGTTCAGATTTACACTAATCTATATAGAGTCAACTCCACCGAGTCACATCAGCATAAATGCTGGTGTGAGATCAGAATCATCTTCCTACAAACAATAGCTGGAAGGGGCCTTATAGGTTATTGAATGATCTCTCCAGGCAAGGCAGGATTGTATCCTACATGATGTCTTTAAATCATTTGTCTAGTCCAGGGGTAGGCAACCTATGGCATGCATGCCGAAGGCGGCACACGAGCTGATTTTCAGTGGCACTCACACTGCCCTGGTCCTGGCCACCGGTCTGGGGGGCTCTACATTTTAATTTAATTTTAAATTAAGCTTCTTAAACATTTTAAAAACCTTATTTACTTTATATACAACAATAGTTTAGTTATATATTATAGATTTATAGAAAGAGACCTTCTAAAAACGTTAAAATGTATTACTGGCACGCAAAACCTTAAGTTAGAGTGAATAAACAAAGACTCGGCACACCACTTCTGAAAGGTTGCTGAGCCCTGGTCTAGTCTTACAAGGTAGCTCCAAAGTTGCCTTGTAACATTTATTACTCAGTGGGTATCAAAACGTTGTCTCAAGCATCCTGTTGCCCTCATATGCTACCTCATTTCTTCAGAGAAACTGATGCATCATTAGCAAACTGCTTTACAATGCGAAGAAGAAGCAGCAGGCACCATGTCTTCCTTTATGACCCTTCTTCTACAATCAGATGGAACACAGGTGGACCCCTGAGCCCATACAATACCCCATGTATGATAGATCCCCATGTTTGTATGGCACCAGCACGGTAGTTGTGCTCAGTAAATAATAATATACAAAATATCCAAATCAACTAAGCAACCTCCTACACACCAAAAAAGTTAGAGTAGAGATTTGATCTCATGCATTAGCTAAGTCTCAGCTACAGAGATGGTTAGTTTTAAAATTGGCAGTTCTCAACAAGTAGATTTTTGAGGCATCTTTTCAGAAATAAGCTTTGCAGATATGCCACAGATAAGCTTAAACACATACAATTGAGAGCTGGTCAAAAATTTTCCATCAATAATTATTTTTTTTTTAGCAAAAAATAGTTTTTTGACAAAATGGGAATTTTTGTGGAAAATGTCCATTTTCATAGAGAAAAAGAACCACCAATTTTTTTTCCTGACCAGCTCTACAAGTTGTAGCCATGAGAAATAAAAATGTGGACTGGCAACCAAATTCAAACCACCCATGTGTTGGGGGTATTTGGCTTTGGCTTTTTAAAATAATCTGTTTAGGTATTTATATGGCTATGGTTATCGCATTGACTGAACCCTTCAAAATCATTAATGAATGAGTGTATCCTGTAAGGAAGAAATAATTCTCTCCATTTTACAGATGGGAAGCACCCATAGATAGTGACATTGCCTAAGCTCACACAGAAAGTTTATGGCAGAGCTGGGAAATGAAGTCAGATTCTCCCCTATCCCACTGCACTACCTTAACCACAAGATCATTCTTTCCTCATGAGCATTAAGACCGTCCCAGCATTTGGGGGTTTTCAGACATGGGGTTTGGCTTGAGGCTGATTTCTGCTATAAACCTCACATTTTCACTTTGTGCCATTCTGTACACTGGAAGCTCACTGAAGCATATTATGCACCATGAAGTTTCACCCAATCTTGTATGAGATAATTTCTTGCAGTTAATAATAGCTTCATCTGGCATCTCTTCAAGAAATGCAGAAAATTGGTGAGCTTGAAGGGACACCTGCTGGTGAATGGTGACATTACAAACAAGCCAATCCAGCTTTATGTTATGGAGCATATTATCCAAGTATTGACGTGTGTGTATGTGGTGGTGGGAACTCAAACAATATTACAGTCTGTGTGTATTCACTGATCAATAGGCTGGCTGGAGGAGAGGGACTTCCATCAAGGAAATGCAATAGGCAATTTATTTCATCCAGAATTCAGCTAGTAATTGCATTTGGGTGACCCAATTCAGCTGGGTCTCTGGGAAATCTCGCAATGTGGATGAATCAAATTCTGCATCCACAAAACAGCATGGTACTGTTCAGTCAACACCAGAGTGCTGCCGATCCTGTGAGGTCCAGCCAGCCACCCTGTCCAATCACTAGAAGGGAGAAGATTAGAAGGCCCTACAAAAAATGACTAAGGTGAGTGTGAGAGTGCAAGAAATAGGGAAGGTGGAAGCATAGTTCTAGTTGGGACAACAAGGACTGGAGAGGAGGGCAGTTTGGGGGAGCCAATATGATATCTGAATCCCATACACACTTGGTCCAGGGATCACTGGGAATCAAGAGAGCTCAGCCTGTTCTTGCTACGGAGATCAGGCTATAGGAGATTGGACCAGGCCTTGGCACGAGAGGAGGCAAGGTGCATATTTTCAGATTCATGGTTTGTATAGAGGGTACAAAAGCTCCTGATGAACAGGTCACTGAAACAGCATTACCACCTCAGTCCAGCAGTCTATTTAGTTCACTCACTCACCGTGATGCCCACCCCTTTCCTTAAATCAGGGTAATCTCTGTAGGGCAAGCTGCTCTCTTTGCTTCCCTCTGTAAAAATCTGAGCACTTCATTGCAACATGATGCTGTTTTGCCTCATTAAAATGTTGCAGCACTAGAGGGGATTATATTCCCTTCCCCAATTAAATTGGACATTCTTTGTAATAACATCCCATAGTACCAGTCTAGCCACATGCCTTCCTCTCCACGTGATATGGACACTGGATCCAACTCTCATCTGCCCTGCACCGTGTGTTGTCATTTATGCTAGTGCCTGCTGAGATTAAAGTAGGCGTCAAACAGTAGCAGTTTAGACTGTAAACTCTGAGCCAGGTGGCCTAGTGGATTGAACACTCAGCTGCAATAAGGCTCCAGCCCTGCAAACACGTACACATCTGCGTGACTTTACTATCGTAAGCAGTCGCATTGAAATCAAGGGAACTACATGTGGTATTAAAGGTAAGCCCATACACAAGTGTTTGCAGGATTGGGGCCTTAGTGTTAAATAAAAATACTACCCACAGGCATAACTGATTATACAATATGCAGGGGGCAGAGAAGCAGCCCCACACCCCCTAGTCCCTCTTCCCCAGCATGAATTGCTGTAATACTCTCCAGAATATTAGAATAGCTATTAGTGATATCAACTGCCTTATAGCAATCTGCTCTACAAACAAGAACAGAGGAAGGTTTTTCTTCCCCCATCTTAAAAGCAACTGAGACTGCTATATCTGCACTGGCACTTTCGTCGCTCAGGGGTATGAAAAAACATCCCCCACCGACAAAAGTTTTAGCAACAAAAAGCACCGGTGTGGACAGCGCTTCATCGTCGGGAGCCGCACTCCCAGCGACAAAACTACCGCCCCTCCTTGGAGGTTGTTTTACATCGTTGCCGGGAGAGCTCTCTCTCGGCAGCAAAGAGCAGCCACAGAGTGCACCTTACAAGGGCTGCGGTGGCACAGTAAGGTGCGCAGCGTAGACATAGCCTAAAGTTTGTCCTATCTGAAGTAGCGGCATGAATGCGCACGCTACTTCCTCCTCCATGCCAAAACTACATCCCCTCAGTGCCTCTTTTATACACACCTGTCTCCCCATTAACTCCTAGTTAAAGATTACACGTGTGACCACTTTAAGGCAGAACTGTTCACTGCAGCCATTAACTGGCATTGCAGTAGTGTGGCTGAGCATGGATGAGGGCCCTTTAGATATGTCTACACAGCAATACAACACCCTCCGCTGATCAGTAGCAGCTGACTCCAGCTTGCGGGGCTGTAAAATCGCGGTATAGATGTTCAGACTCAGGCTGGAGCCCAGGATCTGAGACCCCAAGAAGGTGTGCAGACTTCACTGTACGGCCTATGATACCTGTTTACAGTTACTGACAGCCTAGAGAAAGCCCACACTCATTCTGAACAAGCTTTGTGCCAATCTGGCTGCAACGAGTATGGGAATTCTGGTTTCTAATTTGCATACCAGCAGGCATCTCATCTCAGAGCTATTTCAGAGCAGTGATAGCTTTCTAGCCATATTCATAACACAATGCCTGGTGATCTCACCAGTGCCACTACCTAAGTAAGACAGGGTGGGTCAGTGATTGTAGGGGAGACATCACACAGGAACCTGAGCTATTTTTGAGAAGTGGTATTGGTTATCCAAAAGGCAGAGGCTTCCTTGCTCTGAGTATCCATCACTGCTTGCCCAAGAGGGGTGTGCTGTTGCAGGTGGATGGTAAGAAATGGAAAACCTTGGTGTTTTCCTGTTTTCACTAGTGTCAGCTTTGTAAGGAAGACAGAAGTGCTAAGACAAAACGCCCTTATTCAGATTTGCCAGATACTGAATATCAGCTGTTGCTATTAGCCAGATAACAGACGTGAATCCAACTAATAATAACATCACTTGCATCCGAAGAAGTGGGTATTCACCCACGAAAGCTCATGCTGCAAAACGTCTGTTAGTCTATAAGGTGCCACAGGATTCTTTGCTGCTTTTACAGATCCAGACTAACACGGCTACCCCTCTGATACTTAACATCACCCTAGTTTGCTTTCCCCAGCAGGTAGGGTTGCTGAGGAGGGAAGGCAGACCCAAGAAACAGAGCTCTTCAGATGACAGAAATTCCATTTCACAAAGGAGGTCAAGGTTTCGAAATCTGATTTTATTCTGAATCAGAGCAAAAATCAAAAATTTCAAAATTCCCTGCAAAGGAAAATTCTAGGGGGAAAAAATGTTTTGGGTTGTTCAAAAGGTCCTTTGTTATGATTTTGACTTTGTAAAATTTTGTATTACATTATAATATATATTATAAAACAAAATAAAAATATTCAAAATGAAAAGTCATTTCAAAATTTTAAAAAATTGCTTTGAAAATGTCAAAATGTGAAGTTTTGACATTGTTGGAACTTTTTTTCTGTTCCCCCTCCCCCCAAATGAAATGCCAGTGAAATAAACCCAGTTTGGGGAAGCATTTTCATTTCAGGAGAAATGCATATTCCAGCAGAATATGGTTCCATCTAAGTTTCTCCAATTTAGCTTTATCTACAAAAGTGCAAGAACCCCATGTGATTTCTTGGTTTGAATCTCTTCTCTTCTAATGGAATATGGATTCTAATTTCCCATGCACAAGTGTTTGGGGAGCTCTAGTATGGGTGCACTAGAGGATGGGGAAAGGTATGTGCAAAGGACAGCAAGGGTTCTACAGGTTGGCGAACACTACCAGTGGTAGTCCCAGAGAGGTGGTCCCAGAGAAGCCATCTCTGGGTGGAATGAGGGAGAGTCGTGGCCTGGATCCTGCTGCACACTACCAAAGCTGTGCTGGGGAAGCAGGACCTCACATCTGTTGTACAGGTGTGGCAAATCTCACTTCACCGCACTCCCACAGAGAGGGGAAGTGACTGGCCCAGGGTCTCACAGCAGGTCAGTGGCTGAGCTGGTGACTAGGACCCAGGTCTTCTGAGTCCCACTGTATGACCTTAGCCACTAGACCAGTAGTACTCAACTTTTCCAGATGACTGTATCCCTTTCAGGATTTGTCTTGCGTACCCCCAAGTTTCACCTCACTTAAAAAGTACTTGCTTACAAAATCAGACTAAAAATACAAAGGTGTCACAGCCACACTATTACTGAAAATTTGCTGACTTTCTCATTTTTATCATATAATTATAAAATAAATCATTTGGAATATAAAGATTGTACTTCCATTTCATTGTATAGTATATAGAGCAGTATAAATAAGTCATTGGCTGTATGAAATTTTAGTTTGTAGTGACTTTGCTAGTGCTTTCTATGTAGCCTGTTGTAAAACTAGGCAAATATCTAGATTAGTTGATGTATCCCATGGAAGACCTCTGCATACCCCAGGGGTAGGCATTCCCCTGGTTAAGAAGCATTGCACTAGGGGATGGGGGGAAATAGCTTCTCTGGGATCACCAATGCTGGTAGTGCTTGCCAGCCTTGCTGTCCTCTTGCACATATCTCTGGGTGGAATGAGGGAGGGTCATGGCCTGGACTTTGCTGCACACCACCAAACTGTGCTGAGGTAACAGAACCTCACACTTGCACTCCCACAAGGAGCTACTGCTTAGATGCTTTGCATCGTCTTTCTTCCCTAGTGCACCTCTGCCCCTATACTGTTACCTTGTGGTTAAGGCACTGGACTTGGACTTAGGCTATCTGGGTTCAGTTCTCTGCACTGCTGCAGATTCCACTCGTAATATTGAGCAAGTCAGGTAATATCTGTGTGTTCCAATTCCCCATCTGTGAAATGGGGATAATGATACTTCCTTTGTCTATGTAGATTACAAACACTTTGGGGAAGGCACTGTCCCTTATTATGTGTATATACAGCACCAAGGACAATGAGAATCTGGGCGCTACTGTAATTGTTTCTTCATCCTAATCCTAAAAAAGTCCTTTGCTTTTTGAACACTTGTTAAATCTGCCTGGGTTGGCCTCATATCAAACCTCCTTCCCTCCCTCCCTCTTTCATCTATTTGCAAAGTCAGAATAAATCCTTCAGATGTGGTTTTTATTTTGAAAATAAGTGTCCTTCTGATCTCTTCTTACTCAGAGAGACAAACAAACAAAAATCAATGCCAGCAGCACAGTGCTCACAAACAACCCTAATGCAACAAGCCTGTGTGTGTGCATGTGATGGGGAAGGAGGAGATATTAGAGGGGGGAGGAAAGGTTTCAATTTCATGCTCCCAGGAGGTGGTTATTACAGGCAAGAGTGTGTAAAACATAGATTTTTAAACTGATGGAAAAATACTGTGCCAGTATCTCATGTATGGGCTTTGCTCTTCAAATATCCTTTAGTAGGATGCCTGCTCGCTATGTCATTCACACTGGATTACACTGTTGTTTTTTCTTCACATATTCAGTTGAGTGCATTAAAGAAAAATCCATTTCACCATCCCTGAGGTTGCAGGATTGACCCTTGCTGTTGCTGGGACAGTGTGACTATATGACACCCATCAGAATCCATCACATAACAGCTGTAGACGAGGCAAGGGCCAGGGCTGCAGGTGGTCACAGCACTGTGATGGAGAAATGAGATAGGGTGGATTAGGGGATGGAGGAGAAGACACAGCATGTCTCTAACTGGATTTATATACTGCCCCCATTGCCATAGTATGGAGTACCTCATAACCACTATTTAATTTATCTCCACAGCACCCACGAGAACTAGATCCATATTATTATCCCCATTTTACAGATGAGGCACTGAGGTACATTAAGATGTGGGGACAGATTTCCACGTGCTTAGCACCCATGTTGAGGGCCACCTATCAGAAAAGCTCAGCTCCCATTTTGACCCCTAAAAAGGGCTAGATTTTCAAAGCAGCATGCACAGTTCTTTTGCAAATCTGACCCCAAGTGATTTGTCCTATGTTGCACCTATCTGTAGCAGAGATCTGGACGGAACCCCACTCTCCTGAGTCCTTGTCCAATGCCTAAACAGCAAAACCAGCCTGCCAACTCTACCCATCCTTCTTTCCCATCCCATAATGGAGACACTTGGTGGTTCATATGAGTTCTGTATAGAGGCAGGGAGCTGAAAAGGCTTCTCCAGAGGATAGCAATGGCTTCTGCCTCTGATGGAGATGAGAGGGACCACAAAAGTACTGAGGTCAACTGAAAGGGCCAAGGGAAGTGGGGAGGACACAGTGCCAGGTCAGAAGGGTAACAGGAGGGAGCTGGGGAGGCTAAGACAGGTACCAGCTCATTCGACCTCTGGTGAAGGGAGGGAGTGCGTGTCAAGGAACAACAATGGCTGCCCTCTCACAAGAAGGGAGGGACCAACAAGAAATCAGAGTTAACTAATTCCAGAGGACAAATGAAATGTGCAGGGAAAGGAACGGAAACAAAGGTGTGATTGAAGACTGCCAGAGGGGGACACTAAGCAAAGAACTCCAGACAACACCCACTGCTCCACATAGGGAAGAAAAGGTGCTGAGCTGGAAACTCTGGAGACTGAAGTTCTCTGTCAACAGCAGAGGAACCTCAAGGGGAGCAGCAAGGCTAGCTTCTTTTACACACTGAAGCCTGCCCCCCTCAGCGTGTCCCCACTCTGGGTATGTCTACACTACACACTAAGCCCAGATCTGTGGGATCTGGGCTTGTGGACTCGGTGTTTCCAAGCCTGCACTTGAGCATCCACACTGCATTGTTAAGCTGGCTTATAGTCGCTGGACCTAGATCTCACAGCCATGCTAACACGTCCATACTGCACTGCACAGACCTTCTGAGTCGGGTTTGTGGCTTAACCTGCATCCACACTGCACAATGACAGGGCTAGGACCTGAGTCACAAGGAGACTCAGGCTTTGACACACACCCTTAGCAGGGTCCTAGTACCAGGTCCTGAGTGCTTGTTGAGCCAAGTCAGACTGAGGTGTGTGGACAGAAGGGAGGCTTGGGCTGAAACCTGAGTCAGAGCCTAGGCTTAGTGTTCAGTGTAAACGTACGCACAAGGGTGAGAGCTCCAGGGGAGACAGGGTCAGTCCTCTTCCATGTCTGTCTGTCAAGGGCTGTCAAACTGAGTCACCAAACAACTGGTGTGTGTGTGTGTGTGTGTGTGTGTGTGTGTGTGTGTGTGTGTGTGTGTGTGTGTGTGTGTGTGAGAGAGAGAGAGAGAGAGAGAGAGAGAGAGAGAGAGAGAGAGATATGTGGATACTTGTTCACTAGCATATGGAACAAGCCCCACCAACTCATTTTACATAGGTAGTCAAACAACTGTCCTCTGGTAACAACTACCAAACAAGGAATGGATTCCAACCTGCACCTTGAGGAAATATGACACTATTGTATAACAAAGCCTTGTTGAGGTACTCTACTCATTCTTTGCTGCCCTCATTGTCTTCACCGAATGCCCGTGTTATGAAGAGAAGCAAAACAATCTTCATGTACCAAAGGTGAAATAATAGGGTGACCAGACAGCAAGTGCGAAAAATCGGGACGGGGGGTAATAGGCTTCTATATAAGAAAAAGCCTCAAATATCAGGACATCTGGTCACCCCAAATAATATCCTTTCTACCTATGTACTTCTTCTATAAACTCTATCATCATGGTATCTCAGCATCAAACAGTCATTAATGGATTTTATCCTCACACTACTCCTGTGAGGTAGGAGCATTATCCTAATTTTACACATAAAGAAACTGAGGCACGAAGCAGATTAAATGACTGACTAAAGTTAGTTGGGAACGCCCTTTTTTCCTATGTGAAAAAAATTGGGCTTTTTATTATTAATCACTTGAATGCTCAAAACTTTTGTTTTTTAATGTAAGTCTGAATGTTATCAAATATGATTTTTCATGCAACATTTTTCATGAAAAATCTCATTTTTTTCAATGAAAAAATGTTTTGTTTAAAAAAATCCCCCAAACCAAGAAACTCTAGATTTCCCCAATGTCACGCAAGTAATTTGTAGCTGATCTAGGAATTGTTTCCTGGTCTCCTGAGTTCTAGTCCAGTGCCCTATCCACTACTACGACCACCTAGCTCTGTAAAGTGTTTTGAGATCTGCTGATGAAAAGCGCTATACAAAAGGGAGTCAGTATCATTATCTCCATTTCACAGAAGGGGAAACTACACCATCCTTCCTACCCCTCTTTCTAATCAAGATGAATCTAACTAGGGACAGTTCAAGTAAAACACAACAAAACACAAACAATCCCCCCTCCAACCCAAATCTCAAACCGATCTTTTTTTTTTAAAAAAAAAAGTTGGCTTAACATGTTTTAATTATTGTGCTTCACTACCTGCCTCTTCCTGGTGGCAGCTCAGGCTGGATGCACAAATCATGACATAAATGTTCTATTTGCAGCATGACAGTGAGATTCTGGCCCATCCCAAACCAGGAAAGAACTGGAAATCATGGAAAGAAACCTGCTCCTACAAAAAATTCCAATCCAAATAACCGACCCTAAAGGTTCAAAACTAGAAAGAGGGTCTTGACCCAAAGCTCCCAGATCTGAACATCCCTAAATTTTCTGATCCAGATACAAGCTATGGCCTGAACTAACCCTGCCACGCCTCATTCAGATACGCTCCAAACTTTGTATCACATAGCTGAACTTGGCAACTTGGCCCCCTCTCCAGCTCAGCTGAGCATGAGCTAAGATTCTGTTGGGGTTCACCCTTCATTCTAATAGAACAAGACAGATCTTCAGCGTTGTTTCAATTGACAGAGATCAGAACCCAACTCATGATCAAATTAAATCAGTTTTGTACAATTGCAGTCCTGGAAATGAAAAAAACATGAGGAAAAAATGCTCTTTGTTAATCATGGGGCATCATCCTGCTTTGATTCAATCAAAACCTCTGAGATAAAAGATGATCTTTGGGAGCATATCAGAACCTCATGAGAGTTTTTTTTTTCCCTTCTCTCCATCTTTAAATATTTCCTAGCAAGCCTCACAATGTTGTTGATGAGCTGATGGTTAGCGGATTGTCAAAGTTTTGATTTGAAAGATGGTAATTGCCAGCATAATGCTGCCATGAGTATAACAAAAGAAAAATAAAGTCAAAACACTTTCCGGAGGCTTTTATTTCAAAATATAGGGGGGTTTTGGGGGGGAGGGTAGGTTGCAAAGCTTTTCAAGTCCTTTTGCTTCAAGCTGATCCCTGTAATTAAAAGAACTGATAAAAAAAGCTGTCTTTAAATGGATCTGTGCATATTAATGTTCATTAAAATGTAATTCCCACAAAACAGGACATTTTAATCTATCCATACTTGGGAAAAAAGAGGAGAAAATTAGCTTTTTTCCCCCCCGCATGTATCCTTAGGCCATATGTGTTAATTACAATTTAGTTGTATAAATGAGAAAATTATACATTTGCAAGTAGTTAACTAGTTATTAACTCAATTATTCTTCAGAGAGTTGGGGGAAATTGTACTCACAGCCATTATAGCCTGTGTATTAATATTTTGCATATGCCTTTATTCTAGAGAGAAGGTGGCATCCAAGGATCTAAAACTGTTTTACAAATGTTAGTTAATTAAGCCTTATAAGTTAGGTAGATGAATTTTTTATCTCCATTTTGCAGATGGGAAAACTGAGGTTCAAATGTCAAGGTCACACATGACCAGATTTTCAAGTGCTCAGCACCCACAATTGGGGACAGATTTGTCCAAAGAGCTCTTCTCCCATTTACAGACCAAAATAAGGCCTAGATGGGCTCACTGTGCTCAGTATGCAACATTGCCCATTGTGACGTTCATGGCCAGATTTTCCAAACAGCTCGGCACTCAATATGCTGAGAAAATCTAGCCCCAGTTATGCATACTGAGCACTTCTGAAAATCTGGACCAAAGTGCATTGGAGAAGAGCTGAAAACAGGTCCCGGGACCCCTAACACCTAGTCCTATGCTCTAATTCCTCGGAAACACTTCCTTTCCTAGTTTCTCAAGTAAACAGCACACTGTTTTCAGTCTAGCACTGAGAACCTGTTTCAGAACAGTGACAATGTGAAAATTCAGCACCACCTTGGGTGGGAAAGCATATTAACATATCCTGCCAGCAGTTGTCTTCACCTGTCTAGCTACACTATGAAATGCTAAAGCAGGGGTAGGCAACCTATGGCACGCGTGCTGAAGGCGGCACGTGAGCTGATTTTCAGTGGCACTCACACTGCCCGGGTCCTGGCCACCGTCCGAGGGGCTCTGCATTTTAATTTAATTTTAAATGAAGCTTCTTAAACATTTTAAAAATCTTATTTACTTTACATACAACAACAGTTTAGTTATATATTATAGACTTATAGAGAGAGACTTTCTAAAAACGTTAAAATGTATGACTGGCACATGAAACCTTAAATTAGAGTGAATAAATGAAGACTCGGCTCACCACTTCTGAAAGGTTGCTGACCCCTGTGCTAAAGCATCCTCTCAGTGTGGGCCTTGTTACATAAAAAAGTAATAAGCCAAATTAATTGTTCTTGGAGGGGTGCAAGTAAAACGGGTGGGGTTATGGGAACACTGTATAGCAGGGGTCGGCAACCTTTCAGAAGTGGTGTGCCGAGTCTTCATTTATTCACTCTAATTTAAGGTTTCGCGTGCCAGTCACACATTTTAACGTTTTTAGAAGGTCTCTTTCTATAAGTCTGTAATATATAACTAAACTATTGTTGTATGTAAAGTAAATAAGGTTTCAGAATGTTTAAGAAGCTTCATTTAAAATTAAATTAAAATGCAGAGTCCTCTGGACTGGTGGCCAGGACCTGGGCAGTGTGAGTGCCACTGAAAATCAGCTCGCGTGCCGCCTTCGGCACCCGTGCCATAGGTTGCCTACCCCTGCTGTATAGTGTTGTATTAAATTAAATGGAATATATGGGCCAAAGGGGTTAACATAACCCAGTTACTCTCCAACATATAAATAAAGTTTGGGGTTTGGTATATAGAGATCTCAGCCTGCTTAGTACTATGGGAAACACACTATTAGTTTTAATTAAAATGCTATAAGAATTTGGTATTATTTAGTCAGGGGCTTTTCTATGCCCTCTCATCACTATACTGCCTGGGCTCCTCACATACATTCATGAATTTATCCTCAAGTTATCCCTGTGTGGCAGGAAGTATTATTAACCCTCTTTTTCAAGAAGGGGAAGCAAGGTACGAAGAGATTATAATTTTTGGCCCAATGGGCCGGCGTTAGGGGAAATGGTGCCGCGGGCGAACTTGTGTTTTGGGGCCCTTTCTTTTAGTTTGAGAACAGCAGTGTGGGGCGCAGGACGTGAGGACCAGCTCCTGGCCCCAGAGCCCAGCCAGGCTGCACGGGGAGGAGTTTCTGAGCCTGGGCTACCCCCAGCTATACTCCCCTTGGCCAGCTAGCAAGAGGAGAGCAGGTGCCCAGCCACCGCCCATGCCTGCAGGAAGAGGGGACTCAGGGGCTGGCCCGCTGGCTCCGCAGCGGTGAACCCTACTGCCTGCGCCTCCCCTCCAGGCTGACATCGCCTGCCCCCCACCCAGCTGGCCAGGGCCTCTAGCCCCGGGCTTGCCCACACTCACCTCCATTCCAGCATCCCAGGCCTGCCAGCTTGCGACACTCAGAATGTGCCCCCCTGACCACAGTGCCCTGGGCCGTTGCCCACATCGCCCACCCGTAAGGCCGGCCCTCCCTGCCACCTTTAGTCCTGTTGAGTAGAACTTTCCTCCTCAGGTGGCAAAATCGGGCTCAATATTAGTAGGGGGTGACTTTTTGTCTTGATTTTGTGTAATGATCAGGATAGGTTCATCCATCTTTCTATCATGCTTTCTTTCCACCCTTGACCAAAAAAAGGGATATTGTAATTTCTGTCCCTACCAAGCCATGATTGCCCTCATACAAAACAAAGCCCCAAGCAGCAGCTATTTTGGCAGCAAGAGGAGTCCAACTTGCCTTGTAAATAAATGACAGACATTGCTAACTGGCAGGTTCCAGCTCCATGCAAAAACAATGAGAATTTGGCTGGGCCCCGTGAAGTGGAAGCAGAAAAGAAATACCAGCAATTTGAAGGACATATGCCAAAGTGCTGAGCTCCCAATGGGAGTCACTGTAGGCTCATTATTCATGTCCTGTTAGTGGGTACTGCCAAAACAACCAAACAAGATTTATTCTTCTTGGGAATGTTGGCGTTACTGGTTCTTTACCTTGTGAGAAGGCAAAACAGGAAATTGGCCAAAATCCAATCCTGTCCTCCTATCCTTTAAACAAAAAGAACAATCAGCTTCCAATGACACACATTTCTTCATTACCTTAATCTAAAGAACACTCCAGAAATCTGTGGTAGAAAACCTTTGATAAGTAGATAAATGAATTTAGAATAGAGTCTATGCTAGATTTCTACGCCCCCATGCTATCTTAGCACCTCACAGTCTTTACTGTTTTTATCTTCACAACAGCCTCATGAAGTAGGGATTCCCCTCATTTTACAGAAGTGGAACTGAGGCACGGAGAGACTCTAAGGGTATGTCTATACTACCCGCTGGATCGGCGGGCAGCGATCGATCCAGTGGGGGCCAATTTATCGCGTCTAGTCTAGATGCAATAAATCGACCCCCATCAACTCCCGTACTCCACCGCCGCGAGAGCACAGGCAGAGTCGATGGGGGAGCGGCAGCAGTCAACTCACCGTAGTGAAGACACCGCGGTGAGTAGGTCTAAGTACGTCAACTTCAGCTATGTTATTCACGTAGCTGAAGTTGAGTAACTTCGATCGATCCCCCAGTGTAGACCAGGCCTAAGACTGTGTCTCCATTGCACACTAAACCCAGGTACTGAAGACTAAGGTTTGAGCCCAACCTCTCCCCTAATGTCCTCACACACAAATCTATCTGACTTCGGGCAGCAAGCATTCAGGACTCAGGTCCTAGGACCCTCCTGGGGAGTGTGTGTGTGGGGGGGTTCCTAAGCCCAAGTCCACTGTGACCTGGGTCCAAGCCCTGTCATTTTGCCATGTGGACACAGACCCAAATCAGAAGATCTGTGTAGTGCAGTATGGACTCATTAGAATGGTTGTGAGACCCAGGTCCAGCAATTGTAAACCCAGTGTGCAGTGCAATGTGGACGCTCAAGCCCAGGCTTGGAAACACCAATTCCAGACGCGCAGATCCCACAGAACCAGGTTTACAATGCAGTGCAGACACATCCTAAATGACTGGCCCAAGGTCTTTCAGGGAATATGTGGAGAAGCAGGAAATGGAATGTGGATCTCCCAAAGTCAAGGCTGACACTTGTACCAATGGACCATCCTTCCTCTCTAGTGACTGAATACTAGTTACTCCCTCACCACTCTCTCTATGTTTTTGTCTCACTCACTCTCTCCATGTGTCTGTCTCTTTCACTCCTCTGCCATTTGATGTCTTTGTGTTGTTCTAGGGAGCTCCTCAAATCAAGGCATTGAGGGCTTGAACCTGAACATTATCAAACACCCTCAACTCTCACAGTAGCCAAAGCACCTTGCAGAGTTTAACCTTGATAGTGCCGTGCCTAACTTCCAGCTTTATTGATCATGCCTGTACTGCCCAGCTACCCATGCAGCACAAGCTAAACTCTCTGGTCCAGATCCTTGTCCCGTGTAAATTCACATCACTCCATTGAGATCAATGGAGTGATGCTGACTTATTCCAGCTGAGGCTCTGACCCCCAAAATGCAATGGGTTAGGTATAAAACAAGAGATTGGTTCTCCAGTGCGAAGTCTCTTCTTTGGTCTTTTCAAAGTCCTGGTCAGAAATGCAGGAGATTACAAGTGTGTGTGTGTATATAATCTTCCATCTCATACAGTTACATTGCCCCTGATTCACCACATGCAGTCATTTGCACTTGTGCAAAGTGGGTGTAAAATACTACTGGTCTGATATGGTAGCATGTTTCACCTTCTTTGCACAGGTATGAAATAAGTCAGTGGAGCTGCACCAATTTACACCAGGTGAGGATCTGGTGAAGTGTGTCAGGATGTGTCGACACTACAGTTTAAGCCCAGGGTTCGAACTGAGGATCAAGCCTAACCCCTCTTCTGTTTACACACAAATTGTAATATCCTAACACTCAGAGTCCCAGGACTCTACAAGGGTGGACGGTCTGAGCCAGAGTTAAGCTGGGACCCAGGATTCAAGTCCTCTTGCTTTGCAGTGTAGAAACAGCTCCACTGGACTCATGTTCTGGGAGTCTGCCAAAAGTATCCCACAATTCCATGAGCCAACTTTCTTTGTCATGGTCAAGTTTGCTGGATGGTCAAGTTTCCCTATAGTGCACCACAAACAAAGGCCTGGAGGGGCTACATTTTGGGAGGGAGCTAGGAAGACTGCAATATAGGTGGTTTGACTCAGGCCAGCATAATGCAGTGTAGATGCTGGAGCCTGAGATTGAGACCCAGGGTTCAACAATCCCTAACCTGGTGTTACAAGTGAGTATAGACATTCAGGCTAACTCAAGTTCTACTAACATGGGGCTTACACCGTAGTGTAGACATACCCTCTTTGGCCCCAATCTCTCAACATTCAAAATATTACATATCCAGTTTTGTAGGGAAATAGGCTAAATCTTTTCTTTCTTTCTTTCCTTTATGTTGCTGCTTTTGCTTTTCAACACACACAGAGTAATATTTTTCACAAATGCTACCCTTAGTCTAACGGGTATGTAATGAACTGTTGATAGATGACAGCAATCATGACTGACTGCTATTATATCTTGTTCTGTGAGTGGCAGGATGAATAGTGTGAATTCATTCCAGAGTGAATGAATTCCTTCAAAGCACCTTTCATAAAACAGGAGCCTTCAAAGCAGGGTTATTGTTTCCAGCAAAGCTTCGATATTGGTCTAATTTATTTTTCAGATGCAGGGTTTATGTCCTTGGTGTAAGTCTACTGAAGTTCAGTGGAGTTACACCAGAGATAACTTTGGCTCTTAGATTTCAATATAAAGAGGATGTCTTAGAAAAACAATAGCTTCCTTTACAGCATCGACTAATCATACTGCATTGTGGGGTATAATCCATGGTTTTATTGCTGTCAACTGGTGACCACACAGTATAGTGGAACTTAGCCCATTATTTGAATCTGCCACCGAGTAGCTGGATTTTCTGCATGCGTCTCTTGTATGCTACTGCACCTAAGAATCCACCAGAAAATCCATAGGCAGCAGCACTCTGAGGAAAACCAACAGAGATCCACCCAAGTTTGTCTGAGTCATGCTAGGATATTTTCTACATCTTGCAGGATTTGATCCCATCCTCATCACCTGGCATCCACTCCTCTCTCCTACTAAGCAGGGTAAAATACCAGCACAAGGCTGGTATTATATCACTTTCAAGACCGATTCCGGCTGCATTACATTCCAACCGTTTCCTATAAGATAGATACTTTAATTTCACAAGATTTTGAGCTGTGGCTTCATTTAATAAGGGGATTTTGGAATAGACAGTGTGTACTGGAGCCCTGAGACAAATGAACTAAAATAATGTCTGTCTGCTGAGCAGATCACATTAGCAGTGCAAGGCAAGGGAAATCCATTTGTAAGTTCCCTTAATACACTTGGACATTTTATGTACCTCTTATTTGGAAGTAACTTTACAAGACAAAAATAATAGGCAGCAGGTTTATCTGAGGGCTTTCCCCTTCCCCAAATTCGGCTCAATTTCCTATTGCGCCTGGTCGGGAATTTTTTTGTAAAATGTGTTTGGGTTGTTTTTTAGGTTTTTTTTTTTAAATATCAATTAATCAAAAGTGAAATGTCCCAGCAATGTATCAGTTTTGACAAAACTTTCAATGGGCTGGTTTCTCAGGTCCAGGATGGAATTTCTGGTCACGAGAGAGACCCACCCCAGAACAGACAATTGCCCAATGATCAGGACATTCACCTGGGATGTGGGAAACTCAGATTCAAGTCCCTGCCCTCTCTGCTTCGCATCTCCCACATCTCTAACCACCATGCTGTTCTGGTGCTGGACTTCCCTCAGTCTCTCCTGCTGGAGCTGTTCCACTGCGTATACATCATTCATTGGGCCATGAAGAGAGACAGACTCTATAGCCTGCTGGTTAGGGCACAGAATCAGACAGAGCAGGGACTTAAACCTGGATCCCCCTACATCCCAGGTGAGTGCCCTAACCACAAGGCTACTGGCTATTCTGGGGTGGTCTCTCTCTCTCTCTCTGTTTTTGAGGGGGCCACTTAGGGATCTGGGGCAAAATCAGTACTTGGTCCTGCTAGTGAAGGCAGGGGGCTGGACTCGATGACCTTTTGGAGTCCTTTCCAGTTCTATGAGATAGGTATATCTCCTTATATATATATATATTTTTTTTTCACAAACAACCTCGGAAGGTATCAGTTTCATCCCAATGCGGAACAAAACCATATGGTAAAACCTTGATATATATATATATTTTTTTTTGGCAAAACAGAATTCTTGTTTTCCAGCCAGTTCTACTGCTATATATCAGGCGATCTGCACTACTCTTTAGTCCTGCCCCCGACAACTCCCCTCCTTGTAGTCCTTCTGGGGAGGATTATGACTCACATGCATGATTTAAGCAAAAGACGTGACGTGAGCATCTCTGAGGCCTGAGGGCTTAATGCTACTGGGTACCAGTGAAAGTTGAAGGATGCTCTGCACCCTGAAAGATTAAGCTCTAATCGCTAATTCCCTAGTTCTCACTGTCCCACTCAGTGGGCTCAACCGTTCACTGATGTGCACCGGATACCACCAGATATTCTTGCTCCAAGGCTCAAACTTCTCCTGAGTTACTCGGGTTGAATACTGCCTCCCTCCAAAAGCAGTCCCAGTGATTTCATTTGGGCTGTTCCTGAACAAAGATACTATTCAGTGTGAGTAAGGGGAACAGAATCTGTCTCAGGATTAGTGCAAAACTACGCCAGTGCAGAGGAGCAGCATTTTATACCCACTGTGCACAGGAGTCAATGACACAGTGCAAGGAAGTGGAGAATGAGTGTTTCTAAATGGAAAGGAGATCATAATAAATGCCCTTCTCCCAGAATGCACTTCTATCCAAGCACCACTTCTCAGAAAGTCTGAGAGGAAAGAAAAAAAAAACATGGGAGAGAGAAAAATCAAGCTGGAACCCCCCCCCCCCCCCCCCCCCCCCCCCCCCCCCCGAAATTAAATAAAATAACGTCACTTGGGCCCCAGTCCTGTAACTGGATCCATGTGGGTGGAACCTAACATGCTCCTGGATCCCCATTGGTATCAGTGGGATTCTATGCAGGTAGAGGACCCACCTCTGCATATCCAGTTACAAAATTAAAGCCTTACTTATTAAAAGCTTATGAGATTCCTCGTGCAAGGCCTCTGCTTACAGAAATCCCATTGCAGATACTTGCTCTTAATGGACTGAACAAATGCAGGTCGAGCTATTCGAACGAGATATGTACAAGGCACCTTTGCTTCTATTGTCTGAGGGAAATTATGCATTGCAGGTCTTCAGCTGGTATAAACTGGCATAGTTCTAGTGGCTGCAGTGGAGCTATGTTGATTTAGAACCTAGGAGGATCTGGCTCAAGGGACTTCTTGAAAAAGAAGAGAATATGGCTTGACTAGCAAGCTTCAAGTGAAATCTGACAGAGAGTCAGTGCTCTTTAAATTGGTATCATCATTGTTCTTAGTGTCTTATCAGCTGGATGGGGAGTGGGAGGGATTTTTACTGTGTAATTTAATTGAATATGGCTGTGTGTATGAATTGAACCTCCTTACTTAGGGAGCTTTTTGGTATTGCTTCCAATGTCAGATCGCAATGGATTCACCGCAGTGAGGGACAGTAAGAACAGCACCGGGCTGGCAGCCAGAAAACCTGGGTTCTGTTCCCAACTTGACCATTAACCTGCAGTCCGACCATGGGCAAATCATTCGCCCTCTATGTCCCCTCCCACTCTTGGTCTGTCTCGCCTCTATTTAAATGTTAAGTCTTCAGGCCAAGGACTGTCACTTACTATGAATTTGTACAGCAGCGAGCACAATGAGGCTGCAATCCCAGAAGGCACTACTAGAATACAAATCAGAATTGCAAATAATCCCGGTTTTGTTCTAGGCTAGGTGTGATTAACATTTAAAAGCATTTCTATGGCACAGCTCCTCTAGCAGGCCAGAGTCCCTTTACATAAAATCCATGATCCACAATCTAGCCAAGATAGTTATGTGACCCCTAGACCATAGGATCTGTGCCCCTCACAGTCTTTTGGAATGTGTTTATGGTGCCCATAGCAGTAGTGCTGTAGTGCCATCATCCCTGTTGTACAGATGAGGAACTGATGCCTCGGCAAACTAAAGCCCAGATTTTTAAAGGTACTTAGGCATTGCCGTGCTCAGCATAGCACCGCCTAACTGATTTAGGAGCCCAAATTCCATTTTCAAAAGAGATTTGGACACTTAGGTGCCAAAAGTCTTAAGTGCCTACATCACTTCTGAACATGACTTAGGCACCGAAACCAGTTAGGTGTTGCCATGCTGAGAGCAGCAACACCTAAAATCTTTTAAAATCTGGGCCTAAATGACTTCCAGGGTGACACCGGGAGCCTGGGGAAGAGCGGAGAACTGAGGCCAAGGTTTTCACATCCCAGACTATCGCCCTAACTGCTGGCCTAGCCTTCCAATTAAGGGTTTTGTAACCACGAAAAGACCCCATTTCCTCTCAACAGATTCAGCCTCTTCGTGCTGCTGGGACAGGAGTGGATTCAATGACATGTGCCCACGAAATCCAGGCTCCAGTGTGGTGGAGGCAGGGAACACGGCCTGGCTAGCCTCCTCCTCTTGCCTCTGGTGCTTCTGGGGAGTGACTCCGTCCTGAAGGATGCCTCATGGGGTCAGGAAGGATTCCATCCCCCCTATGATGAGCTCCACATTATTCAACTGGCCAGGTGCATTTAAACACCACAGTTCATTATGAGTGACATGTCCCACTCTAGCTGATCCACAGAGGTTTATGAATCTGCTACAGCTACTAAAGAACAGATTCACTGCTTTACTTCACATGCTAAAGACTCATGCTTTTGGTGGCTAAAGTGCTGCATACAAACTCCCCTACCAGCCCTGGTGGAGTCATCTACTCATTATTGATTTATTCACTTTCTTGAAGCAACACGTATTGGCCCCAGCCACAGACAGGATACTGGCCCTGTCGAGACGGGGGACTAGTTGTCTCCCAGTTTCTGTGTATAGGAAATGAGTCTTTAATTTCAGCCTTGGAGAAAGTAACATTTTCCAGCCCGCCACATATAATCCTCTTTGTTTTCAAGGCAGCGCCGATCCATATTGATTTAAGTAGCGCACCGATCCTTCCCTCCATTTAATTAGCATTTCTCTTTCCCTCTCTCTCTGTCTTTTAAAAACAACAGCAGCTCAACAACACAAGATCAAACAAATTCAGATTCCTGTGCACTATGTGACGCTTATTAAAAATTCATAAATATCTCGGATATTTCTTTCACAGCTCTGCTGTGTCCATTATAGAAGCCAGTAACACAGCAGCCAAGACAGTGTTGCAGTAAGACTAACTCTTTGCCTTAAGAAATTAAGATCCAGTCTATGTAATAATGATCAGAAAGACAAGCTATCAAGTTGGACTGTACCGATGAACTGTTTTCAGATATTGCATATTGTTCACATTTGCATGGCACTTGAAGCATTTTTTACAAACTACTTGTTAATACAATCTAATATAAATCTTGACCTTCCACTTAAAATACAGCTATTTATTATACTGGTTATCCAGATGCCACATTTCATCCTCTTTTTGCATGCATGATACAGGGCTGCCCAGAGGATTCAGGGGGCCTGGGGTCTTCGGCGGCGGGGGTCCTTCCGCTCCGGGTCTTCGGGGCACTTCGGCGGCAGGTCCCAGAGCGAGTGAAGGACCCGCCACCGAATTGCCGCCGAAGACCCGGAGTGGAAGGAGCCATCGCCGCCGAATTGCTGCCGAAGACCCAGAGTGGAGGAAGCTCCGGGTCTTCGGCAGCGGGTCCTTCACTCGCTCCGGGTATGTTCGGCGGCACTGAAGGACCTGCCGCTGAAGACCTGCCGAACACTCTCGTGGGGGCCCCTGAAANAAGGATACTACTGGAGCTTCTTTCTTATTCTATACCACTTCCCCCTATGGAAATAACTTTCTAGCATAAAAATCTAACTATCTAATCTACCTATCACATCCAAAATCAAAACAAAACAAAAAAAATGTTCAAAGAACATTAAGGTTGCAAGGTCAAGCACTCAGGAAATGTCAGAATTAAAGTTGCTCCTGCAACCTTAATTCACCCTCCTTGTGAGTATGTATTATGATACAGTCTTTAATTGCATGATCGCATACTGTAGTTTCCATAAGATTCCCTGCCTCATTCAGTACCCCAGATGGACTGTGCTTTGGGAATGAATCCAGGTTGTGTAGTGAATGAGGCTGTTGTTTGTAGGACCTCTGCTCTGCTTCACTTCTGGCAGAAGTTGGAGGGTGTGCAGTGAATGATGTAGTAAACTGCAGGAAGAGAAAGGATGTTTCTCTCAGTTAAGGCTGTTGAATGTCACCCTGGAGAACTGGACCCTATCCCTGCGTCTCACAGAGTTCCTTTGTGATGCTGACCAAGACATAAACCAAACTTTTCTCAGGTAGCCCCAGCTCAGTCCACATTTAAGTGCCTCTTGGAGACCCAGCACTGATTGTAAAGGCCCTAGCACATAGTGGATGCATGCAACTGTACATAAATCATCATCATAAAAACAGCACAGGCAGCTACAAGGGAGAATTTGGAACCCAGGTCAGATCCTACAGAAGTAAAAGGGCCTTGCCTGTATGCCCAAGAATTTTTTGAAGAAAACTTTTGCTGGATAAAGTTAAAAAACGTATTAGAGTTGCAACGGCAGGAAATCTGCCAGATTGCATCAGAGTGGAGCCTTTTGTTCCTGCAAATGAAGTGACAGCATGTGATAAAAGTCTGCCACTTATTAGATTCATTGTTGGTTTTGGTTTTGTTTTAAACATAGCTTCCAGATGGTTTACTTTGACCATTCTGGATCTCACAGGTTTGAAAAATTAAGTCTGATACATTAAATGCTGGGATACAGAGCTAGACTGAGCTGGTAGACTGGTCAATATTTCTTCTGTTTTTTTGCACAGAGCAGAAATGCTACATCTGCATTCAACAATTTGATCTTTACTGATATAGTTGGATGTGAAACCCACTCCTAAGTTCTATTTGCATGGCTGACTGGTATGCTATAGAATTCTGTATAAGGCTGCACAAATCTTGATATCCCCTTGGCACAGTGAACGCCAAATGTATATACAAATTGTATAAGACCTGGGAGGGACGAATCCTATTTCATACACCAAGTCAAGACATTCCATGTAGAGATCCCAGAATGCACTGCAGAACAGCATTGGTTCTGCTGTAGGTAGGGGACGTCTGCATGTAAAAAGGAGGAAAGGGTTAACCCTTAGCATTTATGGCCTTGTTTAATCCCCCATTCAGCTATATAGTGAAGTCACCAGCAATGACATCATTAGTGATTGTTATTCGTATTCCAGAAGCACCTACAAAACCCAATCAAGGATGGGGCCCCTTTGTGCTAGACTCTGTACAAACCCATAGTGAGAGACAGTCTATGCCACAAAGAGTTTATAGTCTAAATTGGCAAGCCAGACACAGGGAATATTATTCCCTTTTACAGATGGGGAACTGAGCACAGAGAGGTTAAGGCACTGACCTAAAGTCATACAGAGCATCTGTGGCAGAGTCCAGACTTCAACCCAGATCTCCTGAGTGCAGTCCAGTACACAGACCACAGGATATACTGATTCCGCAGTTAAGGCTGAAGAATATTGTAGCCTTTCTCCAACTGCACACATCTCCCCACTTAAGATAATGCAGACAGACACCGGTGGGGGAGGATATGATTTTCAGCAGTGCTGAGCATCCCCAGCTCCCTTTGTCTTCAATGCTGCTGCTGGCACTCAGCACCCCTTAGCACGAGGCCTGAGTTTTAACATGCATTTGAGTGTTTGCTTGCATAGCCCCTTGCTTTTGGAGGCCGTAGTCATACACAGCAAGCCAGGCCACATGTTTTATTGAACGAGCTGCCTTTTCAAATTGTTGCATCTCCACACCCCTCTGCTGCAGACACTTTCAAAACGCCTTCAGACTGCTATGCTGTGCCAGATAAAACTCACTGGGAATTAGGATGTTTGTCTCCCACTGTGTGTTTTGAATCTCAGAAGATGAAAATAAATAAATAAAAAGCCCTTGAGTGTCCTTCTGAACCACAGTGCAAACACTTCTTAAGACTGAGGCGAGTAGTTGGAAGAGCTTGGTTCACTTGCTCCATGCAAATATCAAGATTAACAGAGAGATTAATTATATCCTAATTTTTCTCCTTATAAAAGATACAAGGGGTCTTAGAATAACAAAAATACCACGGATTAATATTGATAATGTGGTGCTGAGCAGTACAAAAGCAACTCTTTTTATGTAGGAAGGGGAGGAAAAACTGTCAAGAGTGCTTTAGAAGCATAAATACATATTAAATGAGGAAGTCTCATAGGATGTGCTTTTGCTGTCTGGGAAAGGGAGCAGTAAAGTGTATTGGTCTCAAGGGATGAAATCAAGCAACAAGATTCAAATCCAGATCTGCATTTGGAACATGACAGCGCCTGGGATTGTTCATATATGGGGAGTTCATTTGGCTCATCTAACAGCTTCAAAGTTCAGGATTGTTTGGATCTGAGGTCTTGGGGCAGGTACGTATGTGTTTTATTAGCAAGTTATGCACATTAAACAGGGATGGGTGGAGTTGTTCAGAAACAAAAATCCCTCACCACCTTGCCCAGACCTTTGCCCATTGCAGAGCCAAACACAAGCCAAACTTTTGAAACGTGGCCAGCCATGTGAATTGTTGAAATAGAATGAGAGATAGAAGCTGTCTTACAGCATATCTGCCCTGGGATGGAGTTGGAAGTACTAGAAAGTTCTGAGTTTTTAGACCAGAGAGATTTTCACAGTCTGGGATTCCCTTTTTGAATATTTGTCTGAATGGGACACAGACTTCACCCAGCACTAGACAACATATATACAGCTTAGGTACAGTACTGTACTGAGATCACAGAAGTGTTGCCAGTTCTCGTGATTTTATCTTGAGTCTCGTATTATTTGGTGTATGCATTAAAGCCCCAGCTACCGGAGATGAGAACCTCAGACTTTTTTTTTTTTTTTTTTTTTAAAGTAAGTTACCAGCCCTTGTGGTTGTGGAGAAAAGCTTGAAACCTGAGGTGAGTGTACCCTAAAGGTTCAAAAACCAGACAGTAAAAGAAGAGAAGCCAAAATGTATTTTTAAAAATATCTCATGAAATGTAAGTCAAACCTCATCATTTTGGAGGGTCTGACTCATGTTTTTAAATGCTTGAAATTGATAACATCCAAATTTGAATCCCAAATTGTATAATGACAGATAGATAGATAAAACAAGCCTCATCAGAATCAACAGTCATGCAAATTGTTTGGCAAAGTACATGCTCATTCAACTCTTGAAATACGCAGCTTTACAAAGTAAAGTTTGTTTGTTTGTTTTTTAAGAAGAAAAGAAACCTCAACAGCCTGAAGTGCAGTGCCATCTGGTGAAAATTACTCAGCTCTTGCCAGGGGCAAGGCTGGGAACTTACTCTTTGAATACTGAAATGAATGTGAAACTCCAGAATTCTTCCTGATGTCACTTGGGCTTCTTCTCTACATTTCAGCAAGCACCATGCATTCATCTCTACAAGTAACACGTGCAGTTCATCTTATAAGTCAGAACATGCATGTCACATGTGCTTTGATCTGCAAAGTGTGTTTTATTTGCAGCACAAGTACGAATCCCAGCTACTGCATAGTTATCACTGATGAGCTGTGTTAAGTGAAGAATGCACACTGGCTTACGAGTGGGGCTTCTACTAGTAAGAGAGAAAAATAGGAGTAAACAGCTCATGCTAAGTGGACCTCTCTTCAGAGTGGCTGTGCAAGGCCAAGGTGTGACGGAGTTGGGAGTATTGACCTGGTAATGTTGTGTGGGAGTTTTACTGCATTGGTCCTGGATGGTGGTGGGATGTCAGGGTGCGACTTCACTTGAGGGAGGATACCTGAGCATGTAACCTGAGCCCAGGAGGGGGTTGGGGCCAGGTGACACCTTCTGCCCAGGGAAACTGGACAAAGGCGGGGGGAAGGGGGGGCGCGGGAGGGGCTGGGTGAGACTGCTGGAGGGGGTTTCAGTTTGGAGCTGGCTGGGGAAACGGAGAGAGGCCCAGAACCAGGGTTTGGGCTGCCTACCCCCAAGATAGACCTGACTGAGGGGTCCTGTTTTCTGTACCTACAAGCTCTGTTTTGGACTGTGTTCCTGTTGTCTAATAAACCTTCTGTTTTTACTGGCTGACTGAGAGTCACGGTGAATCACAGGAAGTTGGGGGTGCAGGGCCCTGACTCCCCCACACTTCATGACACAAGGAACCACTGTTTCGATGGTTTAAATTAGATTTAAATTGTTCACAGGCCATCTGCACGCAGGGTATTTCACCCATTGTGCAGTTTAATATGTGAAGTATAAGGAACTTCAGCTACAAATTCAGCTTGATCAGCAAAGTCTGCAGCTGCAGTTAAAAAAAACAAAAACAAACCCCCAAAATAATAAGAACTATATCAGCAAAATTTACCTCACCACTAATGCCACATACAAAGCAGAGAGTAAATTGTATATCATTGTTACTAAACATTGCAACTCAATCAGCCAAGTCTGCAACAGCTTCACCTGAAAAAGCTTATTGCTTATTTACAGCAATGAACAGATCAAGGCACAAGTTATGCGGTTTAATCATGAGATTATGCAACTCAATCGCTGATGTGTGTGCAAAGGAAATGGGTTAAGTACACAAGGTTTGGTAAATGAATCAAAAAACAGTTTTGAAAGGAATTACAGAAGCTGGAGATGGGTAACATTTATGAAAGCATCAGGACAGATTAAGGTAATCTGTGGCCCCTGGAACATGACAACATGGGGCCCTGGTCCCGCCCCCATGCCTTGGCCACACCTACACCTCAAGTTTCAGTGGCAGGGTCCTTTCCCCCCTCCCAGAGAGGCCGGGGCAATGACTTGAGGGTCCTTTTGTCATATTAGGAGCGGCAGCAGGGTCTCCCCTCCCTTTGTGATATCAAGGTTGTCAGCAAGGGATTCTCTTTCCTCCGGCATGGTATCATAGAGGTACCCTAGTACTTACTCCAGCAGCCCATATGTATATAGTTGGTTGTGTGGCCTGGACACTCCGTACTTTCCCCCACCTCCCACACACAGTCCTCAGTTGGGTTGTTTTGATGGGGCTTTCTTGGAGAAGTGAGTCTTGCAGTTAATACCTCATTGAGATGCACGGGGACTTCATACCTCTCAGTTATTGTATCAGGCTGTCTGCAGACTCAGGTGGATGCTGCATTAGTTATATTTGGGTCACATTTTAAAGCTTTTCTTCACAACCATGGGAGCTACAAAAAAATATTTTTAATGGAAGCTAAAATTCTGTGCTCAACATGTGTCTCCAGAAACTGGGGCTCAAGGAATTGGCCTATAGTACCTATGCTTTAATCCAGCCTTCCCCAACAGTACATTTTCTAGTGCTTTTCTTTGCTTCTTTCTAGCTCTATGGATTATTCTGAGAAAATTAAACAGAATCTAAATCTAAAAAGGACTTTTTTTTATTTTTCTTCTTTTAACACTCACTATCATACATGTTATTAATGTGGGACCTATTTACCAAGCCATTTGAAAATGCAGAATACTGAAAACAAATAAGATGAAACCAATTATTAAAACAAGCATAAAACCATGAAAATATGACCACATCGTGCCAGAAACAAATAGTTTTTTCAAACTGCATTAATAAGGGTGCGGGTTTGGGTCAAGCGTAACAACCCAGAAAGAACTTCCCTGATTTTTCACAGACTAACAGGGTAAGCTATTTCATAGCTCTGAGGCCATTAAGGAAAAGATATGTAGAGTACCCTGATAGCCGTTTTCATCTAACATTGAACAACGAAGTTTCTTAAAACAAGGAAATCAGTAGTACCCCAAAAGCTTCTCTCTCTCTCTCTCTCTTTCTGCTTCACTGGAAAGCTTCTGCAGGGAACCTTCCCTACCCTCTTCTTGATGTAAAGATGCAGTACACTATCCTCACAGCCCTTACAAACTCCACTGTTCAAGAACTTCATCCCCTCTTACATCTACGAGGGAGACAGATGTTCAGAAAGGTGTCTGTAACCTAGGGGTCGGCAACCTTTCAGAAGTGGTGTGCCGAGTCTTCATTTATTCACTCTAATTTAAGGTTTTGCGTGCCAATAATACATTTTAACGTTTTTAGCAGGTCTCTTTCTATAAGTCTATAATATATAACTAAACTATTGTTGTATGTAAAGTCAATAAGGTTTTTAAAATGTTTAAGAAGCTTCATTTAAAATTAAATTAAAATGCAGATTCCCCCAGACTGGTAGCCAGGACCTGGGTAGTGAGAGTGCCACTGAAAATCAGCTCGCGTGCCGCCTTTGGCACCCGTGCCATAGGTTGCCTACCCCTGCTGTAACCCAATCTATTAAGTGCTTTAAAAACCAGCACATGAACATCAAAGGCTCTGTGGCACTTCATATAGAAGTTACAGTTTGGCTGGATGTCCTTAGACAAAAATCTCCCCTTCAGTTGCTGCATGGGTTGGTTACTGGCCTCCAAACTGGAACTGAAATCATTTCAGTGGTGCAGTGTATATCCGTATGTACAGGGCAGTGGGATTCTCTAGGACAGGGGTTCTCAAACTGGGGGTCGGGACCCCTCAGGGGGCCACGAGGTTATTACATGGGGGGTTGTGAGCTGTCAGCCTGCACCCCAAACCCCGCTTTGCCTCCAGCATTTATAATAGCGTTAAATATGTAAAAACGTGTTTTTAATTTATATGGGGGGGGGTCGCACTCAGAGACTTGCTGTGTGAAAGGGGTCACCAGTACAAAAGTTTGAGAACCACTGCTCTAGGGTGCAAGATACGAGGTGCATGAGGAGGTGCAGTCTGGCTGATACAACATGGGGTGGGCAGTCAAGAGACTCAGGTTTTATTCCTGGTTCTTCCACTGATTTATGGTTTAAGCCACATTTCTGGGTTCCTCAGTTTTTAGGAGCCTAACAGACAATTTGGGTCAGATTTTCAGAAGTACTGATCAGATATAACTCCACTTGGGGCAGAGGGAAGGTGGGAGGGTGTGTCTGTGTGTGTCAATGGGAGCTGCAGATGTTCAGCATCTCCAAAAATCAGGGGCCTGGTGTCTCAAAAAACAGGGCACTCTATAATAGAGCAAGCTTTTGGCCTTAACTTCTCAGGGCATAAGGTTCCCCATCTGTGATATGGGGGTAACACGGTTCACAGTTATTACAGTGATGGGTGCAATATAAAGTCCAAGGTAGAAGAGAACAGAATAATTCAAACAACATATAACAGGATTAGCATCCCTATTATGTTAATAGCAGTTTGAGTATGAAAATCTCATGAGAATATATACGTACCATTCATTTTCACAAAATGAACATTACCAGCTAATGAATTTCAAATTACGTGTAGTCCCTATGCAGTGTAATATTTCTCAATTTAGAAACTGAGAAATACTTATCTAGCATCTCCAGAATAGAACAGTGAAATGTAACCACAGATCTCACCCAGCCCAATTAAACAGGTGAATTTAGCTCCAATTTGCATTGGCATTTTGATGCATTTGCTTTTAATGAGGACGACTCGGGGGCAAACTGGCACTGGATTGCTACAGATTGAGGAACCACACAACAGCTAAAGCACCAGATGTAATTCATGCTCCTTGGGTTGTCACCTAATGGTGCCATTATGCCCCAGCAATCATGATGTTCAATCCCATCCAGGATCTGACAACCCTTGAAGCACATTTGATATCCAAAGAACAACAATCACTTATAAATGTTAATTGTGATTAAATCAGCTATTAGGAATCTAAAGTTAACTGCATTTCATTAGCATTATTTTTATGTACTTGTTTTCAAAAGTACATTTTTATTTCACTTTGTGCTGGTGAAAGGTCCTGGATCATCAGTCTTGCAAGCAGATATCTTCTATTTGACCCCCAGTTCAGCAAAAGCACTTAAGCACATTCTTAACTTTAGGCATGCACTTAAGTGCTTTGCTGAAATAGGGCCTTATGTATGGCAAAGGCCATAGCAATCCAATTTTCCTGCACCCTCAACTGCCATGCCAATGTGCCCAACTTTTTTCTTCAAGTACCACCTCTTAGGGTATGTCTAAACGGTAGATTTACGCCACATTCTTACATGTGTTTTAGACCAAACCCCTCTACCATCCATGCACAAAACCTTTCAGCATGTGCTCACGTGCTTTTGAACTCATGCTTGCTTACACAGCTGGGGGTACAGGATACAGCCCATTTTTTCACTTTAAGGCATGCTCTCACCTGCCCACTTTGTAGTGAAGATGCAGTTAAAGCATGTGTCGCTGAGCTTGGGTTTAGATAGTCCTCCACTACCACCAAAGAATTCCCAAGATCTGTATGTTCTGGCGCTTCTACGTACTT
Source organism: Platysternon megacephalum (assembly GCA_003942145.1). NCBI lineage: Eukaryota > Metazoa > Chordata > Testudines > Platysternidae > Platysternon > Platysternon megacephalum. Next base: position 5,045,873 of record QXTE01000071.1, read on the forward strand.
ACTTTCTATCAGGATGTCAGGCACTATACCCTGTTAACCTCTGGCTTCTCCAAGGGGTGTGATTACCATCTAGAATATCAATCTTGCTGGTCGATTTTGTGAGATGGACCCCTGTAGGGAATGGACTGGGGTTGCTAATTTAGTTCACAGAACTACATTTCCATTCTATTCCATATACTTTTTTTATATTTGTTATAAAATGCAACAAATCAACGAGCACTTAGAATTTCATGATTGTCACTATGCTACACACTGTGACCTCTCAGAATCTCAGAGAGGTTATCCTCTTGTTCCAAAAGCACATGATCCTACCAGTCGCCCTAAAGGAGACTCTTCCATGGCTGTTTTCAGTATAGCATTTCTGACACACAATCAAATAGTTCTGATTCCATCCAGTAAAAAGCAGCAGTGCAAGTAAATGCAAACAAGAAATGTTTGTCATTTTTAAGCCTGCCTTCTAGCACTGATTTTTGAGCATTTGTTTTTAAAGGAAAGCTTTATGTTTCACCTATTACTGGCAATTTTCTTGATTTTGTCTGATTAAGTCAGACCTTTAATGACATTTTAATTTTTTTTTTTTTTGTATAGTGGTTTAAGGTAACAGCCCATTTTATATATTGGGTGCAACAGAGACAGAACTTAATACATATAATTATGCAGTTTGCAAATGTGACAGCTCTGATGCTACTGCACTGCAAGTCTATGCAGTTAAATTAAAATTATAATGATGGTAATTACACTAATTAGCTCTTTTTTCTAGTTTGTTACCACCAAAGTTTTGCATATTTGCATGAGTAACAGCTACTTCAGCTTCCCCCTAAAAATCCACCATAACCAACACACTGAATAGCTGATTTAGCACAGGCCTGTAATACACAAGTAACATTCAGAGATAAAAAGGCAGATGCCAAAAGGGTAAGGATTAAAACCTATACAATATTTTCATAAATTATTTACATGCACAGTCTAGAAACTGTAATGCTTAGATGTTTAGACACACAGAGAGTGAAATATTTAATGAAATCCACAAAAAGCACTACAATTTATATGCAACAAGAAGTTGCTCTGCACATGACATGAAAACAGCTATGCCTCTAATTCTCTAGCAATCAACCAATGCTTTAGATGAGGCCTGTTCTTCAAAGTGCTTGTGAGTTACACTATTACGATGTAAAGTGTGAAAAGTACAAATGCACCACATATGCAAAAACTGGGGAGACAGGCCCTAAATCCCACCAAGATTTATGCATGTGTTGAACTTTATGACCTGTTAGGAGTCTCTCTGATATCATATTTAATGGTGAGCACGTGCATATGCCTTTACAAGACCAAGGCCATATTGTCGTCAACATTGCTACTATGTATTTCAAAACTATCATCATCATTAATTATTATAATAGTAGCAGTTAGTGGATGTCTACAGAGCCCGTGGCAGTGAGCCTCCCAGACAGGGTCAACAGACTTCCCTTTCTTTGTCTAGGAGCTGTACATAGACTCTGGGATTGTCTAGATAGAAAGATGGAAAGTTAGTGCGGGGGCAAGCTGGGGTGTAAATCTGCAGTGCACTAGCAGGCTGCGTGCTAACTGGCCATATGGACCCGATACCATGTACTAAAAGGTCCCTACTTAGTTTTAATCGACTTCCATTTAAAATAGCAGAGGTCTTGAACAGAACACCTTGAAGCCTAAATAGACAAGGCAGAATAAGAGGGAAAACAGAAACACAGATGGTGAAATCCAGGCTCTTTTGAAGTCACTGGGAGTTTTCCCCACTGACTTTAGCGGGGCTAGGATTTCACCCAGAGAGATTTAAATTTACACCGGGACTCTGCAGAGCCAGGAACAGAACCCTCTCCTGACTCCCACTTTCCAAAATGAACAAAAATGTGTCAGTCAAAAAGGTAGAGTTAATTGAAAAATGCCAGTTATTTTTTTTGTTTCAGAAATTAATTTATTTTTTTTAATTTCCCACAAAAATGTTTCACAAATTTTCAGTTTTCAAAAATCATGTTTAGAAAATTATCATTTTTGGTTTCTGGGAAATTTCAATCAAAATTAAATAATTTCACAAACATTTTGATCCAAAGGCCATTTATTTTTTGGCCATAAAATGTGTTCTGAGTACGTGATTTCCACCAACTCTGCTTTTAAAACCAGTTTAATTGTAATCTAAATCTGGCTGCTTCTTCTCTATGCCCAGCTAAATAACTGTTTGTTCTTCATTCATGTACCTGTCAGCAGAGTGCTTTAATATTAAATGGAGCCATTCCAGGGAACATCAGCCTGACATTCTTTGCTGTCCAACCTACGCAAGGGAAATCTATATAGACTCAGTATAGAATTTTCAAAACCTCTCGTTTCTAAAAGGAATTAGGAATCCAAATCCTCTAGCATCTTTGAAAATCCCCGCATTAATGTTGTGTGGCTTTAGTTTCTTAAGATATTGCTTTCTGCAGTGATACTTGAATATGCATGTAGCAATCTGGCACTTATCTAAAAGCAGATTTTCCTTTTATGGACATTGAGTTTCCCTCTAACAGATTTGCACAATGTTGATTGCGTGATTTGCAAACTTGATAACACTTGAAAATGATCAAACCAAATATGATTAGGCTGGTTTGAAGGACTCGCTGTGTCAATAAGAGATTAGGCCTACAGTGTAAATAATGTGTCTTTAACAGTGAAAGTGGGATTGATAGTTTGATGCTAGGATTCAGATATGTAGTCTAGCGTCATAGCTGTCAATTCAAACTATGAATTAAATGAAACTTTAGGAATGATTGGGGCCAGCTTTTCCCCCCAATCGGCCATTGAAAAAGCTAAGCAGCAAACGAAACATGTTATGTCAAATCATAGAATCATAGAATCATAGAATCTCAGGGTTGGAAGGGACCTCAGGAGGTCATCTAGTCCAACCCCCTGCTCAAAGCAGGACCAAACCCAACTAAATCAGCCCAGCCAGGGCTTTGTCAAGCCTGACCTTAAAAACCTCTAAGGAAGGAGATTCCACTACCTCCCTAGGTAACCCATTCCAGTTCTTCACCACCCTACTAGTGAAAAAGTTTTTCCTAATGTCCAACCTAAACCTCCCCCTCTGCAACTTGAGACCATTACTCCTTGTTCTGTCATCTTCTATCACTGAGAACAGTCTAGATCCATCCTCTTTGGAACCCCCTTTCAGGTAGTTGAAAGCAGCTATCAAATCGCCCCTCATTCTTCTCTTCTGCAGACTAAACAATCCCAGTTCCCTCAGCCTCTCCTCGTAAGTCATGTGCTCCAGCCCCCTAATCATTTTTGTTGCCCTCCGCTGGACTCTCTCCAATTTATCCACATCCTTCTTGTAGTGTGGGGCCCAAAACTGGACACAGTACTCCAAATGAGGCCTCACCAGTGCTGAGTAGAGGGGAATGATCACATCCCTCGATCTGCTGGAAATGCCCCTACTTATACAACCCAAAATGCCATTAGCCTTCTTGGCAACAAGGGCACACTGTTGACTCATATTCAGCTTTTCGTCCACCGTAACCCCTAGGTCCTTTTCTGCAGAACTGCTGCCCAGCCATTCGGTCCCTAGTCTATAGCAGTGCATGGGATTCTTTCGTCCTAAATGCAGGACTCTGCACTTGTCCTTGTTGAACCTCATCATATTTCTTTTGGCCCAATCCTCTAATTTGTCTAGGTCCCTCTGTATCCTATCCCTACCCTCCAGCGTATCAACCACTCCTCCCAGTTTAGTGTCATCTGCAAACTTGCTAAGGGTGCAGTCCACACCATCTTCCAGATCGTTAATGAAGATATTGAATAAAACCGGCCCCAGCACCGACCCTTGGGGCACTCCACTTGATACCGGCTGCCAACTAGACAAGGAACCATTGATCACTACCCGTTGAGCCCGACCATCTAGCCAGTTTTCTATCCACCTTACCGTCCATTCATCCAGCCCATACTTCTTTAACTTGCTGGCAAGAATACTGTGGGAGACTGTATCAAAAGCTTTGCTAAAGTCCAGAAATAGCACATCCACTGCTTTCCCCTCATCCACAGAGCCGGTTATCTTATCATAGAAGGCAATTAGGTTAGTCAGGCATGACTTGCCCTTGGTGAATCCATGCTGACTGTTCCTGATCACTTTCCCCTCCTTTAAGTGGTTCAGGATTGATTCCTTGAGGACCTGTTCCATGATTTTTCCAGGGACTGAGGTGAGACTAACTGGCCTGTAGTTCCCTGGATCTTCCTTCTTCCCTTTCTTAAAGATGGGCACTACATTAGCTTTTTTCCAGTCGTCCGGGACCTCCCCCGATCGCCATGATTTTTCAAAGATAATGGCCAATGGCTCCGCAATCTCATCGGCCAACTCCTTTAGCACCCTCGGATGCAGCGCATCCGGCCCCATGGACTTGTGCTCGTCCAGCTTTCCTAAATAGTCCCGAACTACTACTTTCTCCACAGAGAGCTGGTTTAGAGATACGTGTTTAGTCCACAAAAAGAAAAGTATTTCAAGATTTTTTTCTCATTTTTCCTCCCAAAAGACAAAATTCCTCCTTTGAGGGTTTTTGCACTGTATTGGATAATTACTTTATTATTTTGTTTATTTTTGCCTTGAGATTTTTTCACTGTTTGATTTTGAGATATTTATAAAACAAACAAACAAAAAACACCAGTGACTTAAAAACCCCAATGGCATCTGCAGAAAAGTCTTCTGAAGGTAAAAATCATCTCTGATGCAAGCTGTTTTGACCAGTTTTCTCTTGGTTCATAATTAAACTGAAATGATGGATCATTAATCATATCAGATTCAATGGAGTTTGGCATCAACTGTGTCAAATCTGTTGCTTCTCCCAGTGCATTTATTACAGAGTAATTAGTGCTAATGCATAATTTTGTTTCTGTACCAGGAATGAGGATTTCTGTAAGTAGAAACTTTGCCAGTCAAAAATGACTATGGGCCTGATCCAAAGTCCACTGAACTCAATGGGAATCTTTTCCTGGGCACTGAATCAGGTCCTGTCTTCCTAACAACACAGTTCCGCAACCTTTACTCACATTGAGCAACATTTATTTGCCCAATTTGTCCCACTGAACTCAATGGGTTTCAGGAGTAAGATACTACTCAAAATCTGTAAAAGTTGCAGGATCAGGCCCTCAGATTGCCATCAACAATGGGATGAAATGGATAACATTAGGTGGACTCACCACATGAGGCAGGAGGGACTGGCTGTATGACCCACTAGAAGTTCTTTCCAACCCAAAGGATTCTGTGCAATTGTAGAGCCAAGGTGAGTGAGGGAATCTCTTTTATTGGACCAACTTCTCTTGTCTCTACTATCCTGGGACCAACACAGCTACAACTACGCTGCACACAAAATCTGTGAAATTAGACACTCAATATCATTGCAAAGCATCACATGGAAAGTTAAGGCTAGTATTAGATTTAAAACCATAGCATAATGATGCTCAAAGAAGGATTTCAAGCACCATGCTTAGGTCGTAGATTCATGGCCTCTGCAAATATGTCTAAAGAAGGTAGCTATGCTGAAAAGATCCGCAGTGGCTAGACACAGAAATGGCAGAGAGAAATTGGTCTGTCTGGTTTGAGGCTTGCTCAGAACGTCACTTTCCTTTCTGCATCACCTATCTTCACAAGATAACAATGGACACAACTGGCATAAGTCCCCAAAATGTTCCTTTTCCACATGGGGAGGCTATGTGATTTCATGCACAAGACAAGCCCGTGGGAATCAGGGGATCTGTGTGCTATTCCGGGCTCTGCCAGTGACCTGCTATATGATCTCAGACAAGTCGTTTGACTTCCTACCCTTTGTCAGAGCTTGTAAGCTTTTTGGGACACAGTATGTCCGCACTGCAGCGGGGAGCGCACGTCCCAGCACGGATAGAGGGACACACACTAGCTCTTCTTGAGGTAGTATGCTAAAAACAGCAGTGTAGCTGGGGGTAGCTTCGGCAGCAACTCTGCCTAGCTATTAGAGTACAAGCCCGCCCGGACCCCTGGGGTACATATTCGGGCAGCTAGTCTGAGCCACTACCTGAGCTACCCCGACCTGCATTCCTGAGCTAGAGCTTGTCTGTCTACCCGAGCTGATAAGCACACTCCCAGCTTCAATGCTGATGCCACCCTCACTGTGCTTATACTGTGTCTGCCACAAAGAGGCCCCGCTGTTGGTTGGGTTTGTAGGTGTTTCTACGCTAATGAAATTAATAATTTACTGATGGGGCACAGGTGCGGGAACTAAGGGTGCTGGGGGTACTGCTGCACCCCTTGGCTTGAAGTAGTTTCCATTATCTTCAGGGTTTGCAGTTTGGTTCAATGGCTCTCAGCAGCCCCACAATACAAATTGTTCCAGCCCCCCTAGACAGGGGAGATCCTTTCTTCTGTTCTAACCACCAGGAAATGAAGAAATAGCACTCTTGGGCTCTATTTCCCATTCTGCCATTGACGTGTCCTGTGACCTGGGTATACCTTATTTTCTTTAACTGTAAAATAGATAGAGAAATATGTACAAGGAGATGAGGCCCTCAAATGGCAGGCACCACTTTATAGAAGTCTGCGCACATGATTGTAATGCAGCATTGTTAAGTCTGCTCTATTTTTCATTATTCAATCTCTTTTGCAAGAGGTCAGCCAGGTCCCGTTTTATCCAGATGTCTGGATATTTCTGCAGGCACTGGTGCACCCGGGTGCACCAGGAGGAGGAGGAAGCAAGTCTAACCCAGTCTATTATACTTTCACTGTATGCACTTTGCCATATCTAACATGATATTGTCCTGCCTCAAACAGAAGACATCAGAGTCACAGGTACCTATTATTACACGTAAAGGCTCACTGCCATGTAACTCAAGCCTCACATTTGGGGTTTGTATTTAAAAATGGATTTTGCAGAATCTATCATGGACAGAATTTTTTTTTTCATAACTTGATTTTTATTTCAGTTAAAACATTTATTTTTTTTTAAATGGAAACCTCCTCTTGCAGCACTATACACCCAAACCCACCAGCATTGTGCTAGTGAAAGAAACTGGGAAGTGAAAGGGACCAGAAGCAAAAAATGAAATTGCACATGTTAGTTCCGGTGTCTGAGCTGAATGAAGTGCAAGTTGTAAACAAACTGCATCAATGGTGTCTTCTAATGGGTTATGACTAGTCATCTTAGGTCAATATGATGATTTTATCTCGACAATGTCCCTTGAACCAATTGGCTTTGCTAATTATGAAATGACAGGAACCGCTCTTAACCATTCCTTGCACCACAAAGGTCCCACTGAAAGCCGTTTTTGCAGAGATAACTAGGCAAATCAAATTTGGGAGACCTGCAGTCTCCTGTCTCCTCCTCCAGAAACACACAGAGGGTCGGATACCCCAAGGGCTTCCATCTTGCACAGTTGTTTGCATTTGTGCAAAAACGAGTGTAAAATGCTGCCCTTGTGGTACGGTAGCATTTGATACCCACTTTGTATTCCTAAGGCTAGATCCTCAGCTAGCATCATCATCATCAGAGCTTCTCAAGTTTATTCTCGCTGAGGATTTAGCCCTTTTTTTCAAACGTGTAAATGGCTGTACCAGGTGTAAGGTAGTGAGAATCAGGACTAGATCTTCTAACTCTCTGGATCTTTGGATTATTTATTTCTCCAGATTGCAGCTTTGCTTGCACTTCAATTTGCAGTTTCCACAAGCGGCACTCACACTCTTCTTCAGGTGACTGGCAGGTAATGATTTTCTCCAAGGGAATACCCATTCCCTGCTCCCTTGGAGATCACACAAATCCTCCATTGCGGGGGCGGGGGGACCAAACCCAATATGCACTTATGTGGTGTATGTACCTCCATCCTGGGAGTACCTATTAGAATACCAGAGGAAGGCTCACTTTATTACGGGCTTAGTTTACTGAGCCAACAGGTGTCAGGAGGGTGGTGATTAGAGCTCTGGGAAACAGAAAAGCTTCATCTCATCCCGTTTTTTTCAGGCTGCACTTTTGCCTATTTCGCCCATGTGCCATGCAGTTCCTAAATGTTGTGAGAACCTATGCCAGCTATCAAGAGCAGGCAAATCAATTACCAGAGATGACACATAACTGTTGATAGGGGAAGGGCACAATTTAAAAGGTTCTGGTGATTTGCAGCAGGGTTCAGGGCAGAGTATCTAAACCCTGGCAAAAATCAGGGGTGGGGAGGGGGGCACATGAACCTGTGCGCCCCCCACATGTTGCCTCTGTCAATCACATATACCTTGGTAGAGCAAATGAGATCACTGACGAGCTGAAAGAGACTCTGTACTCTTTCCAAGGGCCCTTGGCAGCTCAGACAGTAAGCACCTGATGCTTTTACTTCTAACTAATGCTATTGTTCCCCAATGGTTGGTTACCAGCTAGGATTACTCCACACAGCTGCAGTTCTCCTGGTAAAAGACAATGCCTCTAGGGCTTTATTACCCCCGCTGGATTCCAAAACTGGAGATGAAAACAAATAGTATTTCCATTTGGATTGCTTATCATGAACATGTTTTGACACCAATCCAGCCAGAGATTTACTCACATGTTTAACTTTAAGCAGCCAGATCAATGGGATTGCTCTGGTGCTGAAGGTTAGCACGTAAAAGCTTTTCTGGGTTGGGTCTTTAAACACAGGCTATGTCTTTGCTGCAAAAAGAAGTGTGTTTTTACATTGACATAGTTGTATCATGGTAGCTATCAGTGTAAAATCCCACTGCAGACAAGGCACGGGTAATTTTTACCTTGATTTAGGTAGTTGAGGTCAATCTTACACCCTTCAAATGGGGATTCTCTCAGCTACATCAAGGTAAAAACCACAGTGTCTTGTCTCCACTAGGATTTTACATCAAGATAGTTGTCTCGAGTTAGCTATATCAATGTAAAAAGCACAGGGTATTTTTTAAGCAGACAAAACCCAAAAGGACAAAACTGTAAGTCCTGACAGCCCTTTTTCAGTCTGGTTGGACAGAGTTGAAAGGTGTGACAAGCTGAAGCTGCATGCTATATTCACTTCCCTTCGGCCTTCTTTTTGGGAGCATTTCACAACGCACAGCTTGTTCAGCTACTGCATCCAATTCTGGGCAGCATACTTTAGGAAACATGTGGACATATTGGAGAGAGTCCAGAGGACAGCAACAAAAATGATAAAGGTTTAGAAAACCTGACCAGTGACGAAAGGATAAAAGCTCCGAGCATGTTTAGTTTTGAGAAAAGAAGACTGATAGCAGACCTGATAACAGTCTTCAAATATGTTAAGAGCTTTTATAAAGAGGACAGCGATCAATTGATCTCCGTTTCCACTGAAGGTTGGACAAGAAGTAACAGGCTTAATCTGTAGCTAGGAAGATTTAGGTTAGATATTAAAACTTTTTAACTATAAGGACAATTAAGCTCTGAAATAGGCTTACAAGTACTATGAAGGGGACTGAAAAAAAAATATGGTGTTTCTTTGAGTTTCTTCCACTGTACATGAATTTATGAAGATTCATCAAAGTGTAAAAAGCCACTTCATGACTCATTGTCATGAGTGTTAAAAAAAATGAAAGCAAAGCCACAAAACTCAGTTGGTCTGTAGAGACAGCAAAATTTTCTTCCTGAGCTTCCATGTAAAAGGCTGATAGATCCCTAAAACTTTTGCAGAAAATTCAGCTGCTTTAATTTATCTCATCCCTCAAAGTAGCTGAGTTTCCCATAGCGTGGGACTACGTATGGCACGTTCTCAATTTGGAGATCAAGACCACCCTCCTTTTCTTTAGTCTACGTGGAAGTTGGGGTGGGGGTTCTGTCCCAAAACTTATCAGAGGGATGTGCTGAAACTTTTTTCTGTTGTGACCCCCATCTTACAAGACGAGAAAGGTTGAAACGCTCTGATATACTGCAAAACATTGGCACTTTTCCCTCTCAAAGCCATCAGGAGGAGATGCCAGGTTGCCTGTGGAAAAGAAAGGCCTTGTGTGCTCAACCCCAAATACTGTATCAGAAAGAACATTGGCAGCAAAGGAAACAGACAGGAAATGACTTGCCAAGGGCATTGCTTGTTATATACAACTGTCTCCGTTCCTCAGTGGCTTCAGAGCACAAGCCTCCCTTCAGGCCTGGCCTTTGCACAGGAACATTATAGGTGTCATGGTCTGTGGTTATAGGAACCAGCATAGAGCTGTAGAATGGGTCATTAAGTGTAATGCTTACTCTACACATTTAAGAGTTGGCTGTGATTCTCCTAGTGAAGCCCTTCAACCTATGCCCTCTAAAAAGCATTCAACTAGAACCAGTGTGATATTAATTTTCCTTTTGCTAGTCTAATTAGAGAGGCCTGGCCCTTATCCAGCACCCACTGAAGTCAATGGAAGGATTCCCACTGAGTACTCTAGAAGCATTCAGCAGATATTAGAGCTAATCAAAATTTTGTCTGGCAAAGCATTTTTTTTCTGTAAAAAAGCTATTTTTGATTAAATTGAGAATTTTCACTGAAAGCTTTTTGTTGAAAAATTGGAAAAATGAAAAAAAAAATACTGTAGTATTCAGTTTTGGAGATTCTTCTCCCCGCCCAGTTCTTTTATCTGCCTTTTAAAAAATTTTCTCCTCCTTTTTCATTGAGGAAAAAGGCAGAGGAAAATGGGATTGGGAAAGAGATGAGAAATTGAAAAAAATATATATTAAACAAATTCATTGAAGTTTGAACTGAAATTTTCATTTGGATTCATTTAAGTGACAAAGCAACAACTTCAGTGTTAGATTCCGAACAAAACAATTTCACAGAAAATACATATTTCCCCACCATCCCTAGTAGATATGTTCTAATTCATATGAAATCTGATGTATTGGATTGTATGGACCAAAATGGAAATACCTCTGATTTATGAAGCCCATTGTAACCCTGACGCATGTCATGGGACCCTAGGGGTGGGCCGAGAAATGACGAGAGCTTGCCTTAGCATGGGAGAGTAACATTCTTCTGAAGTCCAAACATCACAACCAGCAGAACTCCCCATGCTCTTAACAAGTAAAATATAGATATAGCTACAGATGTAGTTAAACAGGAGGAAGAAACTATTACATTTTAAAAATTAAATTCTGCAAACAAGACCAGTGTGAACTTTAAGCTACCTGAACCTCTTTCTCCTCCTTGGTCTCTCAGCAGCTTCCCTGGTGAGATGCCTGCTTTTGCAATGCCTTGATCCCATGATCCTGGTCCTTCCTAGAACAAAGCAAAGTACAGGTGCCTTACATTCCCAGATTCCTTCACCTTGCAGGGCCCTATGCATGAGGGATCCACTCGGTTCTCTCTCCTTGGCACTGGAAGACAAGGTGAATTCTCTAAATAGATCAGAGTAAAACAAGTTTTACTCTTAGTAAAACAAGTTTTACTGAAGATTTAAAACACAGAGGATTATAGGTTAAGTAAAGGTAAATAAATCTTGAGCTTTGCAGGGTCCACAATGCTACTAAGTTAAGCTAGTTTCAAGGTAGAGAAAAGTTAAAGTTAAACAAGGGTGTGCTTCCAGACTTCAACTCCTAGTACCTGATGCCTTGTTTGACTCAGAAGTATGTCCTCTTGCCTCTCTGAACCTTCCTTCTGCTTTCCAGTATGTCCAGGCAGAAAGCAATGAACATATTCACAATTGCCTGTGTGTGCATATTTGCTCTTAGCTTACGCCCTAGTGAAATCTGGGCCCAGTAATCAAAGGTTCAGGTATTGCGTTGGAATTGCTGTATTCCTGCCAGTTCAGAGTTTCAGGGGAAGGTATGTCCCTATTGTTTTAGGGGTAGATGATGACCAAAACCCACTCCCTTTTCCCATACAATCTTGGAAGTTGAACCTATACATCATATTTTGTTGCAGACAGATTTTCAAAAGAGGTGATCACCCACCATTGGTGCCAGAAGAGCTCCGCTCCCATTTAGGCCCCAAAGTAAGTGGTTGGAGTTCTGAGCAAGCTCAGCATGCTGGGGGCACGCTGGCTGCTGTCCTCTGTGGAAAATCTGCCCCTAACTGGATAGATGATTCCAGTGCAGAGAACGCAGGATAATCCTGCACAGTTTTCATTAGTGGGCCTTCGTGACACGGATTACCGGCACATTTGCAAGGATAGCTATAGTTAAGATTGTTCTGTATCAGCGATTTACTGCACACTCATATTTTCAGGGGTTTATTACTCAGTTATAGAAATTGGCTTTGAAGCTGGAATCTGATATACATCAAAGACTCAGCTTGGGAACATTTTTTTATTATTATTCTCGCTTTTAAAAAAACACCCTTACTGTTTTAATATTACAGAAAGGAAAGAAGTTGAAGTTTATTTTGTTTTAGATGACTTTTCCCAGTGGTTCTGTAGAGTAGCTTTTTGTTTGTCTTGTTTTTCAAATAGCCACTTTGATTGAAGCCATTAGCCCATTATAACAGACAAAGGGCCAAATTCCCAACATAACTCCATTGAAGTCCATGTTCTAGATGCTCAGCTGGTTTAAACTGGAGCAATTTTATTGATGTCAATAGGTCAAATCTCCAATTTGTGTAAATCAACATAACTCAATTGAAACCAATGGTCAAAATCCCCAAGGGGTGTAACTCTATTGACGTCAATGAGAAGCCAGTCGGTGTAAATCAGCATCATTCCAGTGAAGTGAACAGAGCTACACTGATTTACACCAGCTGAGTATCTGGCACAATTGGTTCCGAAATATGGATAAAAAAACATTTACATTCTTGCTCTTCCTTACAGTCCACCATGACATCCTAATCTATAATCAGATTGTAAACCCTTTAGATTGTCTCTTTGTTATATGTGTGTACACTCCCTAGCACAAGGTGCTGGAGCTTCTGAACACTACCACAAGAATAAAATAATTAATAAGAAAAAATAAATGATAATTAATCCTTTTGTCTCCAAGCTTAGTCCTTTCCCCCCCTCAGCCTTTTCCAGACTTTGCTTATCAAATTAAAAAAAAAAAAGGGGGGGGGGGGGGGGGAGACGACAAAAACCCTTGCCTTTTTTCATATAACAAAACAGGATGTTGCAACCCATCTGCTCTGCAATTTGCATGGCATCTCAGCCCACCAGCTGACCTGCCTCTGAGAGAGACAACTGGATTTATCCTTATGTAGCTGCATTACCAGTGGCTTGTGGTGCTAATGTTTGCACCTTTGGTACATAAATGTGGTAATTAGCATTCTTAAATATGCAAAAGTGGGTAAAATAACAGCCTTATCTTCTGGAGTCAAGACATAAGAAAATACATTTGATTGATTTTTTTAAACTCTTCTGTATCTTTTTAGTTTTGGCTTTGCTGCCTCAGAAATTTTGTTTAAAAACAAAACAAAACAGCTGAAAGCATGGCCTACAGGTTACACTCTTTCATCCCTTTGAAGCCAGTGGGAAATCCTATGTAATTTAGCTGAGCCAAAGGAAAGACCCCCTGGAAAAAAGGTAGAAAAAGTTGCTTTTTAATCAGAGATGTAAAAGGAGGCATGCTCACTGCTAGACAAGGCACCCAGGGAGAAAAAGGAGGATGTGTTTAATGAAGAGGACAGGGATAAGAGAATAGCAAAGGGCATTTAGAATCTGTTTCCTTACATTAATAAAAAACATGAACTAATCAAGTAACGGGGCAGCAAATGACAGTGCTGGCTCAATGCAGACCCATTGTTGGGTTTAGTGTGTGTGGTTCTTACACCCCCTCTTTCCTTCCTTTTTTGTCAAATAGAAAGAAGAATCCAGAGAACAACTTGGATTCACAATGGTGTCTCGCTATGGGGAGCTGCTCAGGATGTGGCATATGGAACTAAAATTGAATTCTGTCAACGCACGTCCATGCAACATATTGAAGGAGGCACCTCAGAGTGACTTGTAAGATTTTTAACCAGCTTTAATGTCCCTTCCCATGGAGTTACAATTGCTAAAGATAACCTTCTGTCAAGAAGCCCAATGGTTTGCAAATAGCCTCCATCATTTGAATGTTATGACTTGAGAGCCACGTTTGACTTCTTGGGTTGGATACAAAAGATATCACTCAGGCTGCAAATTATAGAGGGGATATTTGTCATTGTGAAAGATGGTTATTTTCTACTCTTTAGAGTTAGGGGTTTTTTATAACACAAAAACTTTACTGAACAGCAGAGCTGAAAGGTGATAGGGAATCCAGTCTGGAGACAGAGGACATCTGTCTCTCTCAACTTTATAGCCAATGGTTATACAAGTGGCCCCGAATTCTGCGTGCCTCTGTTTTTGGAAACCCCACTTGGATACGTTAGGTCTGATTTCCAGAAATGCTAAACCCCACCATTCCGGTTGATGTTAATCGGAGCTGTAAGTACTCAACCACTCTGAAAAGCAGTCCCCAAATGTCTGAAGTGGCATGAAAGACAGCTTGAATGTGCAATAGGATTTTTGTTTACCCTTTTAATTACAAAGAGCTTCATTCAAGTAATAATAAAATTCTACCCTTCCATAGCACCTCCCATCACAGGATCTGATAGGTTTGCAAACTCTGATGGAGCCTGACAATACGCCAGGGAGACAGGGCAGAATGATTATCCATACACATTTTACAGACTCGGGATGTTGAAGTAGCTTACTCTAGGTCACGCACTGAGTCATGGCTTCAAATTTCATGCTTGAACCACTAAATCCAAGGAATCTCTCAGTCCCTCTCTAAAAGTTCTGGTTTAGAGCACAAGCTACCTTTGCCCTCTCTCTGATCAGAAAGATTCAGTGGGAATTGCACCTGATTTTTTCAGGGCTGAATTTGGCCCACGAAGGAGGAAGGAATTTTACAAAACAAACAAACAAAAAACATTTAATGTGAAAAGAAATTTTTAAATAAGATTTTTCGGTTCCTCAGTCCACTTCCCCCCACCTCTGACCCTTTTCTCCTCTTGGCTTTCTCGGCAACAATAAAAAGTGCTCCTATACCTGGAGCAGATCAAACTGATAATCTTATGCCTCCCACGGGGGAGTTGCCTCACATGCCTGGAGAGTCTGAAGTTTCCCCAAAGGCTCAGCAGTTCACTGGGGCGTATTTCATCTGGCTCATCATTGCAAGCCTAAAGGGCAAACAGCAGAAGACTGAAAGCTTTGAGCGGGGAATTGGCTGCACGACTTTTCATCTCTGCCAAAACAGCTCCGGGCAACTCAAATGAGAGAGCCTTGTGCAGCTTACTTCTCCCGAGGAAAGCAAGGAAAGAACTGTGACTATGTGCTGCCCCTTGTCCCGGCTGAATGCAGAGTTACAATCGCATCCACAGGGAATGTCTCAGAAATCGGAAGGTTTGGAACAGGACATCATATTAGTTTGTTCAAAATGTTTTTTTAGTAGATATCCAGATATGAAGTACATTTTTTGTATTAAAACTGTCGGCGGTTGGTTTATTGCATATAATGATCCCTAAGAGACTTCTATAAAATAACATCTTTCATGTGAACTCCCCTCCCCTCCACACACACACACTTTATTTTTTTTTCTCCCTGAATGACACTTAAACTTGTACAATGAGGAGCTGTGTTTCTGTTTGGTTGGTTGATGGTACGCTCTTTTGCTGAGAAGACACCAAGAAATCGGTGCATGTTTGCGGGGGAGAGGATGGAAGAGGATGCCGTATTGTTACGGGATGATAGATTATTATTTTCAAAGCTCTGAAGAGAGAGACTCAACCTTGTCCACTTTGATTTATGTTTGTTCATTCGGTGATTCAATAGGAAGGTCAGGTGAGCCTCGCTGAAATATTCTGTTATACATTTTCTCTAGTGAGAACAATGAAAAGCCATTCGCCACCTCCCTCTCCTGCAACTTGTAATGCCAGGTAGGCGCATAGAGAGCACCTGCTCCCAGCATCCTGGAGAGACTAGCAAAATATCATCGCAAAACAATGGCACCTTGAGGACACCTCACTACAGCCAAGTGTGTTCAATGTTCACTAGGTCGTAGCGACCTTTTAACCATCCTGATCAATAGAACCTCTTGTTCAGTTACTGCAGCTGGCTCAGAGAGGTGGCTATCCAGCTACATTGGTTCACTGATGCGGAGATTCAGAGCTATTACCACTAGAGAGCCTGATCCTCCTGAGTGCTGAACGCCCTCAGCTCTCCATGCCAATAGTTGAGGGCACTCAGCCTCTTATGGAAAAGTCCTAGGGAATTTAATAGACTATCGTAAAGAATTGTGTCCCTGCTATAGGATGTTACAGCATGATTAAATGAAATTATGATTATTTATCTATTATTTATTTTGAATCAACAAGAACAAAAGCTTTCTCCGAGGGCAAGATATTCCATAGTTGCTACTGCAGGGTTTCTTGTACCTCCCCTCTGAAGCAATTGGTGCTGGGCTAGAGGTATCACCACTTTGATTCTGTCTGACAATTTCCATATACCTAGGGCCTGCAGGTACCAAATAAAGATCGAGGACCCATTGTGCTATGCACTGTACAGAGACACAGTAAAATTCCAACCCATTTTTCCGCCAGCTGATAGAATAGAATCTACCCAAAACCATGTTAATTTTGATTGTGTGGATAAAATACATTATGAAAAAAACCAAAAATATGAGAAAATAAATGTGAAAAAGTGAAATTTTAGACATAATATTCTCTTAAACATAGCTCGGCAACAGGGATTTTTATTTGAAGTGCTGGGGTCCTTGAGCTGAAATAAAAATATATACTATAAATACCTTGTATCAGTTCTTCATCATGATTTCTGACAACTCATTATTAGTATTTTTGGAGGGACCTCTCTGAACTAAGAAGGTTTTTGAATTTGATTCCCTTTTAAGTGACTCTGTCATCCCTTTCTGTGAGGATGGAAGACTCAATTAAGCAACTGTTTCAGCAGGGGTTCCTCAGTCCTTTGAATGCTCAGCATGTAAAAGGGGAGGAGAAAAAAGAAGAGTCATCCCACATCAAAACTCTGCCTTATGTTATAATTTGACCTTGCTTACTCATGAGTCTTGTTCACAGTCATCTGGAGAGTTGTTGAAATGTCTTGTTGGTTGAAAACAAATTGTAGCACAGAAATTGGCATATTCCATAACGGGCATGAAAGCCCATGGAAGTCAAGGGAAATCCACCCATTCCATGGACGTCAATGGGCTGTGGAGCTGACTCTTTACGAGGCAAGATCCCATTTTACAGGATGACCTTACATTTGTATCAGAAATACTTGCAGACCTGCCCATGTTCCAGCTCACTTGTGTAATGTCCATTTCAGGATGG
Organism: Platysternon megacephalum; assembly: GCA_003942145.1. Classification (NCBI taxonomy): domain Eukaryota; kingdom Metazoa; phylum Chordata; order Testudines; family Platysternidae; genus Platysternon; species Platysternon megacephalum. The sequence goes on from QXTE01000071.1 coordinate 5,063,087, forward strand.
AATGTAATGTACTGTATGTGAAAGTCACCCCTGTGCAGGAGCGGGCTGATGTTCCAGTCAAGTCTCACTTGAGATTTAAGTGAGACTTAAATTATGCATATGAATTTCACCCACTGGGAACATGGAGAAAGCCCTGCATGACTTTGAATACAGAACTTTCCACAGAGCTTCAATGCTTCAAACAGTCCATTTGCTTTAAAAAAAAGAATATTTTAAAGAAAAGCTGCACTTTACTTGAAGGGAGACCAACACCTACCTATGGCCAATATGTTATGGACTTAATCAGTCCACGTACATAAAGGGCACATAGCTTATGTAAAGACCCTGGAATAGAGGAGACTGGAAAAACTGACTGGATCCAGCTTTCAATCAAGGTGGCAAAAAGCGGACATGACACTGTTCTAAATACCTGAGGGATCAGACATCGGAAAGGAAGTTTAAATCGGATAAGGTGCTTATAAGTCTAGTTTTGTGGGTTTTCAGTGAATCTATTACACAATAGACCACAGGATTCCAATACAGACTGCAGCACTTCATTGACGGCTATGAATATATTCCATTTATGATGAACATTTGCTCAATTTTTTGATAATTCTATTACTTGAGTTCAGAGAAGGTTTATGGACTGGAAAAACCTCAGATGTGGTCATGAATGTTTGATGCCTCCACATATAATGTTATTGCTCTAAAGTGATTCCATGTTGGAATTATTGCATTCAGACAGTCTGTGGTCACACCACAGGCCAGTGGGAGCACTTAGAGGCACATTAAAAATTATGTACTTTCTATCCTACTGGATTTTTTTCCCATTGAAACTGGCGCTAACTCATTCTGTGTGCTCTTGTGGATGGCTGTGTTGGTCTGAACTGAGAAAAAAAATGAGACTTTCTAAAGTGCATAATGAGCTGCTATCGGTTATGATTCTGTGTACAGTATCTAAAAACTAGCCAGGTGCTAGCCAATTTGAAGGTACACTCCACCTCTTTGCAATCATTTAGGATGATGGAAGAAGAAAGATTGCATAGAGATATGCAGGATTTTTTCAATCTGTGGATATTTAGAATAATTTGCCATTCAGGCCTCTCACTAACTGGCATGTTTGATTTAGAGCACGTATTGGCTATCTCACATCATTGTCTATCAACCCACAGACAACCCTATCTTGAAGATCCAGATAACCTAGAGTTAGTTGTGTATACACATCACTTTATGAGAAATGGTTTGCCAAGATGATTAGAAATGAAGAGGACTTTGATGAACTTTGGTGGTCAGAATTAATTCTTCCCAAAAACTTTCAAAAGCAGTCACAACAGTTATCAACCATTCTGAACGCAAATTTGGATTGGCCTGTATTACAGGAAAACACCAGACTAGAGCTGGATCCAATGCACACAAGTTCAGAATACTGTTCTGAACCTGAATTTCCCCAAAATTTCAAAAATTGTTCATAGTGATATGAACCAGCAATGAAGTTTGGATCTGGATTTGCTACAGTTTGGAGACTTTCAGATGTAGTGATTTGGTTTTGGCCCATCTCTACTTGCAATGTTTGCACTTTGTGGATTACAAGTCTTGGCTATATTAATACCACTCATCAACACCATAGGGGCTATAGAGATAAGTGGCCCCCCACAACATTATCAGCAAGACATGACATATGGCAAAAAACCCACAGGTATTTAGGGAACTTTCTACAGCCATTTTCTAGATATAAGGATTTCCATCCCAGAATGGGATGGCGTAGGGTGAGCCAGCAAAACTGGATTTTTCTGGGTTTTTTTCTCTATCCCAGAAGCATCATGAAATGCTTTAAAAACCAGAATAGTCACAGGACAGCCCCTTGATCCCACTTTTCAGCTTGCAACACACAGTTAATTAGAAAGGTTTGTCTTTTTTCTCACTCTGTGTTTTCCTCCTGAAGATGGATGCTCCCACACTCATAGGGTCTAACGCAAGATTGTTGCAGCTTTCTGTAACTGCACACTTAGCCAACCTTAGCTTCTCTTCACGTCTCTGTTATAAACTACCTGGAGATTTCATTTCTGACAGCTACTTGTATGTTCATGAATAAAAATCTACTACGCTGCAGGATTTCAGTTTTATAGTGTCTGGCTGGATTGCACTTATTTAGGTAGAATGCAATCAAGCATGACTGTAAAAAATAACCCCACAATGTGGTTCCTCCTCCCACCCCATATATTACAAGCGGCAGCCTCCACATTCAAAAAAGAACACACATGCACACACACACAAGATATGGAGCTTTTCTGAAATTGAACATGCTCTTATAAGAACTAGTTCAAAGCATTATTGATCCCTGCAATTGGTGAGATATTATTTCTGGGTCAGGAAGCAGATGGGGTACTTGGTTATCTGCACTTTATTATTTATTTCTTAGAGCACTGGTTCAAGTAGCCATGAATAATCTAGCTCCAAACCTAGAAATTAACCTTTGAAGGCCTTTGTGTCCTAACAGTGTAGTTGCCAGTCAGGATTTGAATTCAAAAAGTAGATAAGAAATGGAGGAAAGAGATAGAATTAACTGGTTCAGTCGAAGATTCATGGGACCAGAGAAGAAGCCTACATTTCTCTAATGGACCCAGATTTAGTCAGACATTAGATTGACTGCTAGTTACTTATGGATTAGACAACTGAACTCCTGTCCCCTGGACGAATTAGAGAAAGCACCACAAAACAAACACACATAATATTGGCAAGCCCAAGTATTAAAAAATGAGTCAGGTTCCAAAAAAGCATGAGATTGACTTTCAAATCGTGAGAGTTGAAAAATAATACCTATAATACTTTGGGTTCTTTTTATTTGCCTTCTGGTTTTGAGTTTTTGGACACGTGTGGGTCATATTTTCATATTATCCAATTCATCCCCATGACTGTGAGGTAGGTAAACGTGTGCTGTGCATCATGTATATTAGAGAAGTATTGGATAGGAAATGACCTTTCCCCTTCCTCAAACCTCTCATCCCAGGATTTCAAAGTAGTATTATTACATTTTATGGAGAGGTAGAATTAAGGAGCAGCAAGATGAAGTGATGGACTAGGACCATGTAGCAAGTCAAGGGCAGAGCCAGGAAAAGACACAGGTGTCCTCATTTCTAGCCACCTGTTCTAACAATTAGACCTAGTTCCTCTCTCAGAGCCAGGGATAGAACATAGGAGTCCTGATTCTGAGCCACCCGCTTTAACCACTAGCCTCCACAGCCTGCCCTTGCGATATTGGCAGGAATTACATCTCTCTCTCCCTCCCCCTTTTTACAAGAACTCTACCTCCCTCTCTATAAATCACGCAGTGCACACACTGCTCATGTGGCTACGGAGCGCTTGCTCTCAGCTCTAACAAAGCTCAGCCTGATTATAGCCAAGTGACTCACAGGATATTTTGTTATTGCAACGTTACTTTTAAAATGCTTCAGTCATTTTCGTCATTATTTGTCATGGCAACGGCAATTGGGGCTTTTCTTTCCTGGCCCTCCCATTAGTTTCACTCTAAACTCTCCGCTCATTTCGCTCTCTGAACAAGGGGGGCATTGATTTGCCATCCTATTCGAGTCTCAGAGAGGCCTTGGCTCCCTTCATGTGTTCTTGGCATTGAGTTGCAGTCAGAGCCCAGCAGATTTTCCTCCCCATTAAATACAGGAGCTGGGTAGGGACCAAATTGTGCACTCACCAACATGCTGGTGGGGACACAGCCAAGATTTTGCCCACTCCCTGCCATCCCATTTCCTGCCCACCTGTATGAGAGGGGGAGCAGCAAGCCCAGCTGTGGCTGCTCCCCCATCCCTCCCTCCACCCCCAGCTTCTACTTATGATGCAGGTAGCCCATGAAGGGAAATAAAGGGACTCCTTACATTCATGTTGTTTGCTGCAGGAATGTAGTAAGAGCCACAATTTGACCCTTAATGATCTCAGCAGAAGGTCTAAGGCAACACAAGTGTCTCTTAATCGGTTATGTCTACACCACAGAACCTATGCTGGCATAGCCATTCTGGCATGGTCTCCTAGTGCAGGTGCAACCTTCCAACAACGAAAGGAGTTTTTCTGCCAGTGTAGGAACACCACCTCCCCAAACGACATTAGCTATGCCAACAGAAGCACTGTTCTGTCGGCATAGCTGCATCTACACTGGGGGTTTTCTCGCCATAGCTGTGTTGGCTAGGGGGTCTGGCCAACAGAGCTATGCCACTGTAAGTTTTAAGTGTAGATCAGGCCTTTACTTTCTCTTTGCATTTGTAGATGTAGCATTACAATGAATTTCCATCCATGTAGCTCACCGTTTTCATTCCTCAGAGCAGAAGTCAAGAAGAATGTTGATAAATTGGAGAGGGTTCAGAGAAGAGCCTTTAACATCATTAAAGGATTAGAAAACCTGCCTCAGAGTCAGAGAGGCCAGGAGCTCCATCTATTTAGTTTAGCATAGAGAAGGTTAAGGGAGTAAGGACTTAATTATAGTTTATAAAGTACTTATGTAGGGAGCAAATATTTTAAAATGGCCTCTTCAACCTCACCTAGAAAGGTATAACATGATACACTGGCTGGAAGTTGAAGCTAGAGAAATTCAGACTGGAAATAAGGCATACATTTTTAACAGTGAGTGTAATTAACCATTGGAACAACTTATCTAGGGTGGTGGTGGATTCTCTATCACTGACAATTTTTAAAATCAAGATTGATGTTTTCCTAAAAGATCTGCTTTAAGAATTATTTTGGGGAAGTTCTGTGGCCTGTATTATACAGGAGGTCAGACTACCTGATGACAGTGGTCCCGTCTGGCATTCAAATCTATGAATCACACTACTGTTGTAATACTATTAGATAGGCTCTGTTCTGCAGTGTTTGGACATATAGTCCTTGTGCTAAGATATTTATCTGGTTGTGGATTTTAATCCTGAATAATGCCTAGCACTTGGGGTAGGCACTTTATCAGATTTAAACAAATAAATTACCTGAAGACCCTAAGAGCTACAAATTTGGCACTGAGAGAGCCTGGAGAATTTAAATAAAGCAACATAATAATGCTAAAAACATCAAACCAAAAACATGCCATAAAGCTGAGTGAGTAATTACAAACTCCTGTTTGATTCACTGGTGCAGAGCAGTGGACATCAGAGTGCAGTGAGAACAGATGGTTTCTTAGAAAGGATTTAATAATACTTCTCAGCACTTTTCACTCTCAAAGTGTTTTGAAAACATTAACCAATTAGAGTTCACTTATTCTCCCTCCCATAGTATTTCTCTACTTCACAGGGAGATTGTGAAGTTAAATATATCAAAGATAGTGAGGTGCTTAGATGCTACACTAGCTAGTAACTCACATTAGCATGGGGAAATTAGTTTTTGTAGTGACCCAGCCACTCCCAGTCTTTGTTCAGGCCTAATTTGATGGTGTCCAGTTTGCAAATGAATTCCAGTTCTGCAGTTTCTTGTTGGAGTCTGACTTTGAAGTTTTGTTGTTGAAGAATTGCCACTTTTAAGTCTGTTATTGAGTGTCCAGGGAGATTGAAGTGTTCTCCGTTCTTGAATGTTATAATTCTTGACGTCTGATTTGTGTCCATTTATTATTTTGCGTAGAGACTGTCTGGTTTGGCCAATGTACATGGCAGAGGGGCATTGCTGGCACATGATGGCATAGATCACATTGGTAGATGTGCAGGTGAGCAAGCCTCTGATGGTGTGGCTGATGTGATTAGGTCCTATGATGAATAATGTGGTTAGGTCCTAGGCCTGAATAAAGACTGGGAGTGGATGGGTCACTACAAAAACTAATTTCCCCCTGCTAATTTCCCCCTACTGTTACTCACACCTTCTTGTCAACTGTTTGAAATGGGCCACATTGGCCTCATTACCACTACAAAAGTGATTTTTCCTCCTGTTGAGAATAGCCCACCTCCACTTTAATTGAATTGTCTCGTTAGCACTGATCCCCCACTTGGTAAGGCAACTCCCATCTTTTCATGTACTGTGTATATATATATACTGTGTATACCGTATATATCTGCCTACTGTATTTTCCACTCCATGCATCTGATGAAGTGGGTTATATCCCACGAAAGCTTATGCCCAAATAAATTTTTAGTCTCTAAGGTGCCACAAGTACTCCTCATTGTTTTTAGTAATTTTGGGTTCTTAATTAGGACATCCGCCCTTTGGAAACCAAGTTCCATTAAGGTGGCCACCCATTGACTGAGGAACCCAAAACGACAAGTCACTTTTGAACATTTGGGTTGTTGTCCCCATTTTACATATAAGGAAATAAAGAAGTTAAGTCAGAGGTTCTCAAATCGGGGAGCCTCAGACTTTCTAGGGGGGCATGGCGCGCCTTCTGATAATTCTGTAATTATAGTAAAAGTGGTCAGCCAAGTGCCAGGTTGCAAAGCCACTCGGTCAATTCTCTCACTGACAGACACATCGGCAGCATTAATGTAGGTCACGTGTTTTTGTAGTACCATTTGACTCGCTTTTTGAGTAATTTGCACTGTATTTCCAGAACAGACACATTAGTAATGCTGTGTGCCCAGGGCCGGCTCCAGGCACCAGCTTAATAAGCAGGTGCTTGGGGCGGCCACTTGGGAGAGGGGCGGCATGTCCAGGTATTCGGCGGCAATTCGGCGGAGGGTCCCTCCCTCCCGCTCGGAGCGAAGGACCTCCCGCCGATTTGCCGCCGCAGATTGCGATCGCGATCGCGGCTTTTTTTTTTTTTTTTTTTTTTTTGGTTTTTGGCTGCCTGGGGTGGCAAAAACCCTGGAGCTGGCGCTGTATGTGCCAGTATCCTTCTCACTATTGTAAGGGGGCGTGGGCCTGAAGTAAAAATTTTTTAAAAAAGCTAATGTGGGGCGTGATTCAAAAAAGGTTGAGAACCTCAGGGGTTAAGTGACAGTCTAGAGCCAGAGCTCCTGAACTCTATGTAGGCCAGTGGACAACAGCACCTGTCTCTTTACAAGTAAAGCGTGGTAACAGGCAACAAATGTGTTTGAACAAAGTGAATTAAAAAAATCAGTGATATGAGTGCAAACTGCTTTAACTCTCACAGACAGGATGTGTCTGCAATTTTTCCATGTAATTTTGCTCTCCTTTATCTGACAAGCTGGAATGTTGCCATTTTCTAAATCATAGCATAGAAATGGAGGGCTGGAAGGGACTTCAAGAGATCATTTATTCCAGCCCTCTGCACTGAGGGAGAACTAAATAAACCGAGACCATCTGTGACAGGTGGTTTTTAAGAACAGGTTAGACAAACTCCAATTATGAGGATTCCACAACCTCCTTTGAAACCTATTCCAGAACTTAATTATTCTTATAGTTAAAAAGTTTTTCTCATATCTAACCTAAATCTCCCTTGCTGCAGATTAAGCCCGTTACTTCCTCACCTACCCTCAGTGGACATGGAGAACAATCAATCACAGTCCTCTTTATAACAGCCCCTAACATATTTGAAGACTGTTATCAGGTGGCCCCCCACCTCAGATGCAAAATGATAAAAGCAAATATGATTCCCAAGCCACCACCCCCATCCCCACCACCAGAGCTCCAGAAAGAAAGGAAGGAGAAAACCCTGTAATTTCCCCAAAACACGCAAAGGATTATGCTATACAGGCCCCTGCTAAGCATTCTCCATCGCTATATGTGCACAAACTTCAGAGAGAGATCTATAATGCGTTCATTGCCCGGCTAATGCTCCTTTGCTTAAAATAATGTTGAACATTTAAATATTTGCTTTTCCTGGCTCTACTCTGGGCACTGTATTGTTGTGAGCTAGGTTAAACCTTGTTATTGGTTGAGTTAAAACCTTGTTGCAACTGAGGAATGACCACGTCCTTCTTTTAAGACAGTTATGAAAAAAAGACAAATATGGGGCCACACCTAAAACAAGGCATACTGGAGTCTGCCCCAAAACTAGCAACATCTGGCTGGAGCATTACACCTAGGGTGAGCAGACAGCAAATGTGAAAAATCAGGACGGGGAGGGGGGGAGGGAGGGGCAATAGGAGCCTATATAAGAAAAAGACCCAAAAATCGGGACTGTCCCTATAAAATCGGGACATCTGGTCACCCTAATTCCCCCAGGTATTGTTCTGACCAGCTGTATGTGTGTGTCTGTGGGTGTGGAAGACTCTAGCTGGGGCACACTGGGCAGAAAAGAAACAGAGCAGGAAAGCCAAGCAGCAGTCTGGTGTATAACCCTGGAAGAAGCTAGACAGAGAACTTTTGGGTTTGGTGCTGGCTAAACAGAATTGGAGATGTAAGTAAAGAAATGACTTATTTTGGGTTGGGTTCTGTCTGCATTCACAGCAGCAGGACTTTGTATATTCCTTGTAAATAAACAAGATTGCATCAAAGAAAATACCAGATACGATTATCAATTTCTGCTCACAACTGGAACATCCCCAGTGCTCTGAACTTTGTTAGCTGTTCAGGTCAAAAAGAGGCAACGACAGTAACAAAAATAGCTCTGCAGTCAGATTAATCATGACACCCAGTGTTTGCCAGATCAACTGACTATGCTCTCGTCAAAAATGAACAGTGTTTGTATAGCTCAAAGAAATATCGCTCAAAATGGCATTAGAATTTTGTTTCCCATTAGTAAGGAATGGAGATTTAAAAGACGAGTCAATGTTAGCAATATCAATGTGTCCAGTCTGCAGTCGATTGAGAAGCTGCTTTCAACTTGCATAGACATTTTCTCTTTTAATAATTTGGGGGTACCTGAATTTTGGTTCTCACTAAGACGTGGGTAGCACTAAGCATGATAATTTTGCATCTTAATTGCTTCAAGATTAATATCACATCAATTTACAGCATCATGTGTTAAAAACTGAAACACAGATTTCTCCATGCTGAGACCAAACTGGCTAAGGTAAAATGCAGAGAGTTGCTGTAAATCTACCTCGGGAGAGATGAGGAGAGGGGGGAAAAGCTTGTGTGTATATCAGAGGAGGAGAGTAAGGACATCTGTATGTGATGGCCCCTTATTCTCAATTAGCCTGAACATCTTCCTGGGTTTGGAGTTTTTTTGGTCAATAATCAAATTTTTGACAAAAAATTGATTGAAAACTGAAAATTTGGGAAATTTCCAACCAGCTCTATTTTTAATACCACATTTTATATAGTAAAAAACACAAACATAACTGTATCTACATTGGCAGTGTGGGGCATTGTACCACTTTAATTATACTGCTGTACTGATATACTCATGCTAATTCACAACAAAATAAATGGAGAACTGCTGCTAGGAAGCTGCCAAACGACCACAGCTAATATGTGGATTTTCCCACCAACACACAGGATCCTTTCCTTTCATGCATTCACTGCAGCTTCAGAAAGGTTTTACACAGAAGTCCCAGACTGTATGTTGCTTGCCCAGCTAGCTGGCTAGTCAACACAACAATCCAGAAATGCTCTAGCTGATTTTTAAATTAGGAATTGTGAACCTCCCCTTTGCTGTCCAGTTTCCAGCTCATGAATTATTTATAAAATTAGGCATCAATTAATTTAATTGTTTCTCCTGGCGTCTATGCTGGTATTATTCCCTTGAATTGATTTTCCCATAAGGACCATTCTAGAGTCCTTTTTATTTATTTATTTATTGTTAACAATAGTCCATTTCTTTCACAGGAATTGGCTACTTTTTATCGCAGTCACATCAGCCCCGTTAATTGCTCTGCTTGGAATCCACTTAACTTTTCAAATTACTGAGGAAGAAGTCAAGAACGGTCACATTTTTGCCAGGCCTTGACAATGATGGATTTGAATTTTGTGCTCCCCTATTTGCATACCTCCAGATGATTGGTTAAAATATACAATGCCTCCCTGTAATATATTTTTCTTTTTCTTTTGGAACTATAAAATTGATTATTTCTTTTTCAAAAATGGAAATAAAATATCTGCAGAACCCTCTGTCACACATCTTGATCGGGATCTGATTTGATTTTTTTTAAAGTAATTGAAAATGAACACGACGCAAACCCCCAGCTTAAGGCCAGGTCTACACTAGGATATTGGGTTGGTATAACTATGTCGCCCAGGGGTGTGAAAAATCCACACCCCTGAACAAATCAGTTAAACTGACCTAGCCCAGGTGTAGACAACGCTAAATCCATGGGAGAATTCTCCTGTTGACATAGCTACTGCCCCTTGGGGAGTCGGTGTACCTATACCAATGAGAGAAGCCCTCCCATCTGCATAGGTAGAGTCTTTACTGAAGTGCTGTAGCTGTCCTACTGCAGTGTTTTAAGTGTAGATGAACCCTCAGTCTTTTCCCCATGCCTGGCTGCTTCTAGGGGCTCCATCCCTAAGGATCTAGGAGCCGGATTCTCATGTACACTGTAAGGATGCCTACACTTGGAGCTGGGGGTGTGATTCCCAGTTCGTGTAGACGTACTCACGCTAGCTTTCATCGAGCTAGCCATAGTATCATTGGAAGCAGCAGCATGGGTTAGCCCAGCTGCGTACATACTCACAGGGTTTAGGCAGGCTTGTACTTCGCGTGGCTAGCCTGTGCTTCTGCTCGCCACTGCCTGTGTTGCCCCCGGCTCCACTATTATTTTTAGCATGCTACCTCGATGACAGCTAGCACGAGTATGTCTACACAAACTGGGAATCACCCCCCCCGGCTCCAAATGTAGACATACCCTGAGACCCCTTTACACTTAGGGTGACCAGACAGCAAATGTGAAAAATCGGGACAGGGGGTGGGGGGTAATAGGAGCCTATATAAGAAAAAGACCCAAAAATCAGGACTGTCCCTATAAAATCGGGACATCTGGTCACCCTATTTACACTATTCTTGCCGGGTAAAGGGGCCTTTCCACTGACAATTCTCTTTCCATTGCCAGAGCAGTCCCAGAGACTCTCCCTCTGACAGAGAGACTTCCACCTTCTAAGACAGTCTAGTGAACATAGGAATAGCCATACTGGGTCAGCTCAAAGGTCCGTCTAGCCCAATATCCTGTTTTCTGACAGTGGCCAATGCCAGGTGCTTCAGAGGGAATGAACAGGTAATCAGCAAGTATCAGAGGGGTAGCCGTGTTAGTCTGGATCTGTAAAAAGCAACAAAGAGTCCTGTGGCACCTTATAGACTAACAGATGTATTGGAGCATAAGCTTTCGTGGGTGAATACCCACTTCGTCAGACGCATGTGACGGTACCTCAGTTAGGTAATCAGCAAGTGATCCATCCCCTGTCGCCCATTCCCAGCCACATTGAGCCACACCTGCTCCCAATCAGCTGACAATTACCCCTCAGCTTCTTGCAGGGCTCCAGCACCTGAAGCAGGAAAATCCTGCCAACCTATTACAGAGCTGTAGGGATCCATGATTCCATCTCAAGTCTCACTGCAAGATTGTTCTCATAGTATATTCATCTATTTTCGGTTTCTCAAATCATGTGGCTTCCACTGTTTCGCTCACAGTCAGATAGATTTCACACTTGGGAAGTTCTCCCCAGTCAAGTTATATTTTTTTCCTTATCTTAGTTTACGTCCATCCCTCCTAGTTCCACCCTTATGTCACCCTACAAAATTCCTCCCTATCTGTTTTGCTCCTTCGTGGCTTTACCATGAGTGCCAGATAAGGGGCAGCATGTGATTGTGCTGCCCCAGGAGCAGCCTGGGAATCACACAGTCTCTCTGAATCTCTGCTCCATGGGGTAAGTGCTGTTGTGATAACTGGACCTACAAATTTACCCTAATTGTGAGCGCCACTGTAAAAGGGAATAAAAGTTCAGAAAATGCCGCAATAACCTATCACAATAGACACTGATGGGAAAAGGTGCAAAACGAAGACAAAAAAGACTGAATTCTTCCAAATAAAGAGGCCTCCAGATATAACTCAAGGATTTCATTAAAGATTGCATGCCTGTAATCAAAAAATATGGGGGACTGGAAATCGATGGGGCCAAAATTGGTGTGTCAGAACTAATGGACAAAATGGTGAACGGATAGGCTCTTCCACCCATCACTCCCTTTTGGGGTCCTTACAGAAGAGTCTTTTTGGAGAAATGAAGAGGAGGCAACCAAAATGCTGGCTGACTGAAAGACAAGACAAGGGGAATGAGGAAGCTTCACCATCATGGACACCCCTCTCCCCCTATCATCTCCTGTATGCCAGACTGTCTTCATCCTAATCCTGAGAGATGTGCTGAGCAGACTGGGCCAGCAAGAGGGAGCCAGACGACATTGCAGCCTCCACTGGCTTCGGCCAAATCCCTAAAACGGCCTGGGATGTGAGACTTTGTCACACCCCAGCTCCAGCTAGCAAGTCCTTTTTGCTTCCTCACTTTATTTAATCTCTTTCCTATCCCTCTCCTTTTTTCCTTCTGTCTACTAAGAGTCTGGCCTCGCCAGCCAAGTCTTTATATTTTGAAACTCTGCTGTAAGTCTGTGACCGGAAAGAGACAGCTAAATGCAACGCCCTAAAAAGGCTGATGCTGGTAAAAGTTTGCCAAGTCTTGGAGTGGCTGATATACCATGTCCCCCGGCACTGTGTTTTTCCAGAAGCGAGGTTGCAAATGAAAGTGAGCACCAGAGACAGATGCTGGATTTTCTATCTTTGCTGTTCTTTTGTCTGCCCCTTTTGCATGTGTGTGTCTTGTTTTGTCTTCGAGGAAACGGGATTGGACATTAACAACAGCAATAACAACAACTCCAGCCCATCTGAACTAGCTTCTTCTCTTTTCCCCAAAAGGGAGTTGTCATCTTTAATATCAGCTAAGAGACAGTCAGACAAGATTCCACTTTCCCACCCCCCCACACACACACACCGAAGAGTCTCTAAAGGGAACAAGAGGTGTTGTTACAGTGAAAGCCTTAATTAATATTTACATTTCAAATGCTTTAACTGTTTTCCCTGCTTTCCTATATCTTTAAAAAAGGGTTAAAAGGATTTTTAGTGGTGTGATTGCCATGGTATTAAGCAGACTGAGGTCTCTGTATCCTGAAACTTGTTTAACACTGTTTAATGTTGAACAGTTTCAGGGTCATGTTTACACCGTTGACTCTCTGCCCCCCTTTATTCCATCTAAATTAATACAATAGTGCCCTGAGAGCCTATACCTGGCTGTATTTTAAAGAATCCTTATTGAGGTTTCAGGAACAAACCATCCCGATATGTAGAAAGAATAGTAAATATGGCAGGCGACCAGCTTGGCTAAACAGTGAAATCCTTGCTGATCTTAAACGCAAAAAAGAAGCTTACAAGAAGTGGAAGATTGGACAAATAACCAGGGAGGAGTATAAAAATATTGCTCAGGCATGCAGGAGTGAAATCAGGAAGGCCAAATCACACTTGGAGTTTCAGCTAGCAAGAGATGTTCAGAGTAACAAGAAGGGTTTCTTCAGGTATGTTAGCAAAAAGAAGAAAGTCAAGGAAAGCGTGGGCCCCTTACTGAATGAGGGAGGCAACCTAGTGACAGAGGATGTGGAAAAAGCTAATGTACTCAATGCTTTTTTTGCCTCTGTCTTCACGAACAAGGTCAGCTCCCAGACTGCTGCACTGGGCAGCACAGTATGGGGAGAAGGTGACCAGCCCTCTGTGGAGAAAGAAGTGGTTCGGGACTATTTAGAAAAACTGGACGAGCACAAGTCCATGGGGCCGGATGCGCTGCATCCGAGGGTGCTAAAGGAGTTGGCGGATGTGATTGCAGAGCCATTGGCCATTATCTTTGAAAACTCATGGCGATCGGGGGAGGTCCCGGATGACTGGAAAAAGGCTAATGTAGTGCCCATCTTTAAAAAAGGGAAGAAGGAGGATCCGGGGAACTACAGGCCAGTCAGCCTCACCTCAGTCCCTGGAAAAATCATGGAGCAGGTCCTCAAGGAATCAATTCTGAAGCACTTAGAGGAGAGGAAAGTGATCAGGAACAGTCAGCATGGATTCACCAAGGGCAAGTCATGCCTGACTAACCTAATTGCCTTCTATGAGGAGATAACTGGGTCTGTGGATGAGGGGAAAGCAGTGGATGTGTTATTCCTTGACTTTAGCAAAGCTTTTGATACGGTCTCCCACAGTATTCTTGCCGGCAAGTTAAAGAAGTATGGGCTGGATGAATGGACTATAAGGTGGATAGAAAGCTGGCTAGATCGTCGGGCTCAACGGGTAGTGATCAACGGCTCCATGTCTAGTTGGCAGCCGGTTTCAAGTGGAGTGCCCCAAGGGTCGGTCCTGGGGCCGGTTTTGTTCAATATCTTCATTAATGATCTGGAGGATGGCGTGGACTGCACTCTCAGCAAATTTGCAGATGACACTAAACTGGGAGGAGTGGTAGATACGCTGGAGGGTAGGGATAGGATACAGAGGGACCTAGACAAATTAGAGGATTGGGCCAAAAGAAACCTGATGAGGTTCAACAAGGACAAGTGCAGAGTCCTGCACTTAGGACGGAAGAATCCCATGCACTGTTACAGACTAGGGACCGAGTGGCTAGGCAGCAGTTCTGCAGAAAAGGACCTAGGGGTTACGGTGGACGAGAAGCTGGATATGAGTCAACAGTGTGCCCTTGTTGCCAAGAAGGCTAACGGCATTTTGGGCTGTATAAGTAGGGGCATTGCCAGCAGATCGAGGGACGTGATCGTTCCCCTCTATTCGACATTGGTGAGGCCTCACCTGGAGTACTGTGTCCAGTTTTGGGCCCCACACTACAAGAAGGATGTGGAAAAATTGGAAAGAGTCCAGCGGAGGGCAACAAAAATGATTAGGGGGCTGGAGCACATGAGTTATGAGGAGAGGCTGAGGGAACTGGGATTGTTTAGTCTGCAGAAGAGAAGAATGAGGGGGGATTTGATAGCTGCTTTCAACTACCTGAAAGGGGGTTCCAAAGAGGATGGATCTAGACTGTTCACAGTGGTACCAGATGACAGAACAAGGAGTAATGGTCTCAAGTTGCAGTGGGGGAGGTTTAGATTGGATATTAGGAAAAACTTTTTCACTAGGAGGGTGGTGAAGCACTGGAATGGGTTACCTAGGGAGGTGGTGGAATCTCCTTCCTTAGAGGTTTTTAAGGTCAGGCTTGACAAAGCCCTGGCTGTGATGATTTAGTTGGGATTAGGTCCTGCTTTGAGCAGGGGGTTGGACTAGATGACCTCCTGAGGTCCCTTCCAACCCTGATATTCTATGATTCTATGATTCTATCATACATACCCCAGCACATCAGTCTAGCTATGCCTGCTGGGAGGAGAAGTCTTGACTCCAGTCTCATTCTGCCCATTTGCACAGGTGGTGGGGAATGTAGGAGCCCCATGCAAGCTGCCCTCCTCCCTACACTGGTACCCATGATTCTCATACCCTGTGCATTGGAATGAGATGGTGCCTTACTCCCCTTTACTCCCTTCTGAAGGTTCCAAGCCTGGTTATATTCTCCAGGCCCCCTCCAACTCCTTTGTCATTCCTTAGCCAAGTTGCACATATTAAATACCTTTAATGTGTCTCATATAACTGGTTCCTCTTATGTCAACTCCTTCCATTTAGTCTGTGTCTTTCTGGTATTGAG
This sequence comes from Platysternon megacephalum, assembly GCA_003942145.1. NCBI lineage: Eukaryota > Metazoa > Chordata > Testudines > Platysternidae > Platysternon > Platysternon megacephalum. The sequence continues at coordinate 5,078,582 of QXTE01000071.1, forward strand.
GTATGCAAGACAGAATGCAGTATTCCAGGTGATGTCTAACAAGGGTTGTATAAAGAAGGACGATCAACTCCCTGCTGCACTATTTTAGGCTTTGTTATTTCTACATTATCAGGGAACGGCATGGCATGATTGTTATATCAAGGTGGTTCAGACAAAGATTTATTATTACTGGTTGCTGCAGATTGTAAAGGGTTAAATTAATCTAGTGTACATTTTGACTAGCAGCAATTCAGCATCTTACTGAGCTATTGATTCTATCTTCTTCAAGCATGTTCCCTAAATGGCATTTTTTGCTCAATACAATAGGAGCCTTTTACTAGTGCACCAACGCAAATAAAGTAGGTGTGATTACCATGAATTGATCTTACTTCTTGGAGACTAAAGCCTCAGGGGTGGAATTATCCTGGAATGAATTTGACCAAACTGTATTTTCAGAGTTTTGAAGATCTTGTTTCTGTTTTCTTCTCACCAAGTTGAATTTACAAGTTGAATGGAGAACAAAAAAAGTATCCAAATGTAGTTAAAGTGATACAACGCTCATCAGGTGGACAGATATATCAGTATAAAGGTGCTTTATATTGTTATAGCTGTTCTTGTATGGGAAGGGGAATAACTATACCAACATGAGGCTATGGATGCACTACAGACTTCTGCCAGTTTAGCTATATTGTATGCAGCAGTGTTGTCGCTGTGATGGTCCCAGTTTAGCTACACTGGTCAGAGGCATGATAAAGGGTGATCTCTAATGGACAGAGCTGCTCTGGCAGAAGTCCCCCAGTGCAGTGTAGCATAGTGTATTGCACTTTTACTTGTCTAGCTTATTTCGCTCATGGGGGGTAGTTTTACCATACTGGTATAAAGTGAAGCTTTGTTGGTACAGCTGTGTCCACACCAGGAGGGCTTTTCTGGTATAGCACACCAGTAATCCTATACTGGTAAAGTGTTTCTAGTGTGGGTGGCCTCGGTCACCTTTATATCAGTATAACTGCAGCCATACTAGGGCTTATCCCAATATTTCTATTTTGGTAAAAATATCACACCCATAACTGGCATAGTAATTCCAGTAAAACTTAAGTTTAGATCCCGCCTTGGGTACTGAGCTAGCTGCAGACAGCGGAGGCATTTGCTGTCAAAGTAGAAAAAATGAAAAAGAACAAAAAAGTAAAATAAATAAAACATTAGTGGTGACAGAGGCTAATTAATGAGAAGACACCTTGGGTAATCATTGGACAAATCATTTCTGTGTAATTTTTCCTGCTAAGAGAATATCTTTCATTCAGTAATTTGACAGTATATATTGTGCAATAAAATGAATTTTCATATACTTTTGTGTGTGTGTCTATAAGTGTGTACATTCTGAACTTGAAATAGAGCTGCAGAGTCAGATTCATTGCTATCATAATCAAGTGCAGCTCCTGCAACACCCAGTTAATCCAGTGTTGAATCTGACTCAGTCTGAAGCGACCCCCAAACAAATCCAACAACAAGGAGAAATCCACAGTGAACAGGATTGTGTGAGCTCCCAGAACCATCTCTGCTGCACACGTTAAAGAACATGCGTCCACTGGCCAATCTTTCAGCAATTCTTAAGATGTGAAGTACTTAAAGAAGCAGAACTCCACATCCAATGCTGATTGACTTCTTACAGTATTTGGGTTCTGCACGAGTTCTGATTACATTTGATTACATACCATTGTATCCCTTTTTTCATTTTGGTGGAAACACCAGACTTCTTAGTCTGGGGCAGAGGGAAGGAGAGAGAAAGAGCACATTAGAGACAGCAGTGGAAAAGGGGTGTCAGTAAGATTTATGGGCCATATATCATTACAGAAAGACTGTAGGTGGTAAGTGGCAGGCACTGGCAGTAATTTATAGAGCCTTGTTATGACAGACTTCTAGATTGGAGATGAAAAAGGTGCTATTAAAATAAAAGCAGGCTATCTGGAATGTTGTTGCAAAGAAGAGCCCTCTTATCTCAACCCTGAGGTGAGGTTGGGATGATTGTTCTCCAAGAAGTTAGCAGAACTGTAAAGTTTTCAAGGGTTGGTCTGTGACCCTTTCAGTCGGAATTCAACTGAAGGATTGTCTACACTGAAAAGTTGTAGCACTTTCCCGATGCAGCTAAAGCAGTACAGCCTCCTAGTGTACATGCAGTTATGTTGGTATAAAGGTGCTTTATCCTGGTATAATTATTCCCATACAAGAGGAGGAATAATTTTACTTGTATAAATCAGCTTTATACGGTTGTCGTTGAAGCCACACCAGGGATTGTACAGATATAATTATTTTGGTAAAAATAAATGAATAAATAAATAAATAAATAGCCCCCCTAACCCAAGAGTTATACAAATAAAACTTTAAAATTTTGACCAGGCTTGAGTGGAGCGACACAGACACCAGACACCACTGAAAAATCACTACCATTCTGGATTTATTTCCCATTCCATACAAAAGAAGAGACCATACGTGCCAACTCAGATGCCATTCTGGGGCTACTGGAGCTGACCAGAATTTTTCACATTTTGTCATTGTGTTGTTTTGGGGGCATTTTAGAGCTGGTTGAACATTTTTTGAAAATTCTAAATTTTGGGTTTGTTTTTTTTTAAATTTCAAATATTTTCATGACAAATATTCTGCATTTTTGACCAGGCATCATGCTAAATATTGGGTAATGTAATGCTGAATTTTCCATGGTAATGACTATTTTGCCGCTTTACAGTGATTATGTTATCTTCCCAGGTTAAGCACAAATAAGATTACTGAGAGGCACCCATACTGTTCCCAGCTCGGACACAGATGACCAGAATGACCTCCTGAGACTTTTATCTTTCTCTGCCTCAGTCTCCAGGCTGTAAAATGGGGAGAATATTACCTTTGTCTGTCTTACCTAATTAGAGTGTAAATTCTTTGAGGCAGGAACTGTCTACTACAATATATATGAATCATATTTAATGCAATGGGGTCCTGGCCTTTTGGGGGGCCATTAGGTTCTACCACAGAACATATAATTATTAATAGTAATAAGGGAATGCTGAATTTTTAATAGCACCTACTATGGGGGAAATCAGCAATGAGTGATAAGAGTACACATGCTGACCAGGAGCAGTTTTGAAGGGCTGTGATATAGCAACAGGCTTCAGTCATTCCTCATTTTGCATCAAATACCCTCATCCATTGTCTTTCCTTACTTAAAATTGAGTGTTTGTTCTTCCTTCCAAAAAGACGGGAGAGAAAATGGAAATGATCATAATAATAATGCCTGATTTTAAAATGCATTTTCGTTGGAAAATGTATGTTGTAGAGTTCCAATAGTCTGTCCCAGATCTCAGATGCCGAATCCAATGTTCTCATCTATAGCCTGGCTTTGTTATCAAAGTAGCTGTCTCTGGCAAGTGGTTGAGCCATCAGGTTTTAAAACAGAAACTGGGAGAGGAGAAGATTACACCTATTTGTAATAGCAGAATGCAAGGTTAAAGGTTGTGTCCTCACCCTACTTAGGCCAAGAAAGTCACTTATTCTTAAAACCGTCCATCACGGTCACTTTAAAACTCAGGAGTTCTTCTGAATTATATGGCAAGTATGGTAGCACCCTCTCCTCTCCACCACCCCTCTCATCTGTCCCGTCTTCCTTTCCCTGTGCTCTGTTCCATTGTTTGCCAAATTAGCATCAGTATCCCAGGCAGCCTACAAGGGATGAGGGCAAGTGTTTTACTCCCTGCTCTAAGGGCAGGGAGACAAGGGTAAAAGCCAACAGATGAAGCCTCAGACCAGGATGACTGAAAGTGTCAATCCATGACTGCGGACATACCATTGTCCACTGAATTAACAGCAGATGCATACGGTACCCAAAGGGACCCTAACTGCCACAGACGTTGTCTCCACAGCTGTTTCTTCCCCCAGGATTATGTGATTCATTTCTACATGCAGTGCTTATTCTCCTCCACTGCAATCCTCTTTAAAAACCAAGGAAAAGCAGAGGTGAGGCTGAATATATATATATAAGGAATGGAAATGCATTATCCAAGGAGACAATGTATCCAAGAGAGAGATAAAGTTTGCCTTGGGGATAGGCTGTGGCATCCCATTTTTTAATTAAACACAAGTCTAACTCTGCCATATCTGGGATGACAAGCGCCAAGCTAAAGCGGACAGTATTATTCAAGAGAGCATCCATTCACGTGTGGGAACATTATGCACATTATCACCTGCGCTATTCGCCAATGATTATGTGGAGATGTGATTAAAAAAGGGAGTCCAGAATTGGCTACTACAGGAGAAAGACTTTCTCCTAAACACGTAAGCTGCATCTAAATGAAAATGTGAAGCCTTTCATGTTTAGAATTTACAGCTGCCAGGGCATCTTGAGTATTACCTGGAGTGTAAATTAGCAAATGGATTTAGTTACAGTCATGGAAATAACAAAACATTGGTGCTGGTAGGGAGATCTGGAGGTGAGGTGGTTTTGATGTCATTTACAAACATATTTTCTTTTTGTTTTAATGAAAAGATTATGTTTCTTTCCCTCCTTTTAATCTGTTTCAATAACAACAACAAAGCAAATCTTCTGCTCATGCTCTGTTAGTTGTAAAGCAAAACGGTGCTGCCAACATGCAGCTTCCTGCAATCATTATCAGCCCCTTCATGCTTTTATTCTGTGCTTATGCCTTTGTAGAGAGTTTGTAATGGGCTGTCCCTTTTCCTTTTAAAAATATTGTAAACTTTTAAATATGAATTGACGATAACATTTCCTCCTACGCAAAGAGCCAATGGAAAGTCTATGAAACACTCTAACTCCCAGGGTTAAGTGAAAATTTAGTAGCGTATAGATCTTATGCAGGCCCTTTGCTGAGCTTTCCCCCTTAATGCTCATGGAAGGTGTCAAATGACAGCCATGCAGATGGAAGTTCTCCATACACAGAACAGTCACAGCATGGGCAGTGAAGGTGCATGCCCCTCTGAAGGCATGCCATCAATTAATATCAACCCTGACTTGCAGGGGTCAGAGAAGAGTTCGGTCTCCTTGACTTTTTCAAACCTTGGCTTGTCTGTAGACTGCCAGCAAGGCTACCACCGGTGGAGATGGTGCTTTCTGTGATGTGGCTACTCGTCAACAGGGAACTGGACTGTGACCCAGGAAATTACTGAATGGAACATCATCAGGGCATTGATAGCGTAACCCATGCTCACCCGGTGTGGCTCCTTGCTACCCCTCTCATGCAGCCTTGGTGCTAACAGAGCTGGGTCTTTAGCTCAAGACATAATTTTAGATACAGAAGTCCTGAGTTTGATTCCTGCTGCTGACACCTTACCCAAACTGGTATTCTGGGTTTACCTCAACCAGCTAATATGTGAAAACTACAGCTGCCTTGTTCACATCAGGGTTTTACCATGCGCTAGCTAACGTGTAGTACACATCCACCTTTCTTCCTAGTGACGACGAAGCCCTAGACTGCACTGCCTCCCAGATAAGGCATGAGAAAGCCTGACTGAGGCAGTTGCAGCAGTGGTGGGCTTGAGAGACACCTTCTTCCCTCTGCGGATGTAACTGCTACAAAGGGAAAACACGCAGTGCTTTCTCTTTCCGTCCTTCAACCCAATGCCATCTGTCAGTCCCTCAACTGTGTCTCCTCCCATCTCCTCAGCACTGCCTGTTAGGGAGGCATGACAATGCACTCTCAGAAAGCATTTCACTTTAAACTACCCCTCCATCTAGCTGTCCCATTTCCTCCTCAGGTTGGGAGACAGCATGAACCAGCTGATCTAAATACATGTTTTAAGAGTCTCCACTACACTATTTCTGCTAAAGCTGCTCCTGTCTCATCCCCACCTGTCCCTTTCTTCCCCCCACTTCTATTTATCATTATTATTTGAATTACAATAGCATTGAGGGGCTTCAACAAAGATCAGGGCACCACTGTACTATAAAATACCCTAGTAAGAGACAGACTTTTCCCCACGGTGCTTATCTAAATAGATGAGAGAGGAAACAAGCAGAGAGGGGAAGTGCCTTGCCCAAGGTCACACAGCAGGTCCATGGAAGAGCCAGGAACAGAAAGCAGGTACCCTAGTCCTGTGCACGACACTACAAGGCTTCTCAAGCTCCTTCTCTCATTTGCTTTACAAAGGGCCCTCAACAACTTCCTTCGCTAAAGTCATGAACCCCGTTTCAGTCCCCTGGTACTACATCAACCCAGAGAACGGAGAAGTGACAGATAAGAAACTGACGAGCGACAATACAAGTGCCCAGACACACAGTGACAGACTGTTCTCTTGTCTTTGTTTTGATGCCGCTTCCTAACCTGTCACCATAAATAATTACATTTCTTCTTGTTCCAGCAGCCTCCATGTCTGTCTCTGATTGTACACATTTAGACCTTCTCCAGGCATGGCTGAACCTCACAGAAGTTCTGGCTGTTTGTTTGGGGGTTTTTGGGGGAGGAAGGGGAGAGTTAGGTCTGCAGCGTTATAGTGGGTCCATGGGGGGGAGGGATAGCTCAGTGGTTTGAGCATTGGCCTGCTAAACCCAGGGTTGTGAGTTCAATCCTTGAGGGGGCCACTTAGGGATCTGGGGCAAAAATTGGTCCTGCTAGTGAAGGCAGGGGGCTGGACTCAATGACCCTTTGGGGTCCCTTCCAGCTCTATGAGATAGGTAGATCTCCATATATTATTATTTATAACCATTTTTAAGCCCCTCATTCTCTAATTTAAACCTAGTTTTTCCCTCCAAGAGTGATTCAGTTTGCTAAACATGTCCCAAAACTATAGGGTAACAAAGTCCAAAAGATGCCCAGCTAGTACATGTTGGACCGCAGTATAAGATATATGCACAGTATTTATTTTTTTCTTTAGAATTTTTATTTCTGCTCCTTTCTTCACGATCCCTCCAAAACAGAATGAGAATCCAAGGAAGGATGATCTTGTGGTCAAAGTATTGGACTAGTGCTGAGATGATTTAGGTTCAGTTCTTGGCTCTATAACAGTCCCTCTGTCTGACCTTGGGAAAATCACTTAATTTTGCTATTTCTCGATATAATGCAGACTATCACCCTTCCCTACTGTAAAAGTAAATGCATATGAGGTACTTTGATACTATAAAGATATGGGTCCATATAAATACCAAGACTTTATGTCCCAGTCCAACTTTTGAAAGGGTTTGCACTTGGGTTGATAATTAGAATAATAGATTTTAAGGCTATAGCGGACCATTATGGTCATCTAGTCTGACTTCCTGCATAATACAAGCCATAGAACATCTCTCGGTAATACCTGCATAGCTTCTGTTTGACCCCTCACATACCTTTTAGAAAGACATTCAGTCTTGATCTAAAGACTTCAGCTGATGGCAGATCCACTACGTCCCTAGGTACATTGTTCAAATAGCTCATTATCCTCACTTAAAAATGTGCGTCTAATAATAATAATAATAATACCTCTGATAGAGCGCTTTTCATCAGTAGATCTCAAAGTACTCTACAAAGGATGTCAGTATCATTATCCTCATTTTACACATGGGGAAACTAAGGCACAGAGAACCGAAGTGACTTGCCCAAGGTGACCCAGCAGGTCAGTGGCAGAACTGGGAATAAAATGCAGGTGGATTCAGGTCTCCTGTGTCCCAGACCAGTGCTCTATCCACTAAGCCACACCCTATAAAACAAGCGTGACTATCCCTACTTTGAAAACTTCTTTGAAAATAGTGTTTAAAATCTGCAGCCCACATCCCTATACAAAAACTCCAGCTGGAGGTTTGCCCCTGTCCAATGGGCTTTAAAGGTAGCAGAGTGTCTATGACATTCATGCTGTTACTGCTGCTTGTTTGACGGATAAGCAGAGGGTTCCATTCTGCAGAGCTGTCAATCCAATACCTGCCAGCAGTATTATATTCGCTTAATTAAAGTAGAAAACCCTGACAAGCCCTTAACCAGAGCACCAGTAGAAGGCAGGCACTACTATTAAATTAAAACTGTTTGCATGTGTCTATTGCTAATTAATTACTATTACTATTAAGTGGTGTTCCATGCAGGGAACACACTACGCTCACGCTCTGTATTCTGCCACAGTTTGCAATTAATTTCAGGGAATAGGCACTTCCACTGGGAGGGGCATGAGGAAAAATGTGCACCTCTGACTTTTCTATTCCCCCCTTGGTGTCCCCCCAGAGTGACTTTTCGAGGTATTCAGACTCTGCTGTCTTCAAAACATATTAGCATCTCAATGCTAGACTTTGTCTCTGATATTGACTCTTCTAAATCCAATAACTAATTGAACACTTGAGCAAAATTTTCAGCAGGTGCTATCAGAGACAGTGCACAAAGTCTGATACAAAGAGTATCAGAATAGAGGTGCTATATACACAGGCCCTGATCCTGCAAGCTGATCCATGCAGGCATCTGTGAAGAGCCACCTATTGGTTTCAAAGTGTATCTGCATGGTTGTAATGACCCCTTCCCACCCTTGCCAGATTAGCTTGCAGGATGGGGACCTAATTACATCCTCAATCTGTCTTCCTTCAATGAGAAGATCAGTGAAAGAATTTGCAGATTTCAGGCATGCAGTAACACCTACCTCTGATTGAACTCAAGTTACAAGTTCTTGCACATAACAAAATAAGATCTCTAGTTATATATCCAAATAAAAGCCTCAAATCTCTGAAACTACAAAAGGAAAACACTCAACGGGCAGAAGCTTCAAAGTATTTAGAAGCCTCTTAAACTATGGGATCTAGAAAGCAAAACAGATTTGGAAAACCAGCACTAAAATGCTTCTCTTCCTCTCTCTTTAATAATGCATTTTATTTTTTTGCTTCCACAGCTGAGAAGCTGCAGATGCCAGCTGAGACTTGAATCCCCTGCCCAGACTTTCGTTCTGTGGTTGGGAGGCATGCTGTGTGCCAAATTAAAACCCAACGTTCTCAAAATTAAACTTTGACGAGTACGAACAGGGGCTGGCTTTGGTCTCTGCTTCTCTGGGCACCTGCTCTGGGTGCGATTTGGATCAAACCTTTCTTGAAGATCACTGCACCCTTTTTATTTCCAAAACACCTAATTGAAAAGCCCCCCTAGGATCCCCTGAAGAGGAAGGATTATAAAGCCAGATATGGTACTGCACCTAAAATACCCCAGCCAGAAGATGGATTAGGAATCAAAAGAAATGAAATTGTATATAATCTCAAAATCATATTTCTCTGTCCATCAACCTACAACCCAGGAGACTTTTGTAGTGGTCAGAGTTATTGATTGCGACTTATTAACTTTTCCCCTAAAATGCTCCCTTCTTCCCACAATACAGCACAATGTGAATGTTTGGAGTGGAGAATCTCAGACTGTTTTCCTTTTTAAGTGTATAGAAGGCCAGGGAAGTTATTATTTTAGTTGCATTGCAATGGAACCTAGAGGGCCTGTTCAGGATATGGGGCCCTTGGTGCTGGGCCCAAGGGCCAGACTGAGACATTACAATAGCTGTGCCACACCAGGAGCGGACCAGGGTAGACATTTTGATTCCCAGAGTCACACCCACAACTCTGGTTGCTCCCTCGCATCAGGGGAAAAGTAATCTACTAATTGTCCTTCTCCGTAGCAGACTATTCTACCAACCCCACCCTGCTCAGCCAAACATTCGCCCACCTCCCCCACCCTGCCTGACCATTCGCTACCCAACTGCTGAGGAGGGGGAATAGCTGCACTAATGAAGCGACTCTCCTCCTCATGCAGTGCTGTGTGGCATGAGTAGCTCATGAAGTGTCCCTTCACTCTTCTGCATGACCCACCATAAGGGCAGGTCACTATTCTGCCCTAAATGCATAACACAGACAGGCAAAAATAGCCAGGGAAAGATCTGGCAAACACCAAGAAAATACGACTCTGCAAAAATGATCCCAGGCAGTCCCATATTTATTTTCTCTCTGGGATGTCCAGATCCTATTAGCTCAGCTGGCATGATTTAAAAACAAACAAACAAAAAAAACAAAAAAGACAGAAGACTTTCCAAAGTTCTGCCATCACAAACTCTCTTTGGGATCTGAAAACCAAGATGACTTTTTCATTTTGCCTCTACTATCACAACCAGAATGGACATATTCTTTAGTGAGAACCAAGGTGTTGATTCTGCTGATAATGCACAAAGGTTAGGTTATGTCTTCACTGTAAAACATAGGTGTGCTTTTACATTGAAATAGTTGTCAATGTAAAATCCTAGTGGAGACAAGGCATGGGTAGTTTTTACCGTGGTGTAATTAGGTAAGGTCAACCCTGTGCCTCCTGCCTGAGGTTGACCTCAACAGGCTACATCAAGGTAAAAACTACAGTGCCTTATTTCCACTATGATTATACATTGAGATAGCCGCCTTGATGTAAAACAACAACAACAACAAAACTATGTTTTCTGGTGAAGACAGCCATAGGACAGAATTCAGCCCATTCTCCCATTGCTGTGCTGACTGTGTGGGGCTAACAGGAATGAAAAGTTGGGCAAGGATGTATAGAGGTGTTTGTACACTGAGGAGCTCTAATTCAAAGGCATACAGGGCTGATTCTTCTCTTCCATAGACCCATTCTATTGACTTCACCGGAGTTACTCCCAATTACTAGTGTAACAAAGAAGAATCAGGTTCATGGGGGCAGTTACTTGTAGGGTGACCAGATGTCCCGATTTTATAGGGACAGTCCCGATATTTGGGGCTTTTTTCTTATATAGGCTCCTATTACCCCCCACCTCCTGTCCCGATTTTTCACACTTGCTGTCTGGTCACCCTAGTTACTTGGAATAAGAACAGGACCATACAGTGAATGATGGAAGCATCAGATATGGTCAACAAACTATCCGGTCTCCCAAACTCCTTTGTTTTGGTCTGATAAGTGTGTTTTATTGGAAACACATTTATCTGTCTATCCATCCACCTATCTCCGTTTGGATACTGCAATCATCACTAAGCTGTCTGAGCGCTTTTCAGAGGTTGTTTCCCTACTCACTCTCTGGTTCCTTGTAGTGTTATTCTTGATGTCTAAAACGGAGGATTCTGAAGGGTTGTTTCAGATGCAGGTCTCAGAGGGCCCTTTGTTTAAAATGCTGATTTGTACATTTGTTTATTCAGCTCCTTGAAATGAAAATCCAGCTAGTGCTTTCCCCTTCCCTGTGGCTTGCTCCTTCCCACTCTGCTGAATATGCACTTTGGAAGAATCCCAAGACCCTCCTTTGGTGCAATGTTGATAAATAGGAACCTACAAGGCACCTAAAATGGGCTGATACTTAAGGGAAAGAAAAGCCCCAACATGATGGATTGATATCTCAGGGGAGTCAATTGACTCCAGAGACGCAGCATTTGCTGGGGCTAGTGGCAAAGTGAATAGATAATTCAGCACACGTGAGGTGGAGCGTGCACTTCAGAGGTAGCCAAAGAACATGCAGAAGGAGTAAGATTAATGGCTGCCCCGCAGGGAACTAAATGACAGACAGGGAAAACTTAATGTAACAGCTCAGGAGAGCCCATATGCAGCAGTGCTGTGAAAAAAAACCCTGCACACAGACACAGGGAGCCAAATTATCTATTTGTTAACATGCATGTTGATGCTAATCGTGGCATTACTCGGTGAATATTATTCTTTAATTCCTTATTGCACTGGAAAAAATCATTGGAAATTGGTTCTCAGTTCTGCCAGTCCTTTCCTTTTATTACATATATGCAGCATATTATGGAGGTTTGAAAATTTTTTTTACAAGCATTAAGTGACAAGCCTCGAGTAAAAAAGCTAGAATAGATGAAAAGTCCTATTTGCATAATACAAAATAAAACAGGAGAGCTCACAGAATCGGTTCAGTGACAAATCAGCTGCACTGCTTTTTTCTAGCAGAAGGGGCCTGCAGCTGTCTATGTTGGGAATATCTCTGGAGTTTCTCTTCACAGAGAGTTAGCAGGATGAGTCTATCACCCCTCTTTGAAAGGGAAACTTGTTAAATCTTCTTTTAGCAGCGCATTTGGCTCTCCATTACATTATCCCCCCACATACACCCACGTGAACCAATTCAGAGCTTCCCAAGGTAGATTTTTTTCTTCTTATTTTACTGTTCAACTACAGTGTGACAGTTAACTTACCCTAATTTCAGAGCTTCCATGGGTAATAAGAAGAAGATAGGTTCTTGCCAGTTACGGGCAATCTTCAGCAGCACTAGAGAATACATGAAAAAGAACTGCTTAAAACAGAACTCACAAAGCATGCAAGGGGCCTGGGAACAGAGAAACTCAGATCATGTTATATATGGAGATATACCTATCTCATAGAACTGGAAGGGACCTTGAAAGGTCATTGAGTCCAGTCCCCTACCTTCACTAGCAGGACCAAGTACTAGCCCTGACAATTGGGTGTTTGTTTTTTTGTTTGTTTCCCATCCCATCCCAAAATGGCCCCCTCAAGGATTGAACTCACAACCCTGGGTTTAGCAGGCCAATGCTCAAACCACTGAGCTATCCCTTCCCCCACTGTACCACCCCTAAAGCTGAAATACAGGTTCTTTATGGCAGAGGGAAAATGACTGAATTGCAAAGACAGGACCTGATCCTACAAACACCTCCCACTGGACAAATGTGTTTGAGTATAAGTCACATAGTGGGTAAGAACCTGCTGCTGTTCAGCCAGCCAAGTTACTCTGTTAGCTCAAGTGCTTGGGGTTTGTGCTTTTGAGCCATAATTCGGGCAAGAATCCCTGTTTAGAAAAGCACTTAACCACATTGTTAACTTTGAGCATGTGCTTGGAAGCGAATGGGACTTCAGCACATGTTTAAAGCTAAGTGTGTGCTCATATGCTTTCCTGAATCAGACCCTTGGTTCAGAAAGAAAGCCAAGTTGTGGCACCGTGAGGTGTGGGTGTATTTCTTTACAACATGGTGCTGTGGATGGGTATTTCAATTCCTGTGGACTTCAGAGCTTACCTTAATGTTGGGGAATGCGTGACACCTAAGTGTTTGTGTTATGTTCCCCTTTAGTGGCTGGCCTACATAGAGGAGAAAAGCCTTTCACTGCTACCATTTCTCCTTTAGCTCAACTGCTGGTTGGTGATGAAAGCATTTATCCCAGGGGACGAGGCAAGAAGCGGTAAAGGGACTATGACACATGTGATAATGTGATTAGGGTGTTACTGAATAGCATTAATACCAATAAAACATGAATGTTTAGGGAAGCAGGATGTTTAACCAAATGAACCAAGCAGCTGCCTAAAGCTATGTCTACACTGCACTTTTGTGCAGCTACAGCGTTGCAGGGTGCCTGCTTTCACTCGAGTTAGGCTAACTCAGAAGGAGTAACTGGAGTATAGATAATTTGAGTTAGGCTATGTCTTCACTGCAGAATTTACTACAGTCACTGTGTAATCCACAGGCACCTTTTGAAGAAGCTGCTTCTAACCACAAAAGGTTCAGAATATCTGCAATGTGACAGACCTCTATGATTAATTTGGGGAGGTAGCTGTAATTTTCATGTGAGAGGACATGGCTCTGTTGGGCTTTGGTGTTAAAATTGTGGAGATTTTCAGCTGAATATAAATCAATCCCAATTTATTGCCCCGTTTTGCTCTTATAACATTTTTCTATTTTTTTAAAAATTAGTCACATAAAAATGAATACCAGTTAGAATTACAAAGTGGGATAGAAATCAGTGTTTCTGTTCCCATCTCTCCTGCTCCCAATAATTGTCACATAATACACATTGTCAGGCTGAACTGTTCTTGCGAAATAAATTAATGCATTATGGCTCTTACAGTAAATAAAAGGCAGGCCATGAACACAGCTTTGTTGGTTTGTATGTCCTATAAAGCTGCCTGTGCCAAAACCAGACTTCACTCACCTCCCAAATATCCACCTCTATCCTGCTAGACACACACACGCAAGCTCCTTTCAAGCTGTGATGGAGCACCAAAATCCTGTACCGGGTTTCATAAACATATCCATTCTCTTCTGTATTACAGGCATGCCTAGAGGGCCCCCCCAAAATCAGGGCTCCATTGTGCTAGGGGCCATACATGAATGTGGTAACAGTTACTGCTCTGAAGAGTCAGCAATTTAAATAGACAAGGCAGACAAAGGAGGGATTAGTTTCACCCATTTACAGATGGGGAGCTGATTCCCAGAGAGGTAAAGGGTATATCTACACTGCCCACATTACAGCGCTCTCCCAGCGATAAAAAAAAAAAAACCACCCCGTTTTCAGCACTAAAAACTTTTGTCGCTCAGGGGGTGTTTTTTCACACCCTTGAACGACTAAAATTTTAGCCCTGAAAGTGGCAGCGTAGACAACAGCCAAAGTGACTTGGTCACACAGGAAGTTTGTGACAGAACTAAGACTTGAGCCAAGACCTCTCCAGTCCCAGTCCACGGCTTAACCAGTAATATGCTCATCCCAGTGCTGACCCCTTTCCCACATCTGGAATGAAAATGTACTGGGTATATTTCAAAGGCCCTGCGTTTAAATGTTCAGCTCACACTGGTTTGCTGGGTTTTAAACATAGGCACCCTATGCACTTCCAGGCTTTGGATGGGATGAGAAACCTTCGCAGGGTTCTGAAGGTGGAAACCCTCACACACTTTTACTGAGAGTGACACCACTTGGAAGAATTTGTGAGCCATTTCACTAGAATTCATTTCTCTCTCTCCCCCCCACAAAGATGGTTCTATCCATTTTTGTTTAACATAGCATAGATTTTTTTTTGTCAAGAAAATTAAATTAAGGAGAGAAAATCCCACCCTTTGCTAATCTTATTTGGCACCTCTAGGAAGCCCTGAATACAATACAGAGACTGGATGTATTTTTCAATTCACTTCTGTGCCTCACTTTTGTTTTTCACCATGCTCCATTTTTCTCACACTGTTTTTCCACTGGCTTCCCCCCTATCCACAGTAGGGGGAGTCGAGCGAGCCAGAGTCAGGCTTGAGATGAGATATCAGCGGTTCACATCACTTTTTTAAGTCCATTCAAAATAATTTCCCAGCCTCGGGGTTTTTGATCAAAAAGGTTCCCTTCCGGCTCAATTCAAAACCCTGGTCAAATGGACAAACCGCAGTCAGGGAGCCAACAAGCACCTCAAAGGGGCTTTATATACCCCCCACACAGCTAGCAAAATGAAGCATTTCCTACCTAGAGGATATACTTCCTCCAGCGCACCTTCCTCAGAGAGCGCTGGGCTAATTACTCAATTAACAGCAGCCTGGCTGCCCTGACATTCCCCGCCCTAAGTGGCGGCAGCTGTGGGGTTTCTGCTACTCAGGCGGGAGCGCTTTGAAATGCGAGTGGGGTCGCGCGCGCCTCTCCCAGCGCTGCTCCACGAGGGGGTGAGTTTACAGCGCTGGGAGCACTGTTTACACCGGCGCTTTACAGCGCTGCAACTTGCTGCGCTGGGGAGGGTGTGTGTGGGTTTTTTTCCCCACACCCCCTGAGCAAGAAAGTTGCAGCGCTGTAAAGCGCCAGTGTAGCCAGAGCCCCAGAGGGTGTATGTTAACCCTTTCCCTGCCAATTGTCCGTATGTGCCTGCAGAATGCTAGATTTGCTGAGTCATCTAAAAGGAGCTGCAGCTCAGATTTATTTAATCTGCCCTATGCTGCAGAGCGAGTGCTGTCCATTAAGGCAGTAGTCTAGGATGCAGGAGATGTGGGTTCTATTCCCAGCTCTGCTAATAACAAGCTGTCTGGCCTGGGTTAAGTTACTTTAACTCTGTTTCCCCTCATCTGTCTTGTCTATTTACACCACAGACTCTTTAGGGGCAGGGACAGTCTCTCACAAAGTATACGTACAGCACCTAGCACAATGCGCTGCTGCTCTCAGCTGAGACGTGTAAGCACTACTATAAAACAAATACCAGGAATAACAACATTCCAGGAGCGTGTAGGGGCAGGAGCTCATTATTGCCAGGCACTGCACAAACACAAAATAAGAAGCTTACAGTCTAATTCAAGTTGAACTGTTCAAGGGTGTTCAGCATTTTCCACTGCATCCCAATAGGACAGTGCACAAAAGGCCATGCTCATGCCATTTCCCCTTTGCAGACTCTGGAGGCTTGGATAGATTGGTTCAGAATCAGGAAAGCATCTAAACTACCAGCCGTCAGATACCTACCTTCCAATGAAGGCAGAACTTGAGATTCTTTCCAACATGAGCATTCATCTGTGTGAGATTTGAAGAGACGGGGGTTTTCTAATACTCTGTCCAGGCTCAAGTTATTCCAAAGCCAAGTGTAGGGCTCTGACAGTACAGTTACTGTTCAGGCAGACATGAGAGTCATTATGCCTTCAGCAATAGCTTGCACACACGGAGAGAGATAAGAGTAATTTCTACTGCAGCTGCTCCTGGAATGAGGTACTAATTGGAGCCCAGGCCCCGTGGACAGGAGTGAATATTGCCCCAACTGCTATTCCTTTGCAGTGTTAGAACAGAGAATGAGTTCCAGTCCTGTAGGATTTAAATCCTTGCCCACTCATGATTTTATCAAGAGTCTCACGTAACCTTGCAGCCTTAATTTCTGGAGTCACAGAATCATAGAAGATTAGGGTTGGAAGAGACCACAGGAGGTCATCTAGTCCAACCCCCTGCTCAAAGCAGGACCAATCCCCAACTAAATCATCCCAAACCAGGCCTTTGTCAAGCCAGGCCTTAAAAACCTCTAAGGATGGAGATTCCATCAGCTCCCTAGGCAACCTTTTCTAGTGCTTCGGTGCAGTCCTGAATCTCAGCCTTCATTTCAGTTTGTAGCCATTACGGTAGCAGAGAAAAGTTTGAAAATGTGAACCCTAAAGGCTCAAATATCCAGAACCCAGATAAAAAGAACCCTACCTGTATTCTTGTTAAAAAAAATCACATGATTTTTAAGCCAATCCCCTGATTTTTGGCAGGCCTGATTCATGCTTTTCGGAAACTTGGGATAAGCCATACTACAGTAGCCTAACCCGCAGAAGAGAGTTCTGTAAACTGAGTTGTACCTGCACATTCTGTCCCAGGAATTGTCTGGTTTGATACCATGAATATGGCATGAATGACAGAACATTCCGGCAAACTGCAGAACCAGACTCCTTTTGCTGCAGGTGGTCATGTCTAAAAAAAATAATTTCTCTTGGTTTATTGAGGTGCTCAAATGCCACAGTGATGGGCAGACAGCAAACCTAGACAGACAGACAGATGGAATTTCACCCTTGATACCACCTGGATCCTTTCTCAATGCTGAGTTCTCCAACAGGACCCTGTACAGTGGGATCCAACTTAATGCAGCATTAGTAATCCCAAGCATTTGAAAATCACGAGTCAGGGCCCAAAACAGCATTAGACTGGCTTAAAATGATGAGATTTAAAAAAAAAAATACATTTTGGGTTTTTTTTATTTGCCTTGTGGTTAGTCCCAGCTCACCAAGATGGACGCTCCACCCAGCTGCAGAGATGCTTTTCCATCAGCAGTGAACTGGATAATCTTTTACCTCTGTTTCCTTTCTTCTCTGATTTGTGTTCTGGCCCTCCTCCTCTTTCTCCCCCTCCCATACCCATCGCTTGAGGAAGGCCCCATGGCCACATCACCTTCTCTAATCTGATTTTCTATTTCCTGCATGTACTTTAACAAATAACCTTTTTTATCATTCTGTTCAGTGTTTTTCCTCCCTCAGATAACAAAGTCCAAGTCCCTAGTCATTGTAATTATTAGCATATTCCTGGAGAAAATTGCAACAGTCTACATTAAAGGGCTCCCTGCAGAAATTTACACAATAGGTATCCAATTTCTCTTTAAATAAAAGGCACTCAGAACAGTGAGGGGTTTAAAATAAGAGAAGGAAAAGGGAACAAACAGGGCTTTGAGGAACAGCGGGGCAATTTGCAGTGGTCAGGAACAGATAGTCATGCTGAATTATCTGGATAATTAGTCTTCGTTAGCAAATTGGAACAAATTATAATGTAGAGCCAAGACTGCATAACATGCTGACTGACTGGAACGTTTGGGTGTTCTTTCTTTTTTTAAATATCCAGGCATGACCCAATTTGGAAAACTACTGATTCAGGACCAGACATCCTGCAAGCAGACCAGGGGTTCTGGGTGTAGGACCCACTCCCACCACAGTCACTGTCTCGCTGGAGCACATTCCCTGACACAGATACCCGTCCACTCTGCCACCCTCTCTCAAACCCCTCAGAAAGATGCTATGTCTAGAGATGACCACAAAGAGATAGTTGTGGCTGATCAAATAATCTCTCTCTCTGCCCACACCCAGAGCCATGACTTCATCTAAACCCTGAGGAAAAAACCCAGCTCTCAACAATATAAAGCATCAGGGGATGATTTTGCTCCATGTGCTCAGACAGAGTAAATGTAATGGTTAATTTGTATATCTATCTATCGCCATATACACTCACCCATTCATCAATGCATTTCTAATGCACAAATCACAGACTAAGGTATCCTAGCATCAACAAATGTTTGCAAAGCTCGCAATAAATCCGAAAGTCTGTGTTCTTCACCCTTTCCTCATATTATGCCATTCCCCCTCCCCATATTAAGAAAGTATGTTCAGGTGATTATTATTATTATTATTATAATTACTTTACATTAAGAGTGTTTACTATCTTCAGGGAAGGATTACTGGGAAGATCTATAAGTTTGCTATTGTGGCAAAGCTATTTGAAAGAGACACATCTTATGTTTCTCTCTGGAAGTGGTCAGGTCTTTCTGATTGCTATTGGAAGGGCATTCCTCAGCACTTGGCCAGACTCTGAGAAATCCCTCAGCACTGTCAGCTTCAGCATCCCCAATAAAGAGAGCTCATATGGCAGGGGATAGAGGGGCTCCACCCTATTGAGGACTTTGAAGACCATGACAATTAGCACGGTAAATCAGGCCAGTGGTTTATCTAGACACTATTCTGTGTCTCACAGAGACCAGCACTAGGGCCCAGATCCTAACTTCCAAAAATGTAACCCTTCTGCCAGCTGGCGTTGGCAGCAACAAGGGTTGGTTTCAATATCTAGGGGTTCCTCTTAAAATTACAAAACAATACTGGCTCGAGACCCCACCCAGACACCTGGAAAAACTAAATACCTTCCCTGGTACCTTTCTTGGCCTTGATGTTTAGAAGATGGTGCAAGAGAGAAACCCAGCAGTAGGCAACTACCAGATAACCATCCCAATGAGGAAGTTTCTTCCCAACCCCCATCAATTAGAGTTTGACTTAAGCCCAGAAGCAGGAGAATTTGGAGCCTTTCCATAAATCTTGTGATAAAACCTCTGTTATGACTCTGGATATTCTTGTTGAACTGGACAGGGAGCCAGTGTTGTGTATGGAGAATTGGTGTCATGTGCTCTCCGCACTCATTGTTGCTTAGCTGAGAGACAAGCTGGACATTGGAACAGCAGGAAATTCCTTTTCAAGGGGAAGAGGAAGAGAACCCTGGCTAGGCAGGATGGGTTGCAAAGGGAATATTCTTCATGGCTTCCATCAGGCAGCAGTGGCTATTTAATAATCATGGGGCTTGTGCTGTGTTGCTCCAAGGTCTGTCTCAGAATGAAGAAAAAAGTATATAATAATGTCTGAAAGGCAAGCAGAGAGAAATCATTACTGGGGCCTGAAAGAGCTGAGCTGTCCTTGAACGCGTGCTAAATCATAATTGTGACTGATCTCTAATTATAACACTACCGATAATTATTTAAGCACTCACTGCAGCTTGAATATGAACTTGAAACGAGTAATACAATATCCCAGACCTTCCTGGAAGTGAACGTCACATCTTAAAAGTACTTTTTGAAGACAGTTCACACTTTGGATGCCCTTATTCACACTGAATAGCACCTTACACCTCTGAAATCAATGGAGCTACTTACCTAGCATGGTGCTACTCATTGTAGCAGTATCACAGTTTACTCCTCTGTGAACAATCCCATAGAAATCAGTGGGCCTATTCACAAGAAGCTGATCAATGGACCAGATACCTAGTTAATGTAGAGGGCTATACTGATTTAAGCCAAATTAGGATCTGGCCCAATCTGAGGAAGGGCCCTGAGTAAGTTTTCCCCCATTTTTCTGTTCTTTGAAGAAGGCATTCCCAGTTCAAGGACATGAGTGAAAACATCCATCCTCCTATAGCTCGTAGATAACACTTACAGCTACATACTCCATCCACCAGAACTCTCTCACCTGTTCTGGTTCACACACCAGAGCCAGCTCAGTTCTGATGTCAGACTAGTCAGCGGTTAGTGATGATGATACCATGCGAAGCAGGGAGAAAATCCTGGTTATATTTTCAGAGACCAGCTGCTAAATCTGCAAGACACTAGCTGGCAAGGGAGATACATGTGGTTCAAGGAGATGGAGCTTTTCTAGAATCACTGTTTCTGACCAAAGCCCTTCTTTATTATTAAGCAACGTTTGCGAATTGCTGGGCAACATCAAGGCCCTCACTCAGCAAGGTATTCCAGCATGCGGCTGACTTTAAGCAAGGAAGTGGTCCAACTGACTACCTTAATGTGTTCATTTAGGCATGTGTTTAAGCCTCTGGTTGAATAAGGGCCTATGAAAGCAGACAACTATCACAGCTCTTAGTTACATAGGTGCCATCTTTATAGGTTGCTGGGGGGTGCTCGACTCCTGCTCCACCCCAGGCCCCACCTCTTCCTGCCCCTGCTCCGCCCCTTCCACCTGGTTCCACCCCTCCCCCGAGCACCCCGCCCACCCCCACTCCTCTCCTCCCCCCCCTCCCCGAAGCGCCTCCTGGGAGAGAGGAGGAGGAGCTGATCGGCAGGGCCGCCGGTGCACGCTGAGCACCCACTATTTTTTTTTCGTGGGTGCTCCAGCCACGGAGTCAGCACCTATGCTTGGTTACAAGGGTGATGGGCACTGTTGTAAGCCTGGAGTAGAGAAGAAGGGAAAGAAGGAGATACAGAGAATAACTACAGATAGAGAAAAGGAGAGAGAAGGAGAGAGCAGAAAGAGATACAAATAGAGATAGAAATAAAGACAGAAATATAGAAAGAAATTAAATAGACTTGATATGAAAACACCTTTATTCACCATAACATCACATATAAAAATATAAAAGATGTTATAAAATATCAGATATTATGCATTACAATATATACACTGAAAGGATTAAATAAAGGTAAACCCACCTTAAGCAATCATTACACGTGGATCATTCACTCACCCCAAACTTTATTAACGTACCAAGTCAAAAGCCAGTTCAGAAAAGATGTAGTCAATCTGCAGCTAGGCCAAGATCCGCATCCCCTGCACATCACACCTCTCTGTGCTGGTCACTCTGTCCAAGGCCGGCTCCAGGCACCAGCGAAGGAAGCAGGTGCCTGGGGTGGCCAATAGAAAGGGGCGGCACTCCATCCGTGATTGGGGTGGCACATCCGGGTCTTCGGTGGCGGGTCCTTCACTCCCCTTCTTCTTCTTCAGCGGCACTTCGGTGGCAGCTCAATTGAGTGTTTTGTTTTTCTTCGCTGTTTGGGGCTGCAAAAAAGCTGGAGCCGGCCCTGACTCTGTCTCTTGAGATTTCAAAACAGGCAGTTTGTGCTGACCCAGTGAGAAGTTGGCAGGAAACAGGCCACGTGCGAGCACTGTAGATAGAGAGACAGAGAGATCATTCCACTTTCTTAGTCTGGATGTAACTAGTGCTCATAATACTATGGCAAGAAAGCAGGAGAAAAACTGGGAAAAGTTAAACCAAACTAAGTAAAGTGGAACCTTCCCACTAGGTGACTTTCTCGCCAATCTGCCCAGTTTTGTTGCTGGCTCATGGTGGCAGTGGGAACATTTTCATCTCCAACCAAATGATGCAGATAAGGGAACTTGAAGGGTTTTTTAATGAAGAAAAATTCCTCCATGGGGGATTAATTTAAAAACTTAATTATGACAAAAAATGTCACTTTCCTTGATGAAATGATTATTGTTCGCTATCAGGAGGCAGCTGAAACACAGTTATTTAGATTAGAACCATTAACTAGCAACGGTCTAATGAAAGGAGCCACCATGGTGCTGCAGAAGGTGAAGATGATAACACAGGCTCTTGGGGTTAATGTTCTACCCAAAGCAAGTCCAGCTCTGTGGCACCGTTCCAGCAACGGCAGCACAGTGCAAAGAAAACTACAATGAATGAAAACCTTTCTATAACCGCTACTTACATACGCTCTGAGGCAGGAAAGCATCCCGATTGAAGATATCATTTGAGCACATGCTTAAACTGCATGGAATTCAATGGGACTTACACACATGCTCAAAGTTGACTGGGAGCAGTTTGTGGTACATATTAAATATGCAATATCCAAAGTTTGAGGTGTGCTGGTTAGTTTTGATTAGCCACATAGACCACAGGGTGTCTATTTACAGTTTTATCATTCTTACTAATGTTACAGAAGCACCTCAAACCATGATCAAGATCCACTTTGCTTGGTGCTATACAAACATATCGTGAGAGACAGCCCCTGCCACAAAAGAGAAGACAGAGAAAGGAAACAGAAGCACAGAATGGAAATGAGCTTAGATCTCTGGATTCCCAAGCCAATGCCCTACTCACTGGACCATGTTGCCTCATGACTGCTGTGTGTCCATATGGATTATGTTCCCTGATGGGCTGAGTGTGACATACTGAAGCAGGTCTCCAACATAAATATTCATGGCTATATGTTCAAAATCCACCTCTTCTGAATATCCTCTAATACTTGTTTAAAACTCTGCCAGAGCAATACCCCGGTTCAGCAGACTCGAAAAGAGTCATGAAGCAAATTCAGATTTTTTACTTGAGCAAATATAGCCAGGAAGCTTTCTGGGAGATTGGCCCAGCTCCGTTCAAATCCACATGGTGGGCAACAGAAGTAATAGCAGTACAACTGGCATTCCAAGCAGCAACCTGTATCTTCAGCACAAATACATAGACCCCGACCCTCACCTGCATGGTCTGACTCCAACCCTGATCTGAGGAGATGGTGCCCCCAGCATACCCAAGTTAGGTTAGAAAGAGACTCTTCTGCAAAGCACTTTGGCTTTTCAATCCTTTCTCCCTACTAAAACCTTTTCAAGCCCAGTCAGTTGCTTGTATAGTTGGTATGCAACACAAAGGAAATTAACGTATGAATTAGATTAGCTATTAATACACCTGTTTACATCTGAGACTCCTTTGATCTTCCCGTACCCTTTGTCTAGCCCACTGTAACTAACAAAAGGGGAAAAGATAGGAGCAAACAAAAGGCTTTTACAACTGGGAAAGATTAAAAGAAACAGATAATACTGCATGGTACCTAAAGAATCCGCCTGAACAATGAAAACACAACACTTGTAATTAACAACTATACCAAACTAGTAAAACCTAAGGGGAAACTTCTAGCTTCCAGACTTCATTAGCAGTTAGAGAAAGAGAGAGAGAAAACCCAACAGCCAGCAGGTAGGAAATTAATTAGGAGTGGTGCTAGGGGACTGCTGTCTAAGTCTGAAGCTTATGGGGTAGTTTAAAGCGCTTTATTGCCACTATAAAAGTTCTTGTGCTGGCAAGTTCTGTGACAAAGGAAAACAAATCCCTGGGCAACTGTGAGCCAGGCTGCTGTCAGCTGGGGACTCCTGACCACAGGGATTCTAAATCTGCCTGTGTTTTCTTTTCTTTCTAATAAAAATAACATTAGTGGAGAGAGTGGCTAGGGTGGTGTTATATGGCAGCAGTATTTAATCAAGGCCTTTAAGATTCAAACCAGAGAACAGTGACATGATCTGGAACAGTGAGAGGCAGTCAGCTGAACAAGTAACCTTTATAAACAGAAAGAAAATCAGACAGTTTTGTGCTTGTGAAAACCATTGGAACAATGTACCAAGAGTCAGGGTGGATTCTCCATCAATGGCAATTTTTTAATTCAAATTGGATTTTTTTTTAAAGTTATGCTCCAGTTCAAATGGGAATTATTTGGGGGAAGTTCGGTGACCCATCTTATAAGGGCAGTCAGATCAGAGGATTGCAATGGGCCTATCTGACACTGGAATCTATGAATCCATGAAAAAGATGTCAAAGTGACAGGCTTGGGCAGTGAAACCTTTTGTTTATCTACAGAGAAAACAGAACCCTGATGGAAGCAAGTCCCCGCCCCCTTTCTCTCTACCAATTTGCTTCAATCTTATTTGGAAGGATCACCCCTAAAATAATAACAAATTAGCTCAGTCTCTCTGGCCCCTGGAGTTCTTGGCCTTTCTGGACTACAAATTAGCAGCCAGTTGCGGAGGCAACTCTTCATTGTGAACTGAGGACAGCCTTCATCCCTAATTTGTGTCGCAATGACCATCAAATAAACTTCATATACTACAGCTCTGGCCCTTTAAAATTCATCCTGTTTTAGAGGGGTGATTTCCATTGAATAACACTGAGTTCTTATAGACTTCATAGGGTGAAACCCTGGACCCATTTAAGTCAATGTGAGTTTTGACATTGACTTCAATAGGGCCAGGATTTCATTCACAGTCTCTTCCTGCAGTACACATTTTAAAGGGCCAAACCTGTAACTACTTTTATTTGCTTCTGGCTTAGGGCCAGATGTTAACCTGCGACCTATCGGTAGAAAAGACTCTGAATCCCATCACAAAATTATTCCTTGGACTTTGCTGTTTACTTTCTACATTCAAATAGGAACTATCTACTAAAGGAGTTAGCAGCAGATACCTGCAACCAAATAGAACCCCCCTTCCTGGAAACCATGTATTGCCATGTGATGTTCTGCCTGCATGGAGTTAAGTACAGTGGGACATGCTGTAGTGCAGCAAATCGTTCCTTGAATCACCGGGGCAGCAAATCTCATCCCAGAGAGAGAGAGATCTTCAGAAGTTCACCTAAAACTGCCATGCTATTCAGAAACTGCTAAACATTCAGAGGGAATGGTGTTGTTCTCTGGAACAGTGCCACTGTGTGGCCATCTGTGGGTATTACATGGTCCTTGTCACAGCACCGGTTGAATAACAAAAATCTCAAATGCATATGGAAATGCACCTAAATGTTGTTCTCTCAATCCTGATTCATCTCTAGAAAACTCCAGAATCATTAAATATTACACTCTATGGATAACACCACAGCTTTCTAGCCAACAACAGGCCTGTGTATTCAGGTGATTAGATACACAAGGAGATGGGTGGTAACCCAACTTAATATATTCATAGACTTTAAAGTCAGAAGTGACCATTCTGGTCAGCTAGTCTGACCTCCTGCAGAATACAGGCCAAAAAACCTCACCCAATAATTTTTGTTTCGAGACCAGATCTTCTTTTTGAGCTACAGCATTTCTTTGAGAAAGCTTAGGGCTTGCCTACGTGGGAAATTAAGCCAAATAAATTGAAGGTGTGAATTTAAAACGCATTAGTTCAAATGCGTATATGGGTGCTCTCATTCAAAAGTATATTGGCCTTAGTTCACTTTAATTTAATTCACTTTGGATTAATTCCAAAGTGAATCAACTATAGCGAACTAAGGTTACTTAACTTCTGAATGAGAACATCTACACAGAAATTTAATGTACGAATGCACTTTAAAATCACCCCTTTACTTAATTTGCCTTAATTTCTTGGGTGTCCCTGCGTAGACATGCCCTTAGAAATCTTTCTGGGTGTGTTTGAAACATGACTACACACAGTTGTCCCCCATGAAGTCTGCTATAGACAATCACCATACTGATATATTTCAGAGTGGTAGCCGTGTTACTCTGTATCAGCAAAAAGAACAAGGAGTACTTGTGGCACCTTAGAGACTAACAAATTTATTTGAGCATAAGCTTTCGTGGGCTAAAGCCCACTTCATCAGATGCATGCCCTGATGAAGTGGGCTTTAGCCCATGAAAGCTTATGCTCAAATAAATTTGTTAGTCTCTAAGGTGCCACAAGTACTCCTCGTTCTTCATACTGATATAATATACCTTGCCAGGACTTGGATTCTGTGGGGATGGGTGCTAGAGAAACACCGTAGATGACAGGTAAAGAATTAGTTGAGTATCTACAGCAATTGCTAGATAAGTACACGTGGTGATAGACAGATGCATAGACAGACAGACTGGCTTCGGTGGGAGTTTATGTGATGGCTGCCACTTTGACTGATGTACCTGGGATTGAGCTGGGGGATGCTAGAGCTAAAAGCATAAATTGCTAAAAAGCCAAGGCTCTGAAGATGGAGCTGTAGCAGACTCATATGCTCTGTTGCTCAGGCATAGAGGAGGATGCATACCAGAGGGTTAACTTACACTTAGTTGTCAGAATGGGCAAGGATTCACAGGTCAGTTCAAGTCTTAGGGGAATGTGTTGGAGGAGAAAAACTATTAATTATCCAAGCCCAGTGTTCCCATCCCACCTCTCAAAGGTTCTCTAGCTCAGCAGCTTACTCACCCTGCACCTCCTCCAGCATGGCAGGTGTCATGAGACCAAGCTGTGAAAGGGTTAATGAGCCTAGGCAAAGTTAACAAGGGACAGGCAATAAATGGCTCCAGCTGTGTATAATTAACTGTAATACTGTGAAGTAAATGACTTTTATTGGCAAGCATGTCATAACTTCATTAAAAGTCATATTTACAGCCCTCTCGCATGGAATGAGTACTCGTGTAGTCTGCAATTTAATGAGAACTCATTTTCACCTTGTTCCAATTATCCCCCACCCACCCCTCGCTCCCCAAGCTCAGGGAGCATGAAGATGAAATACAATAGGAGTGTAATTAGGGCTGGCACAGATCTTTTCAGGAAACACTTTCCTCCACTCCAAAACAATTGTTTCTATCTTTTTAAAGTATATTATTAGTAGTATTATTTAAAATACATAATTTCCTTTGCTCCCCAAAGCATTATTTAAATAACAGTCATTAAGCAATGACTCCACAGGAAAGATTTCAAAGCCTGGGTCTCCGGATAGCTAAGCACCTGAGAGGCAGTGTCTAATGAGGTCCGGCAACATGACCAAGGCAGTTTACACAATAGGAAATTACTATCATTTAAAGCAGGACATTTGCTATTTTGCTTAATTACATCCAGGAGTGGTGAGAACATGCCGAAGGCTCCCCCGACAGCTAAGAAAATGCTCCTTCCTCCTCAAAGCTAGAACCTGTTCTACATCGCCCATGCACTGTCCTCTCCCATGCGCTCTTCTGGATAAAGGATGAACTTTAGCACTGGGCAGGAAACAGTTTTCCCATCCTGCCAAAATTTTCAAGATTTCGACAACTTTTTCCACCCAGAATTGGGAAGAAATATCAAAATCACAAAAAAATTTGCTAACCAAAAATCGGAGGGGGGAGATGTTGGCTTGGGTTACTCAGTTCAATAACTTTGAAATGTTTTGTTTCAATTTTGACCGTTTTCATTTAAAAAAAAAATATTGTTACTCTAGGTAGCTTACATTTTTTTAAAAAGTTGTTTTGAACTGAAAAAAAAAACCAGAATTTTTCATTTTGAAATTGTTCAAACATCCCATTTTGACAATTTCAAAACTTTTTTTTTTTTTCAGATGTGTTTCTAGTCGAGAAATTCATTGAAACTGACCCTTTCTCAGTTTTGACAAATTGGCATTTTCTGATGAAAAACATTTAGTCAAAAAAATTCCTGACAAGCTTTGGTAAAATTCACCCCTGTGCAGAGCAGTAACCCTGGACTTCCCTGTGCATGCACTCTGCAGTGGGCTGAAATTCCCCCTTTAAGTGCCAACTACTAGGGAAGCAAGCTCAGCATAAAATACTTCTTCCCATCTATTGTATAAAGCTTCCACAGGACTGGAGAGACGTTATGTTAAAGGTTTGGGGCTCAAAAATGACAAACTTTATTTATTGCCATATCTAGCTATCAATGTATCATTTAAAAACGTATACATTTAGGACCCAATTTTAATGTTTTTTACTCAGAATACCTTCCTTGTTGATTTATTACTTGTTACTTATTTAAACAAATAGGACTATCGGCATGGTAATGTGAGTAACGTGATCAGAATCTGGACCATAGAAACAACTAATGTTATCATATAGCATTTTTTTTTCGGGGGGGGGCGGATCTTTCTGTTTTTTGCAAGTGGAGGCTATAGTAGCAGTAACAAGAAGGTTTTCATTGTGGGAGCCAACAAAAGCTATCTTTGTGATCATAGTTTTTGACTGACACAAAACAAACAAGTCAAGTTTAATGACCCAGAATAACACCAGCTGTTTATATAAAACCATGTAATGCCACCAGTCCAGCTTTTCCAGTGCATTTCACAGAATACACACAGTACAATACAATTTTAGGGCCTGATCCTTCAAGATTTTGTGTCAGATACAAAATATTGTGGGTGCTGGGCTTTTGGCAAACTCAGCATGTTGAGGACAGGAAGGAAATATTTCCCTGACAGGTAGATTCCTAATAATTGGCATCCTTTTGAAGCATCGCAGAGATCTGGAATGTTGGACTAAATCCTGGGATAATGGGCAGAGTGCAAATAAGTTGGTCAAAGGTGCATGGCAGATGCAATTTATCATGCAGCACTGCATCAGAATCATAAATGGCTACTTCTGATTTGGTAACATTTTGCCCGCACTTTGTACTGGTGTAAATGACTCCACAAGGTGCCAGGCAATGCAGAACTGGGCCCCAGATGTGCAAATGATTAGAGCTATAGATTTGCAGTCCTCTATAACATCACCACCATTGGTGAGAATGCACGTGAGCTCGAGCACATTCATTTCAATATGCAACTGCTCTCTTATTTTTTCTCTTCCATCATCTTTCCAGTCCAGACTCAGGTATAAACAAAACTGATCCAGCAATTGCCTCGACCCAGCCTGGCTCATAAAGATGACCTCGGTTTACGCACCTACACACATCTGAAGAGCAGTGTAAAGGGAATGCTTTATGACTAGCCACCAGTCTTGAGGGCTGTCCGCAGAAGGATTCACAGGCATCCCAACAAGCAGGAGCATGTAAACAGAGTTGTTGATGACCAGATAGTACCTCATGAACAATAATGGTTCCTAACCAGACAGCGGTAAGCAGTATGACAACCAAAAGCCTCATAAAACAAGTGGGGATATGTAGATCTTCTCACGAAGAGGAAATTAAAACTAAAGCAGTACCTAGAGCAACCCTGTGCCCCACACAGTGTTCAGTTATAGAACATGGCTTCTCTGCAGTTGTACACTGATTTACATCAGCTGAGGATCCGGCCCAATGTATGTAGTGACGCTCTGATCGATAGGATTTGAATTGAAGTGGTGGGGGCACGGAACTCCTGAAAGCTGTGCATTTTGTTGGTTTGTTATTCATTATGGATGAAATTGTCCCCTGTGCAGAGGGAGCAGCCCAAGTCATAGGCACCAATTCAGTCCCACTTCGTTTCTTTTGGCCAAGATTCTTACAAATGACTAGTGATTTCAGGTGCTGCGTTGAGACACCCTACAGAGGCCTGGTGCTCTGGTGAAAACCAGACCCCCTTTGAGGAGGGACACTCAAATACTGAGGTGACCACAATCACTAGTGACTTGTGAAAATCTTGGCCTCTTCTGAAAACTTTCCTCTGCCTTGTGAAATTCCTCTCTGGGTAGAGATGCCAGCACAAGACCCACGCACCACGTAACTTCCACTTATAGGCAAGGAGAGGAAGGATGGTCCAGTGATGAGGGGGTTAGCCTGGGAGCTGGGGTTCAGTTCTTAGCTCCATCACAGATTTCCCACGTGACCTTAGTCATGTGGTCTCTCTGGGCCTCAGTTCCCAGCTGTAAAATGGGGATAGTGACACTTCTCTACATCACTGGTGTGCTGTGAGGATAAATACATTTAAAAGTTTGTGAAGGGTTCAAATACTATAACAATAGAGGGGGCGGGCATATAACCACCTTAGATACATAGATAGATAGATTAGATAGTTTTGAGGGCTTGTGCTGGCCTCTCTGAGCAGGGATGAATTTCACCACACACGAACCTGTCTGAGATCATGAAGGGATGTTGCCTGTCTGCTCGGAAACCATTGCCAGAGTGCCTCAGCAAAACAAAACGAACACGCTCACTGAATCATAGCACCCTAGACAGCAACCTCACAATTCATTCCCTTCCACTGATCTAAAGGAACCGGGACTAGAGCCAATTATTTTGATGTGAAAAGCACAATAATTAGGCAAACCATGGCCATCAATAGGGTACTGACAACATCTTTCTCCTGTCAACAAAGACTGGGAAGACATAATAAAATTAGAATAAAAGCCTTGCTCTAGCAGGCGTGATTTTTCATTCATCTGTCTGGAGCTGAGCTCCCCCGTCACCTTTCCCCTCACCGCTCCACAGATTGTAAATCCATTAGCTCCTCATACCCGTGTTATGTGATTTCCAGCAGCCCTAACAAAGGCTGGTGTTTCTATATTATTCATAAGCTAATGGATCTGACATGTCATGTTTGTTGTATTTTAACAAATGATCTGAAAACACTGCAGTTCTTCTCACAGCTTGGCAAGGGGTGGGAGAATGAGCCTGAAAGGGGATTGTCTTCGTAGGGTGAATTTCATTATTATTATTTGTATTGCACTAGCATGGGGATGCCTTGACCAAGATCAGGGCCCTGCTGTGCCAGGTGCTGTCCAAATACTTATTAAGAGACAGTCCCTGTCCTGGAGAGCTTGCCATCTAAATAGACAAGACAGAATTATTATCCCCATTGTATAGGCAGGGAACTGAGACACAGAGAGATTAAGTAACTCACCCAAGGTTGTACAGGAAGTCTGTGGCAGAGCAATGAACTGATTTTTCCTGAGTTCCAGCCCAGTGGCTCCTCACACAAGATCGTCCTTCCTCCCAGTTCATCCTTGTGCGGGGTACCAGCACAAGTCCCAAGCACCACTCAAGTCTCACTGAAGCTCTCAAAATAGACCTGAAGTAGGATTTTATTTCACCTCTGTGCAAAGAGCCATCATAGAGCCTACTCTGGGGACTTGGGGGAATTTCACTCCTACTGACAAACAGTAAACATAATGTTCTATGTGGATTTTACAAACAGATACAAGGATGAATAGGTCTGACTTTGCAGAGCTTGACAATATCCCCTTTAAATCATTAATGTTTCTGTGGGAGAAGTCTATGCACAGGTATTAGTAGGCGCTACACAGTGCAACATGCATGTTATGATGTCATGCACAATTACTACAACTTCCCAGGAAGTCTTGACCTGACAGGGGAAGATACAGGTTTGTTCTGTCAGCTTTAAGCATGGTTTCCATTCATTTGAATTCACCAGTTCTGACTGTTACTCTACAATCCTTGTTTATGAAACTCAGACACCCACCAGCACGCATTATATCATAAATATCACTGATAATTGTGTGGTACGGTAATTGCAAATAGCGGTGATTAATTCCTACAATAATGTCTGTCCTAAGAACAATTGATTTTATTTCCAGACATGCACAGGCTTCCCGTGGGAAATGCTTTCACACAGTTATTATTAGTAATTTTTTTTTTCAGTGCGGGAGGGGAAGGGGAATGAAAGAATCGGTGATTACTTTGGATTTGTCGCCACTAAGTCCTTAGGATCATTTTAGTATTAAGGACACTATAGCTCTCAAGGTAGAAGAAACACAGACAGAGTTATATGAAAATTATATGGAGATGATGAAAGTTGGGGAAACCACCATGGTCTCTCTATGGGGGGTCACAAATATAAAGCTGTGGGATCTTCCTCTTCTCTGTAATGCATTTTGCATTCTTAAAAGAAGCTCAGTAACGAATATAGAGAGTCTGTGACACTCAAGGACTCTTCCCAAGTCCCCATGCTCTTTTTATTGTAAGTTGTTTGTGGCCTCTTAGGAATTTCAAGCTTATGCTGCACAGCAGCTTTGGGTGCACGAGCTAGTGGGAGCCTGGAGGGAGCCTGATTTTCAGAAAGTGACTTGTGAAAATCAGGCCCTTCTAAGATGACTCAGGTTGGTCATCCAGGTTGTAAGGCACCCACAATCACTAGTCACTGTTGAAAATCTTGGCTTATGGCCATAGGTGGCAAAGGGGAAGAGAACCCAGATCCTCCTGTTCTAAAGGTTAAATCTATTTATACAAATGTAAATCCAGGGGATTGACTCCTGATTCACATGGGTGTAAGTGTGAGGAGAATCAAGCCCATCCTTCTCATGGATGAATGTTGCAGTTATCTTTCCTAAAATACCCTGACACCACAGCAGCTTCCTGGTGTGGATCTCAAGATGCTGTGCAATATCTCACAATAAAACAGTGAAAAAGAAAGTTCAGCCATAGATGACATTAGGAATAGTCCTTGTGACAGCTAATGTGTAAGCATGTATGTATGTGAAACACTGTCCTCTGCTGAACAGAACCAGATTTTCTTAAGTGTGTGACATAGCCTCCATACTGCTAACAGCACGTGGAGATTCTTCTTTAAGTCATGTAATAGAGGCTTGTCCTTTGGGGATGAAATTCATCCTTGAATCAACAGCCAGCATAAGGCCTATGTACCTTTGAAACCTCAAAATAGGTCATAAGTGGGACTTAACTGGTGCATATGTCTTGTACAGAGGGATGAATTTCACTCTGGCTGAATATTTTCTGCAGTGTGCTCTCCTATTATAGGAATGTAACAGACAGACAACACAGAATGTTGCTTGCTAGCTCATAGCTCTGTGGGATTGGCTGGTCAGCCAAGCTCTTTCTCCCATGAATGCATATTCCTTGCAACTTAATTACCAGCAATTAGTGATTTTAACAAAATTGTTGCTGCAGTTTTGCTGGAATAACAGTTACAAATGGAGAGTCTGTTTAATTTTTGTAAGATTTCTTTTTCATATACATCTAATTAAAGTATCTGTCAGGTCAATCATGTTATGCTCAAGTTAATTGAACAGAAAAAAAATCTAATAGCCCTTCTATTAGATTTTTCTGGTTAATGTCAGAGTTCTATCGATTTTTTTTTAATTAGACATTTTTGTTAATGAATTTTCACAAATTAAAATCAGACTCATGAACACACCTCTGGCGGTTCTCAGGATACTGCTACAAATGCTTGGTTGTTCTTTCCCCCTAATAGCAGATTCCATATGCTCATGAGGGGAGATATGAAACCTGGCTCTAGTCTTCTTCCATTGGTTTTACACTAGTGTAATTCCATTGATTTCAGTGGAGATACTCCCAATTTACATTGGTACAGGTGAGATCCTTCCATTGATCCCCCTGGGAATTTTTCTCGCCTTTACATTTTATATAAAAACATTAATGTTTGGATTGAACCATTCTGCTTAAATCTGTAGTTTCCTCCTCACTCCCACCTCATCAGCATAGCATGCTCCCAGTTAAGTGCTGGTTGTAAGGAATGGATGCTGTCAGTGGTGAAAACAAAACAGGGAGAATTAGTTGTTCATTTGATTTTGCTAATGCTCTAAAATCTCTATAGTAACAAAGTCATTATATGGGAATTGACTTCCCCTCTGGAAGTGGTTCAGTTTAACTGTGGATACACAGTGGCTCTTGCTTGACAAGGTATGCTGTAATCAAGGGAATAGACTAGAGTAACTGCCACTTTAATACTGCACAGCCCATTGGTACTTAATCCTTCAAAATAGAGTTTAAAAGGCATACAGATATTTTGTATTGGCTAAGTGTGCAGGGGCGATTTCATACTATACATCTGAGTTAGATATATGCTAAATTTATTATTATTATTATATATTATTATTAAGCACATTTAAGTCCTGAGTGTGTTTGTGCATTGAAATAAGATTTGAAGCCTGCAGTATATTTCTTCAGCAAGAAAGCCTTGTTAGGAATCCTTTTAACTACAAGAACATTAAACTGAAACCAATTATTTACTGAGTTAGTGAAACGAAGCCTCTATCCACTTGGTAATAAAAGACCCTACAAGGTGTTATGGTTGTTATTGGCTCTGTCAGAACTTTTTCCCAGAATGTAAATCTATTGCTACTTTGCAGGGCTGGCCAATGAGGCTCTATGGCTAATCAATATTTTGCAGGCAACAAGCCAATGATTAGCTCTAACCTTGGAGTAACAAGAAAAGCAAAGAAAATATGAACCTGCCGCTCCAAAATTCCTCTGTCAGAATGGAAAGCTCGGTGTAAAGACTTTAAAACAATGCATTTGACCTGCAAATTGTTCTCACAGAGGCCTACATTACCTCTGTGGACAGCCTATATGAACTACACTAACCACAAGTTCGATGCTAACTGTAAAAAAAACAAACAAACAGAAAACCTGCATATGCTGTAGTGGGAAGAATTTCGTAGCACCCACCAGGTTTTAAACATTATTTGGGATGTTATAGAAATAATTTCATTATACATGTCGTGAAATGCTGCATTAGTGTTATAGCTATTGTTTTGTAATGATTGTAGCCCCCACAACCCCCATTAAGGACTGGGGCCTCACTGTGTTAGCCCATATATAAGCGTGTTTAAAAGAAAGTCTCTGCTCTGAACAGCATATCGTCTTTAGCCCTGACTCTACAGTGGGCAAATTGTGGACCCTCATAGACCCCAATAGAGGGAGGAGTTCACCCATATAAAGCTCATTGCAGGATCAAAACACAAGATGCAACAAGTGAATGTAACGAAAAATTGGAAGGAATCAGGGAGGAAGGACTAAGGTAACAACAATAAGAATGTCATGAGAACATGTCATCTCAATAGCTTAGAGTCAAGTAGGTCCTGATTCTGCAAGGCACTTAAGCACATGCCTGTCTTTAAGTATGTCCATAAAGTTAGGTAAATAGTTAAGTACCTTGCTGAATGTTTATGTGTGTATATATATATATGTATATACATATATCATAGAACTGTAGGGCTGCACGGGACCTAGAGGTCAACTAGTCTAGCCTTCTGTGCTAACAGCAAATATACCTAGACCCTCCCTTACAGGTGTTTGTCTAACCTGTTCTTCAAAACCTTCAATGACAGGAATTCCATGACCTCCCTTGATAACATATTTCAGTACATAATTATCCTTAAAGTTAGAAATATTTTCCTAAGATCTACCCTAAATCTCCCTTTGCTGCAGATGAAGTTGACTACTTCTTGTCCTACCTTAAGTGGACATGGAGAACAATGGATCATTGTCCTGTATATATATACATTTGCTGCTTTGTGTTTATGTTAGAGAAGGCAGATCAAATACATTCACCTTGCACTTGGAGTGGAAGGTAATGAGGTTTGCAACGGTCCTTTCTTCCTTGGGAAGTTCACTCCACAGCCTTGGATGGGCTCCCAAGAAAGCCCTTTCCCCTGCTCAGCAGGCATTGCCCTCACAGTACAAAGGTCCATGGTGCCAGAGGAGCAAAGTTTTTGACCATAATCTTCATCCTGGAGCTTTAGCCCATCTTTTAGAGACTTTGTGCCCAGGCCATTATGTGCTTTGACGTCCTTTAAGCATTAAGTGCTTTGAGACCTTGAACTTGATTCAGTGTTCTATGGGAAACCAACGTAGGGAGCCGAGGGTAGGTTTGATGGTATATGGTAGCTTGTGTTGCTAAGCCCTGTAGTGGGAGGAGTTTCTTAAGCACTGAACGCTTCCTGCACAGGTTATATGAATTAGTGGTAATTATAGATATCAAAAGGCCATGGTATAATTGCAACTGAATTGCAATGTAAGTACATTCACTGTATTGTAAAAGGTAACACAATACAACCAGTTACACTTTTAATACGGTGACTATAATTACAGTGTAATTACAATGTGTCTGTGCTTTTCAGTAAATAAACTCCACTAAATAAGACCACTCCACTGTGCATTCCCAAGGCACACACACACACAAAGTACGAGAGATAGTCACCCCCTTTTGTAAGTGTGTATTCTCACAGTATCCTAATATCTTGTTTGCTGAACATGCACATAAAAAAGTGTCTGTATGAAACATACAGCCCCTGAGTGATGGATGTGTATTATAATAATGTAAGAAACCCGATGATGTATGAAAATGCTCTCACTGGGGCTTAATGAATGCATCCCTGTTAAAAATAATTAATTTTGTTCCCAGGGATTGATTTGGAC
This sequence comes from Platysternon megacephalum, assembly GCA_003942145.1. Lineage (NCBI taxonomy): Eukaryota > Metazoa > Chordata > Testudines > Platysternidae > Platysternon > Platysternon megacephalum. The sequence goes on from QXTE01000071.1 coordinate 5,114,541, forward strand.
CACAACATTGGTAATGTAGCTAAGACTGCTACCCTTAGCCCTAAAAACAATTTTCCCCACAATGAAGATTAATCCATTTTTATTGTGTTGATGAAATAACAACACGATCATAAAGCATAAGAGAACAAGAGGAAGTTGACAAAGTACGTATTTGATTAATTGCCTTAATAGATCATAGGTTGCTGACTGAGGAGATTTTTTCAGTGCTCATTTTTCAGTGTTTAAAACTTTAATGCAAAGGGGGGGGGGGGGGAAGCTGCAGCCAGTTAAAGAAAAACCATGAACATTATTATGTGCATGAGGCACCAAGCAAAGGAACTTGATGGACAGTTGCTGTTCTCTTGGAAGGGGTTCTAAGAGGTTGTCTAAAAGGCAGAAAGAGAAGGATGATCCAGAAGTTAGGGTGAAAAATTGGGACTCAGGACATTTGGGTTAAATTCTTTGCTCTGCTACACACTGCCTGCATGACCTTGAGAAAGTCATTTAGTCTCTCTGTGCCTCAGTTCCCCATCTGTACAATCAGGATAAGAGCTCTTCCCTATCTCCCAAGGGTGGTGCAAGGAAAAACCACATTAAAGATTTTGATGTGCTCTGATACTATGGAAATGGGGCACATACATATATCTAAGATAGACAGATATTGAAGTAGACCTGCAACTGGAGTTTTCTGTTTCTCCTTCATCAGATGATGATATGATACTACAGCAGACCATGTTGCTACATTCCTTCTAGTACGGTGGACTGGCATGTTGTTAAGGTAGTAAGATTTTTGGTTCAGTTCCTGGCTTTGCCATAGATTCACTTTGTGACCTTAGGCAAGTTACACAGGACCTGATTCAAAACCCATGGGTGACTTTCAATGGACTTGAAAGGGTTTTGGATTAGGCCGTGATTCAGCAAAATGCTTATGTACTTGGTTCAGTTCCAATGGTTTAAAGTTAAGCATGTTCTTAAAGAGTGCTTGGCTGAACTGGGTCTTAATCTCTCTGGATCTCAGTTCTCCAGCTGTAAAATGGAGATAACGTTACTTCCCTGCCTCAGGACAGCGGTGAGGACAGCTTCGTTAAAGCTATCAGCTGCTCAGATACTAGAATGATGGGGAGCATATAGACACTAAGGTAAAGGATTTCTAGCTAACCAACTGTAGGTGATACAAGCTGATATAATGGGCATTTAGTTAAAGCTTTTAGAAAAGAGTTAATCCCTTTAACTTTCTTTATTAAATAATTATCCCTTGACATTCTCTAGCATCATCCAAGGATCTCAAAGTACTTTGCAAATTTGAATTCAGCTTCATACCACCTTGAGACATAGGTACATATTATTGTCCCCATTCTACAGATGGGGAAACCGAGGGATGGAAATCTGGAGTCTACATTTTTCAAAAGCGTCCACTAACTTTGAGTGCTTCAAATTTTGGGAACTCAACTCGAGACTTTGCTTTGCTTTTTGGAGTTGCCTTCATTTCACTTTGGCTTCAGAGCTGGGGTTGCTTAGGACTTTGGGAAAATCATCTCCATTTGTCTTGAGCTGGGCACCCAAAATTTGAAACACGGCAGCATGCAAACTCAGTGGCCACTTTTAAAAATGTTTGGTCTAAATGATAAGCTTGGGGTTTCTCTGTGAATTGGTGGCTCCATCAGGAATAAAACCCAGGACTCCTGATTCTCAATAGCATATTAGATAAGTAGGGGAAGTAGTGGGGTTCATTAAGTCAAACATAAACAAACAAAAAAAGAGAGGGTGGAGGATTCTCAGTCAGACTTGGAAGACTGTATATGTCAGATAGGAAGATTGAGGAACTGCTCCATGGAAAAGACAGTTACTTTAATGGGATCTCCAGCAGCTGTTCCAAATGGCTTCTCAAGGACTTGTAAATTTAGTAGGCCTGGAGGGGGGAGATGTTTTGTTTCTTCCCTCCTTTTTCTTCTTTAATGCTTGAAAGTGCTGTCACATTAGAAGCATCTCAACAATTTAAAATCCTCCCCAAAGAGGCCAGTGATTCAAGTACATTCCCTGCCCCCCACCTTCAATTGCCAATCATGCAGTTCCAAAGTGGATCATCACCTATCTTGTTAAGGAAGCATCTTTTTGTTTTGCAAGCAAGGCAATTTGCCAGTTCAGTGGGGCTCTTGAGAGGTTTCTGTTTGGATTCCAAATGTCTAGGCTTTAAAAAGCACCCCCTGGAACCTGCCATGACAAAGTTGTAAGGTGAAATTCAGACCCGTGCACAGGGCCAGTACAATGCCTTTGCAACGCTTAAATCCTTAAAATAGGACTTATGTGGCACTTAAGTGATGCACAGGCCTTTTGCTGGCCCCTCTTCTCAGGACTGAATTTAACTCCAAGTAAAAGAGGGCTCCCTGCCCTAGGAAAGTATAGAGTGTGTACAGGAGCGGGAGATCAGGAGCTCCCTGCTGGGTGACAGTGTGCAGATTGCAGTTAGAATTTGCACATGGAAACCCAAAGATCCAGTGCGACAGGGACTGAGGTGCTGAGGCCAGAACGTTGTTCAGTAGTGCTATGCCAGATGAAGCATCAGAAATGCTGTTCAGTCTAGATCTCCATGTTGATTATTCCCATCAGATTGACTCCTTCAGCTACCTGAGCTGCTTACTTTCCATGAGGTCTCTCCATGCCATAACAAGCCACCTGTCTCCTGATATCAGAACCTAGAGAGGAGGGAAAGAGGATGGTACCGTGACCTTGGCCAGGGTCTCAGCCCCTAGTGGCTTGATCTGAGAGAACCTGACAGCACTCTTCACTGCAGTGTGGGCGGTACCATCTGCTGGCTGACTCCACCTCTGCTCTGACATTTCATCTCTGTTCCGAAATTAGCAGGGAAATGTTCCATACTAAATTACCTTTCAAACTGCAGGCGAGAAAAGAATAATGTGCATTTTAATATGCTGATTTTTATTGGGCTATTGTATAGAACACATTTATCCAATAGAGCTTAAATTGGGTGCGCGTTATAGGGAGCAGCATACGTTTGGGACAGCAGTTAGTGTTGTGTAAACACAGCCACCTCGTTCACTAGTAATGTAACGATCCATCTTATTTAATTGATTTTTACTGTAATTGTTTCAATAATTTCATGGGTTACCAGCATTTTAATTATTCAATGTTTAATCATGTAATAGTGTGATGATAAAACAAATAAGGAACAGGAAGGTCAGCATAAAGGGTGTAATTAAAGCAATGCAAATAAATGATATTTTAAAGCACTGGCAATTCAAAAAAATAAAAATAAAATTAAAAAATAATTTTGGGTTGACTCCAAAAATTATTATTAAAACTTTTCCCTCTCTGGACTCTCTCCAATTTGTCTACATCTTTCCTAAAGTGTCTCACCCAAAACTGGATATGTTTAACTTCAATGGAACTTAAGCACATACTTAAATCTAAACATGTGCTTAGCTGATTTCCTGGTTAGGGCCACATTAAAACAATCTAGTGCCCTAGGCACACCAACCATAAGGTCTCCATAGCGCCATCCTCCTGCCATGGCACTACAGAGTCCCTAGTCTGCAAGGAGGACCAGCAAAATGTGCTGAAATTTAAAGTGACAGCCAGCAATTGTAACAGAGTTTTTAATACACCCCAAGGCATACAAATGTTTATTTTTTTCCTTTCACCCTGACTCCCCATGTCAGGGTTGGAGAACTTTGCTAAGGTGCAAACCCTCTAGCACAGTCCTAGTGCCCATCGTGTATATGACATGGATAAAAAGAGGACTCCAGTTTCCGTGACTCACATTTCACCAATGCTAACTTCACTGTATTTGTATTATTATTTTTAATATGTTGCTAACCTTGTAAAATTTACGCCAGGGAAAGGATTAGCTGTTTTGTGGTACCTAAGGGCAAATGGTAGAGCAGCATAATTGCAATAGTTCAAGAACTTACGCCTCACTGCTAGGGAAGAATTTCTAAAATGCTTTATGAAAGATTCATATTAATTTAGTTCACCAGAAGAGAAGAGAGACTTCCATTCCCTTCACCTGTGAAGAATCATTACTTTCCATCTACTATTTGTTCAGGAAATAGCTATACTTATGTCAAGAGCTAAAGTGAAACAAATGTAATTCTTAATGTGAAGTGTCCATATACAATAAGCCATGAAACAAGAATTCTGAATTCCCCCTTCTGCAATGTAGTATTTGCAACTTTTACATAATTTAACTCCATGTTTAGCTACATGAAAGAACTCAGAGTTGATTTTTTTACATGATAAAACACTTTGCTGTTGTATTCAAATTACCACCAGTAGCTAGTGAGATCCTTATTCCTTTTTTAGACATTTTATCATTATTCTTCATTTAAAATGTCAGCCTCATTCTATCAAATATTCTCTGTACTCTGGTTTGAATAGCTTTACAAGTGTCAGGCTGCAGTTGTCAGAAATAGCAAATGAAGACATCTTTTGTTTTCTAAAGGAGATAGAAAAAAAGGTGATTTTGTGTTGCAATAGATTGGGTTGAACTGGTTCTGAAAAATTTAGTTTATTCCAACATGTTCAGATACCTCCATAGTGAAATCTAGAGAGATTTCTCTATTTAAATCTGGGAGTGTTATTCCATTGGCTCTGGAGGATTTTAAGATGGACAACAGTATTCTCCTTGCTCCAAAACTGTCCCTATTCTATATTAATCCCTTTCTATGACTTCCCACATACCTTAGTTAGTCTCTAGCTACAGACAGGCAGATTCACAAGAGACTGTGATGACAAAGCATATGGGTATGCTATGTCGGTCCCAGGATATTAGAGACACAAGGTGGGTGAGGTAATATCTTTTATTGGACCAACTTCTCCTGGTGAAAGAGATACACTTTCGAGTTTACAAAAAGAAGAGCTCTGTGTAAGCTCGGAAGCTTGTCTCTCTCACCAATAGAAGATGGTCCAATAAAAGATATTACCTCACCTACCTTGTCTTTCTAAAAATATGGGTGTCTGTTCTATTCCATTCAGATTCTTATACCATGCCCATCACTGTGGTATCTGGGCACTTGAGCAAGAAGCTGAATGGTGATAAAAACCAAATCCTGGTCTCAGTGAAGTTGGTGGGGAAGAGGTTCTGGGTTATGTGACCTTAGTGAAAAGCCACGACTAACATAATCATTCAGCTGTGAAGGATCATCCAGGTCCCCTCCCATGCTGATCTCTCAACTTCATGTGGCATTTCCAAGACTGAGAAAAACTATTGTAAGGCCAAAGAGTTTATGGTTAATTCTGTTCCACAAAGAACAACTTCTGGTTGGGAAAATCTTGGCTCAGCATTACCCAACCAGGGGCAGGTCTCCATTTCATGCTCCTCTGAGAGCTGTAGCTCCCTGCTGTCAGTTTAAATGCTAAAGCAAACCACTTTAGTTCAAAATATAGCTTCTAGCATCAAGAATAAAAGCAGGTGGGAGTATGTAAAAGATCAAGAATTGGGTAAAGAACAGCATTTTTAATTTAGTGAGCTCAGCACTAGAACTAGTTACAAGACAAAAATACACATTTTTGTAATTAAAAAAAATGCTTGTTTTTAATTTAATTTAATTTTGCATTTAGGTTTTTTTTATTTTTATTTTTTAATTAATAAGGAATTTTTTCAAAAATTGAAACATTTCTACCAGCTGTATATCTGGTTAAGAACAAACAAATCTCACAAATTTTCATAGACATTTTTAAAAGGATGAGGCATGGGGAAGGGATTGTAATAACTCATATTCACATTATCAACCCAATATTTACTCAAAAAAAATCAAAATTCAAAGCATTCCAATGAGCTGTACTCAGTACACATTGAGTTAGAATAGGGCAGAAGTTCTTAAACTTTTTCATAATATGGATCACAGTTGAGTCGAAAAAATACCTCATGCATGCTTCCCTGCCTGTTCACAATTGTGCAGACCACTAATCATGACTGGATAGCATCCCCGTGGCAACTACAACAGTTGCTTACAGGGAAAAGGACACAATGGCTAATACACCTCTACCCCGATATAATGTGACCCGATATAACACGAATTTGGATATAACGCGGTAAAGCAGTGCTCCGGGGGGGCGGGGCTGCGTACTCCGGCGGATCAAAGCAAGTTCGATATAATGCAGTTTCACCTATAACGCGGTAAGATTTTTTGGCTCCCGAGGACAGCGTTATATCGGGGTAGAGGTGTACTTCATGTATATAGTGCAATGTAGTGGCTGGAAACAAGGAGAGGCCAGTAATATCTGACCCTCCAGATATCTGCACCCATTCTGCACACCGGCATTTGGTCCCTGAACCAGAGTTTGGGTTTAGGATTATTATATTCATGCTGTAAATTGTAAAATTATAATGGAGAAGGCTAGCCTGGTTTAAGTGTGCAAGTAGTCAGCATCCTTTGTGTCATTGTGGTTGCATGGCTTTGTTTTTTGTCCTGCAGGAATATTTTTCAGAAGTTGAGAATAGACTCCAACACTGAGGCTAGCTTTTATTTTTAAAGACTGGACAATTTTAAGACGCTTGTTGCTAGGCATGCAGCATACCATAAAGGTAATTAAACCTCATGTTTTAGGGCATAAGGTGATTGTTGCAGGGGTCAGAAAGGAATTATTCCAATGTAAAGCACAACACAATTGGCCAGGTTTATTCTGAGGCAGTTTCAGCTTCTCCAACAGCATTAGCCACAGATGGAGTCAGGATACTGGGTTTGCTGGACCAATGATCTCATGTGGTCTGGCAAATCCTGTCTTCTTAACATAAATTCTTCCTCCCCTTTGCCCCCTAGTAATAATGCCGGCATGTCAAAATATTGGTTACTATACAGCACGGGAAATAAATTGGAGCTGAAAATCTGTCACAACAAGGTTGGGAAAAACAAACAGGAATAAAGAGTTTACTTGGGAATGAACACAACATTTACTGATGTCTCCACTAGCAAAGAGGGGCCATGTGAGGCCAATGGGATGCTTTAAACCTCAGTCACAAGTAACTTCTGGCCTCCTCTTTCACCCTGTTCCTCTTGAGATCCCTAATGAAACATAAGAGTCAGAGGCAAATGCACAGCTTTCAATTAAGGACGATGAGTGGTATCAATGGGAGGAACATTCTCCGAAATCCAGCTATCAATCAAGAATTGCGGTACTGTCTGTACATGCAGATAAATCATGCTCTGTTAAAAAGTCATAATAATAATCTATAGATAGATATAGATATAAATATAAAGTTCATCTCTCTCTCCCTCTCTCCCCATATCACCTCTCCTTTTCTCCCCCCCCTCCCCCAGTGAGTTGCATTTACAATACAGAAGCTGATTTAGAAGGCAAGAGTTTACCAAGAAAAAAAAATAGAGGCAATTTAAAAATCAGTGTAATTTCCTCGATTTCCTCCCTGCATGTCCTAGAGGCTCCTCAAGGGATATCTGCACTTTCCGATCAGCTCTGACTAATACAGAATTCACATTTGGCTGGGCTATTATGTCCAAAGTAATGTGTAATCCCTCAGGTTAGAATGAAAAGCCAAGTCAAATATTACAGGAAACTTTTCTATTCTGAAAGGTTTCAGAAATAAGCACAATACAAACATATAAAGGGATCCAATTATATGCAAACAAACAGTTATTGCAATCTCCTCCTTAGAAAACACAATTAGATTGCCAGCAAGATTGCTTTTGGATTACTTGGATTAAACAATGCATTCAGAGAGGTTTACAAACTACCTGGAATTTCATTTAGTCTGAAACCCCAAGTTTTAAAACTTAGCATATAATTGAAACCAGAAAACCCTATATAACTAAGGTTCTTCTCTGTGGTCTCAAGTGCATCCATTGCTTTAAAAGGACATTACACTAGGAAAATCTGGCTCCTGGTGATAAAGGAATAATATGAGTGAAAAGATAGCATTGGCTAATTCCCCCACAAAATTTAGGATGAAATTAAGGTTGCATGTTATGTGTCAGTGATTTGAGTGCATAGTACATTAGAGTTCATAAAAACCCTTCAGACATAAAGCAATGCAGAGATTAGGCTATATTTCTCAGAGAAGGCATCCTAATCACTTTAAATCTGCCTCTAGAGAGATGTCTCCCATTTCCCTGTGTTGCACAAAGAGTGCATAGGAACATAGGAATTGCCATCCCAGAGCAAACAGGGATCCACCCATCTGCCCTCCAACAGTTGCCAGTAGAATCAATACAAAAAACAAAATATTCATGAACATTTTCATTTTTTGTCTAATTTTGATTTTTTTCACAAATATTCCATTTCATTTTTTCATCAAATTTCATCAAGATGTTCAAAATTGTATTTTTAATCCCTATCTAGTACCTAGTACCAGGTGCTTTTGAAATAACCTGCCCACAGGGTGAATTTTCTTCCTCAATTAGAACCTGGTTTATGGACTGACACATGATAAAAGGCTCTCCTGGGATGTTATCTTACATGGTTCATAAGCTTAGCTTCATCAGTGTACAAAATCTGTCTCTATCTACCTAGACATTTATATCACATTCATCACCTTTGTATACAGGTGCTGGCCAGGAAACTTCAACTAAAATCAAATGTCACTAATATCAGAAGCAAACATCACAGAACTGTTTGTGGTTTTTATCCTGAGCTACTTGCTTGCAATGGATTCACATTCCTCTTATAGGTCACAATCACATGATGTTCCTGGTTCCGAAATCCTTCCTTGACAGCCAATTCAGTCATCTGTAACAGCAACTCCTTCCTTCTCCAGCTGCCCTCCTGTGGAAACGTAAATGGTGCAATAAACCCTTTGCTTTGCTTTTGTTACTTTCCTGGCGCTGTCCAGTGCAAGGTCCTTGGGGAGTGGTGCTTATTTACCATGTTGTCAGTCTGTCTGCTGAACTGAAAGTCATCTCAGAGATTGGGAAAGCTCCAGAGGTTTCACTTGGGTCTTTAATAAAGTTTCTGTTTGCAGCACACTCAGGAAAGTAAATGAGAGGGTGAGCTGCATGTGGCAGAACTGAGCGGAAAACGGAGGGGAAAGCCAAGAGGACGGCTGGAGCTCATTAGGGAAACCATCAGAATAAATAGTCAGGGTCCTTCTCCTAAGGCAACTTTTTGCTGCACAGTGTGGTTACCTTAGAATTGTTATAATCAGGGCTGCCTTAGTGACTCATTGGTTAGAGGTTCAATCCAATGCCCAGCAAAGTCAATGGGAATCTTTCCATCAACTTTAATGGGCACTGGATTAGCTCTTAGTGGCTGTTGATAGGTAGAAGACCTAGATACTATGGTAGCTGGTGGTAAATAGTTCTGATGTAGGCATGTTATGTCCCCCTCTAGGCACCGCTCCTCTTCAGACAGGACTACATTAATGTGAACTAGGAACCCTTTCCCACCCCAGCAGTGTTCCCATCGGGGAGTGGCAGGACAGCACTTTGGTGCACACTGCTATGCCCCTGTATCCAAACTGTGCAGCAATGGTGACAGGGCCCAAGAGTCCCCAACTAAGAAAGCAGCATGATCCTCACTCCATTTCTCTCTGAAAGCTGATGGGCTATGTGGACTCTGCTCAAATGTGACCCGGAGGCGTACATGAGCAGGCTCACAACTAAACCTCCCCCTTGGTTGGGATGTAGCTTAGAGCATGGACACTGATGTGCTGCTGATCTCCAGAGCAAATCGATAGGTGCTCAGCCGTCTCTCTCCAAACTGTTTAGATACAGAGATGTATGGAGAACAATTCATGTATGGAAGAGACAGAGACAAAGATGAAGTGCATGAACAAATCAAACTGCTCCACATTGTTATTTTAAGCAACGTTACGCATATTCTATTTTTCTACTAAAGATCTTTAGTTGTGGTAGTGCCGGAGTCTCTTTCATAAAGGTGATTTAGTCTCTGGCTGTCAAACTCACCTGACTAATTGTTCCCGAGCTCCTTTATTTTTTCTTACAAACACTGTTGGCTGGTTTGAAATATCAGACAGTTCCAACAAACTATGATAAATAATACATATTTTTCACAAATTCCTTGTAAATTTGCACAGAGCATCATTTCAGTCATCGAGATGAATCAGCCATGCACTGTTCTGTCTTCAGAAACAAACCTTTCCTACAAGGGATGGATTAGGAAAACAAAAGTCCTGAAATGGTGAGGGAAACAGGAAGACAAACATCTGAATACAACTGCCTGTTCTACTGGCGTTATATTCCACAGCAACAGGAATTCATTGTCGGCCAATAAGAAGACATACATACGGAGCTAACTGGCCTGAGCTAAAGCCCATCTGAGTCATAGGAGAGGCTGCCTGACATTAAATTCACTGGGCTTTGGAACTAACTTAGTGTTCTATCTAGAACTGATCAGAAAATAAATTTTCCCTCCTGACAATCTAAGGTTTTGAAATTTGCTTTCATCCCAAATCAGGATGAAAAGTGGAAATGTCAGGTTTTTTTCACAGAAGAGAAACATACCAGAAAAATGTTGTTGGGACATGAATCTTTTCAGCTGCGTATGTTTTTTCCAAATGATTTTAGTGATTATGAAAGTGAAGGGCAATGGCTAGAGCTAAGCACAGTGTGAACACGGACTATTCCTGATTCACCGTGCATATACGCACACAACTCTGCCAAGCTTTGTCATTCCTGACTTGCAGCACTCCTGCTATTTCAGCTGTACTGATGCCCCTCAGTTATGACCCCCATCCTCCCCATTCCAGCCCTGGGTTCCTCATACAAAACTCTTCTAATATTCATTACTCCTGATCACCCTACTGCCATGCTATTCCATCCCCAGGCACTCCACCCACAGCTCTGCCAATGCCCCTCATTCCTGCCCTGAAGCAAGACCCATACACAGTTCTGCCATTGGACCTCAAATGGAACACCCTCTGGTATCCAGTGTCCAGTTACTCCAATACAGCTCTGACAATCCACATTAATCCTGATTTGCAGCCTCCCCCTTCCCACTATTTCTGTTCTTGGCATGTCTCCAGGACAGGCGGCTGCTGATTGTACCAAACTGTGCGCTGTTTTCATGAAAGGAACACAGATACAGGGGCTGGAAAGGAAAAGTTGGTGCAGTCAATTAGTGGAGGCCCCAGAAGAGGAATGGATAAACATGTGCCAGTTAGTTTCTGAAACTTCCATTCCTTTCCCTGAACCACGGATTTCATGGGATTTTTGATCATGTAAAAAGAGGAAGGGAAAAAGAAACAATCTAAACAATCACAAGAAATAAAATCCTCCTCTATAGACCCTTGCAGAGGGCCAGCGTGAGATTTAAGCTCCACTAGAGTCCAAAAACTAGGGCTTAAGTGGTGCTCTTGTGCTGTCCTTCTGCACTGTGTAAAATTTCACCCAAGATGAATGGAAACAAATTAAGTCCCTTGATTGTCCTGTAGTTTTGTGAAAAATAGAGAGCAGTAATAATTAATTATCTATTATGTATTTTTTATTTGCATCGCCTTACTCCATGCTCTGATGTTTCTACACAGTTGTTGGTAAAGTAGAACACACAAATGTGCTGGCTGCACTATTGATCAAGCAGCAAATAGAGAGTTTATAGTTGGGTTATATGCTTTCTACTCATGTCTTATTTTCAAAGCATGGGGAAAATGCTCAGTGCTGGGACGTGGAATTCGCTCTCTGCCTGAGGGCATTGTACTTGTTTTGCACTGGAACTCACTCAGACAAAATAGCTTTCATTTCCTGAGTAGCTAGAACTTGCTGCCCCAGGCACATTGATTGGAAATGGGAAAGGACTTTGGGTGTTGAGACCTGATGTAGCAGATGTAGCTTAGCTGACCTCTGTGTCAACTGCATTTCCCAAGAGCTGCTTCTCTGCAACATCTCTTTATCAAGGATCAAAGTGAGTGATGGCATAACTTCCGTGGAAGACCCAGAAGACATAACTCGGTTCCTTTCTCATCTCTGGGATTGTCACTTTCTGTATTGCTACAAGGATCATGTATGTTATGGATGGCAAAGGGAAACCAGTAAAATTCCAAGGTGGCAAGAGAAGTGATGACAGGGAAACTAAAGGTCATGTATGGATGTAAAGCTCTGAACGGTCGTCAGCCCAACCTGGCACGGTCACCAGCCACTAGGTTCTACAACTCTTTCTAAATATAAGTCTAATACCTCCACTTGCTTTCCCTTAAGACCTTTGTGTGCTACACCATTCCATACAGCTGTGACTTTCTGGGGAAGGGGGTGAATAGGTGCCCCCTTCTACATATTCCAATTTTTATTTACACTCCATTTCATTCTCTCTTTGTAATGGTTACAGAATAGTGAATTGCCCTTTTACTATGTTTTCTGATGAATTAATTCATTTCTGGTTTAATTTCTCCCTCACAGCCCCCCATTTTCTCCTCATCAAGTCATCATTTTGGCTTGCTGACTTCATCATCCTTTCCATGGCAACAGACTGCGATGTGTTACACAAGTCTGGGCTTATTATATTAATACTAGATGAATCCATCTATCTGTCCATCCATCCGGTTTCTTTTACTGGTGCCAAATGCTGTAATATCTCATTGTATTCTATGTGTGGTGTTTGTTTACGTTTCAAAATTAGGCTTAGAAGCAGAAATCAGGAGTTAATATGCTTCACTCTTCCCTGGATTTTCAGTAAACTGAGCACGGCAGTATAAGGTTCTGGTAACTGAATAGTAGGTGCCCATTGTGATTCTTGGAGATCTGTCTCAGGAGTGAGTGGACCCAGTGTAGTACTGACTCATTCACCTACTCAAGATCTTGTATGCTGTTGGTCATCTGTATGACCAGCAGTGATGAAGGCTGAAGCCAGATCTCACAGAGTTGACACAGATTTTTGTTCATTGTCCAGAGTCAAAGTCATTCATACACCAGTGCCAACAGGCCTATTTCTTTGAGCTTCTACGGCTTCTGTTTGGTTTCAGTGGTAATATGGGCGTTGCTCCTAGCTCTGCTGTGGTTTGTAAGGTCCAAGCTGAGTATGTTGCAAATAAAGGGTACAATAATAGCAAGAGGGGTAAATGGGAACATGCTAGCCCGAGAACATTTCTTTTTGTATAAATGTTCTCTCTCCGCAATTTGGCTTCATTGTAAAAGCCTCTATTTATGGAACAGAATAGGGGCTCTGAATGCTGAGTTCAGATTCACAGGCCAGTGGTAAATGACGCCGGGCAATTATGTAGAAAGAACAAGACATTTTCTTACACGGACAGTGCAAATGAAGGTTAATTTAAGTTTCTATATATGTCCTCCTGATATTGTTTTAAAGAGCTCCATTGCCTGTGCATAATAGAACTAATATAAGGGGGTGGCGGTTGGGGATAATAATATGGTGAATCAGATCTTTAATACTATTAAAACCCATGGATGGTCTTGATTAATTACTATTGGTGATGATGGGAAGGCTAGACTCTGTAAGTCAGTTTAATTAATCTGCAGTTAGTATTAATCTTGGTTAATGAAAATTCTCAAAACTAAGAAAAAATAGATGCTGAAGAAGAAATTACTATTATTCATGAGAGACAGTCTCTTAATCTATAAAACATCAAAAATGTCATCGCAAATATCTTTGCTTTACTTTTAATTTTTTTTTTAAATGATCAAAACGCTTTGTTCTTAAGTTCTTGGTGAATCACCATGTGCGACACTTTGGAAAGGATCTAAATAGGACATGATTGCCCTTGAAAAAGGACTAGAATACACAACTGCTCAGGTGGAGAGGCACCCCCCCTACCCCACATATCCATCCCCCGCAGAATGTATTTATCCAAACGCCACTGCTAGGTAGGGAAACACTGTTATCCCCATTTTATGGGTAGGGAAGTAAGACTCAGAGAGATTAAGTGACTTGCCAAGGGTCCAAGTCTGGGAGAGCTCCAAGACTTGAGCCCAAGTCTCTTGATTCCCAACACAGTGCCTTATCCACTAGACCATCATCCTTTTCTTGATGTCTCTAATGGATGCAGTGCCTACATAATCAACATACTACCTGCTCTTGCTGGTAAGAAGCTATGAAGACCTGACCTTCCACTCACAATTCATTATTATTATTATTTCTATTACAATAGCATCTCTAAATCACAACTGAGATAGGGGTCCCATTGTGCTAGGTATTATACAAGGAATGCACAGCATAGCGCTCCCCATTTTAAAGATGGGGAACAGAGAGATCCATGCAATTTGGCCAACATCACACAGGAAGTCTATGGCAGAACAGGGAACGGAACCCAAATATTTTGAGTTCTATGCCAGCAGCTTAACCACAAGGCTACTGCCCCATGGCTGAAAAACATACATACATACATCCTGGGCCTAAATTCTCCTCTTATGAACACTGGTGTCCACTGACATCACAAATGGTTCTGCCCCTTTCTAGAGCAATGGTCAAGCCAGCTACATGCATCTGGAGCCTGCATCCTGCAAGTCAGGCCAATGGTGAAGCGGTCTGGAGCTTTGAGCCAATTTTGTAATTCAAGCTAGTGAGAAACAGAGAGGGAGAGATTAAGATGGAACTGCTTGTACAGGTGTGGGTAGCTTTTCAGAAGGCCTTGGCAATGTTTGAAAAGAGTGCAAGCTACTGACTGCTGAGCACTAATGAAAATCTGGCCAATAATCTTGTTGGGAGAAATGCAGAGGAGAGAGATATTTTTGAAGTGTAACACCAATTTCACTGTCCCAGAACCTCTCATTCTTACTTAAAGAGCCACACGCTGCTTCTCATTTAGCACCTGTATAAATCTGTAATAACTACACTAACATCAGTGGAGTAACACTGGATTTACACCAGCATAACAGGAAATGGAGGCCCTGATTCACCATTGCCCTGCACCTCATGTAGTCATTTACACCACTGCAAAAAGAGTATAACACATTGCTGAATATGAATGGTGTTATTGTACACTCATTTTTCACTGGAATAAATGACTGCACAAAGTTCAGGGAAATGGTGAGCTGGGACAGAATCTGTCCCCAAACCCATTGCATGACATCAGCCTCAACTTGGCACCTAATCAGACTTGCATTTAAAACCCTGCAGGTTTCCTTCAGCTAATTACACAATTTCCACTGAGCAGACCCCTGTTTCAGTACCGCATCTGGATTTTAGTGAGAAGATAATCCACAGTATGTAGTGTTTGGCTGCAAGTCTATTAAACAGGCCTAGCGGGGTGGAACATGACCTGATCATATTTTTATAAATGCGTAGGCCACAGGAGATAACACAAAATACCCAAGTAAGCATTTCTACTGAGCGTACCATATTGATCAGAGAGCATGATAACAAAGTGACAGAAACAAGCAATCATTGCAAAAGCTGGAGAAAACTATAATGTTGTAAATGTATGTAATCATAAATGCATGTCATTTAGATCAAATAGGTCACACCTACATTAAGGAATAAGAGTGGAAATTCACCTCAGCGCAGACAGACACTTATTCCATATTTTGAGGATTTAAGTAGGACTGAAGTAGTATTTAGGCCTTGTTCTGCCCTTCTGAAGAGGGGTGGATTTCACATTAAATAACTGTTAAATTCCTTGTGTATCTACTGCATTATCAATAACCCACAACTGTTTTTAGTGATCAATGTTGAGAAAATATTGGTAAAATACTTAAAAACATATATCAAACACAACAACAGTAAAACCCCACCAAACCAGTGAATTTGGTATTGGTGAATAGTGCAGCATTCTTAGCCTGTCAATGCAAGCCCTTGATTTCTCCACAGGAGACAGGAAGTGACAGTACCTGTGGAGGTAAGTTAAACTCTTAGAGACAGGTTTTCCAGAGTTCAGAGGTGTTTGACCTCGGGCAAGTCACTATGGGCCAGATTTTTCAAGGGCTCAGCACCCACAACTACAGCCAGATTGTCATAAGTGCTTAGCTCCCATTTAGGCACCTAAACAAAGGCCAGAGTTTCAAGGTGCTTTGCAGCCAGCCATTCCCACAACACTGCCAACTCCAAGCATTCCAAAATCATGAGTCAACCCTCAAAATATCATGAGAATTAAAAAAAAAAAGTTCTTTTTATTTGCCTTGTAGTTGCACATATTCAAGCTTTTTTAGTACAATCATGAAAGCTAGAATGATAAATTACTTTTTAATAAAGAAGCAACTGTAGCTACCTCTGACATATCTGGAGGGGTATCTATCTCTTTTACACTTTGGTAACGTGCACAGCTAGACACACTGGTTGTGTCTTGACTAGGAAAAAAGGTGTGTTCTTAATTCTTGTTAGCTAACAGGAGTTAACATGAGGTAAAAAATCCATTGCCTGTTCCCCCACAAGTCCTAGAGCCTCACACAAGTACAGCACCAGTCTAGACACAGTATCTCAAGTACAACTTTGCAGTGTGGCTGCTCACACTAAGGCTAGGCCAACTCAAGTGCCAATCAATGGAGTGACGTGTGCTGTGAAGACAAGGCAGGTTGTAGTTTTAGCACAAGTTAGCTGGTCAAGGTAAACCATAGACTCTCCTACAGTTTTTAGCTTCACCTGCTAACTTTTGTCAAAATCACAAATTGCCACGTCTTCACTAGGATTTTACCTTGTGTTGAGAACTCACCTATTTTTCTAGTGAAAACAAGGCCACAGAGCCCTTTAGGCTCTGATACTAGATCCATCCTGGCTTTAAGGGTGCCAATCACTGTAATACGTAGGATATGCCATTACTCGATACAGCGCCGGATCACAATGGTGAACAGCGCAGAGCAGTCCTACAGTGCCAAGAAATTGTGAAATTCAAATTGATTCAACTTCAGTGGCAAGATAGTCTGTTTGGAAATCCCTTCTTCTGCAGGCTGATTAAAGCCATTTTGGGTACATATTTTACAAAGATTTTGTTTCATCTCCAACTTCTAGCAATTACTGCTGGAATACTAAGACTTTCTTCCTTAATCCCATCTCTGATGCTGGCAGCCTAGGTGCCAGCTCATGCTGAAGCCCCAGGTCAACTCCCTTGTGTATTAGTATAGATCAAAGTGATTGTTAAATGTATAAGAGTGTATTTGGTGTTTAAACTTCATGAAAACTCATGGGATGTTGCTTGCATTGTTTTCACTTATCCATATCTTGTTATAATGTAGTAGCAAACATTTATATTGTGTATACCCCTGTAAGTAAATAACCAATCAAAGGAGAAAGACATCTTGTAGAATGCAAATGAAGAATTCTAACAGAAAAGAGCTAAATTCAAAGCAAGTGGCCATTATATGCGATGATCAGAGGTCAAAGACTCCAAATGTATTCCTTACTTTTTGTCATCAAAGGAAAAGTCAATTAATATAATGGCCCTGTCAGCTTGTTTTCTGTCAGAAGAAGTTATAGGCATGGATTCAGGGAAAGGTCCTTCCTCTCTGGACTGTTTGGACTCTTACAGGGAAGTGTACTAGATGCAAAGTGTAGATCCCCAGACACAATCTTGGTACTCTGAAAAGACTTTTGGGAAACTGACAGTTCATTATATCACTGCCACCATTTGGATTTACAAATTGTGACTCCCCTGTGCATATATTTTACCTGCTTTAACCTCTCAATAACTTCATTTCCTTAGTTAATAAACCTTTAGTTAATTTACTACAGAATTGGTTATTAGCATTCTTTGGTGTAAGATCTAGAGTACCAATTGATCTGGAGTAAGTGACTGGTCTCTTGGGACTGGGAGCAACCTGATGCGGTGTGATCTTTGGTTTCAGTAACAATTTTATCACAAAGTCCAGTTTGTCTGGATGGCAAGATAGACTGGAGAGTCTAAGGGGATGGCCTGTGATTTTGTGGTAAGACTGTATAGTGATCCAGGAGTTCACATTTTTCTACTAGCTTGATGAAATTTAATTGTAGAACACACCACCAGTTTGGGGAGTCTGCCCTGTTTTCTGACAGTCTGCTCTGAGGTAGGCACTCAGTCATGAGACATTCTGGACAGCATGACACTATCTATATAGTTACAGCTTCCTTCAGCTTCTGCCTTTCCTTATAGTTTGTTCACCTGCTTTTTGTACAGCAGGTGAACAATCACCTAATATTGAGTATTTGCTTTCCAAGTTCCCCATTTTTGAATAATAAATCACAGGGCAAGGGTAATAAATCAAAAGCACATCCTCATACAGATTTCAATGGAACAAAAAGCATCTGGTACACTAGAGAGTCTGTTTTAATTCATTGTTCACCAAGAAAGTTTTCTTCACAGTATTAACATAATTAATACTTACATAGTGAATTATATATTCAAGCCCCCTTACCAAAGCTAATCTCTAGTTCTCTCCCACCCATATGGAGTCTCATTTTTAGTAACAATTCAGAATATCTGTTTAGTGCTTTTCTTCAGTAGATCTCAAAATATTTTGCAAGTGAGGTCAGTACAATCATCCCCCTGCCCCCCCACCCCCACTTTTTTTTTAAAGATGTGGAAAATGGCACAGGGAGGTGAAGTCACTTGCCCAAGGACACCCAGTGGACCAGTAGCAGAGCCAGAAATAGAAACCAGGTCTCCTGAATCCCAGTCCAGTACTCTAAACCATTAGATCACATTACTTCACATGTAGAAGCATAATGAAAATTTGTTACACCGTAAAAGTTAATTTCTGAGGTTAATGTAATATCAATTTTCATATTTAATTCAATCAACTTAAAAAAAAAATTCTGAACTGGAATGCTGCAGAGACCAGAGGACCTTCCCAGTGTCAGGTCAATCTTATCAACAGACACCATGGTCTCATATATTGTGCCCAGGAAGTGAGCTCTAGGGCCTGCAGATCTCAAGCAATCTATAAGCTAGTGGGAAATGAAGGAACCAAAGTCCCTTTCTTGTGCACTTTAGATGCTCAAGGATGGCATCTTTATGCACCTAAGTGGCAGTGAGATCTTCATCCTCATTTCAATGTCACACCACAGTCTGCCAAAAAATGTGATGCAAGAGAAAAATAAAACTTGCACCATTACAGGGTAGTTACTTCCAACAACCACATGAAAAAGGTAAAAAGAGATAATAATTAAATTAAAATTAATGATAAAAATCTTCAGAAGTTTATCAGATTCCTTTTTGTTTAGCCAAAGATAGAACAAGACTAAACTCGAATTTATACAATATATTAATTTAATTACATATATATTAATACAGAGTTACAGAAAGCAAAGTAAGGTGATATGACAGTCATAAAGCTAAATCTATGAATTTAACATGGAATATTCCAACCTGTATCAAATAGGTATAATAAAACCTAGTTAATTCATTTCTCACATCATAAAGTGGTGATTTTAGCAAAATCATCTTAGTATAGCACAGAATCAACTACCAGTATAAATCTTTTAATACAGGTCAACATGTAACTGGCAGAAGTAGAAGTTAAGAGTTTTCCACAATTATTACACTTTAAAAAGCTCAATAAGGTTTAAGGGATCCCCTAATGCTGCAGAAATGCTAAATTCTTGAAAGTATCTGGAGATATCTTTATTCTGCTGGGTCATCTTCACCCCAGATTTTGAATTAGGAATGACAGTAAGAACTGAGGTAGCCAGGTGGGTCCTGGATCCCTGTTGAGCTTAAAATTCAAACCTAAGTGATTTCAAACACCTACCCTAAATTAACTTTCACACCAATAAAATTGCACCAAACAGACAACCTCAACTTTGCCCTCTAAATACATCTACTAATGTACATATACAAAAACATCTAAAATTTTCAACAATTGACACTAAACCAAAATCTGAAAAACAGCCACAATCACAATTCTGCACCTCTACAAAAATACCTACATAAAACACCCACATCATTATCCTCGAGCATCCACTCAATTCAATAAGCATAAAAACCCATTAAAACACCACTATTACCACGTACATCAATATACACAACTACCAAAAAATACTTTAACTGTTCTGACACAATAGGTGCAAAGTTAAAATTGAATGTGTGGTACAGTTTGGTTGGTGTGACCGTTTAAGTAGAGTAGATGTTTGAAAGTTGTGAAGTGGGTGGAGTTACATCTTTGCACTTAGAGTAGGAAATTATGATTTATTAATAATAGTGAGCTATGATCCTATAGTGCTTCTGTGTTTAATGTCTCTGTATTACAGATTTACAATTATTCCTTGGTACCTAGTGACAAACCTGTTAATAAAAACAAAGAGTACATAAAGCATTAGTCACCCAACTATATAAGTCACACACTTAAGTCAAAAGAATACATTTTCTAATATGTATGTAACTGTTTTACATAAAATCAGGTAGTTACCTTGGTAAAACATACATTTTAAATACTTGGTTACGTATCTACATGAAATCAACATTTAGATTCAAATAATCAGTTCTATTGACAATTTCTCATTGGCCATAGGTAGAAACTTAGCTCAATTCCATATGGCATCATAGCTATGGTACTGATTTGGTATCAAAAATGGACTTTTTCTGGGATGAGAGAAAGGAGAAAGATTAATAGTGTGCCTACTGAAAAAGGTTTTCCAACACCCTTCAGGGTGGCCACCCTACATCTCAGTGTTCTTCGATCCTTTTCAAATAGTTCTTCAGCTTTGAACAACTTGCTGTAGGCAGCAGACTTTAAGAAAGTAAAACTGACTGCTTGCTAAACAGAAGACCAAATCACCAAGCAATGACATGAAAATGACTCATGAAAGAATGGTAAAGATTAAATTTCATGAATTAAATAAAAAAATACATCCTGCTTTTCTACCAGCATAAGAAAGTATGATACATAAAAGCATACTTTATGGACTCATTAGTAAAAGACAATGTGAGAGGACATACATGATTATACATGATTATAAGATAAGATGACATATCAGTTCTCATGTGGCACAGGTAATTACAGAACTGAAAGGTCGAAGCAAGAAACCATTCTCCAGTCTTCATGCAGTGTTGTGACTGAGATTTAGAGTTTGTTATATACTGTCTATTAAAATTAATCAGCATTTGACAGGTGACAGATGCTAGTCATTTTGTTCAATTTGTCCTTCCAATGCACTGATATATTATGGTGCTGGATGTGGTATTAAAATAATATTTTTGTTTTCTCTTCAGGTTTATGCCATGTTAATTACGCTACACAAGTAATATTTAATATTGTGTAAGGAAATCTATTAATGTACTACGTTAGATGAATTTATATTCATTATGTGATTTATAGTATGATTTACCTTTGAAAAATTCACACAATTGTACTTTGCTCTCAGCATTTGTTTCCTTTCTTATTTTTCACAGGCCTTTAGCTTCTCTTTTCTTGTTTTTTGGTTGGGTACTTCCATTTTGACCAATTCTCCTTAAGAGGATATTAAAAATGTGAAAAACAGTTATAGCAGACCTGAAATTCTATTTGAAATTCTAGATACAAATAACAGACACGTGTTAAATGTTTAAAGACAGTACAAAATAAATTTAAAAAAGAAGTAGACACAAGGATAAAGTATTGATTCGGTTATTGAAAAAGGAGACTGATTTTCAAATTACTGGTAATCCTTTCAAGCTCTGGAATGAATCAACAAAGTGGACATAGCTATAGAACCACAAACGGAATAAATGTATATTCACAGAGAAAAATCCCTCAAATGTAAAAGGGGACTAAACTGACTATCAATGTATTTAAAGAAAAGAAACTGTGGATGGCACACTGGATTAGCACAATAAGAGAAAGCAAAAAGGCACAGGAATGTAATTAAATACACCCTATTTCAATGCCAAAGGCTCCAAATTTCACATTAATAACTATAGGACTAAGAGTTTCTCAAACTTTTTAACACAAGGGACTGGCTTCCTCCCTTCTTAAATTGTGTCAGGGAGATCTCAGAGACAAGTGCCGGTCCACAAACCCGGTTGTTCAGAAACACTGCACTAAGCAGTTCAAAAGTCTTCACAAACAAGCAAACAAACAAACAAACCAGGAATTAGATGATCTAGAGATCATGGAATAAACAGACATGGATACCAAAATGAACGTAAATATTTACACACACACTTATTACAAAACTGACATGTGATCCTCCCTTCCTGAGCTTACCAGCAACAGTAGCTGGATATCAGGTCTCCAAGAGCCCAGTAAGTGGGGAAGAAAGCAGGAGACTTGGCTACAGAATTCCAGGAAAGTTGGAATCGCAGTGCGAAGGGCCAGGACTCTGGACACAGTTACATGGAGCACCAAAAAAAGTGTCTGATGAGACCTGTACCCTGTTTACAGGGTGCTCGTTAAGACCAGCTGGCTGCACTTGTCCTAGTGACAAGAGACTAGAGTGCAAAGACCAGATCCCTGATTACAGGGCGGTCACTCGCCTCAGGCTGTGAAGAAAGCACAATTCCAAGAGACCAAAGGGCCTCAGAGACTCAAACCCTGGTTACAGGGAGGTCAAGCTGCCCATGTTACACAAATGGTTCTAATCCTCCAGATTTCAAAAGAGAGATGCAACCTGTTCCCTGATTACAGGGTGGTCACTGGGATTAGCCAAATAGCAGAGACCGTAACCTGAATTACAGGAAGGTCAAGTGAAAAGAGACTAGAGCGCAAAGACCAGATCCCTGATTACAGGGCGGTCACTTCCTCAGGCTGTGAAGAAAGCACAATTCCAAGAGACTCAAAGCAGAGACCGTAACCTGAATTACAGGAAGGTCAAGCTCCTCAAAGTATCAAAGGGCTCAATATGTCCCATTCTGTAGACACTTGTGACATGCACCCTGATTACAGGGCTGTCACGCTGACTAGTGGGCCAGTGTACGGTGTAATGCCAAATTAGCAAATGGGCAAAGACCTGGACCCTAGTTACAGGGTGGTCACACTGCTCAGGGTTCCACAGAGCTCAATATCCCCCAGAAGTCAGAGGGAAACACATTCTCCCCTAATTACAGGGTCAGGACTGAAACCAACCGGCTGTAGTAGCATGGTGACAAAAGGTTGAAAGGCAGAGACCTGAACCCTGGTTACAGGGTGGTTATGCTGCCCAGGTACTAGGGGATACTGCACTGCCTGTGAGTCACAGTCATGTGACTTACAGTGCCCTCCTTAAAGGCCAGTCATTGCCATCAGCCCACTAAAAGGAGCTCAACCTAAACAGAGCAGAAGGGCAGAGACCAGATCCCTGTTTACAGGGAGGTCACACTGTCCAAGGCACTAAAACATAACATCTGAGCCCTTACTCTTCCCTTTTGTGGGGAGGAGGAGGATAAATACATTAATACACATTGAGCTCTTTTTCCAATTCTAAGAAGAATAAAGAAAAAGCGCTGCAGCGATTTAACTTAAAAAAATAAAAATAAATAACTAAAATTTAAAAAGCTTTCACACCTACGTGTATCACGTGCTCTCACAAACACATCTGTCCAAAACAAAGGGGGACTTCCCAGAACAGAAAGAGAGCTCATCGCAACGGGTCACTCGACCCTCAGTGTTAAACTCGACCAATCTTCCTCCCCTCAAAAAAAAAACAAAGGGAAAAGGGACAAGACCTGCACCCTGATTACAGGGTGGGGTCAAAGTGACTAGCCCAACAAACCAAAGGAGCCAAAGGGGAAAAGACCTGAACCCCTCTTACAGGGCGGTCCCTCGGGCTAGCCGATTAATGGAAAATACATCACAAGAAAGAGAAATGTAGGAGACCTGAACCCTAGTTACAGGGAGGTCACACGGCTCAAGTAAGAAAGACATCAGTAGCTCCCATAAGTGAGGGGAAGGTGACTCTCACCCTGATTACAAGGTGGTCACTCTGACTAGCTGAATTAAGGACCATAATCACAGAAGACAACTTTAGACCTGAACCCTGATTACAGGGCGGTCATGCTCGTAAGGGCCCTAAAATAACCCTAATCCCTGATAAATCAGATGGATTTGACCTGCACCCTAATTACAGGGTGTCACTCTGATTAGAACGATAAAGGTGCATAAAGCCAGGGAGCCAAAGGGCAGAGACCTGTCCCCGAATTACAGGGAGGTCACGCTCCACAAGGTATCAAAAGGCTAAGTATTTCCCATACTTCAGAATAGTGTGACATGCACCCCAATTACAGGTGGTCACACTGACTACAATGCCAGCAGGGCATGATGCCAAAACAGCAAGAGGGCAGAGACCTGACTCCGAATTACAGGGAGGTGAGTCCCACTGCTCAGGGTTCCAAAGAGCTCAGTATCCCCCAGAAGCAAAAGGAATATGACTTACACCCTGATTACAGGGTTGTCATCCTGACAAGAGGGCCACAACAAGGCTTAATGCCAAATGAGCAAGTGGGCAAAGACCCAGACTCTAGTTACAGGGCAGTCACATTGCTCCATTTACCAAAAAGCTCAATTCCCTCGAAAGCGAGGGGGAGGTGACTTGCACCCTGGTTACAGGGCAGTCACTCTCACTAGTCAGCTAACGGAGCATAAAGTCAAAAGGACAAAAAGCAAACAGACCCGGACCCTGCTTACAGGACGGTGACACTGCTCAAGGTATGAAAAGGCTCGAGAGCCCCATACAGTGTAATTACATGACCTGAGGCCTGATTACATAGAGATTTCTGTGTCCAGAGTCTCTTTCCTTCTCCTTCATCTCCAGTAATTTATTTTACTTCCTCCTCTTTACTTGACACTTCTCAGATGCTTTCTTCTTGTGTTCGGAAGTGCTGGAAATAGACTGATGTGGTAGAAGACAGACATTAGAACAAGTCCCAAGTTCTCCCAGCAAAAATCAGGTGTACATTTTATTATTATTTCTGTTAAAAAACCTTTTTTTTTTTTTACTTTTTATTAGGTAAAGCTGTGTTTACTTAATTATTCTAAGAGTCTCATAGGAACCGACACATTTTATTTTTCTTAACATTAGTGCAGATTCTCTTCACTCCAGGTAAGTTATGCAAAAACATGAGCATTTCCACAGTGTTTAGACGCCCCTTTTTCGGTATCACCTCAGCGTTTTCCGCCCAGGCTCTGAGCCCCTCCTCCAGCATCACCTCAGCCTTTCCCGCCCAGCTGTGGGCCCCCTCCAGTGTTACCTCAGGCTTTCCCGCCCAGACCCCTCCTCTGGCGTCACCTCAGCTTTCCCGCCCAGGCTCTGAGCCCCTCCTCTGGTGTCACCTCAGCCTTTCCCGCCCAGTCCCTGAGCCCCTCCTCCAGCATCACCTCAGCCTTTCCCACCCAGTCCCTGAGCATCTTCCTCCAGCATCACCTCAGCCTTTCCCGCCCAGGCTCTGAACATCTTCCTCCAGCATCACCTCAGCCTTTCCCGCCCAGTCCCTGAGCATCTTCCTCCAGCATCACCTCAGCCTTTCCTGCCCTGGCTCTGAGCCCCCTCCGGTGTTACCTCAGCCTTCCCTCCCAGACCCCTCCTCTGGCATCACCTCAGCCTTTCCCACCCAGACCCTGAGCCCCTCCTCCAGCATCACCTGAGCCTTTCCCGTCCAGACCCTGAGCCCCCTCCAGTGTTACCTCAGCCTTTCCCGCCCAGACCCCTCCTCTGGCATATTGTCATCAAATTTGAAATAGTTATCCTCACACACAACTATTTCAAATTTGATGACAATATGTATCTCCAGATCAGTGGCACCGCTATGGGCACCCGCTTGGCCCCACAATATGCCAATATTTTTATGGCTGACCTGGAACAACGCTTCCTCAGCTCCCGTCCACTCACGCCCCTTCTCTACCTATGCTACATTGATGACATCTTCATCATCTGGACCCATGGGAAGGAGACTCTGGAAAAATTCCACCAAGATTTCAACAGCTTCCACCCCACCATTAACCTCAGCCTGGACCAATCTACACGGGAGGTCCACTTTCTGGACACCACAGTGCAAATAAGTGATGGTCACATTAATACCACCCTATACCGAAAACCTACCGACCGCTATGCCTACCTTCATGCCTCCAGCTTCCATCCCGGGCACACCACAAGATCCATTGTCTACAGCCAAGCACTGAGGTACAACCGCATCTGCTCTAACCCCTCAGACAGAGACCAACACCTACAAAATCTCCACCAAGCATTCTCAAAACTACAGTACCCGCACGAGGAAATAAGGAAACAGATCAACAGAGCCAGACGTGTACCCAGAAGCCTCCTACTGCAAGACAAACCCAAGAAAGAAACCAACAGGACTCCACTGGCCATCACATACAGTCCCCAGCTAAAACCCCTCCAACGCATCATCAGGGATCTACAACCCATCCTGGACAATGATCCCACACTTTCACAAACCTTGGGTGGCAGGCCAGTCCTCGCCCACAGACAACCTGCCAACCTGAAGCACATTCTCACCAGTAACTGCACACCGCACCATAGTAACTCTAGCTCAGGAACCAATCCATGCAACAAACCTCGATGCCAACTCTGCCCACATATCTACACCAGCGACACCATCACAGGACCTAACCAGATCAGCCACACCATCACTGGTTCATTCACCTGCACATCCACCAATGTAATATACGCCATCATATGCCAGCAATGCCCCTCTGCTATGTACATCGGCCAAACTGGACAGTCTCTAAGGAAAAGGATAAATGGACACAAATCAGATATTAGGAATGGCAATATACAAAAACCTGTAGGAGAACACTTCAACCTCCCTGGCCACACAATAGCAGATCTTAAGGTGGCCATCCTACAGCAAAAAAACTTCAGGACCAGACTTCAAAGAGAAACTGCTGAGCTTCAGTTCATCTGCAAATTTGACACCATCAGCTCAGGATTAAACAAAGACTGTGAATGGCTTGCCAACTACAGAACCAGTTTCTCCTCCCTTGGTTTTCACACCTCTACTGCTAGAACAGGGCCTCATCCTCCCTGATTGAACTAAACTCGTTATCTCTAGCTTGCTTCTTGCTTGCATATATATACCTGCCCCTGGAGATTTCCACTACTTGCATCCGATGAAGTGGGTATTCACCCACGAAAGCTCATGCTGCAAAACGTCTGTTAGTCTATAAGGTGCCACAGGATTCTTTGCAAGGAATAAGTGTTTACAGAGGACATATGTAGATTAGTTTAAAAAATCACATACAAGATGGTTTGCAAACTTTGACCTTCCTATTTCAAATAGTAGCCCTGCCTGAAGTGTAGTGGAAAATAGGGTTAGGAAACAGCAGCTGAATACACATCCACAGGCAGTAGCGGCGCCAGCTTTGCTGGCGCCCTAGGCAGCAGAAGGTCCCGCCCCCGAAATCCTGCCCCCAACAGTGGTGGCGGAAGGTCCCGCCCCCAAATTTCTACGGGTGGCAGCAGCGCCGGCGCCCCCAAAATAGCAGCACCCTAGGCGATCGCCTAGGTCACCTAATGGATGCGCCGGCCCTGTCCACAGGTGCTGCTTTGAATTCCTTCAACTTATCTCGGAATGCCTGTCATGTTTAGCTTACCTATTCTGCAGTTATATTACCAAGCAGAATTCAGCTTGAACTATAGATAATGGGTTGATAGTGTAATTTATTTGTCCTGCTGGTAGTTAATAATGGATTTATGGAATGACTTATTATGCTAGCCTTCAGTATTAAAATTGCATGATATTAGAAGGACCTGTTTTCTTATTCCTGTCCAAATGGCAATCCTCTGAATTCCCTTCTGTTCCCTTCCAACCTAGCCCAAGGGATCACTTCCACAGCCCTGATTTACTTTTGCACCTTTCCTGGGTATGTTGATCAAGGTAACATACTGACAAGGAGAAGGAAATAAAGACACTTATCACAGAGCATACTGTGTGTTGCACAATCTAAGCCATGTTAAAGCTTCAAGGATGTTTTTTGGTCCAAGGTAAATAACAGCCATTTACATTTGTATTGCAACCAGGTTGAAATACATTTTGCTTTTCTCCCTTGGATGATAAAAAAATCAAAATGGCAGGTGACCTTTGTGAAATGAGTTAGAAGGTCCTAGTCCACTTCCTCATGGACAGGTGTCCAGATCACAGAAGCCGTCATTGAATTTGGCATTAATTAGTATTTTTTGTTAGCAGTTCCTGAAATACATTTACCTCTGGGGTGAAACATGACAACTAATTAAGCTAATGTATAGAGCTGAGTGCAGAACAGTAATTTTGCAGAGGATTTTACTATTTCAAAATCAGATTTCATTCTGGTTCGGAATGATAACCAACATATTTGAAATTCTCTGTGAAATGGAATTACTGATCTCCACCGAGCTCTAACACAGCCTGGTGGGCTGCCCCAGAGCTGGGGAACCTGGGAGCCTCTGAAGCCCTAGAGCCGCAGTAGTACAACCTGGTGGGGTGTGCTGGAGCCAGGGACCCTAACAGCCCTGCCTGACGAGGAGTCACGAGCCTGGGAGCTGGGGCTCCCACAACTTCCAGGCTCCCAGCTTCCCATCAGCCCACCAGGCAGGCAGCTGAGTAGCTGAGAGCCTGGAAGCCTGGTTCCCCACATCCTGCCAGATGGTCTGCCAAGTAATCAGGCAGGTGAGTTGTCAGGAAGCCAAGCAGATTTCTGATGGAATCCTGCCTGGCAGGCAAAGTTCCATTGGAAACATGCTCGGTTTCTGTTGGGATTTTGTCATGTGTGGTTGGTTTATATCAGTGTAGCTGATTTGATCCAGTGGAACTAATCACTTGAGTAATGTAAGCATGATTTGGCTCAATGTATTGAACAACTAGCTCCTACTTTTATTTGTTTTATACATATATATATATATATATAAACCCCCTAAAAATGGTTTAATTTGGGGTCCCTAATGAGACTAGATGATAATGGAGATTAGGATGATGGATTTTTGAGATTCTCCTTTGTTGGCTGCCCTCTGGGGTGAAACATGGTAGCTATTTAACAGTGCACTTAAAAATCAAAATGTCTTTTGAAAATTGAATTAGCAACTCCTGAGGGGAGGAGAGGCTGTGTGTCTGCGTGCATGTGCGTGCATGTGCGTGCCCGCGCACAATATATCTAGTGCAGGGGTCGGCAACCTTTCAGAAGTGGTGTGCCGAGTCTTCATTTATTCACTCTAATTTAAGGTTTCGCGTGCCAGTCATACATTTTAACGTTTTTAGAAGGTCACTTTCTATAAGTCTATAATATATAACTAAACTATTGTTGTATGTAAAGTCAATAAGGTTTTTAAAATGTTTAAGAAGCTTCATTTAAAATTAAATTAAAATGCAGAGCCCCCCGGACTGGTGGCCAGGACCCGGGCAGTGTGAGTGCCACTGAAAATCAGCTCGCGTGCTGCCTTCGGCACCCGTGCCATAGGTTGCCTACCCCTGATCTAGTGCTTAGAGCTGGGAGTCAGGGCACCTGAGTTCTTTTTCTGGCTCTCTGACTTGGACAAGTTTCTTGCCTTTTCTGTGCCTAAATTTACTGTACATATGTTTTAACAGTACTTCCCTGCAAAACAGGGATATTGTGAGGCTAAATTAATTGTGTTCCTTTAGATTAAAGGTACTATATAACTGCAAAATATTATTATTATTTGATATTCTGATGAGTTAAGTGCTTAGTTCAAGTTTTAAAAAGTCGAGGGCAATAATTCTAGATTTAGTGTGTGTGTGTGTGTGTGTGTGTGAGGGGTGTACTTTACTTAATTTAAAATTTAATTAACTTTCAGCCTTTAACAAGCAACAAATTATTGTAACATAGGGTATCAAACTAATATTTTTGGCTTTGAAACTTCACTTTGTTTGAAACTTTATAAATATAAATAAATTTCATGAAGTATTAATACTCCCAGAACAGGAAAAACAGGAGTAATGGGTAAGTAAGGGAGAACCAGACAGTATTTGTGCTTCCATGCTCTTAAAAAGGGGAGAACCCATTTAAAAAAAGAAAAGAAATAACTGTCAGGACTTTTTTTTAATCATAGAAACAATTCTATTAAAGAACAGAAAATCTCAGTCATGACAAAACCAAGACTTATTTACTGTGTGTGGGATTCTCCACTTGTTCACTTATATCACTCTTACACTAGTGTACTTCCGGTTTACATCAATGAGTGAGAGAAGAGAATCAGGCCCTGTCATTCTTCCCTTCTCTTTCATATATACACACAGAGAGACAAGGTGGGTGAGGTAATATCTTTTAATGGACCAACTTCTGGTGGTGAGAGAGACAAGCTTTTGAGCTTAGCCAGAGTTCTTCAGGTCTGGGAAATATACTCAATAAAGGTGTAAATCTGTGTTGTATATGTACAACAAAAGGCATTACACACTTTTTTTTTCTAGCACTGGTAACAGCCCTGCAAGTCAGGCCTTGACGTTTAAAATAGCCCTGGGCAGATTACAAATCATTACAGATAGGTATCATTAAGATATGGGCTACAGAGAATTATTAAAATATCTGTATTTTAATTTGAGAGGCTCAGGAGAGAAATTAGGGCATCAAACTCATTATAAATTAGCATGAAAAAATAAGAGAGACCTCATGTGAGACTGGAGACCTAGAAACTCAGAGAATGGAGAATCTCACTCCAGATAGAAAAAAATCTGCCTAATTTGAATGATGAAATTATTGCATACTAATCATGCTGAAATGACCAGGTCTAAAAATCTTCCAACACAAGGCATGGGAGACAGACATTAACATTTGTTCCCTATATGATGAATTACTGAACAGGTAACTTGTTCTGAGAGACCAATTCTGAGTGAATTACTACAGCAAGTGTGTTTGAGCCTGTTTCTTCTTCTCCACATCCTGGATTTACTTTGGGTGAAATCCTCCTTGACTTCAAAGGAGCTATTTCTGATTTACACCTATGTGAGAGGAGAATAAGAGCATGGGAGTTAATGTTGCATGCATCTTTCATTTTAAAGGGTGAATGTGGATCTGAATGTTGGCAGAGTCAAGCTATGGGAATGCATTGGTACAGAAGAAACTTGGATTTAGAGCCTGATCCAAAGGCCATTCAAGTCAATAGGAGTCCTTCCGTTGACTTCAGTGAGGTTTGGATTAGAGCTATAATCTGTTCCTTTCAAATAGATACATATAGTGTTTAATTTAAATGCTTGTCTTCATTTGTCAGTGTTTTTTTCTATATAGAACTGGGAACAGGAATCCAGGATTTCTGGGTTATCTACCTATTCTGCCATGCATTTGCTGTGTGATTTGGGCATGTTACTTCCGCTCTGTGTTTACTTCAGTTTCCTGATAATGGGATAATGTTACTTACCTCTTACAGTTCTTAATTAATTACAAGTTTTAAACAGTGCTTTTACTCATGTAAATAGCACAAGTTGGAGACAATAGTACAGCTTCCTTGCAGCACCCTGTGAATTTATTGCAGCATTTGGAAAAGTCTGACAAAGGAAGTTATTTATTAGGGTACAGCAGCCCATATCACATATGGCAGTCCTGACACATGCCTCCTTCCAAATCCAGATTTGGTTTCAGTAAGTCATGTAAATGGCATGGTCTATGTCCTTTGAGGTTTTTGCTCTGTGGCTATATCAGCCCTCACATTGCTTCTACAGCCTATACTGTTCTTCTCCAACTCCTCTGGGGCAATTCCTTCATACAGGGCCACCAGGAAGAAGTCACGAGGGACTGCTACACAGAGCACACTATACTGCTCACAGGGTAAACCCACTGGATGAACATTTCATTGTCAAGGTGAGGAGTCAATTCAGGATGCCTCTAATATCACCTCCAAAGAGGCTTCAGTTCTTTACTCCCTCTTCTCTCCTGACTTACCTCCTGCATCCTCTGTGCTCTTCCCAGCTCCCCTCCTGCATATTACCCCACTGTCAGGGCTCATCTCTCACATTCCTCTGCTGACTTGCCCCCTACTTCACTTCTGATTATAATGGTCTCATCATGCATAATTTCTGACCCCACAGGGCTCCTAAAACAAATGTCTGTGGGAAAGAAAAGTCATCTACACCTTTCACACCTTAATCACGGTTTGGAGGAAGTGTGATGGAGGAGGAGAGGAGAAGATGTTGGTTGTGTTCTGGCCCAAGGTTCAGCTTGCTTCTTATTTTATAAGACCTGGTTTTCCCGCAAGCATGGAGAGGAAGCACAGCTGATATTAGAAACTAACTGAACTAGAGGCTTTCAAGCCTGAATGCACAGCCTGGCTAACACTAAACAGAGCTGGAAACAATGCAGTAATAATGCTCAATTTTCAAACAGCAGATTTGATTAGAAGGAAGAAATCTGTTCTGCAGATAACAGCATTTCCCAGTTCCATGTCAAACAAGGACTAAATAGCATGAGTTAATGAGCATGAAAAAGGGAGCATGAAATCAGGAAAGAACGTTATCTGGCAGGGAGGAAGCATAGCGGGAGAAGGAAAACAAGGTTCTGTGTAATATCACAGGAGGAGATTGTTTGCTATGGCACCCCATATGATAGTATGCAGGGAAAGGATTCCTGGAGTACCATGTGTTTGTTGTCATTATTGTTATTTAATAAATATTTAGCCTACCCTAGAATCAGGATCAAGGGCCTGTAATTATAATACAGAGCATTCACATGGTTGGTTCGCATCCAAAGAGCTTACATGCGTAACAACTTGGGCCTGAGGTTCCTCTGTATGCTCTGCGTGGTGTATCAGTGTGTATTCACCTCAGACCAGATCCACTCAGACAAACCACCAAGAACCGTTTTACTCTGTAAAGAAACATAGAACAGGCATGGGCAGCGGGTATAATAGGCCAAGGGAGGCTCTGCCTCCCCTGGCGCTGCCGTGTCTGCCGGACCCCTGGTTGCAGAATTTGTCGGGGGACAAGTTTTTGCTTTATTATGCCCCATGCAGGTTCCGGGGCAGCTGAGGAGGCAGTATTTGCTACTCAGCTTCCTGGGTTCATCAGTAATCTCTCTGGAGTCCAGGGAGATTATTGATGACCCAGGGAACTGAATAGCACATACCGCCTCCTCAGACACCCCAGAACTTGCATAGGGCATATCAAAAGCTTCTTTGCGAGAGTGAGAGCTTTTCCCCAGGGCAGCGTGGGGTCTGGGAAGGGGAGGTGCGGCTGGCCCGGGGCTCCTCTGGGCAGGTGGGGAGTGGTTGTGGCTCTGGCCCTGGGGGGCAGGGGGCTTGAGGCTCTGGCCAAGGGGGAGTGCCCGGGCCTCCTGCCAGCCCGGGGCTCCTCTGGCTGAGGGGGGAGTGCTCAGGACTCCTCCAGGCGGTGGGGGGTGGGGTGGGCGGGGCAGGGGGTCTCGGGGCTCTGGCTGCAGGGGCGGGGCATGGGAGGAAGGGGCAGAGACAGGGGCTAGCCTTCCCGAAGGGGGACTCCACCCGCCACCCATGCGAACAGGATTACAGTCCAGCAGCCTCCTCTCTGCTTGACTGCCTTGTGCTCCCAGGTTCCGTCGGTGCTGAAACTTTCCGCTGGGAGAGCAGAGGGGACTTCCTGGCAGGAACCATGAAGTTCTCCCGACATGCTGCAGTTTGTAGTCCACACCTTGTAGGTCCCTCGACTGCTGTTGAAGCACACTGGACCTTGGGCTACGCATGCTAAGAAGTTCCTGGTGCCACACCTCAGTGCAAATATCGGTGAGGCGTGACAGCGTATTTACTTGCGGTGCTCAGGAAAAATAAACACACAAGAACAATCACAAAGGAAAATGAACTTATTTAATGGGCTATAATTATGCTGACTCTAGCCATACAATGATGGAGCCTTAAAATTTCACATGTCTTGCAGCATGACTGCCGTTGAATTACACTGAGTTTTTGTAAAAAGGAGATATTCACTTAGTAATAAGGAGGTAGAATTTGTGAGCTCTTGAATAGTCATTCAAATCAGCAGAGGCGATAACCACACGCTGGCCTCCAGAGTTGACTCCATATTGCTAAATATCCAAGAGTTATAGTTAATGATAACAAAAAATGTGCATGGATATTAAACGTCTTGCTTCAGGGTTTAAGCCAATCTGTAACAACTAGAGACCAGGTTCAGGCCTAATGTTGGGGGTGGATTATCCCACATCTGCCTACTGTGGATTTCCTACATCTTTTTCTGCAGTATCTGATGCTGGGCACTCTAGGAGACAGGATTCTGGACTAGATGGACCTTGTGTCTGATCCAGTCTAGTATTCTTATGTTCATCCATGTTAACACCTCCTCCTGATCTGGAGAAAATGCTGATGCTGATTGAGAAATACTGATTGGTCCCTACCCAAATATCACTCTCTTTCTTTGATGTGAGACCCCCAGGAATGGCATACTGCTGGGCATTTATTAGGCCACCTACATATACCACTCACCAATGTCAAAGTGCCTCTCATCTGACCTGAAGGATCTGCTATAAACCATGCCTTGACCTCGCCGATGGTAGTGCCAGCACCAGTGACAACACTTACAGTTCTGATTATGGGGTTTTCTTTGCAGACAATTCTCCAGGAAGAAACTGACCTGAGAACCCCAATTGAAACAATTTACCAAATTTTGTGATGGATTGTCCATCCCTGACAATGTTTAAGTCAAAATTGGAACTTTTTCTAAAAGATCTGCACTTGTTTAAATAGGAATAATTTTGGGTAAGTTATGCAGGAGGTCAGAACAAATTATTGCAGTGGTCCTTTCTGGCCTTGGAATCTATGAATCTATTAATTCATTTCACACAGGCCAGCCAAGAAGTAATCTTTTGGTGCACAAGCTCTTGGGCTGAAAGGATTTCTTTTACATGCCTTGGCATAAAGGCAAAGTTACATCCTGTGAGATCCTCTGTGTAGACCTATAGTAAACTCCTCATTTAATGTTGTCGTTCTGTTCCTGAAAAATGCGACTTTAAGTGAAACGATGTTAAGCGAATCCAATTTCCCCATAAGAATGAATGTAAATGGGGGGGTTAGATTCCAGGGAATTTTTTTTCTTGCCAACCAGTACAGTACTATAGTTGGGAGGTGCCCCCACCTTACCCCACACAGGCACAGCCCACTGGCACTGGAGACAATGAGGCCGGCAAGGAGGCTGAAGGTGCTGTAGGCTAAGACACTGCATCTATATTTTGGAGCCATATGCCATGTGTGCCGTGTGTCTCTTTCATTCACAACTTGTTGCACATCCATCCATCTTTTTCTATTATTTGTGCTGCTGCTTTTGATACAGACAACAAGCACCTTGTACATTGTCAGAACAGAAGGCCATTCTGATTCCAGCCTCTGACTCACTGCTGGCTTCTCTAGCAAGCCGGGTCACTAAGTGTTTATATGATTACTATGAAAGGAGAGGTTGATGGCTTTCGTCATTCATTTGTCTCAAACATTCTACCATCCGCCTACAGTTGGCATTTCTTAATTATGTTTGATAAAAGCTGAGGCAGAGACAATATCTGTCCAATTAGGGGTATATCCTTGAACATGCACATAAGCTTTTTGGGGGCAGCGACTGTCTCTCTGTCACAATGGTGCCTGGCCTGTAGGTACTACAGTAATGCTAATAATAATAATAACAATAAATAATGTATCTCCTACTTGAAAGGGCAAGACTATCTGCAGTGTTCGATATTACTTCTTTTTGCAATGGTAACATGAGTGAAAGGCACCTGATGGATCCTTTATTTACCCACAGGACTTGTGCAGGCCTAATTTTCCAAAGAGCCCAGGACCAGATTTCCATGTGCTCAGCATGCACAATTGAGACCAAATCTACAAAAGAGCTCAGCTCCCATTTAGGCACATGAATAAGGGTTATTTTTTTCAAATGGGTGCTGAGCTTGTTTGAAAATTCTGGCCTTACAAGGCAAAGTACCAGCTCCTGCCACACTGTCCTTCTAATGTGCCTCAGCCCAGTCCTAGAGGCAGGAGCGCCGCCAGCTTTTTCGGCGCCCTAGGCGGCGGAAGGTCCCGCCCCCGAAATTATGCTGACGACCGGGGCACCGGCGCCCCCCAAATAGTAGTGCCCTAGGCGACCGCCTAGGTCGCCTAATGGGTTGCGCCGGCCCTGCCTAGAGGGAAGGGAACATTGCTAGAAGTGAAATAGTCCAGCTCTGCACATGGCTAGGTGTATTTATGTTAGCACATGGTCTCATTGCTGTTACCTTCATCCTTCCTAACCCTGTTCATGCTCTAAGCCACCACAACTTCTTTCCCCACCCTGATAGGAGCATCTTTGCTGGCTTCCATTGTATGTATTAAAATCCCAAGCACATTTAGTAAGCGGAGGACAAGCCATTTGCTAAAACACCATCATAGTAACTACAGCTGGTTTTTAAACTTGTTCTTTTAGAAAAAATAATACATTAAAAAGTATTTTTTTTAACATTCCTGGCAGATCTGTCATCTCCTCCTCAATCCAAGTGACAAGTCTACAACGGGGCTTCACAAAGTTCAAACCATATTGCATGGCAGATGCTCTGATACTATTATTCCGTAACTCTGCATAGACTCCCCTCTGTCATCTCCTTCCCTTGAGGCAATTTATGACCTGCTCTCTGGTTATATTAGCATTATATTATGGTTGCATTAATTGTAAAGATGCATTAACCTTACCTCTGGCTTAGCCATTTTTTTTTCTGACTTTCACATCACACCCCCTCATGCCATGTCCCTGCAGTTGGCTTGTTCTACATTATATTTTCTTATTAGCTCTAAAGTGATATATTCTCAAAAAATTCCACCTTTAATTCATTATTTCAGGTCCTTTCAGGTTTAGCTTTCCCAAAAATCCCACAGCAGCAGAGTCTTTAGAAGATAACAATCCTGCACCTCTTTCCATTTTATCTTGTGTTTCCCAGTCCATCTCGCATTAAAATTAACATTGGTTGGCACTTCACTTGGCCTCCATTCTACATAAAATACCAGATGTTGTCCATCATCCTTATAACAAATCTTTGGAATTAGTGAGTCTTTTTTTTAAAGTCAGCTGTGATCTATGGGGTTGAACATGGACCTAGGAGAAAGGTGCCCTGGATTTGATTGCCAGTTCTGCCAGTGACCCACATAGTTTGGATAAGTCACTCAACCTCTCTGGGCCTCAGTTATCCCATCTATAATATGGGGATGATAATAATGCTAATCTATCTTTCCAAAGCATGTTGAGATCTACAAGTGAAAAGTGCTGCATAAGTGGAGAATTAATTTATTATTTATGATTCATTCTTATTGTTATATATTTTGATTAATATTGAAAATCTGCCCTTGATATACAGTATCTGTATAAGTCAGGTCCATTTCTTCTGTACAACAGTGAATGGTAAGTTAGACATAAAGAAGGCCCATTTTATCATTTATTATTTGTGTTGTGGTAGCACTGAGGAGACAGTCATGGACCAGGAACCTATTGTTCTAGGTGCTGTATAAAGAAGAGACAGTCCCTGCCCCCAAAGAGTTTACAATCTAAGTAGTCATCTGGCCTTTCCAATTTAGCCAGTACAGGATTGTTCCTTATAATATATTATTGTATTTATTCTACCTATGAAGTTGCAATCTCTACTCAGGGTGCTGGGGAGGGAGAGGGGGGAATGTGAGGGAAGGAGAGTCAGATGGTTGGATTGGAGCAGAAAGTCTCTTGTGATGGGTTTTTTCCACAAGTTGATTTAAAACCAGACTGCCCATGGAAGGATATCACTTGAATTCATCTAAACAGGATGCCCTTGACCCACTATAGAAAATGCAGTTTGGCGCGTCGTTCCAAAGGGCAGAACACCTGCTGAGTGTCCCAAAGGGTGGAAAACCTGCCAGGTCACTGCTGTGTATTCAGCTGCCAAGTCTGTTGCAGTGGTCCCAGCACAACTTCATGCAAAAGAATGGAAAGTCTTTAGCTGTTTGGAAAAAGAGCAACAGCAACAGAATTTGATTGTTGCCCTTTGTGCCTAGAAATCCTTTTCTGTCCCAGTGCCCCAGCTCCCATGCGTCAGGAACTCAGCTGACTCTGGGCTCAGCTGCCTAGCAACCCAATGGTCTCACAGGACCCAATAAACCCCCACTAATTGACTGCTACCTGACTGGACAGAAGGGCAACAGATCCCGTGAGTGTTCAATGTGTTCCATATCTGCAGCTGTGCCAGACCTGCTTCCTGCACTGGTCCTTGCTCCAGGCCTAGATCCTGCCATCCCCTGAACACCTGGCTCCAACCATTGGCTTGTCCCCTGACCGCACCTCTGGTTCTTCCCTCTGATTCTGCACTGGCCACTAGGCAAGACTCATGTTCTGACCACTAGATTGCAGCACCTATATCCTGGTGTGTGATACCATGCAACTGTCTCTGGGTCTGTTGCTGTGGTTTGACTTGTGTATCTATGTTGACCAAAGGGCTGGAGTGAGGTTTTGCCATATAAGCAGTGTCTACTTTATGACATACCTCTGAGATGCACAATTCCTTCCCGCTTGCCTCCTTGCTCTTGAGGGAGGGGAAGGAAGTAATCATTTGCTGGCATGTTGGGAGCGGAAGCGGTAGAGCAGGGGGCAGTACCAATTGTACTGCACCCACTTACTCCTCTGTGCTGTACCAAGGTTTATATAGTGCATACAAGGATGTCCATGGAGGTTTCTACTACCTCCTAGAGCTCGGTGCAGGAGTGCAAGCCTAAAGGCATTCTAACCCTGAGCTGTTTGGGGCAAACACTTTGTCTTCTTCTGTGCTTTATGCTCAGCAATACACTATTAACAGTAATAATTGGGTGGGGCAGTGGCAGGAGTGGGGGAAATACAGAACAATAATTACCATACCATGCTGGGGCTAGGAACATGAGTTCCCAAAAGAAGACAAGTACCAGCAAAAAAATCATAAATATTAAGTGGTTAGGTAAGTACCATGTACAGATATCTGCCTCCCGTATCTCCAAAATCTTGTCTTCTGAGATAAATGAAGGTTGAGCTATTATTTATGATGACCGGGCTAACATTTCTAAAACAAGCTTATTAAGGAAATATGATTAAGGAAGTAGTTTGGGATGCATAAAGATCTATGCTCAGTTCCAATCTCTTTCCTACACTGACACTTACCTCTGATATAATGCTTGTCATCCATAGATCTCAATGTGCTTTATAATGGAAGTCAGCATCCTTACCCCATTTTGCAAATGAGGAAACTGAGGCACGGGGACAGAAGTGACTGCCCAAGTTCATCCAGCAAAGCACTGGCAGAAGCTGGAGTTCAGCTCAAGTCTCTTGAGTTGTAGTCTAGTGCCCAAGCTACTGCCGGTGTGGGTTCAGTTGTTTAGGGCCAGATTGTCAAATGTTAAGCACCCAAAATTGGATCCAAACTTTTTTTTAAAAGCACATCTCCCATTTAGGCACCTAAATAAGGGCCAGATTTTCAAAAATGCTCAGCGCCCAGAAGCTCCCCTTGTGAAATGTACAGTCAGATTTTCAAAAGATGACAGCACTCAACATGTTGAGCTCTTTTGAAAATCTAATCACTTATTTTGGAGTGTAAATGGGAGCTGAGCTGTTGAAAATCTGTCCGCTTGCATCTCTGGTGCCTTAATTCTGCATCTTCAAAATTGGGACACCACCATTCTGTTTGTCTGTTTCATCTGTTTCGACTGTAAGTTTTGGGGGTTAGGGACTGCGTGTGTGTGTACAGCACCTAGTACAATGGGATTTTGTTTGAGGCCTTTATTAAACACAACTGAAATACAAATAATAAAGAATTCTGAAAGCTTAGTTCAGAAACATATCCAAACACTGGTGCATTTCAGCCCATCCCACATTCAGTCCTGAACAGAAGCAAGAAGCAAAAATGAGAAAATAAAGTTCTCCAAAGTTTTTGAAAGTTTTCACTGAAGTTTGCCTGGAGTTTCCATAGAAGCTTCGCATTGGTTATGATTGTCTCTGAACTGCTTCAACCATTCCTAATTGAATCCCTCTGAACCAACCATTAAAACTGAAATTTAACATGCCGCCCTTCAATTGATCTCAAGAATGGTATTATCCCATCAATTTCCTATCAAATTATAGTGCTTTGCAGGAATGCATTAAACTATCAGATCTTTCTCATAATGGATTTCTCATAGGGCTTTTAGTTCCAAATGAGCTTTGAGCCCAACTAAATCTCTAATGAAGCTGCTTCTCTCTCCCAATGCGCAAAATGAAAAGTGCTGTAATCTGGGGACTGTGCAGCTTTTGTAAAGTTATGCAGCTATAGGTACAGGTTACTACATCTCAGTGAGTAACTGAGATGGAAAGACACAGTTAGCATTGCTAAATAGTGAGTTGGATAGGAATCTGGAGGCCTGCTGATATGATAAAAATATTGAACTAGTGTATGCTTAATATTCTCTTTCTCTCCTTCCTCTTCACAATCACCCCTAGGGGAATTCTGTAGGTATTTTAGGCAGCCTGGAGCTTTCGCCAGGTAATTATTGGGATGGGTAGCTAACGTAAATACTCCTGTTCCAGAGGGAACGTGAATCTTTCCCAATCAGCTCCTGGCACCTTTAAGATTTTGGAAATATTTAAAATGTAAGAAGTCCCAAATTGACAATGCAGATTGATTTAGAGTCCACTTTAAATATCTGCTCCAGCTAACAGTGTTAGCTTTATTACTTAAAAATGACAGCTATTTCTAAATGTGCAGTTATGAAGCCATTGCAGTTTTGCTGCGGGGGAAAAAATGGAATCCACTCTAGGATCCTGCTGGTCCATGCAAATTACAGGTTGTGCACATCCTCACATTTCATCTTCACTGGCAGCTTACAGCACAAGTGCTGCATATTTTTGGGAGCTGCAAAACTAAAAGAGACAAGGAAAGAGGGAGCTGTCTGCAGGATACAGTGCTATGCAAGCATTTAGGGCTTTATTGTACCTTTTAAGGCACAGCCCAGTGGTAGGGGCAGAGGCAGAATTCCTCCCTGAGTTCTTGGGTATGCAAGAGGAGCACACCCATTGTTAAAACGGGGCTCAGCACACTCCCTACTGTACATCCAGCCAGCTTTGCCATGACCTGATCTCCTCATGCTTCCCTATTCTCTGGAGACTGCATTTGTGCAAAGGGTGCAGCTCTGTAGAATCATAGAATCATAGAATATCAGGGTTGGAAGGGACCTCAGGAGGTCATCTAGTCCAACCCCCTGCTCAAAGCAGGACCTAATCCCAACTAAATCATCAAAGCCAGGGCTTTGTCAAGCCTGACCTTAAAAACCGCTAAGGAAGGAGATTCCACCACCTCCCTAGGTAACCCATTCCAGTGCTTCACCACCCTCCTTGTGAAAAAGTT
This sequence comes from Platysternon megacephalum, assembly GCA_003942145.1. Classification (NCBI taxonomy): domain Eukaryota; kingdom Metazoa; phylum Chordata; order Testudines; family Platysternidae; genus Platysternon; species Platysternon megacephalum. Next base: position 5,155,493 of record QXTE01000071.1, read on the forward strand.
TTTCCTAATATCCAATCTAAACCTCCCCTACTGCAACTTGAGACCATTACTCCTTGTTCTGTCATCTGGTACCACTGTGAACAGTCTAGATCCATCCTCTTTGGAACCCCCTTTCAGGTAGTTGAAAGCAGCTATCAAATCCCCCCTCATTCTTCTCTTCTGCAGACTAAACAATCCCAGTTCCCTCAGCCTCTCCTCATAACTCATGTGCTCCAGCCCCCTAATCATTTTTGTTGCCCTCCGCTGGACTCTTTCCAATTTTTCCACATCCTTCTTGTAGTGTGGGGCCCAAAACTGGACACAGTACTCCAGGTGAGGCCTCACCAATGTCGAATAGAGGGGAACGATCACGTCCCTCGATCTGCTGGCAATGCCCCTACTTATACAGCCCAAAATGCCGTTAGCCTTCTTGGCAACAAGGGCACACTGTTGACTCATATCCAGCTTCTCGTCCACCGTAACCCCTAGGTCCTTTTCTGCAGAACTGCTGCCTAGCCACTCGGTCCCTAGTCTGTAACAGTGCATGGGATTCTTCCGTCCTAAGTGCAGGACTCTGCACTTGTCCTTGTTGAACCTCATCAGGTTTCTTTTGGCCCAATCCTCTAATTTGTCTAGGTCCCTCTGTATCCTATCCCTACCCTCCAGCGTATCTACCACTCCTCCCAGTTTAGTGTCATCTGCAAATTTGCTGAGAGTGCAGTCCACGCCATCCTCCAGATCATTAATGAAGATATTGAACAAAACCGGCCCCAGGACCGACCCTTGGGGCACTCCACTTGAAACCGGCTGCCAACTAGACATGGAGCCGTTGATCACTACCCGTTGAGCCCGACGATCTAGCCAGCTTTCTATCCACCTTATAGTCCATTCATCAAGATTAATGAAGATATTGAACAAAACCGGCCCCAGGACCGACCCTTGGGGCACTCCACTTGAAACCGGCTGCCAACTAGACATGGAGCCGTTGATCACTACCCGTTGAGCCCGACGATCTAGCCAGCTTTCTATCCACCTTATAGTCCATTCATCCAGCCCATACTTCTTTGTATGCCTTCTTTGTATGCCTTTCCCCTTTGTGCACATGGGGTCATCAGGGCACAATCTGGACCTAGCTACCCTCAAAAAACACCAGAGAGAGAGCAAAGAAGGGGAAAGTTAGACACAGAGACAGAGAAGTTAATGCTTCAGGACCACACAGCTAGTGAGTGGCAGAAGAGATTAGAACTCATGAATTCCTGGGTCCCAGTCCCATGCTCTATCCAATCAGCATTCACTAATGTATGCATAGGGCTGGTAGACTGTACAGTGTGCATATACTACATACTCCTACATGTGCACAGGCACATGTGGTAGACACAAGTACACACATGTATTCTCAAAGTGAATGTAATGTGTAATAAGTGGAGCAGGGATGTCCAGTGGCTAGGGTACAGCATGGGATTTCAAGGGATCTGGATTCTAACCCAAGCTCTTTCTCTGACTTGCTTTAAAGTGCTTTCATTTAAACTCCCGAGGGGAGATTTTCAAAGGCACAACTGAGAATCAGGTGACCTTTCAATGAGCGCGGGGAGCTTCAGTGCCCTTTGTGCCTTTGGAAATCTCCTTCTGTGTCGCAGCTTCCCCCTTGGCTAGATGGGGATAATGAAGAGCACTTTGCAATCCATAGTGACTAGCCCAATAGAACTGCTAAGCATTATTATTAGTATGAAATGATATATTTGATGGATAATGTGATCTAGAATATGTGCATTACATGAAATATGCAGTGTGTGGCAATACAATCAGGGGTAATGGGCATCTCACTTTTTATGGGTCCATTCAACAGACTACATCTCCCCTTATTGTGAGCTAGATAACAATCCTGCATTATACCAGCTCTGGTAACAGACATGCAAGATGGAATGATTTAAATCACTCTCCATGAAATCTCCCCAAGGTTTGCAACTGGTTTAAATGAAAAAAACCACAAGAAAAAGCAATAACAATTTAAAAACTTTTAAGTCAAAGCCATAAATTCCCCTCAGCTTGTTAAATTTGCAGAGGCATTGTGCTGTGAAAAGGGACCAAATTAAAGAGTTCAGCAGCCAGACAAATCTAAGCAGGGTCACCTATTAAAATATCTCTTAACTGTGTAGAGAGCAGCACACACTTGACTCTTGAGAGAGGCATGAGGGGAGCATGCTGCTCTGATTTCCTTTCTGGCTGATGCTCAAAAGCATTCTCCACCAGCCATTCTCTGATATTATGAAGCAGGGACTTTACATCCTTGGGAGGAGGAAGTGCAACAGCAATCATCTGGATCATCACTGGGGAATGGATGCAGGCTCTCCAAAACTCCACACAGAAGTTGTACACATTGAACTTAAACCGGTTTAGTTAAACTAGTGAAACTTCTCTGTGTAGACTTTCTTATATGAGTTTAAAACTGGTTATGTCCATTTAGCTTGCAGCTGTGAACATAGCAAAGTAAACTAAGTTGCTATAAGCCAAATGAGTTTAAAACTGGTTATGTCCGTTTAGCTTGCGGCTGTGAACATAGCAAAGTAAACTAAGTTGCTATAAGCCAAAATTGAAATCAGCATAAAAGCATTCACCCACAAAATTGCACAAGTTTAACTAAATTAGTATTCAGTCACTCCTTTAGTTAAAATGGCACAACTTTGTGTGCAGACCAAGCTTTAAGAGCATCAGCCTTCATATCTTGAGCTAAAAAACCAGCTCCCTAGCTATCAGTTGTAGCAGACTCATATCCTCTGTCTATCAGGCACAGGGACATGCAACACACACTGAACAATGGTTTACATCAAGATGGGAAAATTGTGCAGTACCCCCCAATACAGACAAGAAAAACACATACCCTTTGTCCTCTTCTAAGAGCTTTATCCCGGGAGGCCAAAGCACTTTGCAAACTTTGAGAAGCACAATAGCTCAGTGGATGAGGCACTCAACTTTGTTTCAAAAGGACCTGGATTCTGTTCATAGTTATGTCACTGGCTTGCAGTGCTGGGTGACCTGGGGAAGTCACTTCCCCTTGATGTGTTTCAGTTTCTCTGTGAGTAAAGTGGGCAGAATGATACTCACCCCCTACTTTAAGAGCTATGGATAAAAAGTACTATATGAAAGCTTGCTGTAGTTGGGTAAGCCTTGTAACAATGCCCTGTGAGGTGGGCATCAACCCCATTTTACACACAGGAAAGTGAGGTGCTTTGGAGGCCAAGATTTTCAAAAGTGACTAGTAATTCTGCGCACCTCAATTTTTGGGTGCCCAACTGGAGACACCGTAAAAGCGCCTAATTTTCAGGAAGTGCTGATCCTCCACCCTCTGAAAATCAGGCCTTTTTAAAGTGTTAGTAGAGAGAGCACAGATGCAAGACATTCTCTATACAATATAACATGACACTGAGTTGACCAAAGTCACAACAAAGTTTTCTTGCAACCGTTAAAGGTGTAACATTGTCATCCAAATAGAAAAGGGTTCACTTATGACAAACAAGTAGAGAACAACCCTGTAGACTGTGCACTCCGGCTCCCACCAATTGAGCACCTAGCATCCGGTGCAGATCAGCCATGGACTACATGGCGTTGCCTTAATCAATGCCACACTGGAGTTGGCTAACTTAGAGATGCGATGATCAATACCTGAGACTGTGGCAAAATATGAAGCATGCCTGTGATGCCAGCTGCTTCAGCATGAATGCTCTACCAGTGACCTGGCAAAGTGCAGTGATAGGGCAGTCGTATATGCACAAATGTGGCGGGAAGCAGTATGAGGACACAACAAGAAGTGTGAAAAACTCCTCCTCAGTCGACCTGCGTGTTATAAATTAAGCATCTCTCCCTCCAGCTGCTTTTCATAACATCAGCTGCTTGGTACAGGCACTGAGATCTTTCATTCTGCTGGTCCGCTCATCAAGCTGACAGGCCCACTCATCAGTGGGGTGATGCACATCAGAATCAGGCATTCCAGACAGGTTTCATCTGCTCCATATTACAACCGGCTGCACTCACCTTAACGTTCAAAGATCTGTGACATGCTGTCACCTTATGGGAATTGAGGGGACCTCTAAACATGGGCCACAGGGCGTTGGTCCCTTGTAATCACTGTGGAGAGCTTTGCGGACTCTTTAACTACAAGAGAGTGAAGTGGCACAGTGCCTGTTCTGCAGCTTAGCACATACCCAGAATGGATTGTGCTTTGCTCCTCTCAGTCAGAACACAGTAGCAGGTAGGATCTGCATAAACTGGAAATGGAACCAGGTACCATGAAGAGCTAGTGTGGGCATCCAGGCATCATTCAGTGTGTAAGCAGCTGACAGGTCTGCTGGGGTTCATAGCCTGTGTAACCATCGAGCAGCTTGCTTGACAGTAATGCTCGATGCAATATCCCATATATAACACTGGTTTGAGGTGGTCTAATTGCAGAGTAGACGTTTGGGCTCAGACTAGAGCCCAAACCATGAGTGGGGAGGATCCCAGAGCTTGGGCTCCAGCCCGAGCCCAAATGTCTGCACTGCAATTAAACAGCCCTTTAGCCTGAGCCCTGCAAGCCAAGGTCACCTGACACGGGCCAGCCACGGGTGTTTAACTGTAATGTAGATGTATCCTTAGTTTTCTTCCAGAAACTGAGGCAGCCTAAATCAATGTCCCCTTTGGAAAAGTTTGCTCTTACTCATTCAAGTGTCAACCCACACAGTACCTTTAAACAAACCTAATTGACAACAGTACTGTCTGGGTTAGTGAATGGATCCAGGCAGTCAGATACTACAGGATGATGGCCACATGATTGGATGGAGGGATAGATGGACAAACAGACCACATGGCCTTTTCCCAGGTGAAAATGTTATTGCTGGTATTTATTTGTTTCAAGTAAAGACCAGAAACTGAATCCCAATGACTTTGTCTAATTTTACATGCAGCCTACTTAGATTTGCATTCTGTTTGAGCACTGGAGAAGGTTCAACCCTTTGATGGTTTGATAAGATCTTTTTATAAAGTTAACGTGCAAAAGCAGATACGGTATCTGGCTTTATGGTAATTAGCTTTACAACTTAATTAAAAATAGTTCTGTTAAAAAAAAATCAAGTACCTCCTGGTTTCTAAATTCCACCTTGAAAAGGCTCCACATTCCTTCTTTCCCTAGGCTGCAATCATTGTATTTTAAAGACAAGCTTTTTAAAATCTAAAAGCAGGGACAGAAGTGAGCAGAATGCAAAGTCTTCCCTTCTGGAGCCAGCTAAAGAGATTGATGAAATAACAGATAGTCTTTAACAAAATAGCAAGTCTACCTGACAGGAACCACACATCCATTCAAAGGGTAGAACAGCAAGAGTGATGCATTTTAAACATACTCCCAACTGGTCTGTCAGTAACAAATTAGACTTGTCACATTCTCCAAACAGATTTAGTGAGAACATTAACCATGTTAATGATCTGTGGTCCCAGCAGGAGAAAGAGGTTTGAGTCTAGTTCCAGGAAGGTGCAGAATGGATCACAGTTGTTTTGTTGTTGAGGTTGTAGGTTTTAAAAAAAAAAATGTAAGCAATTTCTTGGTTTGGAAACTTAGTGTAATTGGAAATAATCATTGTGGCTGAAATTCTACAAACACTTATGCATGTGTATAACTTTACTCACCGCGGCAGGCCACATTTTCAAAAGAAGGCAACTCCCAACTAGGCACTTAAGTATGAGTCAGATTTTCAAATGTTCTCACCACCCAATTCTGGATTCTGAGCTCTTTTGAAAATGCTGGCCAGTGTGTATTTTTTTTTTAAAGTGCAGAGCAGGGGAAGAGTAGTGTGTGTGTGTGTGTGTGTGTGTGTGTGTGTGTGTGTGTGTGTGTGTGTGTGTNACCAAGTTCTCAAGGAGGAGATGAAACAAATATATCATGGGTTGATTTTACACATGCAGAGATTTTTCAAGAAATAGGCTAAATATGTTTAGGGCATCTAGTGTTATATTGCTAATACTGATTATAAAGATTTGTATAAGTGTGGTCTCATTAACAGACCAGTGGCTAGTAATCAAAGTTTAGACACAACAAATCCTGCATCTTGGCGGGAGGTTAGACTAGTTGGCCCTCGTGGTCCCCTCTAACCTTATGAGTCTATGACTTCTGGTTTGTGGCTCTGGATTGACATTGACTTGCCATGTCATTTTGAGCAGGTCACATACAATTATTGTGCCTCAGTTTCCCTATCTGTAATGAGGTTTCATAACACTTAGCATATGGTTGTAAAATACTTTGAGATTCTCAGATGAACAGGACTACACGTGCTGTCTCTGAATCAGGAGGGCATCTCAATGCAGCACTATATACTTAACTTTAAACGTATGCTTATTGAAGTCAATGGGACTTAAGCACATAGCTAAAAATAAGCACATGCTCCAGTTTTGTCCTGAACAGGGATAGATTTAGGCATGTGCTTAAGTGCTTTCCCAAACTGGGGCCTACATGGAGGATGTACAATTTATTCACATAACTTTACTGGGCACATTTGTTCTTGAAATGTGTGACTCACACCGATCATATGTAATTTACACATGGGGCACTCTAAGGCTAAGTTGGAATATACTTGTGGCTGGAAAGAATGAAACTTACACTAGCGTCCTGTTGTCCTGATGTGGCCATGAGCTCCATACAAGAAGAGGAATCTTCCCTCGTGGTCCTCCCTGCAGCACTGGGGTTCAAGACTGCAAGGTCTTTGGGGCAGAGACTTTTTCATAAGTGTTCCTACAGCACCTAGTACAATAGGCCCTGATTCTTGGTTGAGGCTTTACAATAATAACATACTAACAATAATAGTAGACAATAATAATCATCTCTCAAAGACTTTTCCCATACCTGAGTCAACAGACCTCAAAATATATGAATAGCAGTCAATAGATAAATGTCCTGTATAGCCTTCCAAGCTGCTTAAAGCCCGCCTTAAAAAAGAGATAACTTGCCTTTCTTCTTTCAACAATCTTATTACATAAAATGTCTTGCCCCAGGATCTAATTCCAGCTGGAGTCTTTTATAAGAAAATATGTTTATTGTCAAATATAGTAGAACACACACACAAAAATCTACCTGTTCCTTCTAATCTCCGGTAATTATTGCAATGATCTGGACTTAGAGCACATAGCTAGGGGAAGGAGAGAAGAGGCTGGAATGATGAGTTTTTCAGATTGAAGCCAGTTGGTAATTAATTCTGCAAAACAAACGCTGTAATTGCTAAAAAGTAATAAAACTTTATATTACATTAAAGAGTATAATAGGTTTTCTAAGAGGATTCTATTAAGGTTAGCGCTCTGGAAATATGCTATTTATAAATGCGAGCCTTGCAAAATGTCAATAGTTTGGTATTTACCTAGGAAATTAGGCAACCACATACAAAAATTAATAATTATATTAAAAAACACATTTAGAGATTCTCTCGTTAGTTAAATTAATTACTTAATCTCAATAGCTCGGGTGGTGCATAATGGCTCTGATTCCTGAAGCTCTGAAAAATAAAAAGTGATCAAAGGAAAATGGGAACAAAAAATGACAAGCTCTTTCCACCTGCTCATTTCATTTTTTTAAAAACGTGTGCTTGTTAATTTAGTTTCCAGTTCTGCTCCCAATGAAAGAAACAGCAACACTCCCACTGGGGTTGCAGAATCAGGGCCTCGGGAGCAGTGGAAGGTGTCCGCCTATATGACCTGAGTAGAGGAAAACAGAAGAGGCCCCTAAAGTAGAGCATGCCTTGGTACAACAATTGCCATCCCCTTGAGTAGAAGACAGGGATCAAAAAAGATTGGGGGCATCAACTGAGTTCAAAGGTTGTGAGCAGTCAGTAGGAGAATGCCAGTGAGGGACACCAAACTGACAACCCCAGGGTGAAAGACTGACAGCCTATCTCCACAGAGCAAATATAGAGCAGTGTCCATGCCCATTCAGTCTTGGGACTCTCTGCTGAGACTGAGAGTCAAAGAGTGTGTTAATTGTGGTGGGCAGTAATTTGTGTAACAGGGGCACTTGTTCACTAGGAATGGGACTGAGACCCAATCACATGGGCCACCACACACTTATCTAATAAGATAGTTTGTTCACCACTAATCCTAGCCTAAATTCATCAGCCTAGTGGAAAAAAACTCTATAATCCATTACTGACCCTTGGGGCTTTGCCTTCATTACCAAAAGGGGTGTGTTTTTACATCCAGATAGCTAACTCGAGTAGGCTCTCTCGATGTAAACCAGTGGAAACAAGGCACAGGTAGTTTTACTTCTTTGTAGCTAGTTGAGGTCAACCCTACATCACCATATGGAGTTTACCTTGACTACCTGCATCAAGGTAAAAACTACAATATCTTGTTTCTACTATAATTTTATATCAAGAAAGCTGTCTTGAGTTAGCTATCTCTATGTAAAAACACACCTATACTTTGCAATGGAGAAATAGCCCTAGCTATCCAATACTACACATGTGTAACTTTGCTAGTCTGTTTGCATTCTAGTTTTGGCTAATCATTCATTTCTAACAGGGCTTGCATTGTGCTTCACTTTGAAAACCACAACAGAGGAGGAGACAAAGGAAAGCCAATAATAATAATACTACAAATATATGAACAGTTACCTAGCTATACTCATCCAGTCTGCAGGCTAACACCACTGCCACTTTGATTCCTGCAGTTCTGAAGTGCTCTGTAGCTGAATTTCTGCAGGGCACACTTCAGTTGGCTTGTTTCTCTCTCTCTCTCTCACTGCTTGTGCTTTTATTTTAGTTTTGTTTTAATAGCTGTCATTTCTAACCAAACATTGTTAGTGAAAAGATGTTTAAGTTCAGTGAAGTGTCTCTTGTGGGGATGCTTGCCTATGTGAGTTTTAAATGTGGTCAAGCACATCCCTCAAACGTGACAAAACCCCTAGCAAGCTATTTGACTGAGATGTGCCGAGTTGTTCATTGAGGCCAGGGGAATGCTGGCTAGTGACAAGGTAAATCAGCCAGGAAAGGATTAAGGGCTACCTGCCTGTCACATGACCAATAGGGGATTTAAAGGGAGGGCTGAGAGAGCCAGGATAAAGCAACTGAGGAATTGTTTTGTTTTGTGTTACTCAGGAGTATTCTGTTTAACCAGTAAATTGTGTCCTGAAGCAAGCAGCTGAAACAGACTTTGGCATAGCATTTGTTCCTTCCTGGACTGGTGAGAGAGCCCACCAACTGACATGACTCCACCCCCTTCATTATATATTCACTGATTCTGATTGGTCACCATGCTTGACCAAGCCCCCTTGTCACTTACATATCGTAAGGCCCTGATTTAGCACAGCACTTACGCACGCGCTGAAGGGAGAGATAGTTAAAAGCAGAAAAGGCAGTTAGGTAAAGAACTGGTCAAACATTTTCCATCAAAATGTTTTCTTTATTTTCATGGGAAATGTCTTTAGGACAAAATGGAAATACTAATGAAAAAAATCCTTTTTTTTTTTTTCCTTGAAAATTCTCATTGAAAAATGTGCAGGTTTTGTTGTTTTGATGAAAACCTGAAAAATGTAGGTGGAGAAAATGTTGTGTCATCATTTCTTTCAGGAAAAAAAATAAATAATTTCCCTCCCGGCTCTAGTTAGGGAGCCAGTTCCCCATGCTCAGTCATGTGAGTTGTGAACCTAGCTCTGCTTTGTGTCTTTGCAAATCTTCCTCTAATTTCTGTGATGAATTGGGGCCTCCAAGCTAGATCTTTAGATCACTGGGTAGGCAGCCAAAATTTCTTAGCTCCTTTTGTCTTGTGTTTTGTTTATTGTATTGCTTGTCATGTAGCCATTGATGATCTTGTGAGGAACTCAGGTTCTAATTGATTGCCATTTGTGGGGTCAAGAAGGTATGTTCCCCCAGGTCAGTTTGGCAGTGACGTGTTTTGGTTATGGGTTTTTTTTTTTGCCTTCCTCTGTAGCATGTGAGTTCGGGTCACTTGCATATTATCTGGCTATATCTCACTGAATCATTCCCATACTATTGCGGGGGCCTCAGGCACCTCAATTCCTCCAATACACTGTCGGTGGCATATAATAATCTAGTTTCCTGTGGGCTGTGATACTTTGGTCTAATTTTGGTTGTTGAATTTAGCGTGCAGGCGCCGGGTGGTGTTGGTGGCCTGTGATATACAGCAGGTAAGGCTTGAAGGTCTGGTGATCCCTTCTGGCCATATACTCTGTGACTAAACATGGGAAAGGACAAACCATGATGAAGAATCAAAGTCCAGGCCAGCTGCACACATACACAAACACATACACACATTTACCTTTTATTAAAGGCATAAAGCCATTGCATTAAATACAACAATACCTTCTCCCAAGAAACCTACAGGCCCTTGCCAAAAATGAGAGTAGCGGAACCAGACGAAACCTTGATCCACTTTCTGTTTAAGGTTGTCTGTTTCCCCTTTCCTCATGGACAAGAAGTTGGGTCATATGGGAAAAAAGAAAAGGAAAGAGAGTGATGTCATTAGTTAAAGATACTTTCAGCATGGAGTGAAGTCAGTGGAACTATACCAATTTACACTGGCTGAAGATCTGGCCCCATGTTCCTGCTGTCCAAGAGCATTACAGCATTCACTGGAAATCCACATTTTTACCACTGATGCCTTAGATAGATAGATAGATAGATAGATAGATAGATAGATAGATAGATAGATAGATAGATAGATAGATAGATAGATAGATAGATAGATAGATCTTGCAACCTGAAAAATATATAGTCAGGCTCGTTAACAGCCTGATCCAAAGCCCATTGAAGTCAGTGGGAGTCTTTTCATTGACTTTAGTGGGCTTTGGATCAGGCCCTAAAAGGCTAACACAATCCACTTGGATCCCTCATATTCTTACCTCTCACAAACCTGGAAACTTTCTTTCTTTCTTTCTATCTATCTATCTATCTATCTATCTATCTATCTATCTATCTATCTATCTATCTATCTATCTATCTATCTATCTTTTGCTTTGCCAATAATTGCCCCATGTGCATAGAGATCAAGTAATGTATCAGTGCCTGCTATTTATGAAGAAACACCGAAAACTGAGATGCCAAGTCTATTAGGAAGGCTAAATATATTCACGGGCTGCATTGTCATTTGTTCTGGGAACAATTCCATTGCTTCCTTTGCAGGTGTGTGAAGGAGCTTCCAGAAAATATCCCAAGTGCATCTGATTATTATTTGTTTCATTTGATTTTTTTATATTTCCAACCAGTCATAACTTTAGCAAATGCAGATGCTTTTGTTGTTTACTACAGGCATGAGCAAGTAGGTCAGATCTGCATATGGGCTACCAACTCCGTTAGCTCCATTAGATCAGTTAGCTTGCTATGTTGTATTAAAGATGAAGCCTAGGTAGTAGGGGGCAGATTCTACTAGTCTTTGTGCCTATGCACCCAACATAAACACCTTGCCAGAAAGGAAAGATGGCGGGAAAATGTTCTGCTTCAGTCACTGATCACATAAAATCCATGCTAGGACATAGGGCAAACCCCATAATTGATCCCATGCCTTGGCTCATTTCCTTGCCTGTTTGTGGCACAGAACTGACATGCTAAGTTGCAAAATGTAACCTGAGTGGGTGCAGCGATACACAAAAAGTTAGTCATCAAAGCTACTTAGGTTTCCTTTATAACAATAATTTACACTTGTACAGCATCTTATTTCTGAAGTTTTACAACTATTTACAACCATTAATTAGTTTTAACTTCATAACATCCCTGTATGATAGGTAGGATCTCTTCATCTACAACTACAATGCATCTACCTCTGGTACTGGGCATGGCAGCTGTTTAGCAGAGTGAAACAATACCATGAAACACTTTAGGACAGGAAATTAATAATACTCTATCCACTTTGAAAGTACAGCAGCAGGAGCCAGGAGATGTTAAGGAAGAAGATAACAGTTATCTAGAGAGGATTTAGACTGGCACACTGAGGCAAACCCCCTGTTCTTCCAAAAAGTGCCAGGGGACGCTCAGTAGCTTAAGGTGGCCAGAGTCTCAGTTTTATGTCTATGTGAAAGACAACACTTCCAGCAGGACAGTGTCTCCTTGCACCATTGCTAAAACGTTTGCCAGAGAGAAGAATAACAAACATACAGTAAATCAACACCAGTACCCAGAGGTGCTTTGGAAGTCCCATGTGTTCAGAGTCCTACTCCCATCCTGCTTAGGCCCTTATTCAGTAAAGCACCTAGAACCAGATTTTCAATGTGCTGAGTGAACTCTTTTGGAAAATCTAGTTTATGCAACCCTAATCCAACACCCTTGGATGCCAGTGGGAGTCTTTCCATTGATTTCAGTGGTAGTTGGATCAGGCTTTAAAGACTATACATATCCTTAAACATGTGTGTTGTGCCATTGGCACCAGTGGGACATCTCACATGCTTAAAGACACACATATGCGTAAGTGCTTTCATTTATAAAGGCCTTAGTTTTGGGGACTAGATGGAGACAAGCATCATCTGGCATAGCTGCAAGAGGGGAAAAAACAACAGACACTTGTAAATTTAAGGAGTGAGTGTGTGTGTGTGTGTGTGTGTGTGTGTGTGTGTGTGTGTGTGTGTGTGTAAATGCATAGAAGCAGAACAGGAGGAGTGATTTACTGTTTTTCTGATTAGGCTTGGAAGGGGGGAAAAAAGCAGAGTCCTTGTAATACTGGAGAAAAGCAGAAAGAGGAGGCCAAGGAAGGAAAATTATAAACCACAGAACCCCATTCTGAGCAAACATATCATCCGAGTAGAATACCTTGTAGTTCTTGCTCAGAGACAATAAATGTTACAGCTTTAGCACTGAGGAGAAATGAGAACTGCCATTCCCAAAGGATACAGAATACATCTCCACATATGACAAGCAGTTAACATTATGGATAGCATCTGCCTGGGCTTTTATCATGATTTAAATTTGTTTTCCATTCACCAGGCTGAATTGCAGGAAATTATATTGAAATGTGTACAAACCACCGGTTACAAATTTTATTATAGCCTCTGAGGTGATCCTACTGCAGGGAGAGAAGTTTATGAGTGAACATGAGTGCAGGGTACTTAGTCACCTCTGATATTTGCAGTCCGGATTGGAAGGTGTAATTGATTTTCTAATAACAGGGAGAATTCTTGGCTGGAAGCATAGTATTGTGGTTTAGCCAGTGTCTAAGTGATGTAATCCGCATGATATAGTCACTGAACTGCTTTATAGTGACTGGTCTGCAGGATTATTTGCTAACAGTCTTTCAGATGATGTATGATGCAAGGGGCCTCCCAGCCATCAGGGTCATTAAAGAGTCCACGGTATTTTTCACAGGAACAAGGCTGTCAGGCCCTTTGAAAAATGTCACAGTCCTGGTGGGCAACTGTCTTACTAGGTAAATTCCAGAGAATATCACTGAGTTCCTATATCATAAAAAAGGCACCTATTCCTTCAGGGCACACAGCCTGATTCTCCTCTACTTAACAAGAGTGGCCTGAATTTGCGTTTACACTAAGGCCCACTTATCCCACTTCTGGGGTGAAATCATCACCTATTGATGTCAATGGGAGTTTTACCATTGATTCGAGCAGGCTCAGGTTTTCACCTGGCAATGGAAAGGGGCATTAGAATGGGTGTAAGTGCAATAAAGAGGCTTTAGTGGAACTGAGGCTTGTGCATGCCATTGATGTCAGTGGTGTGTCTCCTGATTTACATTGGTGTGAGCAAATAACTGGGCCCCTTGTGAAGTAAATGTGAGCCTTTACTTCACCCCACTGAGGTCTGTAGACAGCCAGGCACTGTACCTGAAAAAGAAGAGGTAAACACAATGCATGGTGAGAAATAAATAGGAGTAGAGAAGTTTGCACATTCTGGATTGGTTTTGTTTTTAGTTTCTACATATAAACAATCCCCCCCCCCCACCCCCGTCTCCCCACACTTCTTTTAGAGTGACTATTTGGGTCCGGGTGAAAGTTGCATGACTGACAGAGCTGGAGAAGGACGCTGGTGCCTTTTGTTGACTGATTGATTGATTTCAGTTTCAGTCGCACCAATCTCAAACACCAGGCAACTTGCAAAATTTAAAAACCAGCACTATTTGTATTTATCAAGAGCTGACATTTCACTCTACAGAGAAACAAATGCAGCTCAATCAAATGATTTTCAAAAGACAGACTGTGAAGGGTCTTCCCATGGACTTTAACGAGCTTTGGATCAGACCCTATATAGACTGCACCCCTAAATGCAGCCAGTGGATCAATATTTGCATGTTCACATTTGGTCATAATGCTCTTGTTGATATGTTATACATTTACCATAATTCTGCTGTTGGCTAACTCCAGTAGCGGCGCCAGCTTTGCCGGCGCCCTAGGCGCCGGCAGGTCCCGCCCCCAAATCCCGCCCCCAACAGCGGCGGCGGAAGGTCCCGCCCCCAAATTTCTACGGGCGGCGGGGGCACAGGCGCCCCCAAAATAGCAGCACCCTAGGCGACCGCCTAGGTCGCCTAATGGGAGCGCCGGCCCTGGCTAACTCACATGAACAGGAGTCAGGACTCCTGGGTTCTGCACCTGGCTCCCCTACAGACTTGTCTGTGCAACTGTTTGCAGGAGTGGGGGTGAGGGTGGGGTGTCTATCTGTATGTACTTAACTTAGCACAATGGGATTCTGATCTTATTTGGGGTCTTAAGTACAGTAATAGTGCATGCTATTTTCTTCCCTTTCCGGCTATACAAAGACAATGGATTCCCACAATTTGGCCTCTTAGGCTCTGATCTTGCAAGTGATTCCTTGCAGGGGTGTGTCTGTGCAGTCACTTGCAGCATCTGGCCACAACTGAGTTCCTCTAACACAGCGAACCTCAGCAGAGACAAACTCTTCAGTACAGGTTTGCAGCCTTCCTTTGGGTTTCTTCCTCTATAGCCTAAATTTTTATTCCCAGCAATGGACAGGAAGCTGATAATGAAACAGACAAACACTCCCCTCAGTGATTAACTGACAATGAGGGCCCAGGGAAAGAGGGTAGGAGAGAAACAGCAGAAAGCGTTCAAACACCTTAATCTAAATTCATGGCATCGAATTTAGGTTGTGCTGTGAGGGGCAGCTGTTAACAGAGCTGCATCTAATGGGTATGTCTACACTGCAATTAAACATCCGCCACTGGCCCATGCCAGCTGACATGTGCATGCGGGGCTCAGGCTAAGGGGCTGTTTAATTGCTGTGTAGACTTCTGGGCTCAGGCTGGAGTCTAGGACCTTGCGAGGTGGGAGGGTCCCTGAGAGCAGAACACCTTTCCACCCGCTCCTGCTGGGCCTAAAGAGAAATTGGCTGGTTGGAGACGCTGCCAAAAAGGCTTCCTTATGGAATGCAGGAGCTTCACATGGCCTCTCACATTACATAGACATTTGTCTCCTTAGTCTTGGGCTCCTTATGAGCTCCTCTGAGCAACCCACAGTATGTGGTATGGGCTTCAGTTAAAGTGATCTCTCTAGGTTTTTAATTGTATCTGAGCATAAGCCAGAGTGATGAGTTTACCACAAAAGGCTGATGAGTTAGGTCTGTATAAAGCATCCAGAACATCTTTGATTGAAAAATCTAAGCTAGAATAATCGTGTCTGGATAGTTTTCTATTTTGGCTTTTATGGCACACGTTCATGTCATCCAGGGAGGGTGAAAATCCCAAGAGCATCTTGAGCGGACGGCCAGATATGGTATGTTGGCTTCTCGTCCTAGCTGAAAACAGAAGTGCAGACAGAAGTACAACCAAAATTTTAATAAAAGTGAACAATTTCTTTCAAACCTCAGACAAAAGTTATCTGAGCCACTTGGTCTGTGACTATATCTTTGGGCTAGGATGACCAGATAGCAAGTGTGAAAAATCGGGACAGGGAGGGGGGGGGGTAATTGGCGACTATATAAGAAAAAGCCCCAAATATCAGGACTGTCCCTATAAAATCGGGACATCTGGTCACCCTACTTTGGGTGCTGAGTAGAGTCTAGGCTATGGAGTTCTGTGGTGTCAGGGCTATGGAGTTCTGTAGTGTCAGGGCTATGGAGTTCTGTGGTGTCAGGGCTATGGAGTTCTGTAGTGTCAGGGCTATGGAGTTCTGTGGTGTCAGGGCTATGGAGTTCTTTGGAGTCATTGGGTTTATAACTAGCAAGCAAGCAGCTCTGCACCAGTAGCTCCCTGTACCCACACGTAGTCCCATAGCTTTTAGATTTGGTTGCTGCTGATGGAATTTTCTCTTTGAGCACCACCTCCAATTGTTCATGTCTGAGTACAGGGCTCTGTGAAAAATTGCAGAAAAGTTATACAACCTTCCCCACTATGCCTCTTCCTAATCCAGCTCTGCAAAACCTTCCATTGTTATGGAAAGAGCTGTGGTTGCAGTATGAAACTGACACCCAGGACCCCAGGCTGACATTTGTACAGGGCTTCACCACCACATGCCTCTTTCCCTCTCTGTATAATGGCATAACAAGATATTGTCAGAGTTAATTATTTAAGGCCCAGTTGCTGTTGGCAAGCTCTAGTATGAGGAGTCCACAGTGAAGGAGGGACTATCCTAAGCATTTGCAAAGTGATTGAAGGGATTCTTAGATGAAAGGCCTAGATAAGGGGGAAATATTATCATTAGGAATCGCATTGAACTGGGTCTTTGTGGTGGTTTTCTACAACTTGCTGGATTCACACTGGTGCAGAGACTGAGGTCTACACTTGGATTTCCTGGCCCCATCCACACCCAGATATGGGTTCTCATCAGTATTCCTGCTACACGAGTTGGTATCAATATGGTTCTCATTCCTTGAGCTTAAAAACCTCCCCGTTTCGTCTGCTGACAGCTTTATGCAAGCAGCTGTAAAGTTTTTTCCAGTGCTCATCTTACCTGCACCAATGAACCTGCATCTCCTGCTACAGAAAGATGGATAGTGGGCTATTTTTATATTTTGAGCCAGATTTATGCATGCCTCAGAACCACATGAAGCCAACCATGTAATAAAAACATGTATCAACAAATTTGAGAAATGTTATGCCAAGTCTTTTCTGAATCTCTCCATGTATATTTCTGATATTTTAGGTTTTAACATTAAACTCATAATGGGCACTTATCAGTGTCATGAATGTGGAAGGCATGAAATAAATCATGTCTCAAGTGAAATATATATAAACACATACACACGTATATATGGATGTAGCAACATGTACACACATACATATATATATATAAACATTCAAATGCACATACATTCATGCATAAATATATGCACATACACACATATATACATGTTTATATGTGTGTGTATACAGGCACATCCATGTAACACATGTATATGTACAGATATACACACAAATACATATACATACATGCACAAATATGAGCATTTGTAAACATAAAATGTATGCATGTGTATACACAAGCATTTATATATACACATACATATTCTTACAAGTATAGATATATATTCGCACATTGATTGAAACTGATCTGAGCCTTTCTCAATGAAATATAAAGTACTTAGGGGGAGAATATCTTTAACAAAAAGGTTGCTTTTCATAACCAGTTTAAAACTCTGCCAGTAACTCTAGCATTAGTGCCAAATAAAAAAGAGAAAAATAAGATTAGGTTGCAGAGTGTAGAGAAGAAAAGTTTCTTTTTCCCCCCCAGCATTAATCAGAAAAGGCTGAAATGCAGAATATCATTTCTCTTGAATAAAATTGACAGAATATAAATCACTCTTAATACCTCCAATCCTCCAAAAAAAAAAAAAAAATCCAAACCACAACCTGAACCAGGGAATAACAGCTTCTCTGCTTTGCCCACACTTTGTATGCTCCAAAGCCTTTCACCTTGTCTAGTGATTCTGAATAATACAAGAAGCTGAGGCGTGTATATGAAACCTGGATTAATGTGTGAAATTTAATCTCTGGTTTGCAAGTACCTGGCAAATTCTGGGGAAATCAACTTTAAAAATTGCTCCCAAACAGGAACCAGGTATCAGATCTAGCCATAATATGTTGTTCATGACACATTCCTTCTTCCAGGCCATTCTTTTTATTCGTCACTGAATTTAATGTTAGTGAAAGGTGGCAGGTGGGCACTTTAGAGTACTATGCAGACCAAGGTCTTAAATTTATCAGCACAACAAATATTAATTTTATGATGGTAGCTCCTAAAGGCCCCACTGGGGAAATCAGGATGGTATTGTGCCAGGCACTGTACACAGGTAATGAAAAGTCTCAAATAGCTTACAGCTTCTCCAAGAGATATGACTGACAATCACAGGAGATTAAAAGAAATAAATGGGCAGGGGGTGAGGGACAAGGTAAGCAGTGGAAAGCTTTTGGTTGGCTTAATGAAGAGAAGTGTCATCAGAACAACTGCATAGCCACTGTTGAGTGATTTGCAGGCATCTCCAGAGAGGTGAATTTTAAAGGAGGGATTTGACAAGGATACAATGCAGCAACTGCTTTTTTTTTTTTTTTTTACAGGGAGATCCCTCTATGAGTAGAGGGCAGCACGGGTGTGAGCATGAAGGTGCCTGGAAGAAAACTGGAATGAGGAAGAATGATCTTCAATTGCCACTCTCTCCTCAGTCATTGGTGAACTGCTACATGCTCTTGTTAGCCAAGAGGAGGAATGGACCCCTGGACTCAAGTCTCATGAAAATCCCTGTAGCTCTGACATTTAGCTGTGGTTAGGCAGATCCTAGAGCTGACTGTAAATTTTCCAAGAAGTTAACCTTGATGAAAATCTGTGAAAAAAAGTGTGTGTGTGTGTGTGTGTGTGTGTGTGTGTGTGTGTGTGTGTGTGTGTTCCTCATTTTCTGATCAACTTTTCCATACCCTGATTTCAGGGGAGACCTGTTGACAAGAATGCAGTGGCGAGAGAGGACAGGTTTTGCACCACGCTTCTGGGATACAAAGCTTACACTAGAAAAATTATTATTCTTCAAAGTTCCCCGAGAAACAAGAGTTTAAGGTGTTTAATGATTAAAAACCTGATGCCCTTGAATATAAAAGTCAGATAAAAGAACTGCCAGGGACCCTAATGCAGCTGAAATGATAAACATAAAGGGAGCAATAATGAGTCAGCCTGAGGTGATTACATTCTCTAATTAGAACACATGTATCATTTAGGCATGTTAATCTTTGTCTGTCTGATGCAGTTTGGTTAGACTAACCTATATGCAGTGTAAGTTGTTTTTCCTTTTATTAGCATAGCAGTACCTGTAGCAGGCCAAACCATTACATGTATGGATGTTCTTCCAAACCACTCTGTTCTAAGTGAACAGCAAGATCAACAAAAGCATAATGGAGGAGGTTTTCAGAAGGGACTAAAGTGATTTAGGAACCTAACTCCCATTGCAATTCAGTGACATATGGGCAGCTGACTACATTAGTCTCCTTTGAAACCCCACGCCAGTATCTCTGGAGCAGGGAAAGGGGTTTGATTTAAAAGAAGGACTGACCCAAACTTTCATCCCAAACCTCAAACTGAGCATGATGCAAAACTTGTGCTCTTTAAACATTTCAAGTCACTCTGTGTCAAAGTAGGGCTACAGAACTGGAAGCTCAGCTGGAGTAAACCAGTGTAGCTCCACAGGTGTAGCATTGTTGAAATTAATGGTGCTGCACCATTTACACTGGCTCTTGTCCCAGTTCTATGAGAGTCCTGACAGAAGACTGCTCTTAAATTACCAGCATTGCTTTCTGCAGCACCTAGATGCTCCTTGGAGGTTTCTTAGGCCAGTACTCAGGAGGCAGGATCCTGCTTAGCCAAATACTTGCGACTGAATAACACAGACTCGGGTATGTAAAAGCCAAAGCACTTCTCCTGGATTCCTTGCAGGTGCCTCTGCAGGTATTACAGTACTAGACAGAATATCAGCAAGCCCCTCTTCTGGATTGTAACATCAGCATCACTGAAGCCAAAGGCCTAATCATTTTTACAGTCTGTACTGCTTTGCAGACATGTTATTTAACGAACTGCTTGCCAGTTGGCCTGGTGAGATCAGAGATTGGCTTGGGAAAAGTAATGGAGATCCCACTAATAACATTCAGCGCCATTCCCGGCTACTTTAGGACTTTCATGCAAATGCTGGTAGAGTCTGGTTCTCACCAGCACTCTTGTCAATATTATTTACCCATTCTCCCCTGTTCCCCCCATGTTGTAATGACACTCACTCATTTAATTTTGACTGCTGAGTAGTTTGAAAATGAGCTAATTCATTCTTATTTCTTTGGGATATTTAAATGTGGGTCCATATGAACTTTTGGGCATTTTTTGGATGCAGAAGAATAACAAAGACCCTGCACCCTTAAACCCTTTGGTTCCTACTTTAACACTTGTAGCCATACCACCCTCCTCTTCTCCTGGAACAGATAACTATGCCTTATCTGCTGAGGGTACCATTAACATAATGACTTCTCTCAGGTCATCAGCAGTGTTTGAACTCTCAGCACCAAAGCTCAAATGGTAGGGAAGTGTGCTCCCAGTTACTGCGCTGTTACCTTGTAGTGGTAGTAGGTTGTTATCTTCTATATGAACTAACCCTGTGAGGAAGGCACAACAAAGACTTGACATCAGCTCCTTGGAGGCCTCACTGCATGTTTGGTTTAGATATGCTGCCTAAAGAAAAGTAGATAGAGTTTTATTGGAGCACAGTGGGAATTTCCCATTGGGAAATCTGGTTCACTTCAAAAGAGAAGTAAGAAAAGTCAAAGTTGTAATAAATAGCCTATGATTGTTCCCTGCAAGCCCAGTTCATAGAGTAACTAGAAGATATAGAATATTGTTCCCCAAATCCAACTGTGCTCCTTGTCCATGGAACAGCGCCCCTCTTCTTGTGCACCAAGGAGTAAATTCTGCCTAAACCCACAATCACAGAGGGTCCTGTGCCACTAACGCTATTGTGAGTCTGCTGCGAAGAAGTGGAGAGGGAAGGAGAGGGGGTGGTCAAAGCAGATGCCTCTGAGCCTGATTCTCCTTTCTGTTTGTTTGCTCATTCACACCCATGCACAGAGAGTGCCAGATGCTGCTGGATCAGAATGGTCATGTTTTGACACTCTGCCCAGATGTAAATGATATCACAAAGTACAAAGTGATGGAGAACTGGTCCCGGGGAGTTAGGACTTCTGGGTTCCATTACCAGCTCTGTTGCTAACTCACTGCATAGGCTTGGGAAATTCTCTTTGCCTCTTTATGCCTCAGTTTCCCCATCTGTAAAAGGGGGCAAAACAATACCTCACAGGGGGATTGCTAGTCAGTGTTAGTAAAGTGCTTTGAGATCCTTGTACTAAAGGTGCTATTTTTAGCAATAAAGTTAGCAATAATCATAAAGGGATATTAAAATCCCTTTATCCACAAACTCCTGGTTCTGTATGCATATGAAGGCTCTAGACCCTGTAGACTTAAGACATAGCCAGCAGGGTCCAACTGAAGACTAAATGAGCAAGAGGAGAGAGAGAGAGAGAAACTGCCTCCTGGAGAGCCTGAGAAGGCTCACAGGGTTTAATTTGCAGCTTCGGTGCCTCAGTGGATATGTGGAATGTAATCATATCTCTGAGTATACACCAGCCCCATGCAATGAACATATAGTAATGTGGTAATGAAGCAAGCAGGGATCTGGATTGACACTGACACTGCAGGTAGAAACCCCATAAAACTCAAAGGTGAAGGCAAAAATGAAAATACCTATAGAAGCCCGTTAAGTGAGTTTGATGAGTAGAGTCCAATTGTTACCCAATAGGGTAGTAAGGATGGTCATGGGGACAGAGCTCTGGGACTCAGGAGACATGGGGTTAATTCCACTCACCCACAGATTTCCTTTGTGACATCAGGAAAATCACTTAATCCTCCCTGTGCCTCAGTTCCCCATGTGTAAAATGGGAGAAATAGCACTGCCCTAGCTTACAGGAAAACCTAATGATTGTAAGGTGCTCAGATACTACAGGGACAAGGGCCCGATAAACAGCTAGATGGAGGCTTCTCTTTGAGCCTGTTGCATCCATGTGCCATCCTTTGCAAGATTCTTCTCTTGAAATGCCCATTCTACAGATGTAGGCTCAGGCATCTCTGTGGCTGCTCAAACTTTGTGTTTCCTTCTGCCATAACCCTAAGGGGTTTGCAGCAGGCAGGAATTGCCCCAGTGCACGTCCACCTCACCCACACCCCTATTTCCCCCGGTATGCCTACATGCAGCGGAGAAGTCCTGGAGGCAGCACAGAGCCGGCTCTGTTCAGGGCAGATGATTTTGGCTTTATGCCAGGGGGACTCCACCAAGGAGGTCATGTGACCTATTTGCACCAGTGTAGCTGGCAGAAAGTAACTGGAGCACGGGGAGTGAATGTCCCCTTGAATGGGGTGAGTATGGACAGCGGCAGCACAACTTTCGCCTCTCCTCCTTCTAGTGTAGAAGGGTGAATTTTCAATGTCTGCATAATGCAGAGATTGGCACCTTGGTCATGAGCCAAACCACATGCATGCAGCCTGGGGGCTTAGCATATAGGAGCTTTGGCTCCAGAAACACAGGCCCTGGAAAGGAAGGAAGGAGACTTTCCCACAGATGCTCCTCAGGTTCCCTGCACCTGGCAGATAAAGGCAGTGGGAGGATGTGGGCCACATTCTGGAATCGCACAGGACGCTGCCAGGCTTTATCAGAGGGGTTCTCAAACTTCATTGCACCACAACCCCCTTCTGACAACAAAAATTACTACATGACCCCAGGAGGGAGGACCGAAACCTCAGCCTGCTTGAGTCCCGCTGCCCCAGGTGTGGGGGAGGCGGGGGCAAAGCCGAAGCCCAAGGGCTTCAACCCCAGGTGGGGGGGCCTGTAACCTGAGCCCCACCACCCAGGGCTGAAGCTCTTGGGCTTTGGCTTCTGCCCTGGACAGTGGAGCTTGGGCTTCGGCCCCAGGCTCCAGCATGTCTAACTCCAGCCTTGGTGACCCCATAAAAATGGGGTCGCGACCCACTTTGGGGTCCCGACCCACAGTTTGAGAACCGCTGCTCTAGCACACAGCCTGTATTTTTCCTGGCTTTCGCAGGTGCCATGCACCTGTCTTTAAAGCGCCACTTCTCCCAGTCCAGTCTCTTTCTTCGAGAGCCCTTCTCAATGCTGCCGGAAAAGTGGCGCTAATTAGGAGCTGTGTCCGTCACCGTCCCTTATGCACTCAGTCTCCTATTATCCCAACATTTTCTGTACCCTCGTTAGTTTAAAGAGCCCCCATCAGATAAAACATGATTTCCAAATCAGTGTGATTGAGCCAATCAAGCAGGTTGCATAAGGCTGTTAAAACCCTTCATTAGCCTCAAGTATCCCTTTGTGATGACTGCCGAAACTGAGAAAGCTTTGAAGACCAATTGAAAGGAGATTGTCAAGGCCAGAGACTGGTGGACAGGGTTCAAGATGCTCATGGAGGAAGAACAGATCATCCTGAGACAGGCCATTGAGAGCACTGAAGAATCAAGCAGATGGCATGCCCAGGAGCTGTCCAAGGTCCTGACCCTATATGCTCATTAAAGGGCCTGTGGAGCTATCTGCAACATTTGCGGAGTTCACTGTTTTTGCTTTTTTAATAAAAATATAAGACTGAAATTTTCAAAAGCCATCTTGGGGATTTGGACATGATTACAAATAATCAAAATCTGGGGTCCCTTAGAAAGCTTTGAAAAGATCTTAGGGTTTACCAGTGGTCTCCGAGGGCACCGTGCCCATCCAACAGGTCATGGTAACAACTGGTAGAGGACTCAGAACCTGCTGTTCCTTAAAGCACAGGCCTCAACCAGCTAAGCTAAGAGACAACATCCATTAGCAGTTAGCAATATAGGGCCTATGACATACAATAGAGCAATTCAGATTCCTTCCAGTAGAGGGCAGTGGCTTGTTTACACACTGGCCACTCTGCAACAGTGTTATCACATCCCTCCTTAGAAGACACTCTTCTTGCCTAGTGTCCGGGCTGCAATCTGCCGCAGAGGCAGCTGTGTCCCAGCAGTAGGTGCATCAATTGCCACCTGCTCATTCAGACAGAGCCTATAAAGCTGTTGGCGGCTGGCTCTGGCAGAGAAGCAGCACTGCAGGAACATGAAGGATTATTATTATCATCAAGAGAAAATGAGAAATGATCTCATTCCTAAAAAATATGCCGCACTGAATATTCTCCACGCAAACGCGCTTGATCCTCTGTCACGTCGGGCAAGTTTCTCATATTAGGTAGAATAATGGCCTTTCTGAAGAGATATTAGTGGGTTATTTTCCTTTTGGTGCAGGTGGTGTTAAGATGAGAGGCCCTGGCTATTGCACTGTCAATTTGTTTAATGATTATTAGAGGAGCAGGTGATTTCTATTAAAGGGAAGTGACAGACTGTTCATTAGGTGTAGATGCATGTTTATTAAATTGGAAGCCTAGAGCAAGCAGCCGGGCTCATTCACATCCAAATTCCAGGCCGATCCATTTTATTTTGCACCTGGAAGGTTCAGAGCACAGCTAAAGCAGAAGCAGTTCACCAGGCAGGGGATGGGAAAAGTGTCACGTTCATGCACAGACGTCTCTTCTCTGCAAAATGGAGACTGAGCTGGGGAAGTACAGCCTCTGCAGCAAGCTTCCCCATTTAATTTCCCAGCATCCTAACTGGAGAGGTTTGGGAATGGAGGGAGGGCACAAAGATGACACGAGGATTTTGTCTTTCAGCCCAGACCTTCTGCTGCTGCTGTCAGGGTGTGTCCTGTCTCTTGACCTAATAGGAACATAGGAGTTATTCTATGGATCCATCTAGTTCAGCATCCTGTCTCTAACAGTAGCCAGCACTGACAAGAATTGCACATGCGATTGCCAATTGTACTGTAACCTGCCCATAGGAGAAGATTCTTCCCAGCCTCCATCAGTTAGTGCTTCATTTGTGCCCTGGAGCAGCAGAATTTATAACCCCTTTTTTCTTTTATCCACTCTAATGTAACGGTGGATGTTCCCGTTATCCAAACAGAAGTTTAATCCCTATCAGTCCTGGCACCCAGTGCTTCAACTTTCATTCTTCCCAGTCCAACACCACACAATTAATGCGTTCCAAATTTAAATCTTTCCCTTTCAAGAATCTAGTTTATTAATAAGCTTACAGCTCGATCCATTAGCATTAGTGACACTATTGTTAGAATGGTGTGTCCGGTTCTGATGTCAGCACTTCCAATAAGATGTTGAACTATTAGAAAGGGTTTAGAAAAGAGCCAGATGAATGATTCCAGGTCTGGAAAACTTGCCTTATAGTGACAGATTTAAGGAGTTCAACCTATGTAATCTATCAAAGGAAAGATTAAGAGGTGACTTGATCAGAGTCTGCAAGAACCTACATTGGAAAGAGAATTCCGGTAGTAGAGGGCTCTTAAATCTAGCAGACAAAGGTAAAATAAGATCCAGTGGCCAAAAGCTGAAGCTAAATAAACTTGGGCCAGAAATAAGGTGCAAATTTTTAACAGAGAGGGTAATTAGACACTGGAACAATTTATCAAGGGAAGTGGTGGATTCTCCATCACCAGAAGCTTTTAAATCAAGACTGAATGCTATATCCCAAACAGAAGTTATGGGCTTGGTACAGAAATTACTGGGTGAGGTTCTCTGGCCTGTGTTATACAGGAGATCAGACTAGATGCTCATAATGGTCCCTTCTGCCATTAAAATCTATGGACCATTGAAAACCAGTCAGCCAGTCCTCCCTTCAAGGTTTAACAATTCCTCCATCTCTTCCACCAGGTTCTAGTCCTGACACTTCCTGCTCCCTGAAGCTCTCTCACTGTGTGAAAGGCAGCCCCTCAAATAGTAGGTACCACTTCCAGGCTACCATCGTGTGATCCTGATTCATGTGCAGGTAAGAGCTGGGCCTCAATTCCTTGCTCACCCTGTGAGATTTTATTTTTTTCTGAATCTTGTTAAGCTTCTGGCTCCAGGAATGCAGTGCAGCAATGAGTTCCACAGGCTAATCAGCAGTTTGCACGTCTGATTCTAGAAGTCAAACTTTTCTCTGCTGTGTTGCACTGGTGCTTAGATACTTCCATGATGAAGTCCATGTAAGTAGCTAGATAGAGCTTTGCCAACAGCCCCAATGACTAGCAAGAAAGAAGAAAGCATAGAAGCTCCACTTATGGTTGGCCAGGCTTCAATGTGATGTAAAAAAGAAACAAAGAGTCCTGTGGCACCTTAAAGACTAACAGTTGTATTGGAGCATAAGCTTTCGTGGGTGAATGCCCACTTCGTCAGACGCATGTCAAAAAGAGTAAAAAAGAGTAGCACTGGTTTAAAAAAATGGATTTTTCATTTCAGTTTTCCCAAAACTGCTGGGAAAGAAGAGCCAATGTTTTTAAGCTTAATGTTTTATAAAGAAATGTTTGTTCCTCTCTAATGTCCTCTTTAGGAACGGAGGATTGTGATGAACTCTGTGTCTGTATATGCGCGGACATGTGCATACTAGTCTCTTAATTGGATGAATCAGATATGCTCAGGCGTGGGTCATAGGTTCTATATTGTTAGTACCTAATGGAGATTCTCCTCTAGCCCAAGTGGTAAGGCTCTGTGACTTTGGAGAATGCAGACCTGGGATCTATCCCCACTACTGCATTGAAGTTCTGAGTGACCCTATGTTGTGGCATGGTGACAATCATCAAGTCCTGTACAGCCACACAGATTTGTTACAGCAGAGATCATCTTACCATGGGAAATATGGTTAAGTGACTTAAGCACAGGCCTGGGCACAAGGGAGTCATGAGCAGATCTGGTCAGGAATTTTTCAACAAATGTTTTTTCATTGGAAAATGCAAATTTATCAACACTGAAATTTTTTGTGGGAAATGGTCAATTTCGATAAATGTTTCAACTCAATTTTTTTTTTAATAAACCTAGTTTCCAAATGGTCAAAACATTTTGTTCTGACATTATCTGAACAAAATGTCTGGTTTGCCTATTCAACACAACGTTTTGTTTAGAAATTTTAGCTAATTATAGTAGAGAAAAAATGTAATGATCAAAATTGGAAGAAAATATTTTGAGTGATCTGAATGGAAACATTTTTTGTTTTGTGAAAATTTTCCAGAGTTTGACTTTTCATCCTAATTTGGGATGGGAAATTTTTTCAAATGTCTCAAAAATGTTTTGTGGGACAGGAAAACCATGTGCAATTCAGGTCTGCTCCTGGGGGCTGATCTCAGCTCTCCCACTGACTCCTTGAGTGGCCTTGAGTCTCTCTTTTCCTCAGTTTCCCCAGTTGCAAAACGAAGATAATACTGAGTTATCTCCCAGCAAAGGAGGTTATGGAACTTGGATAATGTTTATACAGCACTTTGCATACAAATGTCATTCCCTCTCTGCTGGAAACGGGCTGCAGCCCATCTCTCAGAGCATTTCCACTATGTATTTAATTTTCTGTGTCCACATCAGTGCAACGTAAGCTACAATTTACTTAAATAAAAGAAAATAAAACAAAAATCTGCTCTCCAGTAAGCTCCCCTTCCTGGACTGTGTACCTGTCACTGTGAAGGCAGGACAGTGCACTGCTGCATGCTAATAAATCACTTTCTTTCCTTCTGCAGCTCTGTACTGTTGCTGAGTGATTGTGATTTGTGACTGACTAAGTTTCTGCTCTGGGGACACTTGACTGAGAAATGAGCTGAAGTTGTGTTTAGCCAGCCCTTCACCCGGCTGGATGCAAAAACATGCAAATGCTGCCACCCAGAGGCAACTCCTCCATATGGCAGCACAGCCTCTTAAGGCATGTCTACACGGCACACTTCTTTTGTTGGCATATAGAGTACATACACTGGTATCCCCCCCAGCACAGGTAAACAGCAGTGTAGATGCTGGGGCACTGCATAGGCAAGTTCCGTAAAGACATGCCTAAAGCCAGTGTGTATATACCCTGTCTACATTGCTATTTTTAGCAGCTTAGTGTCCTGCTGCCTCCCGACTGCTGCAGCCTATCCCTGCTGCAGGGAAAAACTCTGGCAGCAGGGAAAGGCTCTGGCACCTTCCTGCGACCAGAGCCTTTCCTCACCACAGGGCGCTGGCAGAAGGAAGCTGATGAAGTCTTTCCCCGCTGCCTCCCCACCACCAGAGCCTTTCACTCTTGCATGTAGCTATGCATACTGGGGTGCAGTGTAGCTGTAGCTTTAGAAACAGGGAGAGTGGTTTTGGAGCCAGAATAATATCATTTTACACCCCACAGATTATAAACACACAGGTATCACTTCACTACTGAAATGCAGCTACCTCTGGAGTAGGTGAAAGATCGGTTATCTCTGTTTTACAGATAGGAAGCTGAGGCATAGAGTGATTAAGTGACTTACCCAATGTCACATAGTAACCTGTGGCAAAGCCAGGAACTGAGTCCTAACCTGGTGCCTTAATCTCAGGACCATCCTTCCTCCCAAGTGTTCTGTTTTAGGTCACCTGGGAAGGCCTCTGCCTATAGTCTTTGATGCTTCTGGATTGAAATTTAGCTGCAGTAATATGCAGGGGACATACACAGAAAATCTTGTCACCAGATGAGGTTACCCCTTAGAGTAATCCCCTTGGAGAGTTCTGGCGATGGTAGATCCCATACCTGGCAGTTCCAAGCAGGGTCAGAACTTCAGACAATTTTGGATTGCTTACTCCCTGTAACCTGTGATCTCAAAACCCTTCCAGAAAAGCCAGGCACGAAGAGAGGTTGTGAGTACACAGCCAAATTCAGCGTGTGTGAACAAAACACGCAAAACCAGGGGAAAGTTACTCAGCTTAGGACAATAGTCTTTTTATCTCCCTCTGGGAACTTATTTCAACAGCCTTCAATTCCTGGCTCAAGCATTTTGGAGTCTTAGATGCATAGCTGATTGTAATTGTGGCGTGTCAAAGTGTAGAGGCACATACACAAATAACAATTCTGCCAGATGACAAACTGTCCAAGTACAGTCTTCACCATTCAAAACACGTCCCATTAGTTCCAATCACTCACAGTCCCTTTTGGTGCTCAGATGGGGGAGGGAGTATTAAATAATGACTGTATTTAAAGGCCACAATGATACATTCTGTGCCCACCAGACGATGTGTTGCTAGGCTGTTATTTTGCCATTCGGTTTTCATGCGCATACATTCCCCCATTCAGGAGAAATCATCACTTTCACACTCAGCTGGCCTGATTGCATGAAGAAGAATCTGATTGCATTATTCATCTGAAAGATTCATAAAAGACTTTAAAACTCTTGAGGAGCCCTAGAGCTTTTGATGAAATTATATTTCAGTGGGGTGGGAAAAAAAAGAAAAGAAAAAAGTACTGAGTTAACTGGTTGCATCTGAACCCAACTTAGCAGCTGCAGATCTGGTGGCTGGGCCTGAATGGAAGAAGATGGGCTGTTATTTTTATTGAGCAATTTATTGACTATAGCATATTGTGCTACTCCTCTTCTGTTCTTCTCCCCTCTGGCCAACGCCTGGCTATGACACCAACCCTTCAAAGAATCTTTCTTATATCGGAATGCAATAGCTTGCCGGTTAATCGCTAAGGAAATGCTGCCACCTTTGGACAGAAAGGTAGAATGGCAACTTCTCCTGAAGAACAGCTGTGTGTAGATCACAAGCTTGTCTCTGTCTCGTCCACCAACAGAAGTTGGCCCGATAAAAGATATTATCTCACCCACTTTGTCTCTCTCATATCCTAGCATCAAAACAGCTACAAGAACACTGCAAGAAACTTTTCTAGTGTCAATCAGATCTGCTTCCCATTCTTTTCTGGATGGTTGTGAAACTGAGATCTAGAGAGGAACTTAGTTTTTCCTTAAAATATGTTGTTGAAGAAGTTTAATAAACCAGTCTTCAGACAGAAGAGAAAGAGAGTTCCCTTGTTCAATTCTGGCCATCTGAGCCCTTTTCATCACCTCTTGTTTTAAAATACAAATGTCCTATTGTTTGTATTTCTCTTTGAACTGATGGACCCAGCCAAGAACTCTCAACTGATCACCCCTGCCCCAAATGTTATGGATGCCCCAAAGTTGAAGCTTTTCTGGATCCAAATTTGGCAAATAACCCAAATTTTCATGGCATTATTATTTATATTACAGTTGTGCCTGGAGCTCCAGACTGAGATGGTGCTGTACAGAGAGACAGTCCTTGCCCTAAGGGTTAAGATGAACAAGGAATGGAAGAAAGAAAGGATTTTTCTCCCTGTTTTGTAGATCGGAAACTGAGGCTCAGCGAGACTGTGAGATGCCCCTTTTTTTATACTGTGCTAGAGCCAGCAATTGAACCCTGATTTACTGAGATCCAGTCTAATTCTTTAATCACAAAACCATCTTTTCTCTCTGTACTAATATTATTTATTAAGAAGAAGATCAGAGTTTGAGAGTAGAATTGTTTGAAAGATTTTCAGTGAAAAAGCTAGGGGCTATTTATGAAGTGAACAGCACTACAATGTGGCAAGTATCAGAGGGGTAGCTGTGTTAGTCTGGATCTGTAAAAAGCGACAAAGAGTCCTGTGGCACCTTATAGACTTACAGACATTTTGGAGCATAAGCATAAGCATAAGCTTTCATGGGTGAATACTCACTTTGTCAGATGCATATACTACAATGTGTTATGACTGCAAAGAAAAATACATCGGTATCCGTAATACTAAGAGATAGCCCAAATTAAAAAAGCCCTGGATCCAGATACATCTTTTTTGCATCTCTACCTGTTCTCTTCCTGTAACAGCAGTGACATCACAGTGCTGCATGTTGATAACGATGTCACAATGATACTACAAAAGCATAGTGTGTCTTAGAATGTCACAGCTGAGCAGTGGAGGAAGCTGAGAAAGAAGCAGGCAGAGGGAAATGACTAGTACTAACCTGCATGAGAACAGACCCTTCTGTACAAAATACGTGCAGTTGGCTTTTATCCTCTCCTCTTTGTCAATTTTCTTAGGAGGCCTGTTCCTCATAGTAGCTGCCAGGGTAGCCAAATATGCTTACAAGTTCATCTCAAAGTGCATTCTCAGCACAAAGGTAAATACAAAGTCTTCTTGAAGTAGTGCATGTTTGGGTGCTGACATGGGAAAATCTACATTTTGGAAGTCTTGGGCCTTTTAAATTTGGCTATAAAAGAAAAGGGAAAGGAAACTAATAGACAATCAGACCTAAAATGCAGGTCTCTGAATATTGTGGTGGGAGGAGATGCTCACAGTTTTCTACCCACAGAATAAATCTGCATTGGGTATATGTTCTACTAATTAATAGCCATACCTATAGGACAAGAAAGAAGCCTGCAAATGTGGTAAGCTAATCACAGTTAACTGATGCTGCAAGGACAATGAAAGCCCCAGTCCTGGGTCGTGTTGGGGTCACATATAAGGGAAAAACAAAGGGGTGAATCCTGCAGGTCACATTAAAACAACAACCCAGAGCTGGGATATTCCAAGGCATACGTGAGAGCAATGTTTAAATGATCCAGAGTTCATAGGTTGAATTCATTCCTGGTGCATCTCACAAACCCCATAGAAGATGTGCTGGCTTACTCCTGGGTGAATTTGTAACCTTGGACTGGAGGAAACTGGGTCAAAGGGCCATAACATAAGGGTTGTTGACATATGTCATCCATGAGAGCATAAAATACTCCATCATCAGACAGGTCACTGGTCCAGGCAGTCCTGTATCCTATCCCAAACAGTGACCCAAACAGAAAGGCAAGCAAACCTAGCATAATGGATCTGGTCAAATGCACAGTGCTATGCATGGGGGTAAAATGTCTTTTCCATTCCCTGCAGGCAGTCAACTGATATCTTGAATCATGAACTTTGATTACTCTGGAATACAGTTTAACTCACATTTAAGTTGTACAGTTATACGGCTTATTGATGGTGATAAACCTACGTGGCTGTTTGCAGGAAGAATACTTTCACTACTTTCTTTTCAGATTAGTGTGTGTGCATATGAGTATTTGTGTGTATGTGTTCTGTGTGTTTGCGCTCAGGTGAATATTTGTGGGTTTGGGTTTGTGTGTTGTGGGGGTGGTTTGGGGGGGTTTGATTTTCTTCTGACAATTTGTTTTCATTAGACTCCAAACAGTTATTAATTGACTATCTGGTCATGTGACTACCATGTGGCAGAGGAGAAACTAACCTATATGCTGTTGTGATGTGACAGTGGGATTCTGTCGCGTCTGTCCAGCGTGACTTCTAGCAAAGTGAAGCTTAGGACAGCTCCTGCCACCTCATCCAAGGGAATTCTTCCCATTAGCTCACCTGGGAGAGTTGCAGACTAGGCACCATATAGCTTTTCTTTCTAGTCTGGCGTATTGTACTGGATGCATGTTGCAGGATCCCATTCAGTGGCTTTCACGATCCTAGCAAGCCGTGTAAAGTCTGGTACTTCCTAGGGTCCCAAACTATTTGTGTTGCTCTTAGGGGGAGCACAAACAACGTGCTCAGCAGCTGCCCAAAACAAGGCAAATTTCAATTCGCTGGAAAGGAGCCTTCCTGGAGTCGGTGGAGATGATGCTGTCAGCTCAAACATGTGTGGGGCGTGTGCTGGTAAGTGGATTGGTTGGCAGGGTTTCATCCCCTGCTAGGGATGATAAGGCCTGTTGAACAAGTCTTCTGAGACTCTTGTAACAAAGTGAAAGCCCATTGGTGGTGCTCCAGCGAACCACACACAACAATTCACCCTGTTCCTCTAACCCCGGGGTAGGCAACCTATGGCACTCATGCCGAAGGCGGCACGTGAGCTGATTTTCAGTGGCACTCAGACTGCCCGGGTCCTGGCCACCGGTCCGGGGGGCTCTGCATTTTAATTTAATTTTAAATGAAGCTTCTTAAACATTTTAAAAACCTTGTTTACTTTACATACAACAATAGTTTAGTTATATATTATATATTTATAGAAGGAGGCCTTCTAAAAACGTTAAAATGTATGAGTGGCACATGAAACCTTAAATTAGAGTGAATAAACGAAGACTCGGCACCCCACTTCTGAAAGGTTGCCGACCCCTGCTCTAACCAGACATGATTGGGCTGGGAAGGGAATCTGAAAAGTCTCCCTAAGCAGAAGGAATGCAAAATGAAATGGTAGATATTCACAACCCTGGGGTCACTCCAGGTCAGGATGGAGGCAGATTGCTGGGTCAGGTTGCACAGTCACTCTATCCTGTGGATAATCAAAGGGACTCAGTCCTCATGACCCATTAACTGAGACTGCCAGTACAGAGGCCAACTATGACAGCAATTTATTTATTTATTTAATGTCACTCCACTAGACTGAAAGTACCTTCTCCTTCCATCAAAGACCTTCCAAAGGGTAATGATCTCTGTTCGCTAATGCAGATGATGATGACTGCAGTAGAAATGCCTGTAAATGAAGTGGTCTAAAAGTTATTCCGAATGAATACACAGAGAAACTTTTGCATCTACCCAGTTTTTTAATGTACACAGATCCCTCGATGTACCTGGGACTTTATTTCAGAGTGCTGCGTAGAAGTGCATACTGCTTTACATAAACAGAAAAGAAAACACATCTCCCTCCCAGGACGCTTACAATCTAAGTCAAATAAACATTATGAACTAGACAAAATCAGCCACAAACCTGGACCATATAGTACTGGGAAGAAGATCCATCACCCTTCATTTCCCCAAGTGCTGGGTCAAATTACTGCCACTTGTCATCAGAACTTATTGCCTTACTTATCTGACCTTCCTCTGTGTATTAGATATTGGTAAATTGGCATAATACATTAGACTTTACTGCAGCTATGTCGATTAACAACATCTGAGTCGCTGTTGTGACTGATCTAAATTAAAACCCATTTCCCACCTTTGTCACAGAGCTCAGATAACTGATCATTTGTTTCCTGACTTTCTCCCCAAAGTCACAGATAAATTCCACAGGGGATGCTCTAGACGTGTTTTTGGAATCTATGTCAGGCAAGTAACATGACATCTCCTGCTTGATGCCTATGTTTTTAGGTGATACTGGTGTTCCTACTGAGTATTGGATCCCTCATCATTTATTTTATCAACTGTGCCTTGTAAGTAGAATCTAAGCATTTATCCAAAATGTTTATTGATTCCTTATACATGGGAACAAGCTGTAGAAGCCCAAAATGATATATGTTCTTAAAGGGTGGTCTTGTGTCTACAAACACAGGCTAAAGGAGCCTAAGAGAGTTGCATACCCAGCTCCTGTTGAATTTCAATAGGAGTTGGATGCCTAACTCCCTTAGGCTCATTTGGAAATGACAGCCTTATTTTAAGGAGGAAGTGGCCTTATAGTTAAAATCCAAAAATGGGACCCAGGAGTTCTGGGTTCAATTGTCAAGTCTGCCAAAGATTCCCTTTGTGGCCTTTGCTGAGTCACTTAGGGCCAGATTTTCAAATCAGTTCCCACCCTAAGTAAAGTGGCCAGATTCTCCAAAGTACGGTGCTCAGCATCCTGGAGCTCCCACCTGGGCTTCTGGAAATCACTTCTGATCATCTGACCTCGTTTCTGGGGACTGAGCATTTTTTAACCTCTGACCCTGAAACTCTCTCTGCCTTAGTTCCCTTGCTGCAAAACAGGGATAGTGATATTTCCTTGCCTCACAGGGTTGTTGTAAGAATAAATTTATTAACACCCGTGAACTGCTCAGATGCTAAGGTGAGGAGGGAGCATATAAATAACTAGATAGATAATAGATTCTCTTATAGCAAACTCCAAATCAAGTTGGCTCCAATTAAGAGTTAAATGATCTTTTTTTCCCAACTGCTGGTGCAGCAAAGTCAAATAATATCAAGCGGACAAAATCCAGCTGCTTCTCACATCATCCACAGCAATAAAGAAGATAGCTGATGATTCTACTGATGATACATCAGGCAGAATAGAATCCATCTAGTTTCTGCACAGCTGCATTTGATTGGAATTGCTAATAAGAGTGAATCCCATTTGTGTCCATAAAAATCAACAGATCTGATGTTTAGAAAGAAGGGACTATGTTTACATGCAGTTGCTGTTCTGAGGACAGGACAGTATAGAAATGTAATTGTGTTCTTTGTGACATGCTCTGGTCTAAAAAGTCAGGTAGTGATAATATCCTCTTTGAGTTATCCCATTGAAACTGACCAGTGAGTCGTTTATTGTTCTAAAGAAGACACACACAACAGAACTCTTGATGTTCCTGGGCAAAAGGGAAAGAAAATGGGCCATAGTTGAAAATTAAATGTTTGTAATTACATTGTAGTTACACTGTAGTTACAAGAATCAGAGGGGTAGCCATGTTAGTCTGGATCTGTAAAAAGCAACAGAGAGTCCTGTGGCACCTTTAAGACTAACAGATGTATTGGAGCATAAGCTTTCCTGAGTGAATACCCACTTCGTCTGATGAAAGCTTATGCTCCAATACATCTGTTAGTCTTAAAGGTGCCACAGAACTCTCTGTTGCTTCTTACTGTAGTTACAATAACTAATTACCACTTATTCATGTCACCAGAAGTTAACTACATTACAGAATTACATTTTATCATCTCTTTGGTTTCATACTTAATATGTGGATTTTTAGCTTTCAGGAACATTCATTATATTGTATTTACACTATAATCACCCACTCAGTCATATAGTTAAACTTCCAGTTTTGCAAATTTAGTAATAATTAGAGGTGCAAGAAAGCATAACTAAAATGTAATTACACTGTAATTGCAGTATAAGTACACTCACTGAATTATATAATGTAACCAGAAAAGGAAAACATCCCATGAACATTCTTCTGCTCAAATTTCCTTAAACTGAATTCTTTTTTCTTTTCTCCTCGTGGAGCTAAATTTTTTTCAAACGATCTTAGGGCCAGATCTCCATGTGCTCAACACCCACAATTGGGGCCAGATTTTCAAAGGAGCTCAGCACTCAGTAGCTCACATTCTGACACTTATGGCCAGATTTTCAACAGAGCTCGGGACCCAATGTGTTGAACGCTTTTGAAAATCTGGCCTCTTATTTTGGTGCCCAAATGGGAGTTGAGGTATTTTTGAAAATCTGACCTTTGTAAACAATTTGACAGAAATAAAATAACTAGACTGAGTAGGAAACCTACTGTGGCCTCCAGCAATCTTCACCCAAATACATAAATCTTACAGGAAGTGCTCAGGGGTAAAAAATATATTAGTATGTAAAGCCTTGTGATCAATTTAATATGCCACAGCAGTGTTTCTTTTCTCAACACTTTATTTAGACTGCTGCACAACACTGGGAAAATAAAATGGAATGTTAAAACAAAATAAATAAAATATAAAAGCTTTGGAACAAACTGAAGTGAGTTCAAACAGCAAGGGTAAACCTCAGAAGCAGAATTATACATCAAGTGCAATCCAATATTGTGTTTAATCCCAAGACATCAGAAACCTGCCAAACAGTTAGAAGTAGCTACAGAGGGAAAAGAGTTTCTTTTCGAGAAACAAACAAGTACTTACTCTTATTTATATCCTATTCTCTCCATGAGAAAGTATACTAAGTTTTTACACTGGTTGACCTATAAGGCCAGGTTAGCTGGCCAGATCTCTCCAGCTAAGAATGCCCCCAACATGGAAGAAACTTCAGCTGGCGCACAGCCACCTCCTAAGGCAGCCCTCACAGCCAGCTCTGGCATAGGCGGCATGCCAGAGATAGCAGGTGTGCGAATCTAGTGCTCTCTCAGGATGAAATCCTGGCCCCACTGAAGTCAATGGCAGCTTTCCCATTGACTTCAGAAGGGTTATGATTTCACGCTACGGGCATGTCTATACTGCATGTGAAGGTGTGATTGCATCATGCATAGGCATACCCCTGGCTAGCTTTAAGCTAGTTAGAGTGGGTAACAACTGGCAGTTCAGGCTTCAGTCCAGGCTAGCTGCCTAAATTCAAGTCTGCCAAGGAGCCAGGGTAGGTACTTGGTTTGCTAGCCCACGCTGAAGCCTGTGCTTCCATGTCTTCACGACTCCTGTTCTCTGCACTAGACAGATTAAAGCTAGCACAGGTATGCCTACCCATGACACAATCACACCTTTGCTTGCAGTGTAGACATACCCTACAAATAAGTGTCTAATAAAATACTATGTAAATATATGAAAATTAAGATGTCCAATAAATTTGCCTGATTCAAAAAAACCAATTTAATCTAACTCACTAATGTTAATGCAAACCTGATATTAGTTTATACGTCCCAACTCACTGAGAAAGCAGAGATTTAAATTGCTTGGTGTGTTCTTAACCTATGGTTTGGGAAAATTCCACAACCAAAATAAAAGCCAGATCAATGGCCATTGCAGGTTTCTGTATTGCCTATAATGGATGTTGGATCAGGACCTACATGTGTAAATGGGACAATGACATCATGCAGGTACACATGCATTTCAACTTTGTTTGTGTTAGACTCTGCCAGTGCCTTTCTTACATGGTGACACTACAGAAAGAGTATGGATTAGAATAGGGGACTCCAAATCTTGGGTCCCATTCCCAGCTCTGCCACTGATTTCATGTGTGAACTTGGGCAAATCACTTAACCCTCCTGTGTCTCCATTCACCTCAGTGGGCTTTGGAGCAGACCCAAAATGAAAGACTTATTGACTTTAATATGCTTTGGATCAGGCTGTGAATCGTCAAAAATATGGAGGAATAATCCCTAATTCATAGGCATCTTGCAAGAGTTTAATAAACTAGTTAGCCAAGCATTTGGAGATTCTTGCATGAAAAGAGCAATGTCAATGCAACTGATGATGACTTTTCCTCCCTTAGCCCCGTAGAGCACTACTTCACAGACCACACCCTTTCTATAGATATGAGCTTCAATGCATTCTTCCTCTTCTATTTCGGATTACGGGTAAGGGCCCTTTACAATCAAGCTAAATTAAAATAATAGGTACTTGGAAATAATTTAACAGTATGAAGGAACACGAAAGGAATATTTCTCCTCTCACCACTATATGAAGCAGGAATTAACTCAACTGAAATCAATGGGATTACACCAGTATGGAACTGGCATGAGATCAGAATCAGGTCTCAAATTCCAATATGTAAGTGAGACTGGACATTTCTGGTAGCAAGAGGGAAAACGTCCTAATACCAGGGGCATCATTACAAAGGGCTAGGTTTTGATATCCTTCATCACATAGTATGACATAGTATGTGACATGACTCCATACTAACCCCAATAGTGACGTAAGGCATTATTTGTCATGAGCAAGGTTATCAGAATCTCTCCCCAGCGTTAACAGCTATGGTGGGATGATGGTCTGACTGTTAGGTTACTGTACCGGGTATCAGGATCTGGGTTCAATTCCTAACTTTGCTGCAGACTCCCGCAGTGAGCTTAGGCAAGTCATTTCACTGCTCTGTAAAATGAGGATAAAAATACTTCCCTACCTCCACGGGTGTTGCAAAATAGAGTTTGTGAGGCTCAGGTACCATGGTGATGGGGAGGGGCTATATCAGTACTAAGATAGATGTATCCCCCCTTGATGAACCATGTTGCTGCCAACTAGGAACATAGGATTTCCCATACTGGTTCCGACCATTGGTGGCAGTGAGCAAAACCTGATGTTTCAGAAAAAAGTGAATAATTTCTTAATGCACCAGACTGACTGTTCATTAAAGAAACGTCCTTCCTGTCCTGACAGCAATGTCTGTGCTCTGAAGCATGAGAGCTGATTGCCTTGGCTTAGCTTTTGTAGCCAAGGCACAAACAGGGCCGGCTTTAGTCCGATTCCCCGAATCGGGCCCCCCACCTAAGAGGGCCCCGCGCCCAGCCAGAGCGCGGCAAATCCCGCGGTCCCGCTACCCCGCCCAGAGCGCCGCTAGTCCCGCGGTCCCGCTACCCCGTCCGGAGCGCCGCTAGTCCCGCGGTCCCGCTACCCCGGCCGGAGCGCCGCTAGTCCCGCGGCCCCGCTCCCCCGTCCGGAGCGCCGCGAGTCCCGCGGCCCCGCTCCCCCGTCCGGAGCGCCGCGAGTGCCGCGGTCCCGCTGCCCCGTCCGGAGCGCCGCTAGTCCCGCGGTCCCGCTGCCCCGTCCGGAGCGCCGCTAGTCCCGCGGCCCCGCTACCCCGTCCGGAGCGCCGCGAGTCCCGCGGCCCCGCTACCCCGGCCGGAGCGCCGCGAGTGCCGCGGTCCCGCTGCCCCGTCCGGAGCGCCGCTAGTCCCGCGGTCCCGCTCCCCCGCCCGAAGCGCCGCGGTCCCGCTGCCCCGTCCGGAGCGCCGCTAGTCCCGCGGTCCCGCTACCCCGTCCGGAGCGCCGCTAGTCCCGCGGTCCCGCTCCCCCGGCCGGAGCGCCGCTAGTCCCGCGGCCCCGCTACCCCGTCCCGCGACCCCGGCCAGAGCGCGGTGAGTCCCGCGGCCCCGGCCGGTTTTGCCAACCATTGGATTTTCTAGTTCAGTGTCATCGGCACTTAGATTCCATGAGGAAAAAACAGATGGGTAACTAGATGTCCGTGGAGATAGAGAGTTCATCACTCTGACTGTGAGATGATGGACCAAACCCTCCTGTTGTAATTCCATTCTCCATTGAAGTCAGTGCAGTTCAGCTACACTAGGGATTAAGTTGCCGCAAACTGCCCAACTTTAAAACAAATTGGGAAAGGTTCTTTGGGTGCCCACAGGGTGGAGAGAGAGAGAGCGCGGAGCTAGCTGCATTCTGCAAAAGAAGTCTCGTTTCTGCTCTGATGTGCTTCAGTCTCACACCGTCCTCATGCTCTTTGACTTTGCCTGTTCTCTGTAGTTCATGGCAGCAAACAACAAGCTGAGATTCTGGCTCGAGCTCAACTCCATCGTGGATTTCTTCACCATCCCTCCAATTTGCGTTGCCTACTATTTAAAGAGGAACTGGCTTGGTAAGTAGGACTTGGAGATCTAGTTCCCCATTATTGTTATTTCACGTCTTGTTCCCAGGATTATTTTACTTCGCAGAGGTGAAGGTGTCTTCTTATCTTGACTTTCCTGCACTATGGAAACTGCTGTTGTGTGAGTGGGGGCAGAATAAGGCCCTAAGGG
The DNA here is from genome assembly GCA_003942145.1 of Platysternon megacephalum. Lineage (NCBI taxonomy): Eukaryota > Metazoa > Chordata > Testudines > Platysternidae > Platysternon > Platysternon megacephalum. Next base: position 5,195,417 of record QXTE01000071.1, read on the forward strand.
TAACAGCAGCCCCTACCGCCTCCATGAAGAGAACTGGCAAAAGCCCTATGCACCACTTAAATTCTGCTTCAGCCATGCTTATCTGTCTATCTAGCTTTTAATACCATGCCCATTCAGCATCTGAGCCTCTGGATGAGGTGTTCCTCCCACGAGGCATTCAAATGGGAGAGTACACTATGGACTGACTTCCGTGCCCATTCTGTGGTGAAATCCTCAAGGCCTGGGCCTCATTTACGCCTCACAAAGGCCCTCACAATACATACCGGGTCAGTCCAATGGTCCAACTAGCCCAGTAACCTGTTCTCTGATGGTGGCCACTGCCAGGAGCTTCAGAGGGAATGAACAAAACAGGGTAATTTATTGAGTGATCCATCCCCTGCCATCCAGTTCTGCCTTCATAGGGTTGCCAACCCTCCAGGATTGTCCTGGAGTCTCAAGGAATTAAAGATAAATCTTTAATTAAAGATTATGTCATGTGATGAAACCTCCACTAATATGTCCTACCACCTACTTTTGGGATTGAAGGTTTAGAGACTCCCGGAGCATCCCTAACCATCTTGACTAATAGCCATGGATGGACCTATCCTCCATGAACATATCTAATTCTTTTTTTAACCCAGATAAACTTTTGGCCTTCACAACATTCCCTGGCAATGAGTCCCACCGGTTGACTGTGTGTTGTGTGAATAAATACTTCATTTTGTTTGTTTTAAACCTGCTGCCTGTTAATTTCATTAGGTGACCCCTAGTTTTTATGTTGGGTAAATAACACTTCTATATTCACTTTTTTTCACACCATTCATGATTTTATAGGTCCTCTATCATATCCCCCCTCAGCTGTCTCTTTTCCAAGCTGAACAGTCCCAGTCTTTTTAACCTTTCCTCAGATGGAAGCTGTTCCATCCCCTTAAACATTTTTGTTGCCTTTCTCTGTACCTTTTCCAATTCTAATATATCTTTTTTGAGATGGGACGACCAGAACTGCACTTAGTATTCAAGATGTGGATGTACTATGGATTTATAGATATGGGAACTTCAGTCCTTATATTTTTGTATAATACAAGCCCTATCTTGAGGGCTTAAGTTGAACTCAAGAGGCGCATGGTCCTGGAGCCAAGTTTGATATGACATTGGCTACAGATAAAAACAGAAGTGTGCATGTGTGCTTCTACACACACACATGCACGCACGCACGCACACTGAGACATGGTCTTGTTGCTAGACATTGCTTTTCTCTGTCCTTTTCCATTGCTGTTTTCCTGCAGGTCTGCGGTTTTTGCGAGCACTCAGATTGTTAGAACTTCCCAAAATATTACAGTTTCTCAAGATCACCAGGACTAGGTAAGTCAAAGTTTGGTCAAGTGATCTCTGCCATGTATCATTATTTCCTGGCTCCTGTATTTTGGCTGGCTTAGGAAATGGAGGAAGTGGGTGTAATACACTGCTGGACAATTCTGATCCAGGATTCCATGTGGATCCATGTATTGCATCTGGCCTCTGACCCTGAATCTGAACTGCTCAAACTATTCCATATCCAACTCTGTGGCTCTGGCTGATCTATTAAGAAGGAAGAAGGAAAATCAAAAATAGTATGCCCAGTCGGAGGTCTCTTGCAAGAGGCAGATGGAGTCATGCAGGCGGTTGAAATTGTAACATAACTTATGCAATGTCTTTAATGAGCTTTTCCCCCTCCTGTCCTCAGTAATTCAATCAAGCTGTCCAAATTGTTAGCTGCAGTTCTCAGCACCTGGCTCACAGCTGCAGGATTTATTCACTTGGTATGTACAGTTAGTTCCACATCCTTCCTGGATAACCATAAAACACTGCTAAGGGATTTTCTCTTTGTACATTTTGCTGGGGGAATGTAGAAGTTTACTGGGGAGAGATGGGACAGGAGTAGATATTGGTCTGAAAGACCACTACTGTAAGGGTCTGTCTCTAATACAGAGATTGGACCAGCATAGTACAAAGCCATATCTATGCCAGCATAACCCCATAGGGTAGACAGCCTACATCAGTGGAAGGGTAGGAACACCGCTTCCCCAAATGATGGTAGCAACGTTAATGGAATATAGGACAAGCAGGGAAGCAGTTTCTTCTTAGCTGCACAGTGACAAGCTGTGCCTTGGCAGGGGACAAGGGTGAGGTGGATTCAGAAATTAGTCACCCAAAGGAGTAGGGGACCTTTAGACATCAGCTCAAATCCCTAAGGCAGACGTGTTGTACCTGAGCAAAGCAGAATTTACACCAACACAACTTGCTTGGGTGTGTTACCAGATTAATCTGCACTGGGGCAAGCCCCATTTTGCACTGCTGTCGCATGTCTGCATCAGGAGGTTACATGGGCTTAGCTATGTGAATGTAGCTACAACAGGGCAAATTTCATTTATGTTCTTTCCGGCAAAGAGGTTCCCCAACCCTAGCTCACGGGGCAGATGAAAGTGAGGGAGGTAAGCCCTATTATATATTTATATATTGGAACAGAGCAGCTGGCAACTCATCCAACTGGGGTATCAATGGCAAAGAATTATTACGACTCTTGCTAGGAAATAAGCAGCAGATCCTATAGTAACAAAAATGCTTGTTTCATTCATGGGAAAATAAAGAGAGAGAGAGACAGCAGCAAGATTTGCCATTCAACCAAACCTTTCCAAGAGGCATTGACTCTTTCAGAATGGGCTGAAATGTATCCATGACACACTCATTAATTAGAGATGGACCTGAACCAAAATCTTGGATTCAAACCCTTTCCTACCATTTTATAATTCTGGCAGGTGGAGAATAGTGGAGATCCTTGGGTCCACCATCAAAATTCCCAGTCCCTGAGCTATTTTGACTGTTTATACTTGACAATGGTGACCATGTCAACAGTTGGCTTTGGTGATGTTGTGACTAAAACAACCTTGGGTCGTATTTTCATGATTTTCTTCATCATCGCTGGTTTGGTAAGAAACCATTATCTCCTTTCCACAAGTGGCCAGTTCTCTGGAGTTTAATGCAATGACAAGATGTTTAGTTGATTTGAATGCCAACACCAAAGCTCAGGGTTCAGCATTTCTACTGTGATAGATGTTGGCATGACTAGCAGTAGAGCAGGGAACTGCATTCACTTGCCTTTCTCACCATACAAGAACCAGGGGACATTCAATGAAATCCAAGGTGTCAAATATAAAATGGCTACAAATAAATATTTTTTTCTGAACAATGAACAATTAGTGGGTGGAACTTACTGCCACAAGGTATCATAGAGGCCATGAGCTTAGGAGGATTCAAAAAGGGATGGATATATATCTATTAACAAGGATACCCAGGATTTTAATAGCAAAAAAATTGCAAGTGTTTAATATATTAACCCTCGTGCTTCAGGGCACAAGCTTTGACTAATCAGAGTTAGGAAAATATCTTATCTATTTATATGTCACTCATCACTGTTGTATCTGATCACCTCATAATCATTAATGAATTGAATCCTACAACAGCCCTATGAGATAGGGGACCATTATCCCCATTTTAAAGATGAAGAATTGAGGCATAATGGTAGATTAAGTGGTTTGCTCAAGGGTCACATAGGGAGGTTATGGGTGAGGTGGGACTAGAACACAGGTCATCTGACCCCCAGTTATATACCTTATCCTCTAGATCATCCGGCCACCACTAGAGTAGGCATCTGGAGGGTGTGTGTCTGTGTGGGGAAGCTGCCCCCCTCTCATAACTGCCTACTGCAGGGTTTCTTGTACTTCTCTTTGAAGCAGCTTGTATTGGCCAGTGTCAGAGCTAGGATACTGAGCTAGATTGACCCCTGAAATGAGCAAGAAAACTCCTGTTTCCCACATGTACCCAATGGGCATTCCCCCAGTCTTTATGATGACTGTAGGACTATCAAGCCTTATTGTGAGCTTCTATAATGACTCACAATTTAAGGTCTGAAATTTAACAAGGGTGGGTGAGATGGGGTGTTCACTCCACACCATGCCTGAAGGGGTTAACGTGGCTCAGAAGAGGACTAATTAACTTAGTAGGCGGCACCTAGGGGGAGACTTAGGCTTCCCTGACAAGCACTAATAGAAGATGGAGCCCATCTGGGCAGCAGTCGATGGGGGCTTATATAAAACCAGGAAGAGAGAGCAGAAGGGGGTTACAGTGTGGAGGTGTATAGTCACTCTCTGGACCTAGTGACAAGAGAAGGAGGAAACCCAGGGGGAGCAGAAGCCCTGGGATTCTGACCCTGACAGAAAGGTTTACCCAGAGGGGTGGTGGAGAAGAAAGCTGCAGAAGAAGGGCCTGGGTGTCCTAGCCACTGGGGAAGTGCAACAGTCTTGAATCGGAAGACTGCCTGAAATGGTAGCTGGTCTGGTGAGACTTTGTTATCCCAGAAAGGGAAAACTGTACAGTGATCTGGCCAGAGGGCCAAGCCATGAAGTGGAAGCATGAGCGACCAAAGGAAGTGGGTGTCAGAATGGACAGAGCTAATCCCCAGACACAGCTGCAAGGGGACGCAACGAGTAGTACCCTTGGACAATGGGAAAAGCAGAGATGGCTCTAAGCAGGATTGTATTTCTTGACACTCTAGGTCTTGTTTGCAAATTTTATCCCTGAAATTGTGGATATCGTTGGTGGCAATCAACAATACCGAGATTCGTATGAGGTAGTGAGAGGGAGAAAGTAAGTGTGATTGTTTATATTGTCTTTGCAAAACAAAGAGAAGCTTCCTAGTTAGGTTACAGATTAGATCAGAGGAAATAAGGAGTGATATGAATCTTCACAAAATAACTTGAGCCAAAGCCTGAAACTTTCTATCTTTCCACCCATCCATCTTGGCCCTCATCACCAAAGTATCTGAGTGCACATCTAGTCGACAACAGCTCTCTTCAGGATTTGTTTTATTTCTAAGGATATGTCTATACATACAGCGCTGCAGAGTGCAATTGTACAGATACAGCCGCACTGCGGCAGTGCGTGTGGTGAAGACGCTCTATGCTGATGGGAGAGAGCTCTCCTGTTGGCATAAAAAACCCACCTCCGCAAGCGGAAGAAGCTACATTGGCGGGAGAAGCTCTCCTGACAACATAGCACTGTGCCCACAAGTGCTTATGTCAGTGTAACTTGTGTCACTTGGGGGTGGTTTATTCACACCCCTGAGCGCCGTAAGTTATGCCAATATAGGCTGTAGTGTAGAAATAGCCTAAGAAGAGAGGAAGTCTAAATTACAGCTAGACGAGTCCTGTCATTTCAATTAGTCCATCCCTTTCAAACAAAGCAGGATTGTTCCCGTATATTCTTCAGTGCTTAGTCCATTCTATTTTTCAGTAAAACCAGTTGACATTTTTCAAATTTCAGTGAAAAATGTCATTGAAATTTAAAATATCAACAAAAACAGGGGGGGGGGGGGGGGGGGAATGTCAGTAGGTCAACATTTTTCAGAGTTTGAGTTTTTTTTATTTTTAATTAAAAAATAAAAGGAAATATGTCCATTAATTTGCCTTGACCTGTTTGTCAACCAACTCTGTTTTTCACTGACTCAAGTGATGGAGCTCCCAGCATTTCCTCGGGGGAGTATCCCACTGTATTAAAGAAATCACTTGTAACATTTTCTCCCTGATATTCATTTTAAATTATTTTTGGCTTAATTTTATCTCATTACTCCTAGTTATACATTCATAGACTGAGAGATTTTAATGCTAAAAGGGACTAATGTGATCATCTACTCCAACCTCCGGCATGGCATAGAATTTTACCCAGTAAACTAGTATCAAGCCCATAACCTGTGGTTGAACTAGATCATCTCTTTCCGAAAGACATCTCTTCTTGATTTAAAGGTTTGAATTGACAAGAGTCCACTATATCCTTTGGTAAATTGTTGCAATGATTAATTACCCTCACTGTTAAAAATGTGCATCTTATTTCCAGTTCAGAATTGTCAAGCTTCAACTTCCAGTTATTTGGATTTTGTTATGCCTTTGTCTACTTGACTAAAAAATCCTTTACTACCTGATATCTTGTCCCTGTGTAGGCACCTATAGACTCTGATTAAGTCACCTCTTAAACTTCTCTTCAGTATCCCCCAAACCCTTCCTAAATGAGTCCCTTTTCCCTTTGGTGTCTACACCATTTGAATACTTGTAAAGGGTTATATATCCCCCTTGTTTACAAAATAACCCTTCTAACCTACAGGATCATGATATATGGAATCACAATCACAACTATAGATACAAACAAAAAGGCTTCCACACAACTTGAGTTCCAACTTTGTTGCCATATTTACCCAGGACCACACTCTGTTTGGAACTCTGTATAGCACACAGAGACATCTAGTGGCTAATTAATTGCTACATACAATGCCATGCTTATAATAAGCACTCTACAGGTTTCAAACATAACAGAGAGTTCTCTGAATCTCTTTCTGTAGGTACATTGTTGTCTGCGGTGATATCACTCTGGAGAGTGTGACAGCTTTCTTAAGAAACTTCCTGGCCCAGGACACGGGAGATATTTGCACTGAGATTGTCTTTCTGGGAGAGTAAGTATTCCCACTAAACATTTCAAAGTCACTTCCTAAGCACAGTTGTTTGGGGGAGCTAGAGGATACTTTTCTTGCCTGGTGGCTTTGGGCAAGGGAAGTCACATTGTGTAACTAATTAATGGGAAATAAGAGCAGAGAGTCATGTGAGACCTCCCCACCTTGGGAAGCTTATCTGTGCTAAATGTTTAATGAGAATAAAAATGTTCTCCTTTTTGAGTGTATCTTGCATTTTGGACTCACTCTAGATGAGACTCTATGACCCACCCAAGGATCTCTTGGAGCTATCTGTTAAATTAATATATTAATTTAATTAATATATGGAGATATACCTATCTCCTAGAGCTGGAAGGGACCCTGAAGGGTCATTGAGTCTAGCCCCCTGCCTTCACTAGCAGGACCAATTTTGCCCCAGATCCCTAAGTGGCCCCCTCAAGGATTGAACTCACAACCCTGGCCAATGCTCAAACCACTGAGCTATCCCTCCTCCCCTCTGGCAGAGGGCACAGGGGTAAATAAGGGTTACAGGGTCTGGTATCTACTTATTGTCAGAGAATATCATTTAATTTATCTAGTGAAAGTCTATGTCACACTGATCATCATAATCACAGAGACATATTTGTATGGAAAATGTTAGGAGTTATGTATATACAATAAAATATGTTCTCTAGGTCTGTTAAGACAGCTCACCAAAAGGTGATCCATATACTTCTGTCTGTCAGGGGGGAGGAGACATTTATCTCTCTCTGGCTGGCCATGTGCAAATTAAGTATTGCATGGTTCACAATGGACTCCCATTTACAGTCTGAGCAAAATGAGTGGGAGTGGGGAGGTGATTTTGACTCTGGAGCACTGATGGGACTGGCGCTGGGATAATGCATGCAGTTCTGGCACCCACATTTTGCGGGGGATGTTGAAGAATTGGACAGGGTGTGGAAAAAAGCCACAAAAATTATTAGACTGGAAAAAATACCTTACAATGAAAGACTTAAAGAGCTCGATCTGTTTATCTTATCAAAAAGAAGATTAAGAGGTGATTAGATTAGTGTACATATATCTTCATGGGGAGCAAGTACAGTGTACTAAAGGGGTCTTTAATCTAGTGGAGAAAAGCATAATAAGAACCAGTGGCTGGAATTCAAAGCCAAACGCATTCAAATTAGAAATGAGGTATAATTTTTTATAGTGAGGGTGATTAACCACTGGAACAAACTACTAAGGGAAGTGGTGGATTTTTCATCCCTTGTTTTCAAATCAAGACTGGATGCTTTTCTTGGCCTTAGCCAAACATAAATTATTGGGCTGAATACAGGGGTAATGTGGTGAAATTCTCTGGCTTGTGTTATACAGGATGATCTAGATGATCTCAACTTCCCTTCTGGTCTTAAAATCTATTATTCTGCAAGGGAAGGTTGTGTCCCGTCTGTTGTATTTGGAGTAATAGTAAATGAGAGTGTGGAAATGAGTTAGGAAAATAACTGAGTTTACAGGAAGGACGTGACCTGAAGTGCACAGGGAGGAGAGAAACGGACCCATGGTTCCACCTGGATGCAGATTACAGGGTCAGGGCTTTAGCAAGTCTTGCTTTCTGCTCAGGGCCGCCCAGAGGGGGGGCAAGTGGGGCAATTTGCCCCAGGCCCCACAGGGGCCCCCACGAGAATGTCGGAGGCTCCCCCCTCCTCCGCCTTCCCCCATCCCTCGGCTCCTCAGCGCGCCGCGTCCAGGAGCGGCCCTGGACAGCGCTGCAGCGGCATGGCTCGGGCGGGGCCTGAGGTCCTCCTGCTCGGAGCTGCGTGGTAAGGGGGTGGGGCTGTGAGCTCTGGCGGGCCCAGCGGCCGGCACTCCTGGACGCGGCTCGCTGAGGCTCTGGGAGAGGGGAGAGGGGAGAGGCGGGGGTAAGCGGCATGGTAAGCCCCTCTGAGCCGGGCACCCCCTGACCCCATCCCCTCCCCGCCCAGCCCTGACCCCCAGCTCCGAGCCCAGCCCCTCTGAACCAGACACCCCCCCGACCCCATCCTTGACCCCCAGCTCCGAGCCCAGCCCCTCTGAACCGGGCACCCCCCCGATGCCATCCCCCCCGTCCCTGACCCCCAGCTCCGAGCCCAGCCCCTCTGAGCTGGGCACCCCCCGACCCCATCCCCCCACAGCCCTGACCCCTAGCTCCGAGCCCAGCCCCTCTGAGCTAGGCACCCCCCCGACCCCATCCCCCCACAGCCCTGACCTCCAGCTCCGAGCCCAGCCCCTCTGAACTGGCCGCCCCCCACAGCCCTGACCCCCAGCTCCGAGCCCAGCCCCTCTGAACCGGACACCCCCCCGACCCCATCCCCCGCTGCCCTGACCCCCCAGCTCCGAGCCCAGTCCCTCTGAACCGGACACCCCCCCTGACCCCATCCCCCCACAGCCCTGACCCCTAGCTCCGAACCCAGCCCCTCTGAGCCGGGCACTCCCCGACCCAGAGCCCAGCTCCCCACCCAGCCCTGGGCAACAGTAGCACCATCCCCAGGCAGCGACAGCCCATTGGCACCAACCATCACCATCACCCAGCGACAGCCCATTATGTTATTGCAAATGTATACATACCATTAAAGCATTTAATGTTTTTAAATAATGTATTTTGTGTATTTTCAAATTATTAAAAATTATTTTTGAATGTATTTCACTGGTTATTTTTTACATTTCCAAATACATGTTACTATAGTATTGCAACTTTTTTTTATGGAAGGGGCCCCCGAAATTGCTTTGCCCCAGGCCCCCTGAATCCTCTGGGCGGCTCTGTTTCTGCTTCTCATGCAGTACCACCATGCTGCAGAGTGCGGCTGCACTCATTTTAGTGGAATAGTACTTCTTTAAATTCCACGACACTTAGACTGTATAAAACCTAAATTATGTGCCTTTGTTGATCTGCCAGTGTCCCTTTTAAGCAGATTTTTAAAATGGCACATAAACACAGGAAATTTGGGGGGCGGGAGAAAGGTCAAGAACATTGTTATTAGGGGCTGATCAGCCTTTTTCTTCTGTTCTGAATTTTTTATCATGTAGAACTCTTCCTAGTCTGGAGCTGGAAACTGTATTCAAATGCTATTCTGCCTATACCACTTTCTTCCATGGCTCTGCACTGAACTATGAAGATCTGAAGAGAGTTGCGGTAAGACCCCCTTTTTTCAATCCACCATTTTCTTTCCAGGAGTCACAGTTTGGCTCCAGCTGAGCTCCATCACCCAAATGGTTAAATTCTGCCACTACTAGCATTGATTAGACCAGGGGTCGGCAACCTATGGCACGTGTGCCGAAGGCGACACGCGAGCTGATTTTCAGGGGCACTCACACTGCCCGGGTCCTGGCCACCGATCCGGGGGGCTCTGCATTTTAATTTAATTTTAAATGAAGCTTCTTAAACATTTTAAAAACCTTATTTACTTTACATGCAACAATAGTTTAGTTATATATTATAGATTTAGAGAAAGAGACCTTCTAAAAATGTTAAAATGTATGACTGGCATGCAAAACCTTAAATTAGAGTGAATAAACGAAGACTCGGCACACCACTTCCGAAAGGTTGCCGACCCCTGGATTAGAACCTTGTTCAAGCACTCCCATGTATTTCAATGGAACAGTTTGCAGAGTAAGGTGCAACTCAGTGTGAACAAGGATACAAGAATCTAATCCTAAATGTTTGAGTTTAATGGATTAAGACTTGGAAAGATGGAAAATGAAAATAAATGACAAAACCGAATTGGGACCAATTGGCCTTAAAATAAGCATATAAAATGGTTCTAAGAAATGTAGCATTTATTGGAAAGTAGAGATTCTTGACAATAAGTCAGCTAAACACAGGGGATTATTGTACTGCATGTGGAATCAAACCCTGAGTCTGCTTTTCTCTCCTGAGAAACAGATGGGATCTGCAGATGCTTGTCTGATCCTAGCAGACACTTGCTCTTCGGACCCTTATGTTGAAGACACTTCCAATATCATGAGGTAGGGTGAGACCCTCCAGCATTCTTTTTCTGTATCTGGGTGATGTTAGCACCAGCAAACGCAATGAGTGGACACAGGCAGGAGCAGAATGTGTTTGCCGAGAAACCTGTGACAGGGTAAGCAAAACCCTAACATCACCTTTTGTGTAAGAGGACCAAGGAGGCGGACAACTCTCTAAACTCCCAAACCCACAGTGGACGATGTTTTTGCTCTCTCACCCTCTTGAATACTGTTGCAGCTCTCAAGGGGACAGGTGCCTTTATCCTGAGGAAACAGTCATGCACTCTCAGGTGGTCTACCTTGGGCAGTGATTGCATTAGCTCTCACACACTAAGCGTGGTTAGGCTAAGTCGGTACTTGTATGTGAGAGTCCGAGAGTGCATGTAGATGCTGTATTATCTGGTGCTGGTGAGTCAGTAGGTGTGTTGCTCCTCTTCAGAATCATTACAGAAGTACTGTTCCGGCCCAAATTCCAAGCTAGATGATTATTTACATTTTGTGTTTGTACAGCACTTAGCACAGTGGGGTCCTGGTCCAGGGCTGGGGCTCCTCGGTGCTACTGCAATATAAATAAATCATAGAATACCTGCTGCCTCCTTGGATCCCCCCTGCAGCTCTCAATGGATACAGATCTGATCAGGGGTGCTGGAACTATGGGTGCTGTGGTGTGGCTGCACCCCCTGGCTTGAAGCAGTTCTCATCACATCCAGGGTTTGCAGTTTTGTTCAATGGCTCTCAGCACACCACCTCCCCCCCCCCCCCCCCCCCCCCCCCCCCCCCCCCCCCCCNTATGGTTCTCCACTTCTTGTCTGATAACATTGTCAGGCGCCCTTTCATTTCACACCAGAGGTGGCTGCATTTCAATGGGGAGTGAAGTGCCTCCCCCGCTATAGTTCGAATATCAATTTGTTGCATTTGTAAAACATCTTTTGTGGGAGAGGCACAATGGAAAAGTACTATATGAATTATTGTTCTCCCTAAGCCCACCTTCTCTCCCAGCACCAGACAGTGGGTGGGGAGGAAGCCTGGGGTTGGAATTATTCCTTTGCAGAATTCTAGAACTTCGTTTTCAGATAACAGTTTTGCACACACAAAAATCAGAAACTGACTGTAGTTTCGCTGGAGGGTCCCCCGCAGTTGTTCCCACCCCAGTCCTGATTCATCCGCAGCAATGGGATCCAGCTCTGGATTTCATCATGTCCAACTGCTTCCACTCCTGTGGTCAGCTGCGACATCCCATATCCCTGGCAGGTCTCCATTCCCCTCTTGCTATGCTGTGCAGTAACCACTGTGGTGAGGCTTTGAAACCTGAGGGCATTTAGCCCAGACAAGGCACATTAACCAACAGGTATATTTTTCACGCAGGGCGCTGTCTGTCAAGAATCACTATCCAAAGACGAGAGTCATTATACAGATAATCCAGTCTCATAAAAAGGTAGCCCAGTAGCTTTGCCAGTCTAATCTTATTCCTTTAGTGCTGCTCATCATGGGTGAAAGACTGGCCCCACTGAAATCAATGGCTAAGTTCCTATTGACTTCTCGAAGACCAGGATTTCACCCCATAGATCTTCCTCCTTCCATTACTACCATATCAAGTGTGTCTGTTAATGTTACTAAATGATAATAACTGAATCTTCTTCTCTCGTGCACATTGTGTGCCATCAAAGGGGCATTGTTAGATGTTTTGTTTTAAAAATATAGGTTTAGGTTTTAACTCTGCATTGTGTGCTGTCCCCATCAGAAGCGTTGCTCAGCTGGCAGAGATTTATTTTTGCTTTCCAGCAAAGCTTCAAGTATTAGTCATAGCAAGATATGGGGGATCAAACTAGAGGGATAGTTAGTCTGAGCCACTATGGCAAGGTGTGGGATCCCTACCGGGCTAGATTTCAGAACGATAGGAGGTAGGCCAGGATTTTCAAAAATAGTGATTTTTTTGGTGTCTCAGTGTTTTGGTGGCCAATGTGAGACCTCTTAAAGCTGCCTGATTTTCAGAAAGTGTTTCGCTCCTTTAAGGTTTTTCAGGTAGGGCACCTAAACCAAGTGGCACCCAAAATCTCTAGCCCCTTTTAAAAACTTTGGCCTAGAGCTGTTCACAATCTTCATTACTGGTTTTGTAAACATTTTTAGAATATTGTTATTTTGAAAATTTCAATAACTATTTTTTTCAAAATCAAAAAATGGAGACAGAAAAGACAGTTTTTATTTTATAGGAACATCATGTACCTGCCTGTCTTGACCCTCACTTGTTTTCACTATCTTATCCTGAGACAGATATACCTGGCAAACATCCCCAACTGGGACTGGAGGAGAGGAGACAGTATCATCTGTTTGGCTGAACTAAAACTAGGCTTCATAGCACAGAGTTGCTTGGTCCCAGGCTTGTCCACACTCCTAAGAAGCCTGTTCATTAGGCAAAAGGGTACCAAGGTAAGCCCTTCACTTGTCCAAATAATGTGAATGACCACTGCAGGATCTTATCTGACAAGCGTGTGTCCCTTGTTTTAGAGGAAGCTGTGCCTGGGTATTTTCAGGCTCATCTTGATCAAACTGGGACTTAATTTGGCAGGGGAGACTAATCTAATAGGCTATTTTTATGTAAAACTTGAATGTAGTACCACAGGTTTGCAATAATGCTTTACAGCATGGTTAAAGGTATGGATCCTGATTCTCCTCTCAAGCCAGTGTAGCTTTGCTGTCTTCAGTGGAATTATTCCTGATTTGAACTGGTTGATGTAAATGAGGTGAGAGTCAGTCCCGGGGTAGCTTTTCCGTCCTGTGTAGTGTGATGGAGCAAGGCCGGATGGCTACAGGAAAGTACTGAGGAACAGGTATATTAGCCCGAGGCTAAGCAAATCCCTAGTACCATGGGAACCAAAATGGCAGTTGCTCCAGGGTAATCAAGGCACCTGGGGCCAATTAAGTACTTTCTAGACGGCACCGGAGAGAGCTACATTGATTGGAGCACCTGCAGCCAATCAGGCCAGGCTAATCAGGGCACCTGGTATAAAAAGGGGAGCTCACGCCAGTCAGGTGAGGAGGAGCTAGAGGATGGAAGTGCGTATGAGAAGCTAGAAACACAAGGGACTAAGAACTGAGAGGGTGTACTACTGGAGGATTGAGGTAACACCATACAATCAAGCAGTATCAGACACCAGGAGGATCCTATGGTGAGGATAAAGAAGGTGTTTGAAGGAGGCTATGGGGAAGTAGCTCAGGGAGTTGTAGCAGTCAAGCAGCAGTTATAAGTAGCACTATAGAGACTGCTGCAATTCACAGGGCCCTGGGCTGGAACCCGGAGTAGAGGGCGGGCCCGGGTTCCCCCCAAGCCCCGCTACTCCTAATCAGACAGAGAAGGAGTTGATCCAGACTGTGGGTTTCATTCAAGGGGAAGACCACTGAGGGGAGGAAATCCGCCAATAAGCGCAGGACCTACTAGAGGAGAGGAGGAACTTTGTCACACTATTTAATACCCTGCTTCTTACCCTTTAAGATCTCTCTGTGCGCATTAATTTCCCGTCTTTGTTTTATTCGTACAGAGTTAGGCTATGTCTATGCTATGGGTGCTACAGCAGCACAGCTTCAGCCCTGTAGCTCTTCCACTGTTGTGCCATAGTAAGGCTGCCTGCCGTGATGGAAGGGGTTTTTCCTTTGCTGTAGGTAATTCTCCTCTCCAAGTGAAGGCAACTAAGTTGATGGGAGTATTCTTCCATTGACCTCGTTCTGTCTACACTGTGGGTTAGGATCAGCATAGCTACAGTGCTTAGGAGTGTAAACTTTTCATACCCCTGAGCACCGTAGCTATGTGTTTTAAGTGTGTTTTAAGTGTTGACCAAGGCTTAGGGCTTGTCTACACAGCCCTGCAGTTCAGACAACAGGGGAATGAAAAGCAGTGTGCACCAAAGTGCTCTAGTATAACTCCCCCGATTGCACACTTTGGGTGTGAACTAAAAGGTAAACAGGACTACATTAATGCGAAGTAGGAACCTTTTAGTTCGTGTCTGCAGCATCCACATGGGGGAGATACGGCGCAGCACTTTGGTGCACACTGCAATTCATACCCCTGAAATCTGAGCTGCCGGACAGTGTAGACATAACCTTAGATTCAGCCTTTACAGAGGGACAGAACAAGGCCACTGAACCACTTACACCCTCCAAATAGAATTTAATTGTGGCTTAAGTGTGCACAGGACTTAGGTGCTGTCCTTCTGCAAAAGAGTGAATACTAATATACTCTCCCTTTCCTGATCTGTCCCTATTAAAGAAGAAAAATTAACAAGTAAGATCTTAACTTTTCAGTACACAAAATTGCTCGCAATTCTTACAGCCAATGCCGGAAGATGTAATAAAAGGAAATAACTGTCAGGCATTAAGTCGTTTAGAGAAGCCTCATGTTTCCTCGTGCTGCAATGGATATGTTTTTACTATCACCTAGTGGCCGTTTGAGATGCCTTCCATAAGTGGCTTCTATGCTAATTGAATTTCCCTCTATTCTAGATTAGAACAGTGGCAAGAGAATTATACCATTTCTGACTTCTGATACTTTTCATTCACAAGTTTTGCTTATACAGATTAAGTGAATGGAATATGAAATAAATATAGGTCTGGTTCATATACAAAAGTTGTACCTAGAACTTGTCTTTGACAATGGGCATTTTTTTTTGCCAACGTTTCCATTTTGTCAACAAAGCCATTTTCCATTTAAAAACAAAAAACAAAACCTTTTCATCAGAGAATTTTCAAACAGCTCCATTAATTGTTTTTCTTGGCAGGCACTAAGATACCACGGTGATGGGTGGCAGTATAAAACCCTAAGGACTTCTCTGCACTAGAAAATTTTGCTATTTTAACTATACTGGTATAGTTAAAGCAGCAACACCCCTAGGATGGACACAGTTATACTGGTTTAAAGAGCCTATACTGGTATAGCTTATTCCAATTGTAGGAACCAGTATAATTGCCCCTACACTATGGCTTTTACCAGTATAAGTAGGCCAGCAAAAAATCACACCCCTAACCAAGATATTTACATCACTAAAACTCTTAAGAGAAGACCAGCCCTACAATAGATAGGTAGACAGAGTAATTGTTATTGCAAAGTAAAGGAATTTTTGCTCAAAATTATCTGACTCTGGAACTTCTTTGTATGTTTTCGTCATTATGTGACTTTCTCCATTTTTAGTCCTGCTAAACGACCAGCCTCAATTAATGTATGAGTGTGAAGCGTTCAGATCACTTATGGTTTAACTTGGCCCATTATTCTAAGTGCTGCTCAAGTGGCTGCTGCAGTAGCCAGTGGGTGTCACTGAATTCTAGTAACTGTCAGGGTTGCCGCACTAATATATAATCGTGGCCAGAGGCAGCCCAGTATTACACTGCCTCTTTCACAAAACATTTGCTCCATGGTTATTTGTTTTAGGTGAAGAGAAAAGGCCTGCGGCACAGGAACGTTGGCAATGACTACAAAGTGATGACTCATTGGCTCTCCAATG
The DNA here is from genome assembly GCA_003942145.1 of Platysternon megacephalum. Taxonomy (NCBI): domain Eukaryota; kingdom Metazoa; phylum Chordata; order Testudines; family Platysternidae; genus Platysternon; species Platysternon megacephalum. The sequence continues at coordinate 5,211,401 of QXTE01000071.1, forward strand.
ATTTTGTGGACATGACTTTTCCAGACGTTTGCCGGTAGGTAGAACAGAGTTCAGTGTTACTTCCCTGCTTCCCTTTTGAAAGTCAATCCAGAATAAGGTAGGGTGTAAATTTAAAGTGAATTAACTATTCCTGATTAACTTCATGTGTTGGAAGCTCTTATTCCAGAACCAGAACATCACCCATGGAATTAATCAGGAATAGCTATTCTGGAATAATTCCCTGTGTAGATGAGCTATTAGGGCCTTAATTTGATTTCACTTAATTCACTTCCAAAGTGAATTAAGATAAGATGAATAAGGACACTCTAATTCTGAATAAGTGTGTTCACACAGGGACCTAATGCAGTTTAACCAATCCACTTGTCTTCAGGCCTGTTTCCTTTCCCCAGGCTCTGCTTTGTGAAGCTGGACCTTGTGCTGCTTGCAATTGAATTCAGATCTGGCGTTCATGAAAACAGGTGACTAGCGAAGCTGCTGATCCATTTCTTTTAACAAGAACTTGTCTATGTAGTAACCATTCCCAGCCCCCTTTGGATGAAATTTGTCCCTGGGCAGACAGCTAGCACAAGGTCTTTGCATAGCATACACCCTGCTTCAGCCCTATTTTGAAGACATACGTGAGATTAGTCTTTGGGCTGGTCAAATGCAAAGGGATGAATTTCACCCCATATGATTAGTTTCCTCTTCACCTCCAGGATGATCAGCAGAAGAGGCAAATGGACTACTGATTTAATTGTCCACTTCTGTACTGAAGTGACTGCCCATTCCAAAAAGAAGAATGGATCCTGCTTTGGATCTGGGTGACTCTCTTCCCCATCATCCTCTCAGACCTAATCATCGATAGTGTATGACAATTTTATACAGCATTTTTCATCCATAGATCTCAAAACACTTTACAACAGAGGTCAGGGTCATTATCCATATTTTATGGATGGGTAAACTGAGGCAGAGATGTGAAGTGACATGCTCAAGGTCACTCAGCAGGCCGGTAGCAGAGCTGGGAATGGAACCCAGATCATTTCATTCCTAGCCTTGTACTCAATCCGTGAGGCCACACCGCATCACATGTTACTTAATATTACAGACTGAGGTAATATCAGGAGGAAGTGGCTCTAAAAGCCTCTGAACAGTTCAAACTCAGGGAGCCCTCAGTGGAAGACACAGCATTTCCTGCAAGGGGCTGAGTAGAACAGGTTGAAAGTTTTTGTTCAGAGAAAAACACTATATTTTGTTGAAAATGAATGTTTTACTCAAATGTATTGGTTTGGGCAGAAATGTTTCTCAGGCCCAGGATGGACTACAAGAGAGGGACCTTCCCCAGAGCAGCCAATAGCTCAGTAGTTAGCTAACTCACCTGACTCGTTCACCTGCTGATTCATTGCTTTTAACAAGGACTCCGCTCAGAAATACCATTCACAAACCACTTTGGATGAAATTTGCCTCTGGACGGAGAGCTAGCACAGGGCCCGTGAACTACTTAGGATACATCTATAATGCAAAAAAACACCCGTGGCAAAAAGCTCAGGTCTACAGACTTGGGCTTGTGGAGCTTGTACTTTAGCGTTAAAAGTAGCCAAGTACTTATTCCTGGTCGGGCTGGAGCTTGCGCTCTGAAACACAACGAGGGGGTTGGGTCTGAGAGCCTGAGCTCTAGCCCAAAAGGGAACATGGCTATCTTTAGAGACATCACATCCGCCCAAGTGTATAGACCCAGCCTCTGAGACTTGCTGCCATGGGTTTTTTGGGTTTTTTTCAGTGTAGATGTATCCTTCAATCCCACTTAAGCCATGTTGCAAGACTTAAGTGAGACTCACTTGGGATATGACCCAGGCTCACGTTCCTGATCTACAATAGGGATTAGAACCGGGGTCCTCCGCATCCCAGTTGAGTGTGCTGGCTATTCTGGGACAAGTCTCTCTTTTTCTTTTCTTTTTTTTTTCTTTTTTCTGTTTTTGCAAAGAATTTCAAAAGGTTTTGGTTTCACTCCACGTTGGAATGAAAACAAATTTTGTAACCTCTGGATTTTTTTGCAGCCAGCCCTGCTACTGAGCACTCTTGTCTCCCACTGGCTTTATGGCAGATGAAGGGTGGCAGCACTTCTTAGGTTTGGGCACAAAGAGTTGTGGTTTTCTTTGTGTTGAGGGAGGAGGGAAGGTCCCCTGAATCAATATGTGACTTCCCCTCTATAGCACAATTATACACTAATGACTGGCATAGTGGCCCTTTTCCCAGCCAGTACAAGACCATGGTACCAGGGACATGACAATGATGACCATGGACAGAGACAGGCACATGAAAACAGGAAGTGTTCAGCAGTTTAGGCCTCACTTCATGGTCTTAACTGGCATCTCATGTGCAAACTGCAGATGTTTCACCTTGATTTGGGGTGACCCAGCTCAATCTGAGCCCATTTCTTTCCATCACTAATAGAAACACTTCCCTAGGTTTTAACCTCAGAAGTTGCCAAGGTTCCACAACTCCATGAAGTGTGGTCACAAAGGTATAGTCTGTCAGTGCTGAAAGCAGAATCTGCTAAAATCTGAAGCTGATCTGGGCCAGAGCCAGATAGTAGTCCCTAACTGCTCTAATGATGAAATGCATGATGAAATCCCCTAATGGGGATGCTGGAATTGGCTGAGAAAAGGGGAATGAGCCAATGCTGCAGATTTTAGAAATTATCCAGAAAACAGCAGTGTATTAAGTGCAATTATTTTTTTCTGCCTTTGTAAATGAAGTGTCTGCCTGTTTTGGGGAAACTGCTGAGAACATGAAAATAAACACTGACAACAAAACAAAGGGATAGAGGAGAAAGAAAACTGCTAAAGATACCACAGGGCTGATTTCCAGAGTTGCTGAATGCTCACAACTGTGAAGTCAGTGAATGTCATGGGTGCTTAGCTCCACTGCAAGTCAGTCCCTGGGTGAATCTGGTGCTTCTGGCATCTGTAGGGAAATAATGGGAATGAGAAAGAGATGACAAGGGGGAAAACTCTTTGGGGCAGAGACCATCTTTCTGTTCTGTGTTGGTACAGAACCTAGCACAATGGGGGCCTTGGTCCGTGGCTGAGGCTTCTAGATGCTGCCACAATAATAATAATAATAATAATAAGGAATATGTTTTTCTTCTGCCTCAGTTGTTTGTTCATTAGTAACTGAGCAACTAAAGAGGAGAAGGAGCTGAGGGGAGGGGTCCTCTTCCTTTCTGGGTGGGAAGTGAAAAGATGAATCCTTATGTGGCTGTTCCCTGCTCCAGCTGTACTGCCAACACCCATTACAACTGGGATGAAATCAGTAGGCTGTTAGGATGTCACTGGTACATCCAGCAGCTAAGCAGCTCTGCCTAACTGTATCTGATAAATTTAGTAACACTGCAGGGGGATGCTCTCTGAATGTGCCTGGGATGTTCAGGTGTCTTTTTCCGAGATGTAATAGTATGTTTAGCAGTGCAGCAGGTGCATTGAACCTGCACATCCCTAATACATTTAACAGCACAGCAGGCATGCTTCAATGGGAAGTATTTGGCATTCTCATCAACACAGTGGGTGCACCTGGATCTATCTGGAATATTCAGCAACTGCAGCTAGACTATGAATTTATCCATTACATTAAAATAAATGTTTTTAAATTGTTTGGAGAATGAAAAGAGTCGGTTTCCTATAAACTTAACAATCTAACCAACATTTAAAAAAGATTTTAAAAACATTTTAAAAAACGTTATTATATCGTGGTAATTATATGAAGATTGGTCTTGTCATTAAGATATTAGATTGGGACTCAGGAGATTGGGGTTTGAGTCGTGGCTCTTCCACAGATTCCCCACGTGTCCATGGGCAAGTCAATCTCTCTGCCTCAGTTCCCCATCTGTAAAATGGGGCAAATAACACTTCACTTAATGACAGGGGTGTTGTGAAACTTGAACACAACAGTGATAGTGAGGTGAGGTACACTGTAAGGTAAGAAGGGACCATTATGACCATCTACTCTGACTCCTTGCAGAACACAGGCCAAAAACCCTCACCCAATAGATGCAGATGATCGGAACAATTTACCGAGGGTTGTGGTAGATTCTCCATCACAGAGAATTTTTAAATCAAGATTGGCTGATTTAGATCAGCAAAAGATCAGCTCTAGGAATTATTTTGGGAAGTGCAATGGCCTGTGTGATACAGGAAGTCAGATTAGATTATCAAAATGATCCCTTTTGGCCTTGGAATCTGTGAATAGTAATTTGCCTTTTTTTGTTTTTGTTTCCAAACTGTTTTCCAATAGCATCCTGGTCAACCCATCTGCACAGATAAAGCTCCATCGAAACACAATGGGCTTTTTTATTGCCAAATACAAGGTGGAAGTCAAAAGGTAACTTTCCGTACTATCCTGCAGTAAAAAAGTTCTAGAAAAGTAGAGCTTTCAAGAGTTAACAAATGCATTTGGATCTATTCCTCCGCTCCGCTAAATTTAATCCAATTTCTCCCGATTTTCTTTTGTTGCTCAGGGCTCATTTTTACTGTAAAGCCTGCCATAGTGATATTGATAATCCGGAGCTGATTAAAAAATGTTACTGCAGAAGCAGATCTCGGACAAGATCCTTTTCAGGTAACGTTCTGTTCAGACTGGGTTTCAGTTAGAGGAAATAGGAAGCAGCTAGCTAATTCATACCTGATTCTTAGGTTATTGAGCCATCCTCTTCTTTATTCTGTCTGTGAAAACATAGGTTTGAACATAACCCTTTATCCTTCTGAAAGATTGAAGCTGAATTGCATACAATTTATTGAGTGCAGATCTTTCAGACGAATTCTCAGAAGACCTTTAGATCCCATCTACTCTGACTGGACAGTAAAGGTTCCTGTTGCATTTTTATAAGAGCCACATCGCCTTGGCCAGAATTTCCCCTATGCTCATTGTCATACTTTGCATGGGCTGCTGATCTTTAACTCCAGAACTGGAGTCTGGGGCAATTGCATCTCATTGGTGCTAGCTGCGTATAGTTTGTGAGGTGCTTTGGTGTGAAAGGTGCTACTGGGTAAACCCAGAGGTCCTTACTCAGTTAGTACTCAGTTCCTGCTCAGGCAAAACTCTCATTAAAGTTAGTGGGAATTACCCTAAGTAAAGGTTGAGTATGACAATAAGTAAGGATGTCAAGATATTACTCTATATAAGATATTATCATCATCATAAGACTAGGAAATAATAAAAATGAAGGCAGCAAAGATGTATTTGAGGTTGAGCAAGGATGTATTATAAGATTTAAGGAGTTTAGGCTAAAAATTGGGAAAGCATAGATTGGATGGGAAAAACTCCTATTCACGATAATGTCAGTGCAACAGTGGAATGGCTCATTCCCATCCCACCCCAAATTCCCTGGCACTGGAAATGGGACCTAGAGCCTTTCAGTGCTATGTCACCTGCTGAAATCTACCCCAGGTAGTAAGTGCAAATTCCTTCAGTCCATTGGTTCTTCATTGGCTTACGTGAATGATTTGATGGATCTCAGTTCTATCCTTAGTGGATACCTGTCCACGCCAAAATGTACATCACTTTGGTCATTACTAATTAACACCCTTCTTGCTTCATAGAGTTCAAGGTTAGAAAGTACCATTACATCATCTAATCTGACCTTCTGTACATAACAGGCCATTAAAATTCACCCACTTATCTCTATATTGAGCTCAATAACTTGTGTTTGACTAGAGCACAACTTGTATTATACCACCATGACCAGAAAGGCCATGGAACTGTGATACCCTCCTATTCTCAAAAAGTGTCCTCCTCGGAATAATGTTGAGCTCCGTTTTGGTGGCCCTCTGGAGCACCCATGCACAGCAGCTATACTTACTGCCTGAAATTTTCAAAAGCAGTCTAGTGGAAGAGTTGTCTAAATCCCCTAGTTTTAGTGAAGAATGTATATGTAAATCTAGACTGTTTTGAAATTCTCAGCCACTGTGTCTGTGCCCTGGATATAGGACTTTTGCTGTACACAGCTGTCAGTCAGGTATCTTTCATCAGCACTCAGCAAATTCACACACACAAAATATATATTTTAAATTAAATCTCCTTTCAGCAGTAGATGGCAGCCAAGCCCCATTATTAAATATCTGGCTGAAGTGAACAAGGCTGAGAGAAAGGAAAAACTCATTCATAGAGAGTGCTCAACAAAACAGGCCATATGAACAAACACAAGCATGCTGACACCTGGAGGATTCCATGTAGGAATGTCATTTATAAAGAGAAACCGTAGCCCATTTTTCAGTCCCACATACTTATTAAAATAGATGCAACTAAAGTCCCTCAAAGCCAGCTGATTCCCAGAACAGAAGCTTCTGTATAATACAAAGACATCTCAAAAAGAGTCATCAAGAGACAGATGGACAGACATTGACACTGTAAGAGCTCTCACACCTGATGGCTTTTCCTTTTCCTTCCTGTGCAATTTAAGGTGGTTGGATGAAAGGGCAAGATGGGATTTTAATATAAACGTAGCCTGATAAAAAACAATTGTTTACAGTTCTGCACCAGATAGACTGCAGGGAAACATGTGCTTCAGAGGGATCGAAGTATTAACAGACAAGAACTTGCCATCAGTTCCCCCTAGCATTTTGGATGTATCAGAGCAAAACACTGCATAAAAATAACTGCTTTGGTCTGAGACAAAAGAAGTAATGCAGCTATAATATAATATATAGAGAGATACCTATCTCATAGAACTGGAAGGGACCCTGAAAGGTCATTGAGTCCAGCCCCCTGCCTTCACTAGCAGGACCAATTTTGCCTCAGATCCCTAAGTGGCCCCCTCCAGGATTGAACTCACAACCCTGGGTTTAGCAGGCCAATGCTCAAACCACTGAGCTATCCCTCCCCCTGTCCTGGCTGCCTCTAGTTCCACTGTCAGCTGAAGTGAGATAAGGAATCGTGAGCCAGATCCCCAGCTGGTGTAAATCAGCCTCTCTCCATTGTTTTCAATTAAATTAGGCTGATTTTACACCAGCTAAGGATATGATTCATTTTCATTAATCTCCAAACGTATGCAGGAGCCTAAGAGAATTGAACTTCAGTTAAAGTAGCCAAAAGCTTTCCCACTGTGCATGACATACAGTGTCAGCATTTAACTGGAGTATGCATGGCTGTGAAAAGCCAGGGCAATCTGTTAAAATATATATACACAGACGCTCCCCGGGTTACGCAAATCCGCACTTACGGAAAAAGTTCTGTAAGTTCCATAAACTAGAAAGGTTTTTTTTGTTTTGTTTTGCGTAATGGTTGGGTATATGTTCCCGATTTATGCAAAATTCAAGTTACACAAGGCGTTCCGGAACGGAACGCTTGTGTAAGTTGGGGAGCGTCTGTGTATATATATATAGTAATATCAGTAAATTTCCACATGTAGATAATCCCTAAGTAACTTAAGTTAATGGGTCTTGTGCTCATATGCCACTTAGGACCAGATTTTTAAGTACATTTTGTCACCTACAGATGTAGACCAGCACCTGATGAGATTTTCAAAAATCCCTTGGTGCCTAAAGAAGGCCCTCAGGCATTTTTGAAAATCCCAGCTCAGACTCTCAGATGACAAAATTCAGCCTTACCACCTTGGAAGTCAAGGGCCCTGATTTATATCAGTTGAGAATCTGGCCTTATGTGAATTACACAGGGAGTCTGTGGCAAAGCCAGCAATTGAACCCAAATCTCCTTACAGTCAAATGCCTTAACCTGAAGACCATCCTTCCTCAGACTCAGAGGTTTCTCAGATGATTGTTTCTCCTGAAGCTAGTTAGGCTGTTTTTATACCATATCTGTCTTGGCTTACCATACTTTTATTAAGCCTGATCTCCTGTAAAGGCTGACAGCTGCACGCTGTGCCCTCAGAGAGCTGTTTTCTTTCCCACCCACCTCCTGGAAAACAAATCCCCAGATAAGGAAGCATCAGTCACTTGGATAAACTGAGACAGGACACTGTAAGTAAATAGAGGCGGGTAGAATGGCAGATAGAGCTATCTTGTTACCAGGAGTAAATGCACCTGCTTCTAACACACCTGTGTGGTACAATTGCTACTTATTAAAGTTGACAAATGGCCCATGCAAAAAAATGTCCCTTTTCTGCCAGGTGTATGTTTCTTCTAATCCAACTGAAAGGTCTCATGAGTTGAATTTGGGAAGCGTTACAACATCAGAAGGAAATAAAGGGTGTGTGATAGGTTTCCCCTGTCAGACTGTGCAATGAAGAGATATGCAGGTCTGAATGCCTCTTCAGTCCAAGTTCCACCCACATACACACATGGGACATGTTTGGACACACGTAACATAGAGATCTTTGCTGAGCCTCCTGTCAGGCTGCGACAGTAATAGGAATGCAGAGTGGAAAGGCAGGCGGCAAGACAGAGACTCTGAGAAGCAGTGGGCCAAATCCTGAGACCTTTGCACAGTTGTTACTCAGCAGGAAGGACCTCAGGATCTGGCCAAGAGAGGATCAGATGGAACATCAGTTTATTCAGAGAAATGATACTCCAGTGGTTAGGGTGCTAGTCTGTGACTTGGGAGGCCTAGGTTAATTTCCCTGATCAACTGCCAACTCCCTGTGTGACACTGTACAATTCACTTGATCTCTCTGTGCCTCACTTCTCCATCTGTAAAATGGACATAATAACACTTCCCTTTTTCACAGAGTGCTGTGAGGATAAAAAGGTTCAAGACTGTGAGATGATCAGACAATTGCGTGAGTAATGGGGTCCATATAAGTGCCTAAGACAGATTCACTCTTCCCTCTATGACTTTTATTTCTAATCAGGTGGAAGAGATTCTCTGGAGCTCTCTCTCTAATCTAAGCGTAACTCACACATAAAGAGCATCCCCCACTCTCTTCCCACAAAATGCAGTTGAACACCCAGGCATAACAGGCTGTGCAAGTGTGTGTTATACCATAGGACCTAAGGGCTTGTCTACATGGGGACAGTAAAGATATGTCTACACAGAGATTATACTGGCCTAATTTACGTTTTTTTTGTTGGTGCAGGAACACCACCTCCCTAAATGAAGTTAGCTGTGCTGATGGAAGTCATCTTTCATAGAGATAGTTGTGTTTACACTGGGGATTATGTTGGTATAGCGATGTCAGTCCGGGGTGTGGTTTTTTTTCACATCCCTGATTGACATAACTATGCAGTTATAACTTTTTAGTGTAGACCAAGCCTCAAGAAAGTTAATCCGAATTACCTTTAAAATGATTAGTTGAACTAAATCTAAATCTAATTAAATCCATGTGGACAGTCTGATGCAGAATTATAAAGTGGCCTTAATTTGGTTGATTTTATTTCGCCTTGGAAGTGAATTAAACTAAACTGAGCAGGCTACTTCTACACAGCTCCATAGTATGAACTGGAGGGGTGTGAATGGCAGAGTGCACGGAAGAGCTGTGCTCTAACTGCCCCAGGTGGATGCAGTTGGGGCAAACTGAAAGGTACCTTGTTCATGTTAACGTAGTCCTCCTTCAAACTATACTATAGCGAATAATATGCACATGACAGCCATATACATGGCCAATACCCCATAACTACCAGTTAATGCAGTCCTCTTTCAGACAGGACTTTATTATGACAAACAATGTACCTTTTAGTTCACACCAGCAGCGTTCACATGAAGCAGAGTGCAACACTTTGGTGTGTTCTGCAATTCATACTCCCACAGTTCACACTGAGTTATGGTATAGACAAGTGAACGAGCATGTCCACACAGGGTTTAACAAATCCACTTTAAATTCAGACCTTTGTTAATTCGGATTACTTTTCCTGAGTGTCCCCACGCAGGCAAGCCCTTAGTGCATGGTAAAGGTATTCACCTTTCACTGAATAAGACAACTACTAAAGACACTGGAAAAGTCTGATTTAACCCAATGGTATGTAGCTTGGAGTTTGCATTACCAAAGGATAAATGGGAGGGTCACCTGTTTTGGGGGGCAAAACTTGGCAGTTTTGAGTGAGTTTTACTTTTAGTTTTTTGGTTTATATGAATCCCCTAAAAACCACAAACAAAAAGATTTATTTGAACAGCCCTTTGGAATGAAACCATGAGTCGTATGTAGTATTAGTCATGTATAAGGCTATCATATACATACTATACATATGCACCATAATATAATACTGTGCTTTATTAGCTGTGTGGTTGTTTGGCTAAACACTTACCCAAAGCCCCCATTGTCAAGCATTTTTTAAGCCCCTGCAGAACTCTCATATGGCGCGGTGGCCACTTGCAATCAGCATATAAATACAACCAAGGGATATATAGAGAGAGGCAAGTTCCTTTTCACTGCCTTTGTTTTCAGACAAGCTGAGGATTCCCCAAGAAACACTGTACCTTCCAGACCGAGAGCCAGTAAAGTCGATGTCTCTTGGGGTTCTTCCTGTTTCAGGTATCACTGCCAGGTAAGAAATTCAGAACTCTTCTTGGTCTTGCTGCTGCAGTGAATATTTGTGTGAGAGATGAGAATGGCAGGGTGTTTTCTTTCAGGATGGAATTAAAAACCCTTTGCACCTACTACTTCTTGTGGCATTGCTACAGGTTTTGATTGCAATAGATGGTTTAATGGCTCCTCCCTGCCTTGGTTAATTGAATGGCCTCGTAGAAGCTCAGTTCAACCCTACACACATCCAGCTTCTCAGTCCATCAACCCATACTCTCCTCGAAGGGCTCAATTCTGCAAGATGCCAGGCATTCTGAACTCAGCACCTGACAAAAAAGTGCTCAGCACCTTGCATGCCTGGAAGGTTTAGCAAATCTGGACTCTGGTGCAGCATGGGAAAAGGATGATATAAAGCTGAATGGCCTTGAATCCCAGAGAACCCCCTGACAGCAGTCCCACTTGTCTAACCTAAGCACCAGCCTGAATCAGTCTGTTGACCATAATGGTGGCAGTACCACCAGGGGAGACCTTCCCAGGTTTCACAGTCTAAATTCCTCCAGCTGTCTCCACTGGATAAATGGTCATCAGAAGAATTTGAACCTGGGCACCACACTAGAGACCTCTCCTGCAGGGACTAAAGGAGTCACTCCAGTTAAGATAGATTGTGCTACCTCTTACTCACATTGAGTAGTACTTACCTTCCCAAGCAGCCCTACTGACCTTCAGTGGGACTGTTTATTGTGTAAGGTGCTACTCAGCCAAGTAAGGGGAATCAGTATCTGATACTTAGCTGGCAGCAGTAGTAGGCTGTTATACTGTGATGACCCATGCACTAGAGGGGGATGAAGCACATATTGGCCAGAGTTGTTATACAAGGACTTGTGGGGAGTACACAAGATCCTGGCCAGGGAGGAACACATAACCAACATGTGACATTATCTTATTAAAATATGACCATGTAGATCATTGTTGTTACCACTGTTATATAATTGCAACAAATTTTATACAAAGTGTGTCAAGTAAGGTGTCAATGGAAAAGTTATGATTTGCTTAATATGATTATGCTATGATTATGCATGTATTGTTTGCTTCTGGGTAGCACCCACAAGGTATTTAGCCAGCACATTGTGAAGGAACTATTCAAGTGAATGGCCCATTAAAGAATACTTAACTCACAATGGAAGACGCCCATCTACACTTAATGGACTTTCCTGCTATGACTAAGCAAAATCACGCATGGACATGTGACTTGCCCATGTGACTCCAAACACCATCTTGTCACCTGTAATTTTCCACAGTGAGAACAATGGGTTTCCCTTCACTTGAGAGAAGCTATAAAAGGCCCTGGAAACACCTCCATTTTGCCTATTTCCTGCTCAAATCTCTGGACTATGGACTGACACTAATGGGAGCATTCTAACCAAGGGATCAAGGACCTTCCAATGATTTGGAAGACTTAACAAACCAGCAGTTTATTCCATCACTGCTACAAGCCTGAACCAAGAACTTTGCAATTACTGTGTGTATTTGATTCCTTTAACTAATTTTATCTTTCTTTCTTTCTTTCTTTCTTTCTTTCTTTCTTTCTTTCTTAAACCTTTAGATTTTAGATACTAAAGGATTGGCAACAGTGTGATTATTGGGTAAGATCTGAGTTATATATTGACCTGCATATGTGGCTGGTCCTTTGGGATCAGAAGAATACTTTTGTTGGATGAAACTGGTTTTAAATAACCACTCATCTTTAAGTCTAGTGTCTGAGTGTTGAATCCAGGACTGGAATGCATAAGAAGACTGCTTTCCTGACTTCTTGTTAGCCAGTGTGGTGAAACAGAAGTTTACTTTTGTTGCTGGTTTGGTATATCTGATGGGAGTATAACCACCAGTTTTGGGGTGTGTCTATCCTATTTCTCAGCAGTTTGTCCTGGATTTGATATTCTCAGTTGTGACCCTGAGAGATGCACGGTGACACTATAATAATGTTCAGCAAATCATAACTTTTCTATTGACACCTGACTAGACACACTTTTTGTATAAGATTTGTTGCAATTATATAACAGTGGTAGCAACAATGATCTACATGGTCATATTTTAATCAGATATCGTCACACAATGTTTGTCACCTTCCTTCTACAAAGGCTTGAGATCTAAGTCGGTTAACAGCTCATGAACACCAGAGACCTGGAGAAAACAAATCTTAATAAATACCCCCCCCACACACACACACACACAATCCTTTTCTCTGTTTTGACAGCAAAGACAAGCATTGGCATAACAAAAACCCCAGGGTCTCCTCTGGGTAGCTTTGCAGCTCGGCAGCTGTCCCCAGCACTTACATAGGATCAGAACAATAAAACGTTGTTCATTGCTCTTGCTCTACAACCAGTTAGGTCAGTTGTAAATATTGGAACTGCATAGTAAACACATACACACACACACAACTGTGCTGACTCGTTAAATATAAGTGAAAACACAATTAATTTATAACACGTCTCTTTTCCCCTTACATCCCACAACATAATTTACAAAAAAAAAGAGCCCTCACAACCTGCTGAAATATCATTATTAAAATGTGCATGAAAAGTCAATTATGCCAGAGGGAGGTATTCAAGAGAAGTGAGTTTCCATACTCTGGCATTACACCTTGGGGATTAGGAATTTCTTATTTATTTATTTTTCCCTGAGATCTTTGCTGCCGCTTAACGAAAAGGAACACAAATTTTACTAGGAGATGTTCTGTAATTCCCTGAAGATGCAGCCAAATACGCAAATACATAATTCCCTTCCCCATCAAGATTCTCCCTCACCATCAAATCACAAAAGAGGCAATGATGTCCCATCTAGCCAAGGCATCATTGTACCCTACACAAGGTTTTCGGATGTCTAGATTTAAATGCCACCAGGGATTGGACTTCCACTGCTTCCCATAGGAGAACATTTTACAATGTTACAGTTAGTAGTAGTACTTATTATTGGCATTATAACAGTGCCTAGAGGCTCCTATTGAGATCAGGAAGCACTGTGTGCACACGTAGTAAGAGACAGTCCCTTTTTAAAAGAGCTCACAGTCTAAATGGAGAAGACAGCCAAAGTCTCAGACCATGCAACAAAGTTTTGCTGGCATAGCTATGTCATCTGTGAATGGGAAAAAAGCATACCCCTAGCCAACAGGAGCACAACAATTCCGTGCTCCGGTAACTTTCTTCTCTTCTTCTTTGGTTCACGTCCGTATTCTCAGCAATGACAATGGGGCCAAATGAAGTCTTTTCCATTCTTCATTCAGTTTCTATTGTCTAATATTCCACTTGACCCTGACTCCTTTGAGGGCCAGGCATGCCCTTCTCTAGCGGTTGCCACCGCTAACTACTCTCGCTAGCTTTAGCATGCCAGCTGAGGTAAAGTACTAGGGTATGACACTGCAGTGTTACATGCAGCTATTTGGACGCACTACTGAGAGCTGAGTGAGTGGCCAGGACCAACTGCAAGCAAACCACCCCCTACAGGTGTGGCTGCCTCCCGCACAGGGCCACTACCGGTTGAACTCACCCCGTACATCCTTAAAGTCACTTTCCAGGTTTCAACATTTGGTTTTGTTCTGCAGTGGAATGAAACAAAACCTTGTGCGTGTCTTTGCAACAGTGAAATTGAGTGAACATGCCTGAGCATTTCCATCCTGGGCTGTCTAGTGAGAGGATGACTATCACACTCCATAGCACAGAGGTTAGGTTAGGGCAGTGGCCTGCAATGTGCACAGCCCATGTTTATATCCCTGCTCTGCACCCCAAATGCAGCAAAGCAAGGATTTAAGCATGGGTCTCCCACATCCCAGGCCATTGCCCTGACCACTGAGCAGTAGAAGGTGAGTCTCCCTGGCCTCAGCCCTGGACCAAAACCCTTCTTGACAAATTGAAATGTCATTGAACTAGGGACCCTTTGGATCTATGGAAATTTAGGAGCCCAGCTCCCAGTGATCTTCAGTGGGAGCTGGGTACTTAGCTCCCAGATGCTCCTTTGAAATCCCAGGCCTTGTGTTCAGGCACAGAACTGCTCCAAAAGTTTTCCAAACTGGCTTAATACCATTTGGAGTATGCTCTGCTGCTGCAGCATTAGAAGCCACTTCCTCTTGAACCATTGCAGTGCATATATGGACACAGACTAACTGCACTGGTTCACATTGTGTACCAGAGACTGTTCAAAATCTTCAAGATGAACCACTTCTGGGAGCTATGGTGAGAACTTTAGGATAGATGACAAGAGGGCATTGCAGTTGAAATGATTTAGGGACAGTGCTGTTGTGGATGAGGGAATATGCAAAGGATCTTAAACTAATTCATTCTAGTTAGTGTAGATCTACTGAACTGTTCATGCTTAAACCAGTTCAGTTACAAATGGCTCTATTCCCTACCGTAGACAAGAACTTAGAGATCACATGACCCCTTGTTTAGGAAGGTTGCAGGGACTTGGGGACTTCTAAGGCACTTAGTTTTAAGCACTCCATAAAAAAGGTGCTCAGATATCACTAAAATAGACTCCATCTAAGGAGTGAGAGAGAGAGAAAGAAGGTAGAGTAGGTACCCCAAAAAAACAAAAAATCAGGAATTTTCAAAATATGTTAATACATTTTCAGAACTTTTGAAATGTCAAAATCAGCAAACTTTTTCACTGCTTGAAAAGTTTTCACTAGCTCCGTATTTAGTCAAAAAACACTATTTTTTTGACAAAACACTTGTGTCTATATTTGTCGGGAGAGGGTTCTTGGTCAAAAAATGTATTTTCAATTTAAAATTTCATCAAGAACCTGAAATTCAGAAAATTTCAAGGAGGTCCAGTTGGAGGGAATAGGGCAGGGTTACTAGACCTCAAATACCCACCAAGCCCAGGCCTTGCATAGATTTTTGGTTGCATGCAGAGCTTTGATTAAAGATTTCTTCTCGCAAACTACACATACAAAACTCAAATACACACACATACACATTATTTCACCCAAAATAGATCACCAAGAAGTGGGTCTTTATATCCAGGAAATTAATTTAACTGGTACCATTTCACAAAAGAAATTCTATAAAGCTGGGCTATAAGTGAAAGAATAAAAACCTGTTAAGATCCTGAGACACTTATGAGTCCTTCCATCAATACATTTCCTTTACTAGACATGGGTTTTCCACATGTTCTTGCCTATAGGCATGACAAATTTAATGGTGTATTTTTTGCTGAGTTGATGACTCTTGTTTTTCATTCCTGCTCTGTTTCTAGATAGGTATTAAAGAATGTTTGTGCATAAGATCCCATATTGCTGATTGACTGTGCTGTCCCAGGCTCCTTTTTGTCCTGGATGGGAAATCGTTTAGCCAAACAAAGGATTAATAAAAACTGAATTAGATGAAAGGGAAAACCAGGTTAAAGAACCAAATTTTAGTTCCTCTTTAATTGAAACTTATCTAGCATCTGGATAATTGTTCCTAAATACCTGCTGAGTTGCAAAGCCTACGTTAGGGCTTGTCAGTTTTTAATAAATCTTAAAGACGTAAGATCTTATTCTTTGATGCTACCCATCACATCTCAATCCAAAGGCAAGGCAAAACAAAGCAATAATGCTAAGCACTCCAGCATTCAGCTAATCTGGCGGAATGCATCGCGATCTTTATGAATGCGTGTGAGGGGCTGTGCAGGAGCTCGCGAAAAGGTCATTGGTATTTTCGGAGCAATAAATCACATAGGGGAAAGATTTGCATTTTGGCTGTATAACATCCAGGGCTGGATTAGAGAGAGAATACTTTGAAGTAATATTTCTCTGCTGACTTGTTTTATTAGCTTCCTTTAAACATGTTACATTATTGCTTATAGAATTTCATTTACTTGGATTGGCAGCTTGATAAATATGTCTATTGGCGATGATTTGGATTGCTCTGGGCATTAATATTATTAAAACCTGTCACATGGAAATGTCTGAAAGATGACTTACTGTAAAGATTACAGCATGAAATAAATCATACAATGGTATTTGTTACCGTTTATGGCCTCTTGGAGCCGAGTCAATCCCTTTTTATGTTGCATTATTTTTCAAGTTTTTATAGCCTTACATTATATATCGCTGTCAGAAATGAACAGATGGGGTGTCAAACACAAGCCTTCTGAATAATTCTCACCCTCGGGTTATTTGTATGAAGGACAAGTGTAAAACTGTGTTCTCAAGAAAAGGGAGATAGATAGAGGTGGAGAAAGTGTTGTTACAATAAGCAAGATCCTTTTTGTCAGCATGCACTGCGCGCTTTTGATCCCTACCTGGCAGTTACCCTGAAGGAGCGGGGGTTCTGGGAAAGTTTAGCTGCCTGTGTTTCAGTCAGGGGGGAAACCTAACTTACAAGTTAAACAAGTTTCACTTTCCCTTTGTTTTTCTGTTGATGGAAATGTCAGTGGGTGTTTAAAGCCATAGTGCAACCTCAGAGGGTTTGGATAAATGTGAAAAGTTCGGGTGCTTCTCCATGCCTCTTTTGTCTAGGAAATTTTGGGCCTTCCAATGTCATTTGGAAATTGGAATTTTAAGAGGGACAAGGAATGAAAAACAAAGTTAACCCTTCTGACTGGGTTTTTGGAAAATGTTTAGTAGGCCATTTCTTATTTCATCCACATTTTCCCAAATCTTGTTTTGAAAATCTGATTCGCCGTATGACCTTAAATGAAGAATGCTGGGGGGTTATGGGGGAAAGATGGGGGTGGGTAGACTTATGTGAAATGACCAGTTTTTGTTTTTTTTTTATATTTGTGAACCTGATCTAAGGCCGGTTTTTGTTTTGTTTTGTATTTTGAGAAGTGAGGGTATTATTTTGCATTCTATTCTTTCCCCTAGGGTGGAGTCTATGCTTCACGTTGTGTATTAGCAAAAAGTCCTTCTCTGTGTCAAGATGACAGATTAGATAAATTGATAGATAAGATCAGCTGATAAATGCATATGCAGTTCATTGGACTTATCTGAACTGGAGAAATCAGGTGGGATACAGTCAGCTATATTCTCTTTCTCTCTCCACAACCCCTAAGCCCCAGAATCCTGTAAGGGAAGCCAACACAACTCAACCTCAGCTCCAGCAGCATTTTGTTAGTTCCTCTTTTCCTTTATAAAAGAATTTTTGAAACGTCCTTATTTATTATTCTAACACAGCAACGGGTGAGTCTTGGTCTTGGAGCTCTGATGTCTCTATCAGCTTAAGGATAACTCAACCAATAAGCCTTAAAGCTCAACAAACCAGTGTATGAGACATTGTAGCCTGGATGAGGTGGTGATATGGTATAAGAGACTTAATGACAGCTCTAGCTGTGCAAAGAGTGCAAAAACTGTCTAGAGGTGCCTGGTTTAGTGACATCATAAATCTGTTTACATAGAAATCTGATTCATTTACTGGTACCAAAACACAAGTACCAAATTTTTGCATAACCACTAATAAGAAAATGTCCATTTGCATCTGGAATTTTAAAGACATGCTATAATTTATGGAGGAGAAATCCTGTCCCCATTGAAGTCAATGGGAGTTTTGCCACTGATGTCAATGGGACCGTGATTTCACCAACAATTTATTTCTTGACTTAAACTCAGCTGAAATCTGTATGTCGGCCTCTGTATCCTCTTGTCCCTGCTCTCCAGACAGCAGGACATGCAGAATGTTATGCACCAAGAGGTGACAACTACATCTGTGTGGGAAATGTGTTTTTTCTATATTGGGAAAATATTAGAAATTTAGAAAAAAACGTTCATTCCAAATCAGGATGAAAATTAAAAATCTCAAATGTTCACAAACCTGTGAAAAACTGGAAAAAAAAAAAAAAAAAAAAAAGGTTTGGGTTAATACATTTTATTTAGGTAATTTAGGAACATTTTGTTTCAATCTGGACCATTAAAAATACTATAATTAGCCCAAATTTCAAAAGGAAAAGTCATCGTGAACTGTGAAGTTGAAATTTTTTGTTTCAAAAACATCAAAAACTGGACTTTTCAACAATTTCTAAACTTTTTTTTCCAAATTTTTTTCAATAAATTAATTGAAACAAACCCTTTGCCGCAAACAGTTTCAGTTCTGAGGAATCAATGTATTTTGATGCAAAAACAGTTTGCCAAAAAATTCCCAGCCAGCTTTAGTGACATTTCAACCCCTGCTGTCTGCTGACTTCCTTGTTTATTCATGCATTTCACAGTCCAGTACAAATCTCCCTTCCTTGTTTTTAAAGATGCCTATGGACTTATTCCAGCCAACCTCACAGACTTCATCTCTCTCAGCTCCACTTGACACTCTCTTCACTCTGTTTCTTTCTCTCCATCTTGCCACTGTTGGTGAGAGAGCCTTCTTCTCTGCAACATCTGCTACTCCCGCATTTTCCTAATCCTCTTTTCAAATCTCATGGGAAAGCATAGTCTCTCTCTCTCCCCTAAGCCTCTTTATTCCCTTCTCTCATGTCCATTATCAAGCTTTCCAAAGGGTTTTGGGCATATACTTACTATGCAAAATGAAGTTGCTTTGCACAGCGTAATGAGAGTTGTTCCCACCATATATTGCTCACTCCATTTCACATTGTACAGTAGTATTATCGCTTTAAGACTTTGCGTGACTGACTGTGAGTTCTGAGTGCATAAGGATACGTTTCATAATTAGCTTTCCCTGTGAACTTGTGCAAACCAATCTATTTCTAATTTGGTCAGCTCCTGATTTTTAATGAGGGTGCAGAGAGTGACTGAAGTCTCTGGCAGCATGCACTTTGTATTTTAATTACCTACAGTAATTCTGACAATTACACAAAAGTCATAAATCACATTGTAATGATCCATTTAAAAAAACTGTTTAATTACTGTATGGGGATTTGAGTTAAACAGGTATGCAGTGGATTAACAATGAACTTGAGCTCCTTGGAGTACAAGGCAGCCATATTTTGTTGGTTGAACTGGTGCGCTAGCATGTGAGAAATACTGGTAGGAAGCCTCTTTGACAGGGCCAAGTCCTGAATTCCTTAGTCTGCCTGGGTGGAGCTCAGCCCTGTGCAGAGGGCTAGCCACAAGGCCTATGCACCACTGAAGCACTCAAAATAGGGCCTAAACAGGACTTGCTAGACATTCAGTTCAGCTAAAAATCATGTGGTATGCTGCTGTGTAGCTGGGTCCCAGCTTTTGCTGGATATCGGCCTTAGTGAAAAATCGCTCCTATCATCGAAGATCTTGACTAACCCAAGTTCTGTTCTTTAGATTATTTTGCTATTAATTACGTCATGATAAGTGGGGGGAAGTAGCTGATGGGACTACGTTACAAATTATCCCAAATGTTCCCAGTCACTATTCTCCTGCAACCTTTGACAGGTTGGAAGTGATTAGTACAATATTGCAACACTCAACATGTGTTTACAAGACGGTGATCTGTTCCACGATGGCTTCCAGATGTGTGAGTGTGTGCAATTTCATAATTCAAGAACAGATTCTGTTGCCCTCCACAGATCCCCCATCAGGCTGTTCAGAAGCACTACTGATAATTAAATTAACCCACTAACTAGCCATGCAAATTCTGATAAGCAGTGACCAAAAAAAAAAAAAAGAGGGAACTGTTGAGAAGCTCTCAGAAAAACGACAAGGTTGTCATTGGAGATTATTCGTCATTATGACCAGATTTGTTTTTCCCTGTTTGCCAAGTTCAGTGTTGTTCCTTCATACATATCAAGTGCTTTGGGGTTTTAATTAAATAATTGGGGCCAAATTCTGCTACCTGTGCTCAAGCTGAGTAGTGCCTTACTCTCTGATCAGTCTGACCGGCACCGAGAAAAGCCACTGCTGAAAGTGTGAGTAGCAGAATCTGGCCCTACTTTTTTTAAAGTTAGCATCCACCCCATTCTGATTGACAATGGGCTTGAACCCAAAACTTTGCACTGTAAATATCTGTGGTCATTTTCCATCAGTACAGCTGTGTGTAAAGTTCTCTCGTAGTATAAAACCAGCCAAATATGGGCTTTTCACCAATTTCCACCATAAGGCAAACCACATCACTTCTTCAGCAGTATACCTTCAGAAGTTTGTGCTGTGAGTGAAAGGCATTTTTCCTCACCTCGGTGAAAATGGTTAAATTTAAATCAGTGGTACAGTGACATGAAATAAGTTGGAATGCAGGGAGGGTGGGAAGGAACCATGAGCAGGACACCACAGGGAACAGTAGTTTTGATATAGTGTCGTATCAGGACAATGCCCCTTCATTGTGACGTTCTGGCAATCACGGGTGATGTCACAGCTGGTGAATTGAGTGTATCTGTGTGTGTGGAGGGGGTGTTGGGTCCCAGACTAACCTAGTTAGGGGCTGCCAGAGTCCTGAAGCTGAAGCTACTCTGAGTCAGTGGTTTGCCATTTTAAACCATCTCTCAGTTGCAATACGTTATACATAGGTGTGGGCAGGACTGTGTTTTTAATGGCCCTGCAGTAACCCTTGGGAACTTGGGAACCATCTCAAAATGGACACCACTCATAATGAGCTATTGTTTTCTGTTAAAACAATTTGCGGACACACACATTCAATCTGCAACCGGGGCGTCTGGCTTTCTTGTGATAATGGTGCGGTTATTAAACATGTCAGTGCTGGAGTTATGGCACCTGGCTTTTATCTGCGTGCTGCACAACGTGTCCTTGTACAGTAAAGTGCTAGCAACCTTTCTGAGGAAGCTAATTAGAGTGGAGGGCGGAGAGGGGACATACAGATCAGATGACAGGCTTACTAAAGAAGGTCAAACAGCTTCATAGTGTTTAGAGGTGGAAAGGACCCATGAGAGCACCTAGGCCATCTCGCCAACAGTGCAGCATTGTTACCTATTGTACATTTGCACCCATGTTTTGTTCACAGAGTTGCTAACTCATTATTACAAATATCACATTATTACAAATCATGTGATATTTGGAGTTTTTATTAAAGCCCCAGCTCCTGCAGTCATGTTATTACATGAGACTCCTGGCTTTCATTTAAAACAAAAGTTGCTAACTTTGTGGTTGCAGAGAACTTTATTCTTGTAGTTAAACATAAAGCAGCTGGCACAATGCTGGTGCTGTCTCAGGCTATGTCTACACTACAACCTATGCTGGCAAAACTTATGTCGCATGGAGGTGTGAGTATTCCAGACCCCTGAGCTACGTAAATTACACCAGCATAAGCGTTTGTGTGGACAGCGCTATGTCGGCGGGAGAGCTTCTCCCACCGACATAGCTTATGCTGTTCGCGGAGCTGGGTTTTTTATGCCGACGGGAAAGCTCTCTCCCATCGGCATAGAGCGTCTTGACCAGAGCGTCTGGTACAGCTGTGCCGCTGCAGCACGGTATGTCTCCATGTCGCCTTGCTGTGGCTTAAGGGATGATGTATTAGACTGGGAGTTAGAAAATCTGGGTTCTGATCTCAGCCCTTCTATCCACCTAGTGTGTGACTGTGGGCAAATCACTTTCCATCCTGTCTCTGTCTTGTCAGTTCATATTGAAAGCTTTTGGGGGCAGGGACTGTCCCTTACTCTGTGCGGGCAAAGCACCTAGTATAATAAGGCCCTGATCTCAGCTGTGGCCTTTAGGTGTTTCTGTACTATAAATAAAATTGTCTATTGCAACTTTAGTGGTACCTATGTAACTCCACTCACTTCACTGGGGGTTGCATGTATGTTATTAAGGAGCTGTTTGGTTCAATGGATATAATTACAATACTTTTTTCTAAAATGCTTATTTTTTAGATAGGTTTTACGTGTTGCCCGATATGTTTGTTAACTGTTTGTTGGAATACTATAAATAATGATACTTTGCAATTATGCACAGCTCCTCTGCATACATTAATTAATTACACCTCACAGTTCCATGCGCAGTACGTAAACCACTTTGATCCGTTATGATTGAAGTGATATCAATTAATCTGTGACGATGAATAAGCAGTATTCTCACAATGCAGCCATGGCCATGAAAGGAAGACTGTGTAGCAACCTGCTCAGGCACAGGCAATTTTTGCTTTGTGTGTGAAGCCCCACTCCTCCTTGAAGTATAAGACTAACATATGTGCAGTGCAATATCTGGGAGTGATTAAAAAAACAATAAAGAGGATTCCCAAATGGGATGTGAACTGAATAGCCTATGTTCCATGCATTAATTCATTCACGAGCCTCAACATGCAGAAGACAATGGAACGATGTCCAGGCTGGTGGGATGAGGACTTTCCAAGCTCCAGCTGTTGAATCAACCTGCTTGCTTCATTCAGGTACCCAGAGATTTCTTCTTTCTGAAATCTTCTGCAATGGCCTCTCAGGGATTTACCATGTGTGTTAGTTGTTCAGGCATAATCAAGAAATTCTTCCATCCACCGCTAATGGTAGGATGCTTTGCATTCAGTCTTATGTCCTTTTCCTCTCCTCATTACAACACTGGGAGACAGAAGGCAGCATTGCATCCCGAGGATTTGCAAAGGTTCTTGGCTTGCCGAAGCCAAGGGAATACAAGTAAGCAAAGAACTCAGCAAACACCAAAAAATCTGACACCAAGACTCACTTCAAGCACATTCTCCTATGTGAGAATGAAACATCCAAGGTCATAATGCTGCAGGCTGGGGATTCAAAAAAGATTTCAGAGCTTTTCAAAGACATTGTGAAGGATTTAAAGATAGCTTATCAGCAGGACGTTGTTGGCAGTTGAAGATATGATAAAAAGGCTTCCATTCCTGTCTTGCAATGCTATAAACAACTGTTAATCACTTATGCTAGTTCAAAGTTCTCATATGAAGTTTGAAACATAATGGATCTATCTGTCTTCTAGCATACCTCGGAGCTGAGGTACTGATCTAGTGTTCACTAAGACGTGACTGATGGGTTTCTGTTACAATTTTGACTACGAGTTGATATAGGAAAAGAACAAACTTCACTATCAAACTGTAGTTATCTATCTACCTATCATTTCAACTCTGGAGCACCTGTGATGGCTGCCATCCTGACTGACACACAGGGGATTAAATTGGGGATCTCTAGAGCTGAAAGCACAAGTCTTTCTACGGCTTGGTTAAACAGCCAAGCATTGTCAGGTGAGGCTATAAAAGATTCCTATTCTGGGTGGATCAGGCACAGAGTGGGACTTGGAAACACACCCACACACCCCTACGCACCTACATCCCTACGCACTCATCCACAAGTGGGATATGCACCTATCTCCAGATTTTCAAACATTCAGCACTCACAATTGTGGCCAGATTTTCAAAGAGCTCAGCTCCCATTCAGGCATCTAAACAAGGCCCCGCTTTTCCGAAGCACTCAGTATGCAGCAGCTCTTATTCTGACACCGAAAGCCAGATTTTCAAAAAAGCCCAGCACCGAACATTCCCAGCCCTTTTGAGAAATTTGGCCCCAACAGTAAGTGACAAGCTCTTGAAAAGCTGGCCCTGAACTCTTTTGATAATCTGGCCCTAAACATCTATATACCAGTAAGACTCTTTCCCCCACTTTCAAATTCCTAAGATCTCAGTGTAGGCTGATTTATTCCTCTCCCAAGGAAAGCAGATTTCTGCAAGGATCATGTCATTTGCAGAGCATATGGCAGAAGGGAACCTTAGTTAAAGAATGGTGAGCTAAATTACAATCCCCTTTGCTTTGGCAAGTACATCAGGTGGATGCCTTTATGATGAAGTGGGTTTCTTGCAGTCTTTTTTTTTTTCTTTCCCCCATCTCAGGGTTCCAACAGGTGTTTCCTCCAAGGCATATATGTTTCCTATAATATTGGAATGAAGGGAGATGTCACCCATGACAGCTTGTGTATATAGATGATGGTTTTATTATGATAGAAAACGGGTGTACTGATTGATTGGTAGAGCTGAGTAGAGTAAAAAGAGCTTGTGAGAAGATTGTCTCCAACTTGCCAAAATACCATTTAATCACTGGCTGGGACATTCATTATCTGGGCAGCAGGGAGGAGGCCTTGAATACTGGGGAGGAGCAGTATGGCTAATGGACAAAACTGTCTTTATTTGGCATCAGACTGTACAGAGACACTGGAGAGATTTAAAGGGAAGCAGGTTTATTTATTCCCCTGGATATATCAATTACTGTAGACAGTTCTGTTTAGAGAACAAGTTTAGACTATCTCCCTGTCTCATAACACTAGAACAAAGGGAGAGCAAATAAAATTGGAAAGTGAAAAATTCAAAACTGATAAAAGGATTTTTTTTCATGCAACCTGTAATTAGACAGTGGAACTCACTGCCACAGGATGTCATTAAGGCCAAGAATTTAGCAAGATTCAAAGAGGGACTAGACATTTACATGGTAGCAATAATATCTAGAGTTTTACTAGTTAATAATAATTACATTTGGAAGAGATATAAGACCTTATGGTTCAGTGTTTAAGCCAGTCTCTAAAGTGATACCATCATGGAGGGCAGATTATCCCATATCTGCCACAGGTAAGGGTTCTTGCACTTTCCTCTGAAACATCTGGTGCTGGTCCCTGCTGGACTGTGCTAGCTAAGAGGGAACAGGGTTAAGAAGGCACTGCAGTTCTGCAATGGAGCCAGCTCTCTGACTTCTGATTAAAATTAAACTCAGCACATGTTCTAATGTCTTGAACATGTCGCAGAGAAGGCTTGCGGGCTGCTTGGCAAGCTGCAGTCATTACAGCTTTGCTCAGTGCCATTAATGGACCCTTTGTGGCTTTTATATTTTGTGTTGGTCTCGTGACGGGTGAATGTTTATAAAACCTGGAAACATGTTAATTTAAAAAGAACAAGGCAACCCATTCTAACGAGGACACCCTGGGGCTTTGTTATTACTTCCTTAGACTAAGGTTGGTGAGCTAGCAGCAGCCAACTGGAACTTCCAGCCTGGTCTTTGATGAGGTCTCCTGTGGAAAGAAACAGACTTAGAAAGGCCCTGCAAGCCTCATAAAGGAATGTCACCCTTTCCCTTCACACCTCCCTCCTGCCCCTGCAACACCCTCCCATTCAGTGAACCTCACCTTGCTAATTCTGTTTGTGTCAGGTGAGAGATTACTGACACATGGTCTACACCAGCAAGGTATGTCGGTATAACTGCGTTGTTCACCATGAATGATGTAGTGATACCAACCTAATTCCTGATGTAGACTGTGCTATATCAATGGGGTGGGGGGCTTCTCCTGTCGACATAGCTACCGCTTCTTTGGGAGGTGGAGTACCTACGCCAGTAGGAGAAGTCCTCCCATCGGCCTTGGTAGCATCTTCACTGAAGCACTATAGTGACGCTGCTGCCTTTTAAGAGTAGACAAGCCCTAAGACTTATAAAATATGAAAGGCTAGTACCTTGGCAGGTACAGGCTCATGTAATTCTATGGAAGCAATGGAGCTATACCAATTTATACTAGCAGAAGATCTAATCCCGTAGGTGGGGTTTTTTTTAATTCCCCCATTATTGTGGTCATTACAGTCATAGGGTGATCAAGTAGATTTTGTACCTGACTTGGTAAATGTTCTTGACAATTGTTCAAGGTTGATTTTACCCTAACTTTAGAACCGGAGAAAATCGTTCTGAGTGAATTATTTATTCAACACATTTCACCGCTTTTTCTGTTCAAGAGTTGGCTGTGATCAGATAGTGATTTTCTCATAGTTATCTGTCATTCAGAAGTATTCTCCAAACAATTCTTGAGGTCAGGAACAGTAACATCACAACAATTTGGCATTCAGAATTTAACCTGATTGGATATGTAAGTCACATGGTCTTGTTTCTGCTCCCTGATTAGATGAGTAGAACACTTTGAAGCACAACTACATATTTGAAAATTTCCTTTCTGTCAATATTCTGCAACATCATCCTGATCCAAAACTCATCGAGTCAATGGAAAGGTTCCTGTTGATTTCATTGGGTTTTGGGTCTAGACCAGGGTTGCATAAAAATCACTCTTTCCACGAACATCCCTGCTGATGAACTCGATGCTTAGAGTATTCAGGGGAAGCAAGCACGAAACAGCCACTAGAACCATCCATATGATAATTCAAAGAAATATTTGATGAATATGTTTTCCCTGCATTTGCTTGGCTCTACACAGCACATTAACAAGGGGATTCATCTAAATAATCCCCTATTGTGTTCTCTAAATTGCTCCACCATCACTGCAACCATGTACCAGCAGGGACAAGCCAGGACTCTTGTGTGTAGTGTACAGCTCCATACAACTGATCTGCCTTGCTGCGGTGGGACCGACTAGCCATGAGTCAGACAAAGATGGGTTCTTGCCGACAGGTACAAAGATCATTTCAATGTGGCTAAACTGCCACCATGGCTGCGATGTAGCTGATCAGTTACTCTATCTATTTAGGACTGCAGCTCTCGTGATAGAAGAGGATAGCAATGCTTTGCTGGATTCAACAGGAATGTTCCACTGGTGCAAGGCTGTCCCATTGGAACAGGCTATCCTGGTAGGTGTGGTATAATTAGCTAGGCTGTATGGAACTGTTATGACTGCTTCTGGGGAATG
Organism: Platysternon megacephalum; assembly: GCA_003942145.1. Classification (NCBI taxonomy): domain Eukaryota; kingdom Metazoa; phylum Chordata; order Testudines; family Platysternidae; genus Platysternon; species Platysternon megacephalum. The sequence continues at coordinate 5,238,253 of QXTE01000071.1, forward strand.
CCTTTTTAAATATCTAAGGACTCTGCTGTCTGCAGAGGTTGGTACCCATTGTGTACTCAGTACCGAGGACACATTCACACCTGCACTGTTCACTCACTCACTTTACTTGTGTTCTTTCTTGTTCTCTTCGGGATACACAGTGCCCTTTAGACACTGATCTATGCTACAAGACCCTGAGGGAAGCTCAGAGAGGGGTTGAGCCTCAGGGACAGGTGGAAATGGGAATGTCTGGAAGCTGTACCATCCTTGAGGGTGGTTCCATCTGCTCCTGCTGGTTATTATTATTAGTATGACAGTAGCAATCTAGAGGCTCCAACCAAGACAAAGACCCCATCATGCTAGGCACTGTACATGCATACAGCAGGAGACAGTCCCTCTCCCAAAGAAGGTAAACTCTACATGCAGAAGACAGGCATAGAGTGTTATCCCCATTTGACGGATGGGAATCTCAGGCTGAGAGCGGCTAAGTGACTTGCCCAAGGTCATACAGAGTGTCTGTGGCTGAGCTGGGAATTGAACCCCAACCTTTCTAGGGCTATATGGGGGGCACAGAGAGGGGGCTCTTTTTAATATATCTCTAATATAATACATAATCGCTCCCCAGCAAGACCTTTCCTATGCAGCAGGACTTGGGGGCGGGGAGGCAGCTGGTTCACTAGAGGGTCCTGGCAGGTAGGCAAAGAGGAAACTCATTTTCAAATATTTTGTTTTTAAAATGACTTAATTGCAAATTTAAAGACTTTCTGTTTTCTGATTTTACCAGTCTGGGAATCTTTAAACTTTTTTTTTTTTTTTTTAGTTCATTTATTTACTATAAGTGTTAGTCTTTTAAAAGAACAAAATTCCATTTATAAATGGCAGGCGGTGCTCTGAGCTGCCAGGATGCTGAGGGGAGGCAACCAAATCTTGCATTGAGGTGATCAAAGATTTCATCAGACATACAGAATGTTCAAGCTGTTCCACCAGCTGGGAGACTTGCAGCAGGTTGGAATTCATGCTGCTTGAAATGCAGCATCCTCCTTCTGAGCATGTAAAAGGATCCTAAAACCCATCAACCTCCAAAATAGAAAGGGATACATATCCGAAAGGCCTGGAGGCTCAGGTCAGATAACCCAAGGGTAGCATTTTCAAAAGCACCTAAGTCACATTTTCAAATCCTTAGCGTATGTCTACACTTGGGGCTGGGGATTCCCAGCTCGAGAAATCATATCAGCGCTAGGTCTGATCAAACCAGTGTGCTAAAAATAGAGTGTAGCCACAGCAGTGCAAGAAGCCTGAGGTGCTAGCCAACACAGCTACGTACCTAGCGTCTCAGATGGATATGTACTGGGGTGGTGAGCCGCTCCCGTTACTCATGCTATGCTCTTTTTAGTGCACTAGCACTATCAGAGCTAGCACCAGTATGATTCTTTAAGCTGAGAATTACACCTCAAGCTTGTAGACTTGTTTCTCCAAAATGACATGCCAGTCCCTGTTGCTCACTTATTATACCAAACTTGCTCCTGTTGATCTGGCAATTGCATACAGTATTTCCTTCTGCAGATTCCAGCAGCCATAGTTTTTCCAATTGTTCCTATAAAATACATTATATAATAGATTGTGTTTTAATTGTTTAGCTCCATTCAACAAACTAATCATTGGACTTAAGGCATGTTGCATTAAATACAGCTGAAGGTTTCATTATTCAATATAAACTAATCCAATTAGTTAGAGACAATCATTTAATTTAGTTATGATTGTAATCTCTCATCAGGAAACTTTCCTCTGCCATAATGCTTTTGTTTCTCTGGGAAGAAAAGCGGTTGGGGAAAGAATGTTGTGAGGACTTACTAATTTGACACCTCATTGGCTAAGGTGGACACACACCATGTACATTGACAGCTCTTGACTGGTTAATGTGGACACATACCATGTACCAATCAAGTAAGCCTTCCTCAGTCACATCTCATTACTCGGTACCTCGTCATGCAGAGAAGATGATGCAAACAACGGTGTATTATGTCACAAGGAAACATGATGTCACGGAACCAGAAATGCAAAACCCAAATATACATCTGGTCAAAAAATAGGGAAACAAATTCCATAGCATGATTGCTCTGCCTCTCCTCTGATCTCTGTGATTTAAATGAGATGACAATGACTAACCATGTCTTCCTGTGCATTTGTACCTTGCCTTGCACAATGGGGCCCCAACCCTGAAATTAATAATAAATACATAACTGGATAAATATGATCCTATGCAAATAACAAATTGGCCAAAATTGTGACTGCAGTAGTGCCTAAAGACCAAGCAAGAATGAGGGCTCATGCACAAACACAGGGTAGCAGACACAGCATGGGGAACATGGTATAAAACACAAGCAGAGAGAACAGTTTGCGGGCAGCAGGTGTCATGTTAGTGCTACAGTTTAATGTATGTATGTATTTATTTATTTGGGGGTGGGTTTGGTTGGGAAGATATCGGATAAATGGACAGAAAAGAAGGGAGCAGGGATGCTGAAGGGAAGGGGCTTGAGCTGGACACAGATGAGAGGGGCAGTAAAGCTGAGATGAATAGACTGTGAGGGAGGGGAACGAAGAGGGTTTAAAATTGTGTATGTGCACCACTGCTCTCTACTGGAGGGACTAAGAACTGCTCCACTGTGCGTTGTAGGCCCTATACTGCTAATAGCTTGCTCCAAGCAATACTGCTCTGTGCTTCTGGAGCAAGATGATTGGCGTTCTAATCCCACCATTGCAATGAAGTTCTGATTAGCCATGATATGGAACACACTCAAAACCTTAGCACTGTAGGAGCAGCCAGCGCTAAAATCCAGAACTCTGGGTTCTAATCTGGTGTCTGGGTAAAAATCTTCTGTTTGCAGCAATCAGCCTGTGTTTTCTGACAGGAAGTTGCAAGCTTCATGGAATTTACTGCTTATGTGTACTGAGAGGAGCACACTTTACAACAATGTATGTGTGGGTGAGGGAGAGAGATTTTGACCACAACTTCAAGGTGAACTTTCAACCCTTAGTGAAAAAGTGCCTTGTATCTGTAATGTCCATGCACAGCTAACAGGACCTTACTTTTTAAAGGCTCACCTGAAAGACACAAACACAACACTGCCTGGTATTTATTTTACTGTCTTAGAAGACTGTAGGGCTCAGCAGATACTGTTGGGATTTGAGCATGTAGCTCGCCTCACCCTTGTAAGCTATCTTCTCTGCTATGTTGTATTCCTGCCACCAAAACTTTAGGGGAGTGAGTTTGGACTCGAAGAACTTATGAGGAATTGTTTCATTTCATACAAAGTCTGATTCTATGGCAGAGGTGTTATCCAGCAAGGAAACAATCCAAGAAAATTGTAAAAAACTAGCAGCTTGGGGGCTGTTCTGTTTTAATTTAGAAGCACCAGGGACAAACTACTTCACCTCTGCATGATCATATCGTGGTTTGTGTCTTTGGAGATACTAATTCGACATTGATTGGGCTGCGGAACTTTGTGATGCCTTTACGAGCCAGTAACTTCACTTACCAGGAGCTGAAAGACATTGTCTTTGTCGGGTCTCTGGAATATATGAAAAGAGAGTGGAAATTTATCCAGAATTTCCCAAAGCTGCTATTATTCCCGGTAAGAATTTCTCTGTTCAGTCTCTCACTTTCTCTCTGTCTCTCTCTCTCATACACACACTCACACCATTTTTAGACAGTTTTAAAGTTCAATATGTTTTTAGTAACCATGTGCAACACTCCAAATTTGA